>BSBM01000264.1:10767500-11367500 GCA_027924585.1 Larix kaempferi
CTTCATCACCATCACCATCATCATCAACGTCTTCATCATCATCACCATCATCATCATCCTCAACATCTTCATCATCATTGTCATCTCTAGGTTCCTCATCGACATCTACATAATCATTATCTTCTTCATCATCATCATCTTCATCACCATCACCATCACCATCATCATCAACATCTTCATCATCATCACCATCATCATCATCAACATCTCCATCATCATCATCATCTCCATCATCATCATCATCATCGTCTTATATCCTCCTCTTCATCATCATTGACATCTCCCCCTTCCCCATCAACATCTCCACCATCGTCATCTTCTTCATCACCATCATCATCATCCTCATCACCCTCATCATCATATTCAACATCTTCATCATCATCACCATCATCTTCATCTTCATCAACATCATCATCTTTATCATCTTCATCTGCATCATGATCATCTTCATTGTCATCACCCTCCTCCTCATCATCATCTTGTGCACTTATGCACTTATGGATTAATGTTTAGAAGAGGGTCTAAAGGTCTAAATTGATTTTAGATTTACAAAACGCGCACGCGTTATGTAACTACAAAACGCGTACACGTTATGTAACTACATAACGCGTACATGTTTTGTAGTTCTATAATGCGTACGCATTTTGTAGTTCTATAACACGTACGCATTGTGTTTACCTAACCTACATGTCTAATGACATGCCAGGCTCGGGTTTTACCATACCAAGTGCTAAGTATCATAAACGCCTTATATTTTTATGTAACGTGAACGAGTTTTCAAAAACTAGGATTACATCTAAAGTGACCCTCATTTTCTTGCACACAAACTGACATTATGTATCTAAATATTAAAAATACTAGTTAAATCACAAATAAGATTAATTATTTAAAATAGTTCAATTATATGGGGTACATCGTTTCAATTGAAACGATACCCAATTGACCTATAAATGGTCAATGCTTGTAAATGTAAAAATCGCCTATTATTCATTATTTATCAAACATGTGGGTTTTCAAGAAATTGTAGGAATTATAGAATTAATTGTGGGTTTCAGAAGTTTATATCGCTCCATTGGTATCCGAGCCGTGTGCACTCCTCTTCCATTTTACTCCTCCATTTGTTCCGTTCCATTCTCCTTCCACTCATCCACGACCTACCGCTTATTTCTGCTTTGCATCACCTCCCATCATCTTGCATGCCCCTATATTTCCACCTCCACTACCTCAGATCTGCCCTCGTGCTTCCATCCCACGCACTCCATCGCACTCCGTCTCGCATCCCTTCACTGGTGCTACTACCCCCATGTCCAAACACTCTTCCCACGCTCCTGCACTTCCCTTCCTCCGACTCTTACCCATACACTTCCTCCATTCTACTCCATGTTTCTCTCCATCCAATACGCCCACTCTCCCTCTACCCTATCATCTTCCCACGCTTCCTTCCTTCACGTTGGCACACCATGCCATACTCCTCCATTCTCCTCTCATCTTCCCTCCATAATTGCACATCCCACCACCAACCCTTCTCTACGCCATCCATCCCACTGCCATCCCTCCTCATGCTCCAAATCCTCACTCACTCCGCTCCCACCACAATCCTCCCCAACTGCGCCCTCAATCTCCCTTCACATCCACCTTCCCACTCACACTCCTCTCCTCCCCACGCTACGCCCCTCTACCCTACACCCAGCTCATCCACATCACCCTCCCCTCATCCCTCTACCCTACCTCCCTCGCGGCTGACCTTATACACATAGCCACGCCTTCCTCTACCTTCATCCATCCATGCTCACGCTACCTCTCATTACACATCCTCACCTGCTCCCTCCCTACTCCTTCTCACGCCGCCTCTCTCTACAATCTATTTATGCCTTCCATAATTCACAACCCCGATATTAATATTATTAGATAATATTAATAATACCCTTATTCAAAAAATTATTTTTATAAATAATTATTAATGCAACCTTATTAATAATATTAATATTATTATTAAAAATAATAAAAATATTTATTAAATATAATAATTAGTTATTATATTTATAAACTTTTTATCCTTAAGCCAAAAAAAATACTGCCGTCACAAAAATGTTTTCAAAAAATGATGATTTATCTGAAGAAATTAGAAAAATTAAAGAAGAAATAATATCAAATATTTTTCAAAATTTAGATAGAAGATACCAAGTCCGAAATGAGCGGGAACATCCATTTAAAAGTGGAAATAAAAATGAGAAGGTTGAAAACTTAAAAGAAGAAAGTGAAAAAGAAAAAGACTACAGAATAAAGATCTTGGAGAAAAAACATGAAGTTATGCAAAATATGGAAGAAGAATCACAACTTCTATGCAAGAAAAAGAGTTGTTTTCACAAGAGCAAGAAGAAACTGCATTCTCAAAAGCAAAAGCGGTTGAATCAAAAGTGTTATTGGAATCAACTATGGTAGAGTCGTCCATTGATCTCAATAACCAAAAACCACAAGCACGCGATGTTGCAGGTGCTTCTAATTATATACACAGGTTGCCGCTCGAAATATGCTTTCCAAGCAACTCATCATGCGAACTAGTCAAGAACTCTGAAAAACCCATGAGAAGGCATGCAGCAAAGAAGCAACCTCTTGAATTAACACAAGCATAAAAGAGTAAAAGAGATGACTGTTGCGATAAGGAGCCTGGAATCTCTAAGTTTAATATCGATGTTGCATCCTCATTCAATGATGACAAAGGTCATATAAACTATTATGTCAACAAAAAATAAGATTAAGGATATCAATAAAGACAATAAGCAAGACAAATATAAAGACTATCATGGTAATGAAGATAATGACAATAGCATAAGTGGAAATGATGAAGATGAGTTCAATCTAAACTATGTTGAGCATCAAGATAGCACCACTAACAATAACAATGATCCATGCACCAACAACAAGGTCACAATAACAGGTACACGAAGAACAATTGTCAATGCAAGGACCTTTATAGAGAACTTCCATGAGAACAACTATAAGGTTAATCAGGCACAAGATAAGATCAGTGTTCATATGAGCATTATAAGAACAAGGATTCCCTTCAAAGGAACTGTCATAGTATGTTTTGGGAATGACATCACAAAAATAGTTTTAATTGGCAATCCTATCAAGTCCTTTCAGTTGGAGACAAAAGAAGTTAAAAGCAACAACCACGCAAGCAACAAAAGTGTTAACTAAACTTCATCAAGTACATACTTAATGTGGATTCCAAAACAAAAGAGGCAAGGTGAAGCAATGCATGTGATCAACATTACATGTCTCAAGTCATTAGTTCGACATAGATCTAGAATAAAGACGACATCAACAAACTCAGCTTTGAGGACAAAGCTCTCCTTAAGGGGAAGACAATGTTATGTATCTAAATATTAAAAATACTTGTTAAATCACAAATAAGGTTAATTATTTAAAATAGTTAAATTATATGGGTTACATCATTTCAATTGAAACGATACCCAATTGACCTATAAATGGTCAATGCTTGTAAATGTAAAAATAACCGATTATTCATTATTTATCAAACATGTGGGTTTTCAAGAAACTATGGGCGTTATAGAATTAATTGTGGGTTTCAAAAGTTTATATCACTTCAGAGCATTGTGCGGAAATTAGGCATAATCGGATTAATAGATCATCCCTAGCCAAGAACTCGCATAATTCGGTCCACCTCATTTGCTTTGATAACACCAAAATAATAACTAATATTGACCATGTTGGCTGCTTTCTTGGGCAGACCCGGGTTTTAATGAAGCGCAGCAACAAAACCCCTTGGCGCATTGGCCCTCTCGGAAACGAGCTGCACAGCAGCTCGAGGTCTCACCCGAAGTGGCTATGGGGGGGTTAAGGAATCAGGTTTCCTTAACCTGGGTGACGCGGAGATTGAACTTCCTCTTCTGATTCCTCAGATATCGGCGGTCGGACTTTCCCGCAGGCCGCTCGGCGCAACTGCGCGGATTCCTTCCTCGGCAGGCCCACTACGCAGCTCCTCCTCTCTAGCGCAGAAGGCAACTATTCCTTGCGTTGACGCGTTAAGTACTTCCTCGCCCTGCGCATCCAGCGCAGTGATGCATTCCTCGCTCGCTGCAGCGACAGCGCTTTACTACTTCTTCGGTACTTAACACTTATAGCTATCAAGGGACCTTTCCAACTCACTTAAACAGTCGCAAAGATAATACAAGAGTCTTGCATATACAGGTAATGAACTTTAAACAGTTAATCATTCATGCAAACATTATAACAAGAAGACATATGTGAAGCTCATCTCCTCGAGGAAAACCACGTCCACGGGAGTTTATATTAACCAGAAAACCATAGAATTATACAACACGCTGCGCACACAGCTGCAGCCTTAGATCTTTACAGGAAACTCCACGCACACAGCTGGGAGCCCTTCTCTCAATCTAGTCTCTTCTCTCAGAGATTACAAAGGCACAGACATCTACTCAGACTGTCTGGCAACTCAGGGATTAGCTCCTCGGTTATCCGATTCTACTCTAGTTCTACACACTCGGTAGAAAACATAACAAAGGATAATCAACACATGATCTATCCTCGAGACTGTCTATCTAACAGTCTAACCATCTAACTATCCCAAAAGTATCTAACCTCTTCTTCTTTATCATGTATACATATATATAGGTGGCCATGACGGTCGCACCTTTACAAAACTGTGGGCCTTTCCCAACAGTGATTCCCAAAAACCCTAACCACGCACATGGCTAGGTGTACTGTAGGCGCCGCTTGCAGTCACGTCGCCGCTTCCTGCAGGCTCCTTGACTTCCGGCGCGGATTGTGGGTATGGGCGATTGTCCTTCGCCTTCAATGCTCTGGTCCGTTGCTCCTCCTTGATCCGAGCAACCATAACTTCTGTTCTTAGCCCTTAAATGAGGGTAGCTGAGCCCTCTACTCCATCGCCTTATTTATTATGGTAGCTGAGCCACCTTCATTCTTCGATGACGTGCGCCCGAGCTACGCGATTTCCGGTCCGTGATCCTCGCTGAGCTTGTCCATCTGGCACCGTACTGCGCACCGTCTCCTTCTTGCCCAAAACTTAGTGCTTGTCCCAAAATTAGCACTTTCCTTTCATACTTGTGCCTTTTTCCCCAAAATTCGCAGCTTTACCGCAGCTACGACCTAGGCTCCAACAGGCCCCTAACACTCACTTGTGGCTCGCCCTCGAGCCACTCGCACTAGCGTGTGGTCGCTTGATTTGTGCATCTGCTTTTGCTTGAGTCTCCACGAATGTTTTCTTCCACTTCGCAATAGCGGAGTCCAATTCCTCAACACACTCGTCAGCTGTTTGCACCGTTTCTGCGGTGGCTTCTTCTTGCGTTATGGTCTCAATCACTTCTTGAGATTCAGCAATCTCTTTGATTTTTACCTCGATCTGAGCAACGATTTCAGCATACTCATCCATGAATGGCTGAATGCTGTTGGTGAGCTTCTCATCTTCAGTTCTGAGCTTGTGCAGTTGCTGCTGCATTTTGCGCACTTCACCCATTTTCTTCATTTTTGGTAAGCCTGTTAAGGGCTTAGCTTCTTCAGTCAGAACGGCTAGGGACTGTTCTGCGGCTTGCACCTGTTCTGACAGACCAACTTTAAAGGGGAGCTTCACAAGCTCCGTCCAAGCTTCCATAGCTTGGTTCATCAGGTTCTCGGCTTCCTGTATTCTATCTTTCATCTGTGTGGAAGCTCTGCTCAGCGCTTCAAATTGTACCTGCGCATCATCCGTAAACTGCGCGGCAACTCGAGCTTCTAGCTCAGCGATCTGGGTTCTATGGTCCTCGGCCATAGCAACTATTTCTTGCTCCAGGGTTTTCACCCTTCCTCCGATAATTTGAACTTTTGGAACCAGAGGGAGGTCTGGTTGAATCTCGCAAGTCGGCAACTCCTGGGCAATCTCATTCACTGCATTTCTGATGCCGATGTCTTGTGCCTCATAAAGTGCAAGTTTCTCAGATACATTCTTATGGATTGCCTTCAACTCTAACTCCTGCGATTGCAGTCGTTGATTTTCCTGGAATGTAGAGAGCTCTCTAGCTCTCAACTCAACAGAAACTTTCTCATGCACGAGCTGTAGAGTCTCTATAGGAATTAATGACAAATTGATTTCAACGGGCCCAACGGCGCTTACCTGTAGTGCAGCTAGCGGATCTGGAAGTGTCATGCTGGTGGGCGGAATATGCACGATAGTATGCCTTTCTATGAGTTCTTCAACTCGCTCGGCACTTGGAATTTCTTGTGGCATCTGCGAAGTAGATGCTAGCGCATGGGTCTGCGCAATCCTTCCTGCGAGACCTTTTATTTCCACAAACTGTAGGTCTAGAGCACTTCTGATGTGAGCGTGCATGTTCCTCATCTCACGAAATTGCTCTTTCAGATACTGGTCGATCCCCGAGGGAATAGCCTCAGCGGGATGCGACACTTTTTGCTTCTTGGCGGCCGGTTCTGTGGAGCCTTCGTCACTTCTTTGTTCCTGGGATTCCTTGCCCTTATCCTTCTCTTTCGCAGCGGTGGTTGGCAGCGCAGATGCGAGATCGGCGGCCTCCCTCCACTCATCCGACCAAGACTTGATGGTTTCTTCCACATCCTCGGTGGTCATTCTGTAAAGGCCTAGCGCCCATTCATCTGGAATGCCGCAAGGGCGGAGGTAAAGTTGATGTATGTCGATTGTAAAAGCCAACTTCCCGTCATATAATGTGGCTGTCTCCTCGCTCAGCCTTGGCATTTCTTGAATGGTGTCTCGGAGGAGATAGTAGTATTCGCAAAAGACAGCGCGATTCATCTTGCGCTTCGCGGGATTAGGGGAATCCCAGAGGTTGATGTAGCGCATGCCGGCAACCTCTCCTGCGCGGCGCGGAAGGAACTGAGTATTCGGGGGCTCCTTCCACCCAACGAGAGCGCATAAAATTAGAAGCCAAGAAAAATGGAATGATTGGGCTGCATTGTCCTGCACATTCAGGCAATCAGCCAAGAAAGAATTCAGCAGGAAGAGAGACCAGTTGTACTGCTCTCCCTCCGCAACTGCGATGGCGAGCTCCACGACAGCTCCAGTAACTTCCTTCGGTCGGCACTTTGTGAGAAGTCTGCCTGCAAGCAGACTTCCTGTAAATCGAAGTGCCTCATCTTCTACTGTAGTGAGGTCGTAAGCCCGACCTCCTCTTGTCAAGTTATACTTCTGCACCAGCCGTGCAGCCAATCTTCTGTCCTTGTCCTTTCCCACAAAATGAATATTGGGATCCTTACCAGCCTTAGATAGACCAGTAATGCGGTGAATTAAATCAACATTTAAATCAATTGGCCTCCCGAGCCAAAGGTAACCTCCATGAACGCAGGATAGCAGTGTTTTAACGACTGCGTTCACTTCATTGCTACGCCCAAAGTGCGGTAGCTTCAACAAATTCAGGAGTCCAGGGTGCTCAAGATTTGCTGCAAATCCCTTCGGGATAAACTCGTCAACCTTTCTGGTGGGATTATGCACTATATTCAGATATCGGTCTAGCTGGAACTGAGGATATGTCTTATAGTCTCCGAGGTTGAAATCAGAGAACTTGACCAGTGGAATGTTTCCCAATAGTTGCCCTTCTACCCGCACACTAGCCGGTAGTGGCGGTAACAGAATGGGATACTTTGCATTCTTCGGGATCTGTACTTCTGGCGCATCATCTGGACGCGGCGGAATATAGTTCACCATGGTCGCCAACGGCTCTGGAACAGGTTCTTCTGGCTGCGATGGCGACGCTCTTGTAGCCGGAGACTGTCTGGGATCCTGATAACCAGGATGTACATAAGTCGAAGCCGTGACTGGAGTAGTCATGCCGAAATCTAAGCCTCGGCGCAGGAATTGACAAACAACTTCTTCAGTTGACAGGTTCTCCGTCGTGAATCGATGTAGGGAACAAAAACTTTAGACAGCAAATGGCGGACCTGCGTAGGATATGGATGCTGAAAACAAGGGAAAATACTCTGCACAACTCGGCTCTGAAAACAATAACTTAGATTCATAAACAAGATAGCAACTCGAGGCAAGTAACCCAAAAATTATAGAAGTGTGAGGTATTTATAGCCAGAGGGGATAGTAAATGCGACCAAGTGGGGTTACGTAGCTGTAGGCGGCTATACATGAGTTGACAACACGCTATCCTCCTCGCCACAGTGGTGCATTTATTGTGATTGACGGGCTCTGACAGCCTTCCGGGAGAAGCTAATGCTTTCGGCGCCGGAGTTAAATGCAAATCTATCGGAGATCAAGCCGAATCCGTCAGAGCAGCTAGACTTAAATAACGGACTTATCCTTCATTTATTCAGACGCGGCTACATAACTGCTGTAATTCAAAATTTTCCGGCGGGTCATTTCAACTTAGGAAACTGTGCCTCTAGGGGTCCACAAGGAGAACTCTTCAAGCGGTGAATTAACAAAGGGAGCTCCGCAAGAGCGATAGTTCAATAGTCCGGGGAGAAGCTTCACAAGAGCGCAACTATGTTCGCTCCAACCAAAATTTAGACATGCGCGGATGTTTCTAGGAACTGCGCAGGAAGCCGGAGACTGAGTGTCTCGCAACTTCCGTGTAGACTGAATGCGGTGCCTCTTTCAACTACACTGGGCATCTGCATCACGTTAGCAATATATTAGGTCAACAGAGCGGGGTGGCCGTCGCGATAAAGCTTGAGCCGACTCCCGTTGATCATTGTGGGTAGTAATTCTCCATCCAGCTTTGCAAGCTGAACTGCGCCTCCTTCTGTTATTTTTATCACCTGAAAAGGGCCTAACCAATGTACACGAAACTTGTCCGGAAACTTGATGAATTTACTATCATAAAGGAGTACCAAGTCTCCTTCTTCAAAGTGTTTATGCTTAATGTGCCTGTCATGCCAAGCTTTCTGTCTTGCCTTCTGTACCTGTTGATGGAATCCGGCCAAAAGTCGGTCTTCTTCTAAGGCAAGCAGTTGCGAAAGTCTTTTAGTCATAGTATCAGGATCTGTCATTTCTGTGATTTGCGCAATTCTGAGGCTGGGAATAATGTATTCCATGGGCATAACTGCTTCTTGTCCATACACCAAACTGAAAGGTGTGTGACCTGTTAGTTTCTTGCAAGTGGTTCTGTAAGCCCATAATACAGTTGTGACTCTAAGGTCCCAATCATCTCTTTGTTGATTACAGATCTTCGTCAGGGCATTCTCAAGGATCTTATTGAATGCTTCCACCGTACCATTAGCTTGAGGATGGTAGGGTGTACTCTTATGGTGATTAATTTGAAATTCTTCAGTAAGGGCCTCTATAGTCTCATTGAGGAAATGTGTACCCTGATCACTCATGAGGATCACTGGGCATCCAAATCTAGTGATAATATTCTCAAAAATGAACTGTGCGGCCGTCGGAGCGTCGCAGTTCTTAACTGGCTTCGCCTCAGCCCATCTGGTGAGGTATTCAGTAGCTGTAATGATATATCTTGCGCCAGTTCTTTTTCCTGGTGGGTTAATAGGTCCTACAAAGTCAATGGCCCATTTATCAAAAGCACGCAGTGTGATCTGGGGTCTTAGCGGCATTTCATCTCTTCTTGAGGGTTTTCCTGTTCTCTGGCACACATCGCAACATTTACAGAATTCCTTAGTATCCTTGTGCAATGTCGGCCACCAAAGACCTGCGGCTAATATCTTTTGCGCAGTCGGCTTTCCTGCGAAATGGCCTCCTGCGGTACCTGAATGCGCTTCTGCGATGATAGAGCTCTTTTCATGTGGTAAGATACATCTGCGCAAAACTTCATCAGGGCCCAACTTATAAAGCTGGCCTGCTATCAAAGTGAAGTCTGCGGATCTGACAACAAGTTGCTTTTTCTGCTGGATTGTAAACTCAGCCGGTGCTTTCCCGGTAGTGAGAAACTCGAGAATATCAGAATAATATTCGTCTGCTGCTTGAATAGAAAACAACTGTGCATCAGGCAGATTGTCCTCCAGACTTGTAGGTTCCTCTCCTGACTCTATCCTGGATAGATGGTCAGGCCCCGCATTCAATCTGCCTGGCTTTACAATAACCTCGAAATCATATTCTTGAAAGAGCAGTAGCCATCTGCAAATTCTTCCTCCTAACACTGGTTTATTGACCAAATATTTCAAAGCAGAATGGTGAGTATACATTTTAAAATGAGCGCCTAACAGGTAGTGTCTGAATTTCTGTAGGGCATACACCATAGCTAATCCTTCCCTTTCTGTAGTGGTGTAGTTCTTCTCAGCTGTAGATAGCTTTCTGCTGGAGTAAGCAATCGGGTGGTCAATACTTCCTTCTCCAGACTGTGTAAGCACAACCCCCAATGCTATGGAAGAAGCATCAACATGAACATGAAAAGGTTTTCTCCAGTCCGGGAAAACTAGAATAGGTGCTGTGATCATCTTTTCTTTAAGTGTGTCCAAGCTCTGTTGGCATTCTTCTGTCTATTGGAACTTCGAATCCTTTTTCAGCAATCTTTCCATAGGCGCTGTGATCTTTGCATAACCTTTGATGAATTTTCTGTAGTATCCTGTATGTCCCAATGTAGTTCACAATTGCTTAACTGAGTTGGGTGCAGGTAAATTAGCAATGATGGCAACCTTCGCAGGATCCATCAGGAGTCCTTGTCTGCATACAATATGTCCCAACAAAATACCAAAGGGCGCACAGAATATACATTTTTTCAAGTTAAGGGAAATCTGATGCTGTCTACATTTTTCTAACATCATGCGCATATTTGCAATATGGTTCTTTAATAGGCCAAATACAGTCCAGTCGTCAAAATAGACTTCTAAGAACTTGTGAATGAATTCTTTAAAAACAGCAACAACAACTCTAGAGAAGATAGCAGGTGCGTTTTTAAGACCAAAGGGCATTACCGTATACTGGAATGAGCCCCATTCAGTTGCAAAAGTAGTCTTGTGGCGGTCGTCCGGATGGATTCTGATCTGATGATATCCCGAGAAACCATCAGTGAAAGAGTAAGCCTCTTGTCCTCCAACATTATCAAGTACTTCATCTGTGAAAGGAGTGGGAAATGGATCGTGCGCTGATGCATCATTGAGTTTGCGCAAGTCGACACAGATTCTTATTTCACCTTTCGTTTTCTTTTCTTGGACCACCATAGGACTAATCCAATCGCTTTCCTCTACTGGCTCAATAATACCTGCTGCAAGCATCTTATCAATTTCTTCTTTGACTTTTTCTTTATAGCGCGGGTTCAACCTGTATGGGCGCTGCTTTACTGGCTTGGCGTCTGCTTTCAGAGGTATGCGCATCACTCCTAAGTCTCCTAGGATGCCTTTCATTTCTGTGAACTTGGTGGGAAAGATATCCTGGTAGTCACGTAATAATTCTGAAACATGTCCAACAGTTTCATCATCCCAATAATCTCCTATAGAAGCAAACTTTGGTTCAGCTTCTGTACCAATGTTAATCTTCTTGAGCTTGATGTGTTCTGTGATGGCAGGAATATCAAGCTTAGGACCTTTAATATTGCGCGTCCCTTCTGATTCTGGGATATTGATGTTACGAGGATCGTCCTCCTCCTCTTCAGTGGTGAAGTTATAACATTCCAGGGCATGTTCTATCTGGACAGCCCAATCTGGCTGGGAATATTCTGGTAACAGACATGGTTCAAATACCTTCTTTTTAATACACTTCAGAGCTTG
The DNA here is from genome assembly GCA_027924585.1 of Larix kaempferi. Classification (NCBI taxonomy): domain Eukaryota; kingdom Viridiplantae; phylum Streptophyta; class Pinopsida; order Pinales; family Pinaceae; genus Larix; species Larix kaempferi. The sequence continues at coordinate 10,779,177 of BSBM01000264.1, forward strand.
ATCGATGCTTGGATATTCTGACTCAAAGCTGAAGGTAAGTTGAAAACTTTCTATCATAAGAGGCCAACTGATAGTGCCTTTGCGCAATTCTGTTTCAGTATACCAATTTCTTGGAACTGTATCCAATGTGTGGATGAATAGGTGAACCCATTCATCTTCCGGAATATCTGACCATTGCTGAATACATGCTTCAATGTGTGACCTGGGGTCACTCTGTCCCTCGTATTTGCGCGACACTTCTGCTGTAGTGTCCTGGAATCTGCGCAGTATCAATCTGCGACAGTCTTGCCATGTGTGAATATTCTCCTTATGCGCAGCCCACCATCTTGCGGGTGTAGCGCGCAATGCTAGATCTAATGCCTGTATGCGCTGCTGTTCTGGAAGCTTTTGTTCATAGTCATGTATGAATTTAGTTACTTCAGTTAAACCATCAAAAATTGGAGTGCTAGTTAATTCTGTGCCAATCTATCGAATCGATTTAGTCATCATAGCGCAACGCCTTGCAGAAACCTCATGTAGACGATTCTGCCAGTTTTCCAATCCTGCATCTGATTCTGATGTGCACAAGCTATCGCATCGCCAGCTGATATGGCCATCTGCTGTGGGGTTGACATAATCACTGTGGTTAGTGGTCATTTGGTACAAACTTTCCATGTGGCGCGCTTCCTCTTCTGCGCGAATGGGTTCTATATACCTTGGTCCTTGAATAGGATCAAGTGGTACAATGACCCTAATCTGGTCATCCTCAAAGGTCATCTGTCTTTTCTTCAAGTTAATGACAGCCAAATTATCAAATGCCCAGTCTATTCCTAAAAGTGCTGGGTATGGTCTACTATCATCCATGATTTTGATTACTTCAAAATCTGCAGAGCTTCTTACTCCTTCAATATCAATAGGTACATTGGGTAATCTTCCCAATGGAGAGACTCGTTGCTGATTCGCGAGTCTTAGCTGGATAGGGGATCTTGTAAGCTGAGGGCTTCCCATCTGTTCCCATGTCTGCATAGTGAGAACATTGGCTTCTGAACCCAAATCTAACATGACTTCGTCCATTTCAAATGCTCCAATCTGCGCTGTAAGCCTCATCTCTTTTCCAGTTCTAATGTGACTCCTAATCTGGTGAACAGCACACTGCGGTGTGTTCGTCGAAGCAGACTGTTGGCACTGATCCAACAGGTGTTGGAGTTCTAGAGTTGCCTTTTCATTGCGCAACAATTTTAAACATTGTCGCAGGAACGCATGAACACTGCCTAGTGCATGCTCGTCGTTAGGCCTTCCAGCTGTAGTGGCCCGTTCTTGTACCAGGTTGTCTTGTCTTAGCACTTGCGGTCTACTATTGTTCTGCGGAATTGCGGCAGAACTTGAAGCTCTCGGATCTGAGAAATACTCTTGAGCTTGCTTAAATGCTTCTTTTTGCTTCTGCAGGTTAAGTGGGGCTGGTTTAATATTAGCGCGGCGCACCCATTGCGTCGCTTGCTTTCCCATTCCCATCTCTTGCGCACCAGTGGTTGCTCCACTGCGTGTCACTATATTAACTGTAGGGTCTGGTTCTCTTTTTTCTGCTCCAATCAACTGAATATTCTGATTGACCTGTGGGGTCTTTGCTTGCATCTTAGCCTGTAACTGAGGGCATTATTCAATGATATGGTCAGAAGATTTACAATACCTGCAAAGGGTTGTAGGATTTTGGCAATCCCTGGAAAAATGACCTTGTGCTCCGCAATTATAACAAGTGATCTGTCCTCTTCCGCGACCAAAATTTGTTGTACGTCCGCGTCCCCTGTAATTTCCTGCTCGGGCGTCCCGAGTTTGGTCATAAGGTGGACCTGCTGTGGGTCCTTGTGTCTCTGCTTGTACCCTATAAACATCATGCTTTCTTTCTATCATAAGATCATATGCTCTACAATTGTTCTCATCATGACCTACTGATTTACAGAAATTACAATATAGATTCTTTGGAGTTTGTACATATTTCTGAAGTAAGTGACATTCTTGTGGTCTATGACCTCTAGTTCTACAGATTTCACACCAAGGCCCCTGTTCCTGTGGTAAAGGTTTAGGTCCTCCAGTTGCAATATAGTCTATGAAAACGGGGCAATGGTCCTTTGAATGACCTTGGGCTTTACATTTTGTACACCAAATTTCTTCCTTAATCTCCTTGCCTTTCTTAATATCATGCACTTGCAAGGTTAAGTTTGCTAATTGGTTCTGCAACTGCGCAACATCGTTGCTTGTTCCTGCAAATGGTGAAGCTTCTAGTTTCATAGCCATCTCTAGAGCTTGTTCCTGAGTATTGAGATTCTGTTGCATAAGAGGAAGTCTAATATGTGGGAGCAGCGCAGCAATGAACCATTCTTTATGCTGCTGCGGTGCAAACTCGAAGCTTACTTGATCTATCAAAGCTTTGAACTTCTGGTCAAAGTCCCATACTGATTCTATAGGTAACTGTTTGATGTCTTTGAGCTCTGTTATACACTGTGATTCTGATTTAGGTTTCTTAAATTCCCTAATCATAGCATTTCTTACATCAGCAAGCGTTCTATTCTGTGCTGCTGAGTATTTCATGAACCAAGTTAAGGCTCTTTCTCTTAGTGTGGTTGCTAACTGAACCAGTTTAACAGCATCATCATTAATTTGCTTAATTGTCCAAATGGCTTCACATAAGAACCAGTGTTGCTCAGGGTCTTCTATCCCTGTTCCTCTAAAAGTTGGTAACTTCATGTCATCACCCATCCTTCTTGTGCTAGGTTGAGGTGAGGGTGCTGTAGCAGTGCTTCTGGGCTGGTTAAATAAAGGTGGTACAGAGGTACTGGAAGTACCGTGTGGGCTACTAGAAGGTGTTACTGCGGGGTTATACTGAGCTTTGTCTGGCTTTTGCGGTGTAAAGGGGTAATAAGGGATATGAGCACTCCCTTGTCTTTCTATATGGCTTGGTCCAGGGACTTGGCTATCATCTGGGCTCGACTCAAAAGAATGTTGGTCAAGGCCTACTTTATACCGTTTTCCACTACGAGTGCAACCAATAAGTTCAGGATCACTATCAGAATCTACGGACATTACTTGTCTATGCTATTCATCAGAAGCAATACATAGCTTTCCTTTTTCATACAGAAGCATTTTAATCCATAAGTTCAGAGAATTTAAGAACTTACCTCTGTGTACTTGGAAGAAATTCCTCTCAGCTTCACTGAAACTCTTTCTTGTGTCTACTGCAAACTCGGTGATGAAACCTTTCAGTAGACTATTCAACCAAAAGTCTACTGCGCGGGACACAGGATTGTCTATCCGCTTCACAATATTGACTAGCTCAGGCGTCCAAGCGACGGGTCGATCAATATGCACAGTAGGTCTAGAGTCTGCTAACTTGGCTATCCAAGCGTGTAACTCAAGTGCAAATGTGACAAAGAAAATTTCGTGAAGGTCAGTATAAATATACTTCTGTAACCAGTCTTCTGTTTGGAGCGTAGAACTTCTATTTTCTTGTTCAGCGAACTCTTTAGCCTTTAAATCAAACCAGTCTCCAATTTCTTTAGCTGTAGGATTCCAGTAACACATTTGTTAACTGAGCAAGTCTCAGTGTAACAGAACCTTTTGCTGGCTTCAGCAACGATCTCAGATGTGGAAATAGTAAATTTCATAGCAGCAAGTCGCAAGACAACGGAACCATCTGTTGGCTTAACAACAAGGTTCAAAGCAAAGGAAGTGACATGATCAAAAAGTCATAAGGAAACGGAACCATTTGTTGGCTCCTCTCTTTCTCTGGGTTGCGCGTCAATCTCGCACATCACTGGAATAAGAAGTCTCGCTCACGCGGCAACGGAACCATTTGTTGGCTCCTCTCTTTCTCTGGGTTGCGCGTCAATCTCGCACATCACTGGAATAAGAAGTCTCGCTGTCCCGGCAACGGAGCCATTTGTTGGCTGCTTTCTTGGGCAGACCCGGGTTTTAATGAAGCGCAGCAACAAAACCCCTTGGCGCACTGGCCCTCTCGGCAACGAGCTGCGCAGCAGCTCGAGGTCTCACCCGAAGTGGCTATGGGGGGGTTAAGGAATCAGGTTTCCTTAACCTGGGTGACGCGGAGATTGAACTTCCTCTTCTGATTCCTCAGATATCGGCGGTCGGACTTTCCTGCAGGCCGCTCGGTGCAACTGCGCGGATTCCTTCCTCGGCAGGCCCACTGCGCAGTTCCTCCTCTCTAGCGCAGAAGGCAACTATTCCTTGCGTCGACGCGTTAAGTACTTCCTCGCCCTGCGCATCCAGCGCAGTGACGCATTCCTCGCTTGCTGCAGCAACAGCGCTTTACTACTTCTTCGGTACTTAACACTTATAGCTATCAAGGGACCTTTCCAACTCACTTAAACAGTCGCAAAGATAATACAAGAGTCTTGCATATACAGGTAATGAACTTTAAACAGTTAATCATTCATGCAAACATTATAACAAGAAGACATATGTGAAGCTCATCTCCTCGAGGGAAACCACGTCCACGGGAGTTTATATTAACCAGAAAACCATAGAATTATACAACACGCTGCGCACACAGCTGCAGCCTTAGATCTTTACAGGAAACTCCACACACACAGCTGGGAGCCCTTCTCTCAATCTAGTCTCTTCTCTCAGAGATTACAAAGGCACAGACATCTACTCAGACTGTCTGGCAACTCAGGGATTAGCTCCTCGGCTATCCGATTCTACTCTAGTTCTACACACTTGGTAGAAAACATAACAAAGGATAATCAACACATGATCTATCCTCGAGACTGTCTATCTAACAGTCTAACCATCTAACTATCCCAAAAGTATCTAACCTCTTCTTCTTTATCATGTATACATATATATAGGTGGCCATGACGGTCGCACCTTTACAAAACTGTGGGCCTTTCCCAACAGTGATTCCCAAAAACCCTAACCACGCACATGGCTAGGTGTACTGTAGGCGCCGCTTGCAGTCACGTCGCCGCTTCCTGCAGGCTCCTTGACTTCCGGCGCGGATTGTGGGTATGGGCGATTGTCCTTCGCCTTCAATGCTCTGGTCCGTTGCTCCTCCTTGATCCGAGCAACCATAACTTCTGTACTTAGCCCTTAAATGAGGGTAGCTGAGCCCTCTACTCCATCGCCTTATTTATTATGGTAGCTGAGCCACCTTCATTCTTCGATGACGTGCGCCCGAGCTCCGCGATTTCCGGTCCGTGATCCTCGCTGAGCTTGTCCATCTGGCACCGTACTGCGCACCGTCTCCTTCTTGCCCAAAACTTAGTGCTTGTCCCAAAATTAGCACTTTCCTTTCATACTTGTGCCTTTTTCCCCAAAATTCGCAGCTTTACCGCAGCTACGACCTAGGCTCCAACAGACCATTACACAAAAATAAAAGTTCGTGAATCCCTAGAGATTGAACTCAATCATAACAAAATCAATAGGGATGAAGGTCTTAAAATCAAGTATGCATGGAAACCAATTATTCAACAAATAAAGAATTCCAAGTGACGGATGCATCTAGAATTCCAAAAGATAGCTTGGAAGCCCAAGAATTTGCTTCAAAATTCGAAGAGACACCTTATTTGTATTTATTTGTAATTGAGATATAGCAAGGCATTGTAAACCTCCTGATGATGATCCCTGCTAATGGATTGAAACTAGTTGAGGACATGTAATTGATTGTTGAAATATTAATAGAATTTATTCATTGCAGTTCCCCCTTATCAAAAACATATACAATGATATACCTTACTCGGAGGTAGCATGTCCTTCAAGCTTCCCTTCCAAATCCCTTTGAGCACCATAAGATTAGAAGGACTACCTCTCTAAGATTATTTCCTTCTAATCCTCTTGAGCCAAGGTATGAAGCTCTCATTATAGGATGGAGAGGCCAAACTACTTAGGAGAAATATTTGTATCAAATGAGGATAAGGTGGATCAAAGGATAGTAAGGTTACCTTGAATGGAAATTGAGGAGATATTTCCAAGATAGGATGATCCACCAAAGATCAATCTCGAATCTCAATGCTAAAATCACGGCAAAGTAGTCTCAACAGGATTGTCTCTACCCTAAAGAAAGGCATAGAGTGAAAATGTTGATATTTTCGCTCCCCGGAAGGATTGCAAGGGGCGACAAAGCTGTAATTTTCGCTCCCCAAGCAAGGGATGGGGAGCGAAAATCCCTTTCCAAGGCTCAAAGTGAGGTTAGGTTAAGTGGAATTAGACCCAAAAAGGTAGGAAACTCTCCCAAAAATAGATAGGGAGTGAATGAACCATAGATCAGTGGGTCCTAACACACGTAGGGAACATAAAACCCCATGCTTCTCATGGTGATGAAGCATGTCAATCCAAAGTTGAACATTTGAGGTATAACATGGGCCTCCTAAAGTGTGAGGTCAAAAGGGATCTATTCGTTGAAAACACTTTACCAAGATGTAGGTGCAAAGGGTATCTGGAAGAGAGCCAAAAAGTAGTTGTAAGCAAAGATCAAACAATATATCTATATCATCCCTGAGGTGGGCATACCCATGCTTAGAATAAATTGACTTAAAGCATGGATATTGACCAATACATTGCATATCCATGACAGTATTGACTCAAGATACGGCCATAAAAAATACAATGTGGATATGTCCCTATTGAAGAAATATCATGGCTACAAGAATACAAGGTAGATCCATGATATAACAATGACACGGCCACGAACCAATACAAAGTGGATCTATGTGATAGTATACATATAAGAACCAACATGATGCCCATGTAGGATCCTACTAAAAAAAAAACATCGCAACCTAGGTAAAGTACATAACAAGAGTTCCCAAGGTCTTCAACCCAATCCCAAAATGATACGATTCTAACCATGTGAATAAAGGTACTAAATGTGAACATGGTAGAAACCACTTGATTACCATTCATTGATGTAAATTGTTAGCAAGTGGGAGGAAAATCACCAGTAATTTCAATGACTCCCAAGGTATCCTAGTACATTAATCCAACAAATGTGAATAGGTGAATTGGAGTGGAACACTCGTGGAATCATCTGATCAAAGGCCAATGATGTAAACGTATTGTCGAAAGTGAGGAAAGATTCCATTGAGGAATGCATTACCCAATGTACTAAATGGTTTCTAATTATAATTCCCAAATGTTGTGTTGGATTCGACAGGAATAGACTCATCGAAGGAGGGCCATGATGTATCCCAAATCATCGACACAAAACCGACACAGGAAAGTGATGTAAAACAACAGATCAAATGAGCATAAATTGATTCAAGTATGAAGGTCGATATAACTATAGAAAGGTTGACTCAAGTTAACTTCCCTTGAACATTGGGTGGAACGATAAATGACTTGGCAGCATTGAATCAACAAGACAGAGACCAAAACATAATGTGATAATGACTGAGGCATCTTCGGATGGCCAAAGGAGTAAGATGACTCATGGAATTAGTGTGACTCATAGGAAATCATATTACCCAACTATAAGGAAATATGCAAACATGGGACATGTTCAAGGGAAACAACAAGCTTCCATAAATCTTTCCAACAAAACTAACCCATTTTCCCAATTCTTCACCCATCATGATTGATGAGTACCTCTTTTTTTTAATGAGCTTTGAGGAGGATAACAGATGCTTGGTATACCTCATCTTGGATGAGTCCCTCAACATATGTTTAATGAACATGAAGAAGGAGGGTTTCAGTCCCATATGAGCCCTTCGATGCATTGATTTACAAGTCCAAATAAGGTAAACTCGATGGTATTTTCACATTTAGAGAGTCTGAAAAAGGTCCTAAAGAAGACTCCAAAATGGTTATTTTTCATAGATTTAGTCTCCTCACCTGAAAAAGGATATCAATGTGAGAAAGAACTCTTCTAGTCAATAATAGACTAGAGTGTTCATTTTTCGTAATTAGTCCAAATGGTCCAAAAAAGTGGTAAACTATCACCAATTGGACATCCTTTCAAATACTCTCACGAGCGTGAAAGAAACAAGTTCGCTCAACAATATTTTCATGTTTAGGGAGTTTGAAAAGGGATTAAAGAGAACTCCAAAGGGGGTTCCTTTTCCGTATGTAGTCTAACGAGGTAAAAAAAGGGATAAACTATCACTTGAAAGACAAATTTTTCATGGTTGATAACCGAGTACAACAAAGGTAAAAAGTAAACTCAACACAGTTCCTTTTCCATAAATAGTCTAGCGATGCTAGTTAAAGAGATAAACCTATACTCATTAGACACTTCCTCATTATTTTACGAGTACGAGAAAAGTCGACTAAACTCAACAGGTTTTTGCTTACTTTTAACGAGCACGACTATGGTATCAAAATCACTCGGAATATTTTTCATGTTTTTACTAGACCACGAAAAACTAAAAAGTAAGATCAAGACCTCTTACTATTTTTAATGAGCTCGAAGATGGGTGAGAACAATGCTTAATGTTTATGCTTTATTTTTAAACAAGATTGAAATAGAGAATGAACTATGATCGGGGTGTCTGCTTCATTTTTTAGCAAGCTTGAAATTGAAAACAAAATGTGCTCGATATGATACCCATTAGCAGGTTTCTTTCCAACATTATATCAAGAGGTTGGTACTTTGGGTGATACGCATTAACGGGTTTACTCCAAACATGATGTCTAGAGGTTGGAACTTTGCCCCCAGTATGATTAGAAAAAGCTAGAGTCTTAAATCCAGTATGATTTCCAAAGGCTGGAGACATGACCCCCAATATTTGTTTCATCTGCTGACTCTTTCACTTCACCCGATTATACTCTTGGTTACTACTAGGAAAAGGTTGACCAGATAGAGGAAGAAAGAGGATCAAGTGACGCAGGCGGATGAAATGAAGGTTCAAATACTAAATCTGGTGGAAGACTTGACTTAATTGGAGGGGGGTCTATTCCATTTTTTAACGTTCTTGACATAGACAATGAACCATGTTCGTGGTTATCTGTTTCATTTTTTAACAAGATTGACACAGAAAGCAAATTATGCTCATTATCATTTGTTTCAATCGTTAACGAGCTTGAAATAGAGATAGAACTATGCTTGTAGTTCTTGGACATGGATTCCGAGAGGTATTTATCGGATCGAAGAATAATGCTTTGAAAAAAATGCATGCCAAGAGACTTGACAGGGGTGATGAGGGGGATATCAGAATCCAATTCCCCCATTGAAGGGTTCACCATGTCAACTACAGGATCTAAATTGAGATAATTTGAGCATACATTGAGAGGCTCTTTCTTAATAGCAGTTGAAGACAAGGTACATAATGCCACATAATTAACCTATGGTGGGGGGGATACCACTTGAATGTAAGGAACATGTAGGGAATTCTAATGCTCAATGGTCATAAAATAATTGGGACTACCAAAAAAAAATTGATCGATGGTCACTATGCTCCCATCATGGGGAAAATGCATCACTCAAAAGAGTGTGGACACGACAACTTTCATAGCATAGACATAGTATTTCCTAGGGAGTAAGTTAAAATACAAGGGGTCTTGGACCACTACAACATCAATGGAGACAGTTTTTCCTCCTAAAGTTATGGACAACTGAGGGAGGATCCCTAAAGGTTCACTATATATTCTATTAAAAGCTAGTGGATTATTAATGGTTGGCCCAAGCTTAGGATAACCTATAGCTTGCCAAGAAATTGAGGATAAAATACTAATAAAGGAGTCTTCATCTATGATAGTGTGATATATTCCCCTATTATCAACTTGCACAATTATCTGGAATGGTATACTCGAAGAAAGATGAGGTTCTGCTACACTATTCCAATCAAAGGAAATGGCCTCGGTACTTGGAGGAAGTTATGTTGAAATGGATGAGACATACCCTTGTCCAGAACAATTTGAACTGATGAAGAAAACATCAGTGGTATTGGATTCACTCTCTGAGGGAAGAGTGGGGCCAATAGAAGATTGATTTTTATTGACTACTTCATCAACTAGAGGTTGGGTAGGGGAGGACTCTTGTGAAGCAATTGAAGGTTTTTGTTGTTGGGAAACGACACTGTCTTCCAACAATTGTGAAGCCTCTGCTATATGAGGGAAAATATAAGTATAATGACTTCCCTTGCATAACTTACAAGGAAAATTGACTTCACCCTTTTTAACCCCAACCTTATTAACATTGGTGTATGGAACATCACTAGCATGACCTGCAGAGGATGGTGACACAAGTTGTTGAGGGTATTGAGTCCACACCTATAAAACCTTTTGAATACTAGGGAAATGGTTAAGAAGGTGATCACCCTTGAAAATACTGCAACGGAACTTGGGTTTGTGACCTATGTTCTTAGGCTTCTCAATGTCATTAACAATCCCAACTTGATTAACAGTGGCTGGTTGATTCCCCCCTTGCTTATTTTTCTTCTTCATGTTCTTCCTTTTCTTATTCTTATTAGCCTCCTGGTTACTAGGATTAAGGCTTTCACTAGGAGAGGAAGAATAAATGGAAGAAGACACAATAGGTGAATAAGGAAAAGGGTCAACAAAAGGTTGATATGCTTGAGGTGGAGGGATTGCATTTGAGGCACCGACAACATTTGAGGTCATTGAAATGGAAAAAAACCATACTAGTAACCCTATAGTGAATTCAAGAAGATTTAATGTATCAATGTGAGGACCAATATTTCCAAAAAAAGGAAAGAGACGAGGATCCCTGTAAAAAGGGGTTCCTTGATTAGCAAGATCTAGAACTGTTTCCATGGACACGGACGCAACCTAGGGTGTACTAAATCAAAGAGCACACACTACCAAAGTCCCTATAAGATAAAAGAAATCAAACAACTCTCTTGTAATAGAGAGAAAGGAATTAATGATATTCCAAATACGGGAGATGAGGCCGTCAATAAAGAAATGAGAGATAGTTGCCCACAACTAATCCGTAATGGAATTCTAGAGGTGCAAGTACCGGATGAAACCAACTAACCTCCTAAGGATCCAAAATTGTGTGTTGTACATCTGTCTCATGTAATAAAAGTACCACCACTGCAGTCACCAAGGAAGGTAACCTAGGAAAATCAACTAAGGATACCACTTCATGCTTGGTGGTTGGGTGGAATGGTCGTGGGAGAGGGTTTCTGTGAATGGGAAGGGAATGTAATACAACTATATTAGACCCAAAGAAACTCATATAGTGGTGTCACCCCAAGGAATTTCCACTACTAAGATTAATCCCTAATTTGCATAACCCCACCGAGAGATAATGTCAGGGACCGGTTGTTGGTTGTGGAACCAAATCTTCTTGATTCAGAGATGTTGTTGTTTCAGCCGTGTTTGTACCCCAGTTTTATATGCTATGCAGGTGGAATGTATACTCATCCCAACAAGGGGGGTGGGGGGGCATCGCCCCCCAAGGAGGTTCCAGGGGATAGCGGGTCAGCAGTAGGGATTCGGGGGTATTGCCCCCGACAAAGGGGGTTTGGGGGCGAATCCCCTGAAAGAATTTTTTTGGGTTGTTTGTTGGCCAACAGTTTACGAGCGCATGGTATTGGGTATACCGTAGTATTTTCCCATGGTAATTCCCCTTTAAAAGGAATACATTTTAATATGGTTGTGTAATGTATTGTAGCATTGTAAATATCTCTATGATTGTGTAAGAGAGACTGTGAGAGAGTGAACAAGAAGTTTCAGTGGATGTGTTGTAGGTTGTATCCCTTCATTTTGTTGGATGGTATAATAATAAGGACTGGAAATTATTGTGTGGATGTAGCCCATCTTGGGTGAACCACATTATATTTGTATCTCTCTTGTAAATTGTTTTATGTGATTTATATTTGCATCTTGCTTATTTTTATTGCTCTACGATCCTGTTTTTCTAACCGGTCTGAGCACTCTTCTTGACTTCTCCTTCCGCTTGAATCTTGTGTTAGAGGAGCTTTCCCAATAACCACTTCACGTTACTAATGGATTTTTTTATCATTAGTGTTTCTAGTTATTTTTCAGTGGCCTTGGAGAATTAATCTCCTCCCTACAACCGAAGCTCTAAAATCCTAGACTTGTTGGTTTTCTATAAAAGAAAAAAGTCTAATTGATTTTTTATTATGTTCCATGTTCCTTTTTATGGTTATTTATTACTCAATGTTGATGTATTTGTAACTTTGGAAGATATTCTTCCATGTATTACATTTGTACCTTATTGTATATCCCACAGAGATGTATTATTCCTCTGATTGGAAGTGTCACCATTTGTATTTGTAAGTGTCATCATGTGCATTGACAAGTGTCGTCATTTGTATTGATGGGTTATTAGACCACCAGTGCGGGGTCGGCCCTGGTTAGCACATGTGGTTGGGTTCTCAGGCTTGAGTAGCAAGTCGGCCCTAGTGGATTATTTGCAGTTCAAGTCAGTGTATAAATAGAGATGGGATGTCTCTCATTTATCTCATTCACTCACTGCTCAAGCTCACATACCTAAGAGAGAAAGTGGCGCACTAGTGGAGGAGGAGGAGCATCGGCTAGAGACATCTTATTGGGTTTGATCATTGTGATCTTGTATTGTGGCTTATCTTATCTCTGAGGAAGTTGCAGGGTTTTTCACCATCTTGGTTTTCCCCAGTGAAACTCTGTGTCTCTTGTGTGATTGCTTTTATGTCTATGATTGATATGATGTACATGTTATTCTCTTAGAGATCCTTATGATAATAGAATGAAATTATCGAAAAATTAACATGGTATCAGAGCTGACCTAAGAAGAAGGCACTGTGTAGCTGCAAAAGCTAGGTATCCTTAATATTTTGGTTTCTCTTCACAGATAATCGAAGGCAGATGGCTATATTGACTCTCCTTGGAAGGGCACATCTTTCTATCAAGACAAAATTCAATTTTGAGCATTTTCAGTTTTGGCCCTAAAAATTAGGGTTTCCACAAAAATAGGAATTTCTGAAATCTGAGGACATAGCTGGAAGCTCCTTGGAAAAATCGAATTTTAGAGCTTTGGATCGAACTTTTTGGTTGGGTGAAGCTCCGGGAAACTCAAACCCTAATTTAGGGTCCTCCCTAGTGAATTTGGGAGATTGAAAAGCATTTCTGGAGGGTGAAACTTTGCAGTTTTTAATTTCTGAGTATACTGGGATGATCATCTCATCAAGGCGCATCTTTCTATCCTTTCAGAACTTTGAAATTCACATTTTGAATTTTTAGGGTTTCTCTGACAAACCCTAATCCAGCTCCAGATCCAGTTTTCAGCAAATCAAGTGGTAAGACCTAAATCTTTTCTATTTCCATTTGAAGTATTCTTTAAGATGTATCACCACACCAAGCTTGAGGATAAGATTGAAGGGGCTGATAACTTCGAAGCCTGGAAGTATAGGATTGGGTTAATCCTAGAAGAAAATGAATTGGATAACTACATAAAGGAAGAAGTTCCAGTTCTAGAAGAAGAAGAGGCTAAGACCTTACACAAGAAGAATCTATTCAAGGCTAAGAGAATCATTGTTGATTCTATAAAGGACCATCTCATACCCCATGTGTCTTCCATAAAGACACCTAAGGAGATGTTTGACTCCTTGACCAAACTGTTTGAAGGAAAGAACATAAATCGGAAGATGACTCTGCAGAACCAATTGAAAGGGGTAAAGCTTCAGAATGGAGAGACCATTCAATCCTACTTTTACAAGGTCTCTCAAATCAAGGAACAACTTGAAGCTGTGGATGAAGTAGTGGAGAATGGTGAAATTGTAATGACCACATTAAATGGCCTACCTAGGTCATGGGACTCCTTCATCGAAGGAATCTATGCAAGAAGAAAATTGGTCTCCTTCAGTAGGCTGTGGGAGGAATGTTCTCAAGAAGAAGCAAGGCTTGTGGCTCGAGAAGAAAAGATGGGAAATGAAGATCAAGCTCTCACTGCTCACACCAAGGGAAGCAAGTTCAAGTGGGATAAATCTCATAATAAGAATCATTCTCACTCCTATCACAAGAATAAAGATTTCTCTCATATTCGATGCTTCAATTGCAATGAGAAAGGACACTTTGCCTCAGATTGTCCCAAGAACAAAAAGGGCAAAAACAACTTCAGCAAGAAGAAGAAGAGAAACAAAAGAAGATATCATGCTCATGCTGCTGAGGATGATGAACCTCCCAAGAAGAAGGCTAGAGAAGAAAGTGATGATTCATCAAGTGAAGATGAATATGTTCTAATCTCTGCTCTCACAGGTACCATCTCTCATGGATGTAATGATAGGCTTATTGATAATGGGGCTTCTAAACATATGACTGGGTTTAAAGAATATTTTGTAAATCTATTTGAACATGAGTCACCTCATAAGGTGAAACTTGGGGATGACTATCAATATCCCATCAAAGGAAGTGGTGAAGCCTCCTACATGCTAGACTCTGGGAAGTCTCTAAAAATGAAAGATGTTCTATATGTACCTGGGCTCAAGAAGAATCTCCTATCCATATCATCTTTGGATGCAAAGGGGATGAGAGTTGAATTTGTAGATGGCCAAGTACTCTTGTGGCCTAAAGGTAATACAATAGATGATGCAATGGTGATTGGAGAACAAGAGGGAGGATAGTACAAATTGAAGGGGCAACCTGAACATGCCATGGTACGTGAGTCCATGGAGCCAAGTGAACTTTGGAATAGAAGTCTTGCACACATGCACTATAGAGCACTACCAATAGCTGTAGAAGGTCTTCCTGAAATCCAATCAAAGCATGAAGGTGTTTGCAAAGGATGTGCAAAGGGAAAGAACACAAAGAAAGAATTTCCAAGCAGTGAAAGCAAAGCAAAAGGAATTTTGGATATTAGCCACTCCGATGTATGCAGACCAATGTCTTCCAGTTCTCTGAGTGGGTATGTATACTATGTTTCTTTCATTGATGATTTCTCTAGGAAGACTTGGGTTTATTTCTTGAATAATAAAGATGAAGTGTTTGATAAGTTCAAGGAATTCAAAGCCTTGATAGAAAATGAAACAGATAAGAAGATTAAGACTTGAAAATCCGACAATGGTGGAGAATTCACTTTAGGTGATTTCAAGAAACTATTCAGTGATTCAGGGATTAAGAGGGAGTTGACTGCTCCTTACAATCCACAAAAAATGGAGTTGCAGAAAGGAAGAATAGAACTATCATGGAAGCAACATGGGCAATGCTTCATGACCAAGATCTTCCTATGCATCTATGGGTAGAAGCAGCTAGGACAGCTGTATATGTGCAGAACATAACACCTCATAAGATATTGGACAACAAGACACCAGAAGAGGTCTTCTCTGGTAAGAAACCTGAAGTCAGTCATCTCAGAATATTTGGTTGTCCAATATATACACATATTCCAAAGGAAAAGAGGACCAAGCTAGATCCTTTAGGAAAGAAGGGTATATTTGTGGGTTACAGTGAAAGCTCGAAGGCTTACAGAATATACTTTTCAGGATTCAAGAAGATTGACATCAGCAGGGATGTAACATTTGATGAAGACTCAGCATACATCAAATCAAAGAAGACACCTGTTGAAGACCATGAAGAACCAAAGGAAACTATATTTCAAGACACCACTATGAATGAAGCAATTCTAGAAGCAACCCGTGAAATTGAAGATCCATAAGAAGCTATAGATTCACCTCGTGAGAAGAACTCTCACAAGAGGAAACTTGCATGGGCTAGAGATCTCATTCAAGATGTAGAAAGATATGGTATTCCAAAAGAAGAACACAAAGAAACGAAGAGGACTAGATCACATACCATTTATGTTTCCTTACTCTATGATATTATGAACAAAGAACCTTCCAGTTATGAATAAGCAGTGGAAAAGAAAGAATGGAAGGATGCCATTGTCGAAGAGTATCAATCGATCATGAAGAATGATGTTTGGGATTTGGTTCCTAGACCTGAAGGGAAGTCTGTTGTGACTTCCAAGTGGATCTATAAGATCAAGCATGTTGCAGATGGTAGCATAGAGAAATACAAGGCAAGGTTTGTAGCTCGTGGCTTCTCTCAGAAAGAGGGAATAGACTATGAAGAGACTTTTTCTCTTGTAGCCAGATACACTTCCATCAAAACAATACTTTCTCTAGCTGCAATGATGAAATGGAAGAAACACCAGACGGATGTCAAGACAACTTTCTTGAATGGTGTAGTCAAAGAGGAAGTGTATGTGGAGTAGCCACTTGGTTTTGAGACACATGAAAGGGAGTCATATGTGTGCGGATTGAAGAAATCCTTGTATGGATTGAAGCAAGCTCCTATGACTTGGTATGGTAGGATGGATAGTTTTCTATCCAATTTAGGCTTTACCAAGAGTAAAGCAGATTCCAACCTTTAATACAAGGTTGAGGAAGGCAATCCTGCAATACTACTCCTATATGTGGATGACCTATTTGTTACAAGAGAGGATGGGTTGATTGCCGACACCAAGAGGAAGCTTGCAGCCGAGTTCGAGATGAAGGACTTGGGGATGATGCACTATTTTATAGGCATGGAGGTGTGGCAGAGTGCAGATGGGATCTTCCTTGGACAAGGGAATTATGCAGTAGAGATCCTGAAGAGGTTCAGGATGATGGACTGCAAAGCCATGGCCACACCTATGGCATCGAACCTGAAGCTTCTGTGTGATGCTTCATCTGAGCCGATTAATGTCACGATGTATCGTCAGATGATTGGGTCCTTGATGTACTTGATGAATACGAGACCAGATATTTTCTTTGTAGTGAACTCATTGAGCCAGTTCCTGACGGATCCAAGAGGTGTTCACCTGGTTGCTGTAAAGCATATTCTGAGGTACTTCAAGGGTACTGTTGATTATGGGATCAAGTATGATGCGAATCAAAAGTTTAATATGCAGGGTTATGTTGATTCAGATTGGGAAGGCAGTGTTGCATATAGGAAGAGCACTTCTGGTTGTTGCTTCAGTATGGGATCAGGTGTGATCTCTTGGTTTAGAGGGAAGCAATCCTGCGTAGCACTGAGTACAGTCGAAGCAGAGTATGTTGTAGCTTGTTCGGCTAGTTGTGAGGTAGTATGGTTGAGGAAGCTACTGTCTGAGTTATTTGATCTCCCATTGGATGCTACCTGTATCTATTGTGACAACCAGAGTTGTGTGAAGTTTTCAGAGAACCAAGTGTTCCATGACAGGTCGAAGCACATTGAGATCAAATATCACTATATCAGGGATATGGTGCAGAGAGGAGCAATGAAGCTCCTGTATGTTGTGACGGATGAGCAGGTTGCAGATGTGTTGACGAAACCACTAGCCAGAGTGAATTTTGAGTACTTCAGAGAGAGGCTTGGTGTTCTTCAGATTGATGACACTTCAAGGAAGAAGTGATGGACACATTTGCAGGAGCCATTCCAAGCATGGTGAGAGGAGGATCCTTCCCATGGCTGTGGATGTAAGCATTGTGTGATGATCATCAAGAAGATGCTCCAGTTACTTCTTTGTATGTGGATCAGGTTGATGCATTGATATGATCAGGTGGATCATGTATTTGTATATGTATCAGGTGGATGCATTGATATGATCAGGTGGATCATGTATTTGTATATGTATCAGGTGGATCATGTATTTGTATATGTATCATGTGTATGCATTGATATGATCAGGTAGATCATGTATTTGTATATGTATTAGGTGGATACATTGTATGATCAGGTAGATCATGTATCAGGTAGATACTTGGTATGCATCAGGTGGATGCATTGTTTGATCAGGATGATCATAGATGACGAGCTTCAGGATGTTGCTCCATATGATATGCATCAAGATGATGCAATTATGACGATTAGGATGATCATGGATGACAAGCTTCAGGATGTTGCTCCAGATGATATGCATCGGGATGATGCAGTGATGATGATCAGGATGATCAGGTGTGATGAGTATCAGGACGATGCTCTGGATGATATGCATCAGGACGATGCTATGCTGATGATCAGAACGATCATGTACATCAGGATGATGTATGATGAGTATCAGGTTGATACTCCATGGCCGTGGACAGGTTGTGCATGTAGAATAGAAAAGATCCTGGGAGATCCTATAGTCTGAGCTAGGACTCTCTTTCAAGGTTTTGCTACGAGAGGCATGTAATCAGCCCTGGAGATCCGATAGGTTGAGCAGTGAGCTTGTAATCAGTCCTGGGATGCTCTGTAGAGTTCTTGCAGGTTGCAGGACACTCTTTAATGGTTTTTCCTAACTACATGTAATCATCCCTGGAGATCCGATAGGTTGAGCAGTAAGCTCGTAATCAGTCTTGGGATTCTCTGTAGAGTTCTTGTAGGATGCAAGACACTCTTTTAAGGTTTTGTGGTAGAGGTCACACATAATCATCCTTGGAGATCCTATAGTCTGAGTTAGGATACTCTTTAGAGTTCTTGTAGGTCGCAAGACACTCTTTTAAGGTTGTGTGACAGTCAACATGTAAAAGATCCTATAGTCTGAGCTAGGTTTTGTTAACGCACGTAATAAGTCCTCAGGATTCCACAGTATGGCCAGTGATGAAAAAGACCTACAAGTGGTGGGCCTGCATCCAGCATGAAAAAGGGTTGGCTCTATAGATGATGAAGACCTGCAGGTGGCAGGCCTACATCCAGTATGAAAAAGGACTGGCTCTATAGAACTTCCTATGATGAGTAGATTTCAGAGATAGCCCAGTGATCGAGATGTCAGGTATAGCACAATGATGATGATGCTCCGTGATCCAGTGATGTTGATCCAGCTCCAGAATTGATGACTTGCGCCAATATGTATTGATGACCTGTGACGAAAGAATACCTTCCTAGTTAAGATGGAGCGTTGATGTATTTGTAACTTTGGAAGATATTCTTCCATGTATTACATTTGTACCTTATTGTATATCCCACAGAGATGTATTATTCCTCTGATTGGAAGTGTCACCATTTGTATTTGTAAGTGCCGTCATGTGCATTTACAAGTGTCATCATTTGTATTGATAGGTTATTAGAACATCAATGCGGGGTCGGCCCTGGTTAGCACATGTGGTTGGGTTATTAGGATTGAGTAGCAAGTCGGCCCTAGTGGATTATTGGCATGTCAAGTCAGTGTATAAATAGAGAGGGGATGTCTCTCGTTTATCTCATTCACTCACTACTCAAGCTCGCATAGCTAAGAGAGAAAGTGGCGCACTAGTGGAGGAGGAGGAGCATCGGCTAGAGACATCTTATTGGGTTTGATCATTGTGATCTTGTATTGTGGCTTATCTTATCGCTGAGGAAGTTGCGGGGTTTTTCACCTTCTTGGTTTTCTCCAGTGAAACTCTGTGTCTCTTGTGTGATTGCTTTTATTTCTATGATTGATATGTTGTAGAGATATGTTGTACATGTTATTCCCTTAGAGATCCTTATGATAATAGAATGAAATTATCGAAAAATTAACACTCAATAGGGTAAGCATAAGTGGACTAGATGGTGTTTTTACTTGACTCTAAATCATGCACCAAAAAATGAAATGCAAAGTTTTCATTTTCAATGAATGCTAGCTACGGTAAAGAAGAGAGTATTTTTTCCTTTCCCAAATGCATATACCCAATTCAAGAAACATGAACTACTCTTTGAATGCAAAAGATGATTTAATATATGATTCAAAGAAACTGTAGGATTCAAAATGAAATTTAATTTTCTTAAAAATGAAAACTCAAGAATTCCCCATCCACTAACTAGAATGCAATTACTTTTATTTTCAATGCTTCCAACCATACCAAAACTAAACTCAAAAAGTAGAATGCAAACCTTTTTTGTTTTCTTCTTTTTCCAAGAACTTTGAATTTCACAAAAGATTCTAAACAATTATTTGTTTTGCTTTCAGTTTAAATGAAAGGACTAAATGACACTTATAATAGGTGAAAAATCAAATAATACGAAGAAAAAAGTACTCAAACAATCAAACAAGAGCTAAAAAGAAGCCAATCAAGGATATGTCTCCAACTCTTGCAATTTGCACACTAAAATCCCAAGTTATCCAAAACTTGCAAACTCAAAGAAACCAAACAATGAAAAATAGGTATTTTTGAGACCTTATAATTTCAATCCAAACAAAATGAGATGGTAAGTAAGAGTTATATATAGGGCCACAAACTCTTGGGACTGTAAGGGATTGGTGATTTCACCCAAAACACAAGCAATCAAAAAATTTGGTGCAAAAAGGCCCAAAAAAAACTTCACTTTCCAAATCACTCAAGAAGATACCAAAACAGTCCAAACAAGGTTTGAAGGTGTTAGAATCAATGTAATAGAGGCTTAAATGCCACTGGACAAGAGGAACGAAGTCAAGGAAGTGATGAACACGATTGAGGATCGAGCTAACCCAAGTTAGTTTCAAGCTTCCAAGAATTGACCAAAGACAAAAAGGATCTCAAAAAGTAATCAAATGCTCATATTAGAGGAATACACCACTCCAATTAGATATAAAAGGCTCACACACACAAATTGGATGCAAAATATTGAGTAAAAAAAAGCCAACAGACCCAAAACATGGCCCAAACAGGGAAGTGTCGCTCCCTTTCCTTCACAGATAGAGTGAAAAAGAGGGATTTATGATACCTTGGAGACTATTAGAGGGAGAAAGTTATGATATTGTTTCTCTCTAGACAACTGAGAGGGGGATAAAAACAAGGATTTTCGCTCTATAATCCCTTTTTGGGGAGGGACAAATTTCTAGAAAGTTGGGAAAAGACTGGTTTTGCATAGATCCAAGAGTGGATTAGGTATTAGGGTCTGAATTATTCTCAGTAATGATCAAAAAAAGAGAAAACTCAAAGGAAAATAAGACTTGAAGATACTAAACACCCAAGCAATTACTCAAAAAGGACAAAAACTAGGGAAAGTTCCCCAGTATGGTCACTAGTTTTTGTTGCAGTAAATTATCCCTATGGATAGGTTGAATCCCTCTTGGACATAATAAGGTTCCCTAGATCCCTAATCCAAGACAAAAAGTAAACAAATGGTACCTAACATCTCCTAGACCTCATTCATACAAAAGCAAGTAAAAGAATGAGAAGGGAGGAAGAAGCTAGATGGCCTATCTCGGTCCAAATGGTTGTCCTAGCTCCTCCTTACTAATCCAAATCCTAGCTTGCAAATCCAAACTTGTGATCATGTATACAAAGACAGAGAACAAAACCTTCCAATGAACCAAGTGTATCAAACAAGATATAACTACCAATTAGTATACAATTTCATATATCCATCAAAAGAGACATGAAATGGGAGAATAGTCAAAGTTATATTAATGGAAATCCATGAACAACATATGCAATGCTATACCTAACTCTACAATAGCATGTACTTAAAGCTTCCCTTCCAAATATGTTTGAGCACCACAAGATCATAAGGACCACCTCTCTAAGATTCTTTCCTTCTAAGTACCTTGAGCCAAGGTATGAATCTCTCTTTATAGGATGGAGAGGCCAAACTACTTAGGAGAAAGATTTGGATCAAGTGAGGATAACATGGATCAAAAGATATTAAGGTTACCTTGAATGGAAATTGAGGTGATATTTGAAGGATAATATGATCCACCAAAGATTAATCTCGAACCTCAACCCTAAAATCATGGCAAAGTAGTCTCAATGGGATTTTTGCTCCCCTAAGGCAGGGCACAGAACAAAAATGTTGAGATTTTCACTCCTAAGAAGGCTTGCAAGGGGCGAAAAGTTGTAATTTTCGCTCCCTAGACAAGGGATGGGGAGAGAAAAATCCCTTTCCAAGGCTCAAAGTGAGGTTAGGTTAAGTGTAATTCAAACCCAAAAGATAGGAAACTCTCCCAAATATAGCTAGGGAGTGAGTGAACCATACAATAGTGGGTCCTAACACACTTAGGGAACATAAAACCCCATGCTTCTCATGGTGATGAAGCATGTCAAGACAAAGGTGACCATTTGAGGTATAATAGTTGAGATAAAACATTTGTCTTTAAGTTTTATGGTCTTTACATAGTAACCCACATCATTGCATAGAGCCTGTGTAGGGAATCATTATCCTACATGTGATATATGGCCACCACGTTGAGGAGGGGAACACTAGGGATGGATATTGAGGACCATTACATGGCATACGTAAAAATCTAGGACGTTATGCTATAGCATTTTTCTATGGATCCCATGGTCCATGTGTGGGGTCCCAAACCACAACGTTGGCCCTCCATAGGGATCTTTGGCCTGCAACTGGGATATGGTGCTCAAAGTTTAGAACACTAGATATGGTTCTTAGTGTTGGTGATGTGGTTCAATGCCAAAATATAGGATATTATACCATAATATTTGCTTATGGTGCTTATGATACATCCTTGTGTCCCTTAGACACCACAAAAGTCTTGCGAAGGGAATCTTTGTCATGTGATCAAGATATGATGGCCATTTTCAATTTGTCACATCGAGGATGGTTATCATGACTTTAGACATACTCCAAGGTCAAAATATATAGTTTGAATACATAACATTTTCTTCTAGGACTCATGGGTTATGTGTGCACCCCAAGCCATCATATCATGTGTTAGATGATGGAGGTAGAAATATATATATTCATTATTATAGATGTAATATTTATTATTTACAAACAAGAGAAATATCTATATTTATTACTATAGATGTAATTGTTATTATTTACAAAGGGGGAGCAATGAAAAGTTTCATATCACTACTACAAAAAAGGCCATTGGTGACAATCATGCTTATGAAGGACCTTGAAGGTTCATCACCAATGTCACATATGATGACGGATGCCCTTAAAAAATCATCATTGTAATTGTCTTTAGAGACATTCCTTTAAGGCTCATCACCAAATCCATTTTCAATGACACTTTTGGTTAGGTTCGTTGAAGGCCCATTGCCAATTCTCTATTTGGTGACACCTCTAGTGACGATCCTTTAGTGGCCCTCACTAATACCCATCGGTGAGGGTCATGCTTGTGATGGTACTTAAAGGGTAATTACCAATGTCACATATGATGAAAAACCTTAAAAAAGCATCATTGTAATTGTTTTTGGAGACATTATTTTAAGGTTTGTCGCCAAATTATTTTTCAATGACACTTTTGGTGTGGGTTGTTAAAGCCCCGTTTCCAATTCTCTCTTTTGTGACACTTCTACTGGTGATCCTTTAATGACCCTCACCGATACTCTCTCTACTGACTTTTGGCAATTGTAAAAAAATGATTGTTGCCATTGATAATTCTAATGAGTTTTTTATGATGCTATGTGACCATTGCTATACTTTTTGATAAAAGATAATGGTTTAATACCACTATTATTGATTCTTTGTAATTTTGTGTCCAGGTTCATAGTGGTTAGGGTCAATCATCTTGTTAGAAGTTAGTTTGTCAATGGAATTAGGTTCATTACATTTTTGGGGGGTTAAGTGAGACATTTATGGTAATCACTTATGTCCATGAGTTAGTTGTGTCATTTATGTGAGTAGGATGTTAGGTGTGTTGTTTAGGTACACATTCCCTACATAAAAAATATTGGAATCCAAGCAAGATATGGTGGCCATTTTGCGTTTTGGCATACTAGGGATGGTTCTTTTGACTCCTGTCATGATACAAGGTAAAAATACAAATTCTTGGGCCATAACAGTTTCTTCTAAATCACATGATCCATGTGCGGAACTCCAATTCATCACACGTCCATAATAGGAAAAATTGGCTTGCAAACATGATATGGTGCCATTTTGATATCTATAACACCATGGACGGTTCATGAGGCAAAAACATTCTTTGATATAGGAAGCTAGGGTCTAAGGCCATATAATTCTTTCTATGGCTTATGGGCCATATACAATAACCCAAACCACCAAATAGGCCATACATAGGGAACCTTTAGTGTATTAATGATATATGTTCACCATGGATGGTTCATAGGGACCAAATCATGGCATGATATTAACAACTAAGTTCTAGGTCCATACAATTATGTCTAGGACTCATGGGTCATTTATGATGTCCAAAACCGCCACATAGGCCATAAACAAGGATATTTTAGTCGACAAGTAATTGAATGCATTTGGGTACTCACTCCAGTGATGCGTGATATATTTACATCTTAACATACTTTTGAAGCTATAATATGAGATTTTATAAATGGGGATATTCATGGGAGTAATATAGAGGATAACACTAAATAAATTGTGTCAGAGTCAAAGGGTTTTCTATTGGTCATAAGTATAGTGGTTGCAAAAATAATTTTGAAAAATATAAAATATAAGTTGAGTCATTCTTTAACATTGAGTGGTGATGTTCTTGAATGCGGGTACTTACAACTCCCCCATATGGTCAATCCACAGTAGGAATCATAGTTGATAGGTGGTAGACATGCGTGTGGGAACACTAGTAGAATTTGGCAAATAAATGACTACATGACTAAAAACGTTAGTCACGAACGACAGTGTTTTTAAGCTAAATACTACTAAATTTGACCAGCACAACTAAAATGACTAAATTAAATGACTAATTTTGTTATTGGATAAAAAATATAACTAAATAATAAGCCACACAACTAAAAATGACTAGTTTAGTCCAAGGATAAAAATCCAATACATAACAACTACAACTAGATTAATATGAATTAGTCCAAAGATAGAGAAAGCTTATAATCACGGAGCATATTCTTCCCTATGTTTCCTGGAAAAAAAATTATAATTCCGACAAAAAGTTTTATGGATTATTGAAATTGCATTAGAGAGGTGGTCCAACAAAAATGGAAAATTACAATTTTCACAATGAAATTTTGCGAATTCATAAATTTTAACGTTGCAGATGGATTCAGATACTGTCTCTGAATCCATCTGCATTGTTAGAATTTACGAGGGTGTCTCTAAATTCATCTGAAATGTAAAATTTACAAAATTGGGGGGTTTCATGATCAATTAGAACAAACCAAAATGTCACTCAGATAAATAGTTGATATGTAAAATATTATATATTAATATTATAATATGCTAAAATATAGTGGGGCGTGGAGTTGTTCAGAAGAACTAATAGGAAACATGGGAACCCAAAATAGACTGTTAAAGCTTGGGACCCCAAGGATTTCAACAATAGTACTGTCAATTTTGTATGGCTCATGTTTCGTGGATTTTTTAATTGGGAAACATTGAAGGAACGAAACCAGCGAATCTTCTAAGATACCAAAGTCTCTACTCAAGTAATCTTGAAAAAAATTGTGAATCACATTCAAGAGACGGTCAAGATTACCCCTTGATCGGCTAAGGACTCGGAATCCAATAATCAATAACTCAAAATCCTGGAACAACTTGGTCTAAATCATTTGGATCTGGGATGGGCCCGAAAGAAGCAGAAAACCCCAACACCCACTAGCCCCAACTTCTAGTCTCCCCCCCAGTTGGCTCTTTCAAGCTCAACTTCAACGGAGCTTCCAAAGGAAACCCTGGTATAGTCGACTTTGGGGGTGTCTTCTGTAATGAAGATGGCCAATTATTGCATATTTTCCATGGTCATCTAGGACAGGATACGAACAACACAGCTGAAAGTGAAGGATTGCTTCAAGGTCTAAAGATAGCATAACAAAATAGATGGGAACCACTCATAGCTAAAGGGGATTTCAAGATGATCATACACATGGCCAAAAAATCCAACGAGGACAACAACCATCGCAAGTCACTGACAACTGGCAGTTGGATTACAGGGTGGAAGAATTGGGAACCCTCCTTCGCAACCCACATGCTTGGATATTTAGCCACATTAGGAGAGAGGGAAACAAGGTGGCAGATTGCTTGGAAAATGTCGGATTCAACTCCCTGGACATATTACAAGAAGAGCCCATGTCAAACTTCATGGATATGACATGGGCTATGCCATGTGCCCAGCTGTATAATAAATATGCCTAGGATATGAGGCAACTACATAATGACACCTTTATTGGGATTAACACCCGAGTATTCACCCATGCGGAAGGTCTTATCGACACCTCTCAACATAATAACCTTCCACGTTGCACTGGTGTGGATCACAATAATGAAAACCAGGACCGTCTAGAGCAGTTAACCATTGAAGAGGTATTTAATAAGACCAGGACATCGGATTATCCTCGACCATCGAACATTCATTGAAGTGGATGATTGGAAAAAGTGGTAACCCATGTATATTGATTGCTTCAGTACTTCAGTCTAATCTAGAGTATCACGAAGTGATGATGGAAATTAAGGAAAGTCGTCAGAAGTGTGCTATAAAAATGGACGCTCCGCAACTATGACCTTTCATGCTGTAACCTATGCTCTTTTCTACCTTGCTAGTTTACTTCCCGTTGTGCTTGCGGCTTGGAATTTTTCCCTTCTTCGGTTTCCTCCTTTGTCTTCCCACGCTTTCTCTCCCCTCCCAGCTGCAACTCATGTGCTTTCAACCCCTCTTTCACATCTTGATCATAAGCATGGCCTCCAATATGCAAAACCCCAAGAACCATAAAAAGGGGAACCAAAGCGGGCGCACTCACAAGATGAAGAAAGATAATCGTGAGCAGACCAAAGCCTCCCAAGCGGACCACTTCTTCTGGAAGTGCATTCCTCACCAGATTCAAGAGGAAATTGAGGTCTTGGATATGGAACTGTGAGAGTAGATGACAAGCAATAATTTAGAGAATATGCATGTTGAGGTAGAGGAATGGGTGCAGGGCCCTGACACCACTTTGGGGCGCCTGGATACCTATGCCCGCATCATCTCCACTTATTGGGTGACCAAGGGCCTACTTTCCCACGTCCTGATGGAGCGCGAGAACAAAGCCATGGGTGATGTCAAAATTGTCCAAGCTTGGAGAGAACACCATAATGATTCCAAGCTTATGCATAAGAAGGTGGATCTCATTACCATGAAATTGGGGATCCCCTTATAACCACCACTCAATCAGACAACGTTCGATCCTGGAAGCAGCTCTGGTGGTCCTGTGAGTCATGGGGTTGGATTTAGGATCCCCAGCAAGGTTTATTCCAATCGTGGTGTGCATGCTACCAATCACCCTGACCCGCATCTTGGCGGTCATAGTGCGTGAATGGTGCTTTATGTTACTGTCCCAGTTGTTGTTGTTGTTTTTCACTTCTATCAGCGGATATGTCACTAGTTGATTTTAGTTATGCTCAACGTCATTCCAGTTGTAATTGGGTTAGGAGGGTAAGATTTTCAGGCATCTCTTGTTGTAGGAAGCCTGTTTATTGTAAGGGTTATAATATCAGTATCAGAGTAGAAGAAAGAAGTAGAGTATCTGGTTTTTCTTGGGCTATTGTAAGGGGTAGTAATGTGGACATAAATTTTAGGCAGGACAGTATGCCTACTATCAGGCCATTTTGAAGCTATGTAATTTTTGCAGGACTGTTAATATGAAATGTTTGTACTTATAAAAAAATATGCTAAAATATAGATTATATAGTTAATATCTTAAAATACTATATAATATGTAATATTAAGATAATATAGTTATTTTATATTAATATTAATATTTTATTTTATAGTTATTTTATATTAATATTAACATTTATAAACAAAAATAAGATATTTTTAAAGGGATTCAAAACAAAATTTGGACAGGACGGTATGGAAACCATTTTTTCAGGCTCTGTAGCCCGAAAGTCTCTAGGATTCTTTTCCTTGGGCCACAAGGTGCGTGGACCATTCAAAACAAAATCCCTAATAGTCTGATTTGGGCTTGATTCATAGGAAGGTGTTTATTTCTATATAAGTGAGTGGTGGTGATGTTAGATCTCTGCACCTGCCCATTAGATCTCTACTCCTATTGGAATTATACAAATCCCTAACCATTGCCGTGGAGGAGGCTTCACTCACAAAATAGAGGACCCCCTCCCCCCTCCCCCTCCTTAATGTTACATGTATGTATAGATCTGGGCATATCCACATCTCTTAGGAGGAATTCAGAATAGATCTAAGATTTGTTGGGCATTTTGGGTCTAGTTCCACTAGATTAGAGTAGAACTGGTCGGTTTGAGGGAGATCAGAAGGGGAAAAACAACACCAACTTTCCCTCTGGGGAGGACTCATGGTGTGAATTCTCTCAATCCTTTTTTATGAGCTGGTGAAACCTTTTGGTGATAGTGGATGTATATGCATCCTTTCCTTTTTTAACCTTTCTATTGATACATACAAGTTGCTCTATAACTTGTACATCATGAGATGATTATTGACTTTGTTTGCACAGGTAAATTGACAGATAAAATTGATGTCTATGCATATAGAGTTGTTTTGTTGGAGCTACTTTTTGGAAGAAAGCTTATTGATAAATATCTACCAAGTAAATTCCAATCTCTCAATTCTTGGGTATGTAATATATCATTTTTATTTATTCTACATATTAGATTCCTTGAAGTGTAGTACTACAAATCTTGTTGGATAGCATCATTGTTTAGGCCAAGGATATCAAGCTATGTTATGGGAATGGAGCTTTAGAAGTAGGAGTTGAAAGTAGCTTTTGAATCTATTGACCACGGAAACTGCGAGAATAAAATATTTTCAACAAAAATAATGTTCAATGGCCAACAATATTTAATAAAGGCCAACAAAATCCATACCTTAAGCGTTCCCTTACAATGGTTTCATCTAAAGCAATCCTTTTGGTAAGAAACTTTGTCGACAGACAGCTGATCCACAAAATAAATTGTTATGTTATGTTTCAATGAAATCCTCATCCATGATACAATACTTGTAATTACAAAATAATGGTCCTTGAAATCTCACATTCTAAATAGTCGTGAAAATATTTATACCACATAAATCAACAATATTTAACTCAAAATTATACTTTCTCATATAGTTGCAAGGCACAAATAGAATACTCAAGCTTTTATCCCTCTTAAGAAACCATACAAACCCTTTCACTAAGGAAATGCACAAATTTTAGCTCAAGACGGCTTACCTCACCCCCATTTTTTCCTCATAATAAAAGGTCTGCAAGCTCTAGAGGGAATTCAAGCAAGTTTCGTACCTTTTCTTTAGTGAACAAACCATTATGTTGCTTCTAAATATCCATTCCAACCTTTTATATTGTAGATGACCAACCTGTTGATTCTAAAGCCCCATTACAACCTGTTCTTTATTTAGCCTACAACTTGACAGCTTCATATAAATGTTCTATACCAACTTAAGTTAGCCAATAGATGAATGAAGTCATCGGAAGCCATCTTCATGGGATTTCAAGGAGAAAGCAAAATGATAATTTTTATTCAATCCTATGTTGTCTTAATAGAAGTTCTTGACAGAATATGTGTGAAGCTTCAGAATGTTTGAAGTGACAGAAAGAAAGGGTTGTTCAATATTTACATATAGTTAGTGAGAAAAAGTTATTGGGGGTAAGATTCCATTTACAAGAGTTATTGTGAGTGAATAACTTGTTGTCAAATAGGATTCTCATTTTTATTTTTGAATTCTCATTGCTCATGTAATGGAACACCAATTTGTCTTTGATTATTCTATCTCTCTCATTTCATTTTTGCTTGTATTTTGGGAATTTTCTGTGTAGAGAGTAGAACATGAACTTCTTTCCCAATATGAAAATCAACTTTCGGAGAAGGAACATTCAGGATTTCATTCTCTGCTAAAAGATGGGAAGGTATGAATTTGATACATAGCTTTACAGTATGCAAATGTGAAGTCCTTTTCTAGTATGTTTTCTTCTAATGAACATTGTGAACTGAAAGTGAGTATTCACTAGATGGACGACCTTTCAAGGATGTATAGGTGTTCTATAGGATACCCGAAGGTCTATAATACATAGCTCAAATTTTCAAACAGGTACCTGATATATGATATATTTCAATTTTTCTACTAGTAGTTTTTTTAGTCATATATTACACTTTTTTTGTATTTTTTAGTCAATGACCATCTAGATTAAATATATGGAATTAACAGTGTGGATGAATGCGAAAAGTGGTTTCTGGACAAGATTGGGGATTAAGGTAATTTCTGGGCATGAAATAACAAAATGGTTTTAGATAGTTTTGTGATGATACATCATTTTCCTCATGTTTTACATTTGATTATAGTAGTGCACATATTATGCAGAATCTCTGAAGGTTATTTCATTGCAGGTCTGAACAATTTGCTTGTGGTTGATGAAGACAAATTTGATTATGCTCAGTCCCTATAGCTCTTGGTACAGATTATAAACCATTGACGTTTTTTGGAAGAACTAAGGTATGTGAGGATTGGTGGTTAGATAATACTCTAGTACATTTAGCGTGTCTAGAGGAAAGTAGAATTTTTTTTTTTTTAAATGGGTGTTGTCATGTAAACTATTTTAAATTCTCCTTGTGCATTTTTTTTTAACAGAAACCGGGTAAAGGAGTTTGTATTCAAAAAGGTTGTGCACAACCATTCATTACAAAATAGAGAGCCTTGGAAAAAATATAGCTTTCACAGTGGAGATTGAGTAGATGCCTAGTCTAGCTCTGAAATAGTTCATAATTTGTTGCCTAGTATTTGTAACTAGAAAGGAGGGATAGACCCTTACAAACTGAGAATTTAACAAGATATAGAAAAACATTTAAACAATCAAAGAGTAGAAAGAACTAGCATAACTAAGGGAATCACTTCTAACCATACTTTTACTGTTGAACTGAGGTTTCCTCTGCAATTTTCATATCCACGGAGGGATATTCCTGGCAGTGGCTGCACTGCGACATCCTGGCCATCTTTAAAATTTCCTCTTTTATCATATCCACTAACCCCATCAACTCAAAAAATTTGTGTTCTAAATCGTTTATTCTCGAGCCCTGGCAGGTTAATTGCTGAGAGATATTCCTCATATCGTCGGCTGACTCTCTATGCGCTTTAATACCCAAGAATACTTCCTAGTAAACCTTTCACAAATGATGTTTGAATTCCTCCACACTTGATTTTAAAAACTCCATTCCATCTGCGAGGCTCTCCATTGAGATGAGAGCTGATGTCTCGGAAGAAGCCAGGTCATCCCGTTTCCCAACCGAAGAAACCTGAGGTGATGTTGTTCTGAACTCTGAGCTGTGAGGATATGCTAATATATACAAACTATTTGTGAAGGAGATATTGTCAAAACCACTGAAGAACCAGGGAGGCATAGCATTCGTAGAGAATTCTAATTCACCAGAAGGGTTCAACATAATGCCAGATGCAGGGCCACGTGAGAAGGGAAAAACTGAAGCCTTCTTTATTGTTGAAGCTTGTCTTCTGTCGGCGAACGGACAAGAAAGGGTGTGGCCATGTGAATACTAGTGCATCTCTTTGGGAATATTAATTCCAAGAGGACACTTGACCATTGTCCCTCTTGCTCGCCCTTGAAATATGAGCTTATGGAATGCTCTTGAATATTTCCTTCCCATTACTATATGTTATAACTCCAATGGGGAGGTTAACCCCTTGATTTGCAACTTCATCAACTTGATTGTTGTTTTCCCTAAGTATGTGGAGGTAGAGCGTCTCAATGGAGGAGGCTATTTGATTAATCCTCCTTTGCATTCTATTACATCTGGATCCTCCTTTATATTTCCATGTCCTCTTTTTTTGGATGACGTGTCTAGAGTCTCCAAAAACCTTTAGTCTGTTGATGTTGAGAGTTGAGATGATTTCCATAGAACCGTAGAGTGCTAACCATTCTACTTCATTGTTGGTCTTCCTACCGAGTCCCCATGCATATGATATAATTTTGTTTCCTCCTGGGTCAAACATAATCCATCCCACACCTTCCCTTGTGCCATTGTTGTTGTCACAAGCATGTTGAATTTCTTACTTCTCTGTGTCACTAAAGGAATTCATCCTGGGAAATGACACATATTCTCTTGCCATTTTCTACCATTTAGGATTTTCTTCCAACTAAAAGGCACACTTTTTCCATCCCCTTGAATACTTCCTCCATGGCCCCCATCATCTCATTAGCCTAAAAAAAAAATTGATGCTTCATCAAAAAACTCAAGTGACATCTCATTGTTATCCATATATTAAAGTCTCCAAGTTGCCTCACAAGTTCACAATATTTGAGTTTGTCTCAATTTTTAAAAGAAGAAAAACATTAAGCAAGAAAAAATTGTGAGATGCTTTGCCACAATCCTTAGTTCCAAGCAAGATTGAAGATTAGAAAATCAATCTAAATATATCATGCAATTGAGGGCAAATAAACTCACCATTTTGAGACCTGTATCATTGGCTAAAACAGTTGATATATGCACATTTGTATCATGTGGGGTGGTCGGTGGAAGGGCTAGAATCATACGTATTTGTCCGACATCAAATTCCATACTGGTTCAAATCACTTATCAATGTTTATTATGATTTAGTAGAAAACATAAACCATGAAAACAACATTGTTGCTTCACTTAACTATCTTAAAAGAACAAATTGAATGTTCTATTCAATTCATTCTACATTGGTACAATAGTATAGATAATTTATGAGCCAAATAATCTGCAATCCTGCATGTCAAGAGTGAGTTCAGAATATATATTAGTGATGATAAATTGGAAGAAACAAATTTTATTAGGTCCTATTCTTTATAATAGAAAGGGTTTAGACCTATTCTAAAAATGTATTCATTTCTGGTTTTTTGGTCCCAATAGTGTTGAGACAACTTGAAGGGTTCAGGACAATGATGCCACCCCATCCCTTTAAAATGTAATAGACAAAAAAAGCAAGCTTAATGACACATTTTCAAGAACTTAAAATCAAGTGAATAACTTTTTTTTGTAAGAAAGCATGTATATTTTATGAACTTGGAAAACCCCAAATCATTATTCATGGAATATGTAAATCCATTAGTTGGAGAAAGTTTCCCACTGGGAAGTGTTACACCAAAATATCCTCATCATGAGTTATGTGTCTTATGTATGCCTTGATCACTAAAGTCTCTAAGCTAAAACATTGAAAGATAAGTTGTTGTCATTCCATTTTAACCTTTTGTTGTCACTCTAACGCGCCCTGATGTCCAGCAAGGTGCGTCAGGTTCAAGGTGACATGCTCTGCAACTTAGCCGAGTGTGTCAGTGATGCAGTGTTCCCTTGTACAAGATGTTTTTATCACTCTTTGGCGCATGTTTCCATTGTGCAAGGTGCGTCACAGTTAGTTAAAATGGAAAAAGAGAAGCTTTGAGTGACTTCTTGAAGCTTGGATGGTGTGTAGACTTATCCCTACTTACCTGGAAAGGTGGCATTCGATCCCCTTGTCTAGTGGGATGATCCCTTAAGCCTCTCCCCTAAATCCTCAACCTCTCCTATCCCTTTAGCTCTATATATATGAACCCCCTCTCAAGTGTTAAAGGAGGAAGGATAAAGTACCTATATGTTGGTGGAATTTCTCTAGGTGATATTCTTCTTCCATTAGGAGGCTAAACATTTGATCTTGGAGGCTAGGATTGTTGGAAGGATATTATGACGTCAAAGAATCAATTGTAACATCTCTCCCTTTGTACTTATTACTATTAATATTTAATACAAGTTCTTTCCATAAAATTTGTTGTGTTAATAATGTTTAGGATTTACTTCTTTGACTGTTAATCTAGATCAATTCACATCCATTTGCTTTTATTACTTGTTTGTTTCCACATGTATTGTCTGGTTTTGCAGCTAAATATCTGAAGATCAGGACTTGGGAATTGGAGCAACAAGGAGAAAGGAACTACACACTTGATTTAAGCCATATCTTTCATTTTTCTTGTATTTCAATTGATCGAGGAAAGGTATTTGTGTTATGTATTCATTTGTTCTAGATCTAAACCATTCATACTAGGGAGATCTATTTGAGTCTGCTCATACAGATTGTCTGTAAACATAAAGTTTCAAGCGTAGAGGGAACTCCACAGCTGATGGTATATAGCTGCATGAATATCAAACAAGTTTCCAAAATAAAATAAAATTTGGAGAACTCATAAGGACTAACAAAAATAGCTAGTCAAAAAAGTGAATTTCATTATTCAAGGTATTCTAGGAACATCATGGCCTAACAATTAATAAGAAATAACAAACTGCATCCATCATATCATTTCTTTCCAACTCAGGAATTAGCCTTCTCAAGACCATTATATAATGAATCTTGCAGAGAGAAAATCCTTAACATGACCACAGGTGACAACATATGAGATAGGACCGGGCCTAAGAAACTTCACTAGTTTGATTATGTGATTTAGTTGTCAAACAATCAATCCAAATACTTCTAGACCCAAGCATATCCTAGATTATGTTGTACGCCTAAGAGGTTTTGCAAATTCCCCGACTCAAAAATGGATTTACCCTTTCTCATTTACAATTTTGGGATGATCCAATACATTACTTGAAGAGTCAAGACATTAAATACTTTGAATTTTATGCATTTTATTTTTTTTCAAAAACATCAAAGTTGCATTCTCTAATATTGCTATTGAATCTATTTGGCCGAAAAAGTTGGACAAGGGCAAGATTTTGGGTGGGAAACTGCGGCTTAATTATTTGTCAAGAGTTACAATCTTACAAATATTTGTGCATATTCAAGGTTGTCATATCATTTTAGATCATGTTAATGGTATTTTTTTTCTTACATATAGGATGCTTATTTAATCATCTAGTTCCAAGGTTTGCAATCATGTATGTATCTAATTGATCTTTCAGACATGGGTAATTGTGATGCATTGAATGTGGAAGTGTCATCAATGAAAACTATTCAAACCATTGAAAAGGTGTTCAGTGGACATCATACTGCATATTCCAGTGCTCTTAGATGCCTATGTTCCAAGCATTCAAAGGTAGATGTTGATGCTTCCCCTATAAGAACTATCGATGGTTGGGTAATGTCATCTCCACAATCTTCATATTCTAAGCTTAATGTGATTATCAATTATATAGGTCTCCTAACAAAGGAAGATAGTCGTGATCATTTTAGGCATGGAAATTCCCTTAAAATTCATAGATGTTTGATCAATAGAGGCCCATGATAGTTTTCCAAGAGTTCAAGGCCTCGTTCTTCTCAAGGATTGAATTCATTGGTAATTGAGTTTGAAGTAGAGGATTGTTATCACATGGATATGGATAGTGTCCAGAGGAAGCTATTGTAGAGAAATTTGTTGCAATTGTGTTGAATCTACATAAGTTGAGTCAAATATGAAACAAGGTTGGCTAATTGTTTACCTATCAAATGCAATGGTGGTTGCTTTTTTCCACTTCAGTTGTCTTGTTTTGATTTCCCATCTGATTCATTGGTTTTTTATGCAATTCTATGTAATCTATGCATTACTTTACCCAATGATTTCTAATGATTCTTGTATTACTATGGATAAATTGTGGCTACGAACACTTAAGGTGTAGCCACTATTAGTGCCTCGTGGAAAAAAAAAAGTCAAAATAAAATGTGATTTATATATTTAAATAAACTCATTTTTTTAACGTGAACTTTGATTATATTTAAGGGTGATAGCTCAATGGAAGAGAACCTACCTTACAGGAAAGAGGTCGATGGTTTGATTCCTCCATGCCCTATCTATAGAAATCAGTGAGTAAAAATGACTAAATATACTACCAATTCATGACAATTAATGATTAAAATGAATAAATACACTACTTGTTGACGCCAATCAATGACTACAACTGCTAAATAAACGAGTAGATAACATCAATCAATGACTAATAAAAATACTAAATATACTACCAGTTAACAGTAATTAATGATTAAAATGACTAAATATACTATTTGTTGACGGCAATGAATGACCACAACTACTAAATAAATGACCAGACAACAACAATCAATGACTAAGAAAACTACTAAATATACTACCAAGTTGATGAATTAAACATCCAATAAATGACTAAATTTTTTTAGTCATGTTATAAATGATTGGCAATAAACTACTAATAGTCACGTGACCAAATTTAGTCATTTATATGCAATTTTTAGTAGTTTTTTTAGTCATATATTTCTATTTTTCTACTAGTGGCAGGTGAGCATTGAAAACATGGTGGTAGTGTACACCGAAGAGGGACGAGATTTAAATGCAGGTGCATGTGAAGGGGCTCTCGATGAGACTTCTTGCATTGATATTTCACCTGGAGGACACCTTGCAAATTAATGGTGAGGTTTCTCCCTATGGGAGGAAATGTGGGAACAATCTGGAAACCTTGGCAAATATTCTTGCATAGTACTGTTGCTTAATTGTGCATGCATTGGTAGAGGATTTAAACATGAATCATGGTATTGCTCTTGGGTTGTCTTGTTGGTTATGAATATATGCTCTTACTCTATGTATGGAATAAAGTTCACAATGGGTCCTCCCTCTATGGGAACACGTTATGGTTTCAACAATGCCACCTCACCAGCGTGCCACCTCACAAGTGTGCTCGATGTCATCATGGGTGGTTTAGGCATCATAAAAATGGAAGAGATGTGTTTCATTATGGGATCCCTAATTACATCCAGTTTTAAATAGAAACAGTTCAGTCGCAGCTCCTCACCACTCAAATTGAAGAGGATCCAGAGAAAACTCTAATTAATCTATACTGGATCTTAAAGAACATGTTGGGATGGGTGATGATAGAATGAGACCATATCCGATATGCCATTCTTCAGAAATCATTGAGACACAATATAATATGGATATCATCCGACACAACTTGAACACTCTTACAGAGGCTTTAGAATTCTGCATCCCCATCCCCACACCTCATCCAGGAGCGACAGTGCATCATCCAATTTCAATATCCACCGATGACTCACACTACGTGTCTGCAATTCAATGTTCTTAAGGGTCATCCTCAGTCTATGTAGTTATTTTATTTCAAGTTATCTGTGTATTTTTGGTTTATGCATAGTTACGACTCTCTCATACTTTATATTCATTTTTTCAATTACTATATTAATAAAGGAATTACCCGGTTTCCCCTCGAAGGGAAGGTATCCCCTTCAAGTTTTATCTTTTGGTTGACTATGATATTTTGGCTTCTCATTCTAAAGACCCATTGATAGTATCTATGTGCATGATTCACTATTCCTTTAGGGAGAATCATCCACAAATCCATTTTGTATATTATGTTCATACTTAGTAATATAAGGATGTTTCAGCTTGCATACAAAAAGAAGAGCTGAGTGGAGATGTTCACCTAACCCATACAGATAATTGACACAAATAATTACTCATGCTCCCAATCCACACATTTTAGGTGGATAGGTTAGGTGCACATGTCCCATTAGTGAGTTAGGTGAATAGGATGGGTATCTATTTCCAAGGTTACTGGGGGATAAGGCATGGTTTGAGGTTGGCACTTAGAGTATAAGGCCATAAAAATTTCTCTAGGCCTTATGCACATGATTCATGCCCTAAACCACTACATAAGTCCCACATATGGGACCTTTAGCCCATGAGTGAGATAAGGTTGCTAAATCTTTGAGTATTGACACGCGAAGGATTATTCTTGGTGTCTATTCCATGATTCCTAGTATCGAGGGCATGTTTTAGGGTTAGAATATAGAGTCCTACTCCATAATAGTTTCCTCCATGAGCCATTGTCCATGTGTAGGATGTGTTGGTCCCTAAGGTGTTCCAAGGATACTTTGGAACTATGCTAGTGCATAAGTAAATTTGTATTTTCTTCTATTTGAAGTTTGTTGTTTAAGAAACAAATATATAGTGTTCTTTCCTTTGTAGATTGATTGATTTAGAATATTGTAAGCATATGAATCACAATATGTAATGAAAATAGGTGGGCATTGTTCTTGAAATACTATACAAATATATTTGATGAGGTATAGAATAACAGAATGAATAGAATAGAAACAAGGTACTTTGAATGATAAATGTTATTCCTAAGAATATAAGAAAAAACGTTGAGCATTGAAGAAATCCGTAGTAAACAAACAATTAAATTGCAGATGCAAATGAGACTTAAAAGGAAAACATCTCTTACTCAATTTAACATATCATGAATAATTCATAACATAATAAAAAAAATGAAATCATTCATCACATCAAATTATCCAAATGGTAGGACAAAAGGGTTCCTCGTGGGATTTTCATTATATATCAATGGAGAAATTACATATAATATCGAAGATATGAGGTTACAGTAGATGAGTACAAAACATAAGAAGGATTACAGACTGTTAAGACCAAAAATTCTAAATCCTCCCAAGCCAATTACATCAAAATCTTTTTGTAAAATCTATATCATAGTAGGATCTAGCTACTACGGATTACCTCAGAGTTGAAATAAATATTTTACTATGCAATATTTTAGTGCAAAAGGAATTCTGGAATATAAATGATCAAAAACCAGTCACAAATGATAAAAAACATGTAAATAAATTATCAAAAACCAGTAAATAAATTATCAAAAACCAGAAACACAAATGATCAAATTTAAGATTTTATTAACTTACCATTATACAACAATGAGTTGAGATCCTCCGTATATCACAAGGAAGAATTCATTTTCCTTTGGAGGCTCTACAAGTGGCTATCTTAGATTGGACCTCAATCCCCCCTAGGTTGACCAAAAGGCTCCCAAATCTAACCAAATAGGTACGAATTGTCCATGTGAACATTGGTTAGTCATGAGAAGACATTAATGAGGCTCACACATGTGGTGAATAGGATTGGGTGGATTTAGGTATCCAAGGAGAGGCCAAAACAGCTAAGGGTAAAAATGACTAGGTTCAATGCATGGGCGCCTATAGTCAAAGCCAACTCCTTAAAATAGGGAAACAGGGTGCCTTAGGTCAAGAAGTGGCAATAAATGTTGTTGGTGGTCATTATTAGGGTGCCAACAACTATATTTGACATAGTTGGCCCATACTTTGGTGGATAAGTCATCATTTGCCCTTACTAACTTCTAACAACCTTATAACAACCTTGGATTGTAATTATTAACCAGTTTTGGACCAAATAGTCATCAAATTAATGTATGACTAAGTCACTAAGGTTTAATAGTGTTCTAACACTCCCCATAAGCTAGACTTGTGTAGATAATAAAAAAATAGGCCTTGGCAACTAAGGCTCAAGTCACCTTTTACAACAACAATTTTTATTTGTCCATGTAACCAAGGTAAGGAGGAAAGCCACATGGGAAATAAAACCGCCCCTCTAAAGTGGACATGAAATACACCAAAATAAGCTTCTCCAAAAATCAAGTAGGTGTGAACTTGATCATATGTCTAGAGGAATCTTCTTCTTTGGAAGAAGTGGATGTTGCTCAACTAGATCGGGAAAATGAGCAGCTGCATGATGAACAATGTAGCCATGTGGAAAAGCTTGTAATACCCCTAGAACCTTAGTTAAAGTTTAAATACTTTGTAATAATGTTTTTATTTATTGTTGGACAATTATTTGACCAAGTGTGGTCAAATACACATGTTGAGAATATTTTTATTATTTTATTATTTAATAAATAAAACAGGACAATCCAATCGGAAGTAGTTGTTGAAAGAGTGTTTGTTGTCCCACAAGGAGGAATGACATGTGTTGGGAATAATTCCCATAGTGGTGAAAACCACTAATTAATACCTCAACAGGTGCAGGAGGCATCATCCCTATTTGAAGGTCAGAACTCCAGGTGGAGGTTCTAGAGCAAGAGGCTCATTATAGACCTAAGTCCTAGGCAATGCTTTATTAAGCAGTTCCCATCATACAAACATGAGGTTTGGATGGAAGAGGGAAATTATTATGTTGAGAGTAAATTGAGAACTAAGGGATAGTTCTGAGAACTGAGAGACAGTTTTGGGTGGCTTCAAACTGTCTTTGTCCTTGTGGTCCAGCAAACAAGCTCGGGGGTTTCAATATCAGCAAGTTGGCTGATCTGGAAAATTGGTTGGGAGGAACGATGAACTTCAAATTGGATTCGGTCTGTTCTTTCCGTCAAGTTCTATTACTGTTTATTAGTATTTTGCAAATGTATTTAATATATGTTTGATAGTTACTGTCCAATTCAGTAGTTAATGGTGAACTGCATTTTACATCAATTTCAATGATTCTGCTATCCACATTCTGTATATTATTTCATAATACTTCAGCTATGAATATAGTTTATAAAGTTGTAGTATTTCTATTTTATCATGTTTACTATGTTTTTAATATCTACATTCTATTCATTTTTATTTCGGATAGAAGTAATGCTTATAAAATCTGAAAGTATTACATTCTGTTCTATTGTCATTAATATTTACATCCATGATTCCTTTACTGTAGATAGGATATTTATTTTTATACAGTATTATAAGTCTGTCTTATAATCATTTTGTTTAGTTAAACTGATCTAGAGTTTTGATCTAATTATATACATACTATTTTTCTAATATGGAAATAGGGTATATATATATATATATATATATGAAACTGTACAAATATATAAATTTTTCATTTATGTTCAAACACATCAAACCGAGTCGTTTGATTCATAGTTTCACTTGGTAACGATTTCGTTACTATCATAAAGGTCTTAATCGAACCAAGCCGTGAGGCTGTTCGAATAGTAACTAGGGTTACATTATAATGCATCACAATTTATAGTTGCTAAGCTCGCATGCTTTGCATGCTGGGAAAAGAATATAACACGAAAACGTTTACGAAACATAGGAAAGATATTTTATTTAAACTCTGCTAAGTTAACCAACAAAACAAAATGACAACACAGAGCCGAGAGGCTCGACATCAATTTAAGGTAAAAAGGATATGTGAAAAGGTAAGTAAACTTTACGTTTATGAAGATATCCATTAAGAAAACTAGATTCGCTTTGATTCTTTGAAACTCACTGTCATTACGATGTCACCATCATTGATAAGGTTAAAAAACAAAGTCGTAAGGCTTGTCCACTCAAACTAGTCAGGTTAACGACTGTTAATAAGTCGTGTAACCATAATAATACTCAGGAAAACAAACAGAGCTTTCGCACAAGTAAAAATAACAAGTAACGACCTTATATCATAATAATCTCTGTAAGAAAAAAGGGTTTACAATGCCGAAAGGCTCAACATAATTATACGGCATATGCATAAGCTAAATGACAAGAATCATAGAGCCATATGGCCACATAATAATAATAACCGAAACGCATAAATATTACTGCAATATTTTCTTAACAAACAGAGTCGATGGACTCTCATAAAGACAACGCATGGGTTGTATGCCAAAGGCATAAATTAGTTATCAAAGTATAATCAAAATTACAATTACAGTGCCAACCATTATGGTTGTTCAATAAACAGATCCTTTAAAAACGTTGTGGTTGTCTTATCCCACGCACAATATAAAATCAGTAAGCATTAAAATACTAGTGTGGAGATCCAGTTACCAGTGCTGGTTTAAACACCCAAATAGTAGCCATGACACCACCTGCAAGATGCATTAACAAGTAAGTTACGGACAAGAGAATTGTTAAGTAATGATTGAACCATATTACGAAACGGGAGATTTCTTACCAAGTTATGGTGGACGACATAGTTCCCTAAGTTCATGGCACCATACGCCTCCCTACAATCATATAACAAAGCGAAGCAAGTTATATTCAAATAATATCAACTGTAAGGTAAAATTAATACGAAAGCATTAGCATCATAACTTAATAGAAATTATTGTAAGGGTTAAACATTTAGTACTTACCCTGAAGGTTGAATAACGATGCCAA
Source organism: Larix kaempferi (assembly GCA_027924585.1). Lineage (NCBI taxonomy): Eukaryota > Viridiplantae > Streptophyta > Pinopsida > Pinales > Pinaceae > Larix > Larix kaempferi. Next base: position 10,820,686 of record BSBM01000264.1, read on the forward strand.
GAACTCCATTGCTCTCTGTCAACACATGCTTCTAAAAAACCCTTTGGGAATTTGTTTGTAAACTACAAACCCTTCTGAGAGCACCAAGTCACCCAACGAAGAAGCTACAGAGTCCGTCTGCGAGCAGTAGAAACATTACAATCTGAGAGAAACCATTGAAAGCGTTGCTAAGAACGCTATACTATAACATTCAACCTTGATGACTGCAAAAAGGGGCAAGCTCTACCACAGAGCCACACTCTACATCGCAATAGCATAACGCTTCCCTGAAAAGCAAACAATGCACAATGCTTACCTTGTTTTCGACTAAACCCTGGAGGGAAGACAGTTACCATCCCCATGATCAATATCGAAGGCCAAACCTTAACCACGTTGTGGGGAATCAACCAGTACAAGATACAGGATCGGGTCATCACATGGATCCACCCTCCGTTTGATCCGAGTTGGCAGCCTCTTGTGGTCCTGCGTTAACCAAGGCATCCCACGAATTAATCCAAACTCACATCAAAATTTATTATTACAGAGCTATGAATTTAATACAAGATCTCATACGAAATTTCCAGTTAAGCATTACATCTACGATCTCGGGATTGGTAGCATATAATCCGAGAATCGTAGATTGTAACCATAGTTTCTACCATAGCATATCAATTTTTATGTAATCACATTTATATCGGGTTGGTAAAACAATAATAAAACCCATAATCAAATCCTCGTTTAAATCAGTACCTTGGATATAATTGTTTCAATGCTATGAGTATAGCATATATTGTATAATTCTAAGTTCGATCTTGGGTTAGCATGGCTCGTGAGAGCATGCTTAACCTAGCCCGTAAGCTATGAAATCTCTTAACCTTGTTGGAAAGCTCGAAAGAGCATAGGTAAGCCATTAAGCTATGATATCTCTTAACCTTGATTGCATGGTCAGGTAGATTATATATGTAGATATTGTTGTACATAGATCGTTTATAATTTAATGTAGTAATGTATATATATATATAGATTGTCACATCATATGTTAAATTAATACATAGATATATAGTTATATATAATATGTATGTAAAGAACGATCTGTTCACACTTATATGTAAAGTATGGTATTGTCATTTAAATTCATTCGGTCATGACACCTTGGATTACACTAATGAAGCTCAACAATTATAACTCATGGCGAAGCCATTAACCTTAACAAGTAGAATTATTATGGCATTAATTACATAAGGCTTAAAACAGAAGTCTGAACGACTGATGACAATAGCAAGACAAGTGTTAGCATTTAATCGCTATGTATTCGCCAAGCTACGGCTGGCTCATTTCCGCAAGTAGAACTTTAATAATTATTATGCATGAATAGGACAAAAGTACTTTATACCTGAACGATAGATGATGCAGAGTCACAATTGCATCCTCTTGGTATTTCACACCTGCGACACAAGAAGTTATGTCGTCAACATGCACATATAATTTTTTTTTTTAAATTGAGTAAATTGGGGTTGTGACACATCTTCAATACACTCATGTGAGAGAAGAAGTGGCTGCTCATTATACTTTAACTTCAGATTGAAATCAGGTCCAAATGAGTATTGAGATGCTTGAGCCAAAAACTTTGAACCAAGAGAGGTGAAATCAACATCAAGCAAAACTGAAATTTCTTGAAATTTTGAACCAAAAACTATTATGGAAGCTCCAAGAATGATGAAAAATAGTTCCAGATGAACTTTGGACTTGAAATATGAACTAAAATCAGATCCAAAATAGGTATGATCAGGTCCAAATGAGAGGAACAAGGTTTCAATGCATGCCAATACAATGGCAATGTCTCCTTCTTCAATAGAATTGTGAAGAAATGCGCTAGTCGCCATAGAGGAATAGGTAGAAAGCTTTGGATCATAATTGGTGAGTGCATTTGAAGATATCTCACATATTGATGCAGCCTTCAAATAATCCAAAAGATCAGCAAATTTTGCACCATCATCTAGTGAAGTATGCAAAGGATCTTCAACAACAAGCTTATCATCCTCAAAAATAGCATTTGAAGAATTATTGGAGAACAATGATGAAAGAGAGATTTATTCATCAAAATGGGGGGTTCAAATGTATTCTCTTGGATCAACTACATGTGAATATGATAAATCATAGTTCTCATGAACTTATACAGAAATAAGAGAAGGAGTCACTTCAAGGAGACTTTCACCATTTCGAACTTGAGTTGAAATTTCTGCCATATTTTCTTCTTCAACAATGGCTTGAGGAAGTGTGCATGTGACCATGTAGGAAGTGAGAGGAGGCATGGAACCAAGGAGTGAGAATTCATGAACTCCATAATCTGGTGTAGACTCCAAAATATCCAAGGAACCACAACTTTGCACATCAGAAAACTCATCTGAAGAATGCTTACCTTCTAGAGCAATAACTTATAGAGAATCCTCAGTAGAAGAAGTATGATGGGATAACAATGACTATAGAGATAGATCTTCTTCAACAATGGATGCTCCATTTTTTGTATATTCATCATTTGCAGCAACATCTTGTGCAATAGATGATTTCTCTTCACATTCTACTTCATAGCATGTAGAGGAAGCATTCAAATCAAAGAGATCTGTAACAATAGGAACTTGTGTTGAAGATTCTTCCATTTGATCTTCTTGAACAACTTCATCAAAGAGAGTATAGGCCCAAACAATAGGAGGGAGAGAACATGTAGAGGTGTCCATAGGCTCACTCAATGCACCATTCTTCTGCTTATCAATAGCCTTGTACAAGTTGGACCATATCTCAAATGGACAGTCTGCATAATCAATCAAGTAGTGCATGCTTGGAGACATGGCTAGACACATAGCTCTGAATGCTCTGTCACAATCATTTAGCCAATGATTTTTCTCTTCATAAGACTCTGGTTCATTCTCAACACCAATAGACACATCGTAGAGACCTTGTCTCCTGAGATATGCACACATTTTAGGCTTCCACTATGCATAACTGAATGGAGTAAGAAGAGGAACTTTTGAATCCATGTAGAAGTTGTACCTGCAATGCAAAACTCTCAACACTCAGGAGGGGATCTACGCTAACAGATTCAAACCCTGCTTGATATTGGGTACATTCGGGAGAGCATCACACCCTGGATAGACTCCAATGGATTTCTCCAATGGATTCAATGTAATGGTTCCTGGGATTTTTGTGGTTTCTCCACTGCTTCTGGTGCACTTCTAAAACAGTCTTGGTTTGAATAGAAGCTCCAAGAGATCTGATACCATGTAAAATATATATCACAGTAGGATCTAGCTACTATGGATTACCTCACATTTGAAATAAATATCTTACTATGCAATATTTTATTGCAAAAGGAATTCTGGAATATAAATGATCAAAAACCAGTCACAAATGATCAAAAACCAGTAAATAAATGATCAAAAACTAGAAACCCAAATGATCAAATATTAGAGTTTATTAATTTTCCATTATACAAAAATGAGTTGATATCCTCCTTATATCACAAGGAAGAATTTGTTTTCCTTTGGAGGCTCTACAAGTGGCTAGCTTAGATTGGACCTCAATCCCCCCTAGGTTGACCAAAAGGCTACCAAATATAACCAAACAGGTACGAATTATCCATGTGAACATTGGTTAGGAATGAGAATACATTAATGAGGCTCACACATGTGGTGGATAGGATTGGGTGGAGTTAGGTATCCAAGGAGAGGCTAAAACAACTAAGAAAGGGTCAAAATGACTAGGTTCAATGCATGGGCACCTATAGTCAAAGACAGCTCCTTAAAACAGGGAAATAGGGCGCCTTAGCTCAGGAAGTGGCAATAAATGGTGTTGGTGATAATTATTAGGGCACCAACATCTATATTTGACTTATTTTGTCCCATACTTTGGTGGATAAGTCATCATTTTCCCTAACTGACTTCTAACAACCTTCTAACTACCTTGGATTGTAATTATTAACTAGTTTTGGACCAAATAGTCAGCAAATTAATGTATGAATAAGGTACTAAGGTGTAATAATGTTCTAAAACTTTGATTACAATATTTGATAGCTCAAATCAAACAAAAATAAGAGTAACAATGTACTCATAGAATTTCCAATCCTTGTGCAGATGTCTCTCTTTCCCTTTATAGAATCCAATCTTCATTCTATTGCAATAACCATTTCTTGTTCTTTATTGGCTCTTTTTATGTTAATGACTGAACTACCAAAATTGATTTAATAGGTTGTTACAACTATCTCCTTTGATGATGACCGAAATACTGCATCCCCTATGGGCCTACCTGTTGATGTGGTTGTTGAGTTTATTAATGACGTGGATGTTTAGGTGGCTAAGAATATGAGGCCCTAGGATCTCCTTGAGGGACTGATATCCTTGTTTTTGTGAGGTAGTCAGATCCAAAAATTTGGAAATGGAGTTCCAATCCTTACCCATTGGGTACCGAAATGCTAAACTCCCTAAGGGCCACATCCAATTCAATGCAATGGGCATATGTAGGCCAAGGGAGAGCTAGGAAAATAGTTTGTAGACTATAAAATAGCCCTAAATACTCATGTAACTTTTCAAATACAATATTCCCTTTCAATTTCCTTCCACATTTTCAAACATTACATCACGGTTCCTACTAAAAGCAATGAGGGTATCATAATGACTTCTAGGATAGAGGCACCATTTATGTCCCACGGAGATGGGAGACCTTGACTGATAATGTCATAAAAAATATATTTGAATGAACTAACATCCCTTAACAGTTGAGATGCCCCCTCCTATACATTCTAGGTCAGTATCTTCTTATTCATTAGCTTAGAAGCCTCCATGATGGTCTTTTTCCTATCTATGACTACTAAGGACTTAAACTTTTCATTGGTTTTTGTATTAAGGATATCAATGACTGTTTGTGCAATTTCAAACTTGTCCAGCTCAATGAATATACTTATGGCTTCTTGTGAGGTTGTTATATCCAAATTCCACTCATCTTAGGTAGTGGAAACTTAGTTCCAATGCTTGGTTATTACAACAGCTATTTGGTCCCAGACCAAATGTGTAGTTCCCTTTAAGAGGGATATTCCTTGTTACTTATTTTCTAGATGTTCTGCCTCTTTTTGCAGTTTATTCTTTGTTTCATGTAATTATGTGATGACTACATCTCTTTTTACAACTAATTCATTAAGCACTTGAAATTCATCTTCCCTCTTCCTCAAATATTCTTTAATTATGTTGATTTATGCATCCTTGATGCTCATGTTCGCCATAATTTTTGCTAGTTGATATGTTGGGTTAGCTAAAGTTGCTTCCTCTAAAGTTTCACTTTTAACAGTAAGTATATTTTGATTTTGTTGCTTCAACTCATTAAACTCTTTTTCCAAAGTCTCTACCTTCTCCAAATATTCTTGATCCACAACTACAATTCAATATTTTTATTCTTGAACTCCCAACGGTTCTCTATTTGTACATGCTTTGTAGCTCGTACTTTCAATTTATTCTTCAATATATGAAATTCATTATCTTTGTATTTTAATAAATTTTGAACAGGGACTGGATTTGATGGATCCACCCCTAAATCCATTATCTTTTTCTCTAGTTCATTAATCCTAACTTATTTTTCTTTCGTTTCCACCTTCTCTTGCTTGAGCATCCATTCCACCCTATTGACTATGCTCTACAACTTATTTACATTCATTGTTGATTTGGCAACATCAAGGAAAATGACTTCACCAATTTGTCTATGGCACTCCATTTTGTCTGTGGGGATAAAAGCATTCAAATTATAGTTAATATGAGTTGTTCTATAATTGGAAGGGGTTTTCTTCCCTCTTACTACAATTGGATCCAAAACTGTCATCTTTAGAATGCTCTGCTTCAAGTCTATGGCTGGTAGTAGTCTTGATTTCTCTCCTATAACTATTTCTTTCTTAGGGAACAATTCCTTCTTCAATTTAGCATTGTCGGCTTTTATTTGGGCATAGAGACCAAACAATCCGTCCCTAAGAGGAGGAACTCATGATGATGTAGAATCTTCATGTTAAGATGGTTATCCCTTCTCCTGTGGACATTTTGTAGTTGGAAAACATTCAAACACAATTGGTGCCTGTGTAGGAAAGGGAGTTTGTGTTTTTCCTTGATGAAAAACTATAGTTGATTATTGTTCAACCTTGGGCCTCTTAGACTTAGGCTCTTCATCTTTTTCTTCTTCCATTTCAACATCAGAAGACATCTTTGTCATAGATCTTTTGGCCCCTACATATTTTTTGTGTGGAGTGAATACCACCTGTGATCCTAACTAGGTAATTGGTTGTAACACTTTATGCATTTCATCCCAGCTTTCAAGGTTAGAAACCTTGTATAACCCTTCATGTTGTACATGATGATATTATGAAAGTTTACCTTCTTTTTTTTTTTCTGATATTGCACCCTAAGGGAAGGGAAATTTTTAGGGGATAAATTTCACCAATTGGTTATTTTGGGGATTTTTTTCAAAAACTAAATTCGTTATTTGGTCTTTTTTAGTCTCTAATATCACCTATATTTATATAAAAATGTTTTTTTTATCATAATATTCACCAAAATTTACAAGTTTCAGTATTAAATTGTATATTTCATATTTAATATTTGCATATTTGTATGTGTGTTTCAATCCAAAATAATAGCCTAGAATACTATACTTAAGTATATTATTATAATTCTTAAAAAATAACCTGCTTGAGGGTCATATTTCCAATTAAAACCTAAAGATAAATCCAAACTTCCCAACCTCTCTTCAACCATGGATTGGGTAGTTCTGGTCTTAACCATAAAAGGACCTACTTCTTTCAGGAGCTTGTAATTGTACTTTTGTTCTTGAAAAAATGTATGAAATCATAATCAAATGATCTTTTACTTGGGTTTCTAAATCATACATCCTAGGGAAGCTAGTAAGGAGGCAATTTAGAACCATAGACTCTTATCTTAATGTGGTTCTCATAACAAAACTAATCTCCCATAGAAAAATCAGGACTCAATTGAAGGAGCTTTTTGCACTCAGGTAATATTTTGGGGGGAGAGGAGATCCAAAAGGTAATGAGTAGAACTTAGGCATGACTACATTAGTAAATTCCAAGAATCTTTCATTTGTAGGGTGAGCTACTACCTTCTTTAAGTCTATAGATTCAAAGGATCTCTTGTTATGGTACATAATCATGTAGAGGAGATAGGTTTGGTACCTGAAGAACTTAATGGCTAGGAAATTATTCAATTGATCAAGTATCATGTCAATGAGGTAAGAAGAAAAATCTAAGCTAATGGCTAACTGTTGAGATGATATATTGATGGAGAGTAACATACCAAGGACTGTTTCATCCACCACCAGGTCATTATTGTAACTAATAAATTGGCATCCATCGCAATTGCAATCTTGGTTGATTCTAAAAAAATATCTAACTTATACGACAAATGTCCTAAGGGGAACTCTGCTTCTGGAGGAAATAACACCCTATAGAAGTGTTCTATGTCCTCCTGGGTTAATTCTTTGAACTTAGTGCTCAGAGAATCCTCATTAAATTTGAGTCGAGACACATCTTCTTTTATCTCCAACATATATTGTATAAATTCTTTAGTAACAGGGCATACAATTGACCCATCTTTTGAAATGATGGATTTTTTCTCTAGAGACTATATGCCTACACACCACATGACCAATTAAAGAAATGGTCATGTTTTTGGAATGATAACCATATATAATCCAAATATACGAATTTTCATATAATCGTTCTCTTCTTCAGCACATGTTTGTGTGTATTTCCTGGTGGGCATCTGAAATTGAGGTTATGGGGTCATATATTTTACAATGGGTATCAACTAGGTGCTCATCCTGCATTGAGGTTTTTCTAGAGGATTATGGGGGTGAGGATTCTACAATATAGTTCATGGTGTGTAATATGAAAGAGCAATTTGTAGTCAAAATGGTGAGATTAGGTGGAATTCAACTCTCGATAAAGACAGAAGAGGTCGAGTTCTCAAGTAGATCTTGCAAACAATACAAAAAAAATTGAATATTGGGAGCTTTATACCAATATTTCAAAATTTGGCACATTCAATGAAGGAGACACGTGGCAGGAGATTATTGGACAAGAATATATGATGTGGGAGGTCATTAAATTATTTTAAACTTTTATGGAAAAGTGACGCCAGTCAAAGACGTTGGGGCCACATGTTAGGACATGTCAGATGGGTCCCTCATATGGATCCTAAGCAACAGATAAGCAATTTTAGGCTCAATGTGCAGGAAATTTAGAAAGACTACTTTTTTGATCCCCAAACACTCAGCTACAACCACATGGCCAAGGTGTTTTCAATTCAGGTTCAGGTGTTTTAATTAACGCCCAAGCACTTTCAATGGCCTAAATCAATTTGCATTGTAGATCATCTAAAAACTATATTCTCACAACTCATCTGCTTGATTAGCTTTTTTCAACAAGCCCCCTTCACTTTTCAAATCACCCTACCAATGGTCGGGGTACATTCTCCTTGCTCATAGTCTAGTAAGTGGTTTCAGGCTTAAGGTGGTGGCGGTTTAGTGAACCTGCTTTCATGAGCTTGAATCTCTCCTCTTCCACCACATCATCATAGTGGTTTAGATTCAGGATCACCTGGTCACCTTTGCTAACCTAAGCCTTCAACAACTGTCAATCTCAATCCTTGATCTATCATTGTTAATCGGTTATCTCCTTCGCAACCATTTCTAGTGTAATGCTCACGAACTGATTCTTTGATCTTGATGCTTGATCTATTTTTTCTCTCTTTGACATATATCATAATAAATCGCCACCACACCATCTCCATCAATTACTCAATTTTGTTGGAGGAAAACAATCAAAACTCTATCATTGTTAGAGTTGTTGCATACCAAACCATTGTCTCTTCCATATACTCTATAGAGTGATACTACTATACTTCATTTTTTCAATAATGTCAATATTAGTACTAACATTGGCTTCAACGGGGATAACTTTTTTCTCTAGAAGAGGTTGAGAACTTAATATTAGTGCCTTGCTACATTAGGTTTTGGAGTCTATGCATTTTCCAAAATTGATCCTGGCATCTCCCCTTTATTTTTTCAAATATTTACAAATAGGGAAAGAATTAAATTCAAAATATTACTTGAATAACAGAAAGAGAAAAACTTTGAATAAGAATGTCAATAGCTACTATTTACATAAATTTAAAATTCTTGAAATGGATCAGTATTGAAAGAAACATTTGATAAATATGCCATTGACAGGATTTCCAAACATTTCACCATCCATGTGAGACAAATCGAATGTGGTGTTGTCTTATACTATCATGACTTGCAACAAGATGACCCAAAGGTTATCAAATTTTCCATGCTTGGATTTTTGTTCCCTTATTGCATCCCATTTCAAAACAAGATCACCTAGATGAAAGTATTTTGTTATTGCTTTTATGTCAAAAACAACTTTCATTATGTCCTGGTGCAGTTGAGTTTTGATGTCCATTTTTTCTATGAATTGTTGCACTTATATTAGTTTGTGGATCCTTCTCTCCACATCATTTGGTTCTTCTTGCTTCTACTGCAACAGTTACATCACTAGGATACCAAGTTGAATGGTAAATATTGTCTCTTTACCATAGACAAACTGGAAAGGAGAAGTACCTATGGATATTTTGGTATTAATCTTGTCAGCCCACAATGCATATTTGAGGTGTGAGTCCTGGGCCTTCTTATTATAGGTGAGAATATTCTTAATGATTGTAATCAAGATTTTGTTTGATGATTCTACTAATCCATTTCCCTGTGGATAATATGTTTATGAATGAACCAATTCTATATTATAGTTCCGAGGGAACCTCATTATCTTGGAAGAATTAAAAGCTTGTGCATTATCAGTAATTATTTTCCTGGGGAAACCAAACCTTGACTATATATTTTATTCTAAAAACTTAATGATAATTGTGTCATTTGAATTTTTGGTTGGAATAACCTCTAGCTATATTTTGAATTATTCAGTGGTAGTAAGGATCCATTTATGTTGGCGACTTGAGTTTGGGTGAATTTCCCCTATGAAGCATTGAAGTCTAGTCCCCATTGTTGAAATGGGGATTCCACCTTGATAGGTATGAGTGGTAAGGAAAAAATATTTTGCTTTCCTGCAAACATCTGACATTCCATACATGACCTAACCATTTTTCTAGTATCAGCAAATAGGGTGGGCTAATATTAACTGGCCCTCATAACCTTGTAGGCAGTTTCTCTCCATGCATGATATCCTCCACAAATGCCTTTATGAAAATAAGTTATTAGACCTTATGTTTCCTCTTCCAAAACATATTTTAGAATAATTCCAAGGTGATCCTTCCAAAATAAGTATCCATACAAAATACTATATGTTATTGATTTTAGTTTCAACTATGTGTTTTTGGCCTTAGAAAAATCTTGAGGACAAAACAGATTTTGGAGATAATACACAATGTCCATATACCATTCAAAATTTAAAAACTTGGTATTGGTATCAGGTGATACATTATGAGAAACAACTTCACTTATTAAATTTTTCCCAATCATATTGATGTCTAAGACCTGACAATTTCATTTAGTTAAAATATTAGCTAATCCTTGACCTTTAACCAGCTTAGTTGGCTTTATCTCCAAATCGTACTCTTGTATTTTAGAAATCCGCTTTCCCCTTCTGCCTTCACTATCAAGTTGACTAAGGATGTCCTTGATTGTGCTACCAGGTACAAATGCAATGAACTTGGAGTGTAAAACATAGTCTCTGAATATTTAAGTGATTTGAAAAGGGAATAAGTTTGTTTATCCGTGGTGCTATATTTTAGTTTTGTATCTCTTAACGCTCTGTTGAAAAAGTAAATAGATTGTTCATGACCTACATCATTTTTTCTGCAAAAGGACAACTGCAATAGTAACTCATAAGCAAAAGAGAAAATCAGAAAATCTTTAGTATAATCTAGGCTAATCAAGTCAGGTGATTGACCCAAATCAATTTTTATCTAGTTGAAGGAGTCACTTTCTTTATTATTCCACTTGATTTCATCTTCTTTATTCAACATATCAATGATATTTTTTACAATCTCTGTAAAATTGAGAATGAACCTTTTAAGGAAGTTAATCTTGCCAATGAAAGACTATACTTCTTTTTTGTTCCTAGGTAAGTATATCATATTGATAGATTCCACTCTATCTGGGTTAATCTTGACCCCTTCTTTGGAAACAATATGTCCAAGCAGCTTTCCCTCCATAGAAAATAAGGATTTTGGGGGGTTTAATGATAAGCCAAACTTTTTTCACTTTATCAAAGTCTATTCAAGATGCTTCATGTTATCTTCGTCAAATTTGAAGAAGATGGTCATGTATATGAACTTATCTTTTTGTCCCACAAATGAAATTTACATGGCCCTTTGAAAGGTTTCAATAGAATTGATCAAGCCAAATGGAATATTGTCATATATGAAGGTTCGCCAGGGTGTGGTGAAGGAAATTTTTTCTCTATCATGAAGGTGCATAGCCACTTGGTTGTAGCTAGAAAACCCATCCACCATGGAAATCCTAGTTGATCCTATGACCTTTTGAAGTATAAGGTCCATCTTTGGGAGAGGATAGTTATCTTTCAAGGACCATTTGTTTACGTTTCCAAAATCCACACACAACTTAATTTCCCCATTATTTTTCCTTACTGGTACTAGGTTAGCAACCCACTCTAAGCATCTGAGGGGAATAATGATTTTAGCATCTAACATCTTCCCAACCTCCTTTTCAATAATAGGAAAAAGAATTGAATTAACTTGCCTATGTTTTTGCTTAACTGGCTTAGCATCTGGTTTAAATGGAATCCTTTGTTGTATGATGGAGGTATCATAGGTTTTTAGATCCTCATATTTCTAGGTGAAAACATCAAGATATTCTTTAAAAATAGTTACATACCTCTGTTTTTTCTTAGTAGTCAGGTATATGTATATCTTGATATACCTTGGATCTTTTGGAGTACCCATATTGAAGTCTTCAACATCTTCTTTCTTTGGGTAAACAATAATTTTGACATGAACATCATTTTTATCAAAAAGCTACTCCAAAGGTACCAGTCCCTTTGGAATGAAGTTGTTTTTTTAGCTACAAGATGTTATGATTAGCAATCTGGTTTGTCATCCCTGGAGTTGTCCCATCCATTGACTGAGTCTAATCTTGTCCTTCTCATTCATTACCCGGTAAATATTAATGAATGGGAATTCATTAACCAATTCCAGAAATTGCTTAATTTGCAGCTCATCTTCAAAGACTTGCCAATGTTTAACATTATCTAGAATGGATGGTCAGTATCTCAATTAAACTTCATACTTCAATTTTGGTTTCTTTGGAGGCTTTAAAGTACTCGATTCCAAAGCCAAAGAATCAACTTGTTGATTAATATCTCTGGGGACTGTCATTACGTTGGAACGACCAAAATAATTTTCTACCAAATCCGAGACTAAATTTACGTAAGCTCCCATATTTGGGTGTATCATTTAGTATATCCCTTTGATTTGATTTATGACTAATTTTGAGTCTCCAAAGACATCTAGCTTAGTTATCTTTAATTTTTTGGCAGCTTGGAGAACAAGAATAAGAGCTTCATACTCTACAACATTTTTAGTGGTTTCAAATTCCAATATGTATGACAATGAGATATTCTCTCCTAAAGGAGGAATAAATAGGGCACTAGCCCCTGATTCATATTTGGTTGAGGCTCCATATCAAAATACAATTTCCAAACTTGATTAATGTTTCTCTCAGGGATCTGAGGTAGATCATATTCAAAGTAATCATCATTAAAGACTTCATTTATTGATAGAATGCAACAATGCATGTCCTCGTCAGTAGAATAAAGAGGATAATTATTTGGACAATTTTGATCACTTATAACATATGTGAACTTGGCCTCTCTATACAACCTTCTAGTTTCCTTTGCAAATATGGGTATAGTGGTATATTTCATGTCCATTTTCATTTTTCCTCGTAGTTTTTTTTCCCAAATCCTTGATAACAACATACCATATTTAATAGGTACATCTGCCACCAAAACATCCATCATAATACTCTTTGTTGGGAGTTGTGAAAATGTAACCACTAGATCCTTTATCATCCCCACACATTTGACCTTTCTGGATTCAAAAATGTACAAATCATGGTATGGTCTAGTTATTTCCAAACCAAGTTTCTCCATGATAACCTTTGGCATTAAATTATGTGAGGCACCTAAATCCAACATGATGAAGTTATGTAGAATATTTTAGTGTATGCACAGAGTCACATAAAAGGGAGTTGTGGGCTCATATTTTTCATGCATGTAGGGTCCACATTCCACATTGGACAATAGGATATTCATCAGAAAGGTTTACGGTGTCTGGTTGATCTAGTGACTCAATTCCACTAAACAACTTATGAAATTGTCTCTGATACACAAGGATCGTGGACAATTCTATCAAAGGGAAAGGAATCTTAATCTTTCCTAATTCATGCTCAATATTGAAAGAATTCTATCTTGTTCTCTGTGGTCACTCTCTGGTTTTTGTGGCATAGGTTTATCATTTTTCTTGGGAACAGGAGAACTTGGGACTTCTTTGGGTTTTCCCTTTGACTAGTAATTGGATTTGGTAGAATTAGAAGTATAAGTATTTTTATCTTTAGGTTTTTTTATGGGATTTTTTCGTATAGGAGGATCATCATATTGGTTGGATACAGGTGGTCTTGGCCTCAAGGTCATATTTTATTTGAAGCTTGGCCTGGAGAGTGTCCACAAACAAATGGTATTGGCTTGATGACTGGTCAAACTCACTTTCTAGTCCTTGATTCAGCTCATCTACATTATACATTAGAGAATTCTCATAGTCATATTGAGTGAGGTGCATGGTGTTTGATTCATCTTATAGCCAGTGCATCTCATCTTAAATATCTAGGTATTATTCCTCCATGGGAAGATCCAAAATATTGTTGTTATTGTTATTATTTTCTTTGAAAATAGGTTGAAGAGGTTTCTCCTCATCTCTTCTTTCTCTATACATCATATGAGGGTTATAAGGTATTATGAATTGTGTTGAATTTATTGGCCACTACATAGTGGGTAATGTGCCAATATTTAGCGCTTAACATGCCTCCCCCTTTAGAAAAGTGTTGTCCTAAACTCTTGATTAGTTGTGGATGCTTCTATATGAAGGAATCATATTCCCATGTCGAATCTTCCACTGGCAGGTTCTTCCATTTGATGAGGTACTTAGTAATAGCCCAATTTCGTAGTTGTCTATTCCTTGTTTCAGTGATTTGTTCAAGTTCCAATATGAATCTTCCTTCTTCATCAAGCTTGGAAAATATTGTTTGAATTGGGATCTTGTCTCCTATTACCTTCTTTAAGTAAGAAACATGGAAAACTGGATGCACTCTTGAAGATGAAGGGAGCTCCAATTTGTAAGCCATACTACCAATATTCTGCAACACTTTATAAGGACCATAATACTTGGGTGCTAATTTATTGTCCTTATTTAGTTTCTTGAGGGACATCTTCTTGTAAGGTTGTAGCCTCATAAATACTCAATCCCATTCTTCGAAACTCATTTCACTCCGATGTTGATCAGCTTGTTGTTTCATCCTGTTTTGTAATGTAGCTAGGTTGTCCTTAAGTATATGGAGAACTTCTTGCTAGTGCTTTATGTGATCTTCCACTACTTAAACTTTAGATTTTCCCTTTAAGGGAGATGTGATAGATGGAGGTTGGTACCCATAAAGTGCCATAAATGGAGACATTTTTTATGATGTATGGAAGGAAGTATTGTACCACCATTCTACCAAAGATAACCATGTCACCCACTGTGTTTGTTTATCAGACGCAAAGCAATGAAGATAGCCTTCCAAAAATTTATTCACTCTCTCAGTTTTCCCATCATATTGAGGATGATAAGATGAACTATGAGCCAATTGGGTACCCAAACAAGAAAATAATTCAGTCCAAAATTTTCCAGTGAAAATTGTATCTCTATCGCTTAAAACAATCTTCGTATTTCCATGTAACTTATGAATTGTGTCAAAAAACGTTGTGCCTACTATACTTGCAATAAAAGGGTGAGAGAGTGCACAAAAATATGGATACTTCATGAGTCTATCAAAAACCACCATAATAACATTATTTTCTTCTGACTTGGGTAGACCTGTGACAAAATCCATTGAGACTTCTTCCCAGCGCCGGAAAGGTATGCCTAATGGTTGTAGAAGTCCTGGGGTCTTAACAGTTTCCACCTTATTCCGTTGGAAAACCAAGCATTCAACCACGAACCTTTGAATATCAGATTTAATACCTTCCCAAAAAAAATACTTCTTGAACCTGTGGTAATTTTTCAAGAATCTAGAGTGTCCACCTATAGGAGAGGTGTGTAATTTCGAGAGGACCTTTTGTTTGATTTGGGAGTCGTTGCATAAATATAAGTGATCCTTATACCATAGTGAATCATTTTTCCACACAAAAGTATTTGATACACTAGGATCGTCATGTAGCTTTTGAATGAGCATCCACGCATATAGGTCATTTTTCCATTCTTCCCTTGTTGTTGCTATCCAATCAAGTTATAGAATGTAAATTGCACAAAGTAATGCCCCAACATCTTCATCTTTTCTGGAAAGCGTATTTGCTGCCACATTATGTTTCCCTTTTCGATAGATTATTTCAAAGTCATATTCCAACATCTTGGTTACCCATTTTTGTTGCTCTTCCGAAGATAATCTATGGTCCAAGAAGTATTTAAGACTATCATGATCTTTTTTTACCTTGAAATGTCTACATATTAGGTAAGGACGCCATTTCTTAAGAGCATGTAGAATTGCAAACATTTCCTTCTCATGAATGGGATTTTGTAAGTGCTTTCCCTTGATTGGATGACTCGTGAAAGAAAGAAGTTGTCCTTCTTTCATTAGAACAACACCAATCCCATTTCCTAAAGCATCACATTCCACAATAAATGTTTTTGTGAAGTCTGGCGTGGCCAAAACAAGAGCTTTGCACGTTGCCTCCTTAAGTTGTTCAAAATCTTGAGTTTCCTCTGGTGTCCAAGAAAATTCATCTTTCTTCAATAATGTTGTTAGAGGTGATGTGATTCTTCCATTCTTCCCTTGCTGCTGCTATCTAATCGGGTTATAGAATGGAAATTACACAAAGTAATGCCCCAACATCTTCTTCTTTTCTGGAAAGCGCATCTGCCGCCACATTATGTTTCCCTTTTTTATAGATGATTTCAAAATCATATCCCAACACCTTGGTTACCCATTTTTGTTTATCTTCTGAAGATAATATATTTTCCAAGAAGTATTTAAGACTATCATGATCTGTTTTGACCTTGAAATGTATACCTATTAGGTAAGGACGCCATTTCTTAAGAGCATGTAGAATTGCAGACATTTTCTTCTGATGAATGGGATTCTGTAAGTGCTTTCCATTGATTGGATTACTTGTGAAAGAAATCGAGTGTCCTTCTTTCATTAGAACAGCAACAATCCCATTTCCTAAAGCATCACATTCCACAATAAATGTTTTTGTGAAGTTTTGGCGTGGCCAAAACAAGAGCTTTGCACGTTGCCTCCTTAATTTGTTCAAAAGCTTGAGCTGCCTCTCGAGTCCAAGAAAATGCATCTTTCTTCAATAATGTTGTTATAGGTGCTACAATTCTTCCATAGTTCCAAACAAACTTGTGGTAGTACCATGTCATACCTAAGAATCCTCAAATATTATTCATGTTTTTGGTAATTGGCCATTCCATCATGGCTTTAATTTTGTTGTGGTCTACCTTGACACCTTCCTCAGATACAATATGACCCAAATATTCTACCTCCTTTACCCCAAAGAAACATTTGGAAGGTTTTGCATATAGTTGTTGCTCCTTTAGTAGTTGTAATACCTTGTCAATATGTTGAACATGTTCTTACCAAGACTTGATATAGATCAATGTATCATCAAAGAATAGACGCAAAAATTTTCTAAGGAAAGGATTGAAACTAGAATTCATCAAACCTTGAAATTGTTCAGATATCCACATCATCATTTTCAGGACCTTGCATGCAATTAGGGTTTGCATGCAAATTCTAGGGTTTGCATGCAGCCCAGTCACCATGTGATGCCTCCAACACCTTACCCACCTTATTCTAGCACCCGGGAGCCACTTACTTTAGAGTTTTAGACCTCCTAGTCAGGAAGGCGCCCACTTCTCACCTACTGCCAGAGAAGGGCGCACTTCTTCACCTACCACCTCAGTTTATACTCAATTAGCTCCGATTCTCCCTTATTTGAGGCTAGTTTCACTCCCGACTGACTGTTTCACTCCGTTGGACCTCCAGATTGACTAGATGACTTGTTCTGACTTCAGTTAAGCCTCCCATGCGCGCTCCACTAAGTCTCCTTCCCTATATCAGTGCTACACACTTCAGTTACACTCAGTTAGACTCAGATTGACACCTAGATGACTGGTTCTTGTGCATTGATGACCACCACTGATTGATGATGAGGACTCCTAGTTGGAGTCGAGCTACTCCATTCAGTGATTCGAATGACCTCCTTAGTCAATTCGAATTGCTCAATCATTGTTACTATATTGTATTGTAATTATTCACCCTCATTGGGATATTGAGCACTGATGCATGCTTTGCACAGTTTTACACCATTTTTCTGAGTTTCATCTATTGTGATTGATTTACTTGTTCATTAGATCTGTTGTGACTAATTTTACATGGTATCAGAGCCATTGCAAGGACAATATATCTTTTCTACAGGTGTTCTACAAGGAGATTTGAGTGAATTTACTCAAAATTATAAAAAGTTTGGCATGAAATATCTCAAGGGCATTCGCTCATGTGCATGCAAAGCTTAAAAATACTTCCAATACCACTCCAAAAGCTTGAGTTTCCACATAAATCCTGGATTTGATACATTGAACCCATTCAACATTGCTTGATCTCCAATCCCAGGTGTGATGCAACTCTAAAAGGGTGGATTGTTTGACCTTACAGTGATTGTTTCATTGTGATTTGTAGGCTATTGTCTACATCAATTGCATTCGCTACTCTACTTTTTCAAGCCTTTCTACATCAAAGTGCACTCTCTCCTAGCAATGGAATACTCTTCTTCAAATCCTATCCTCACCCCTTTCAATTATTTTGATTGGAAAGAAGATATGGAGATAATGTTACATTCAAAAGGATATTATAGAGTCACCCTTGGTCTTGAATTGGAGCCAAGCACATTGTCAGAAAGAACCAAACACTACAACAAGCTTGATGAATCTTATGGTCTTCTTTGTCTCTCCATCTCCAAAGATCTTCACTTCCATCTCAACAAATTGAAGACTCCAAAAGCTATATGGCAGAAACTTGAAACATTATTTGGCAAGCAGGATGAGCTTAGGGATTTTCAATTAGAGAATGAATTGATTGCTCTTAGTCCTGAGAATTTTGAGACCATCAATGAGTTTTTCACAAAATTCAAGCACTTGAAGAACAGTGGAGTTATCAAAGAGGAGAAGCAATTGATCCTCTCTATTCTCACCAAGCTTGGTAAAGACTATTCGGTATCTGTCTCTACATTCAATTCCGGTCGGCTAACTACCCCGAATTGGAAGATGCCTACCTTGAATGCCTTCATTGAGTCCATCACAAAAGAGCATGATAAGTTGATTCAAATGGGGTCCATAAGCTTCAAAGATTCAGCCCTATATGTTCAAGGGCCCAAGATTTCAAATGGTAAAGGAAATCAAAAGAAGGAGAAGCCCAAATTCAAACCTCACAAGCAAAGAGAGAAAGGAAAACAGACAGATGCACCATCCAGTTTGAAGTTCAAGCAAAAGGGAAAAGAAGGTAACCAAAAATCTAAATGTACTTATTGAAACCATGGCTTTCATCCCGAAAGTTCATGTATGAATAAGACTATATATCAAATGGTCCTCCTTTTGGAAAAGAACAACATAACTCTTCCTGACGGTGCAAGGAAGAAGGATAGGAATGATGATCATGAAAAAGGACAAGCACTCATGGCAACTGTTTCGAAGCCCACTACTCTCTTGATAGATTCGGGTGCATCGAATCATATGGCTGCAAATATTGATTCTTTTTCTTCATTCGATCCAAACAGCTCCATCCCCATCCATTTGGGAGATGACTCAAAAATTTCTTCAAAGGGCAAAGTTACAATCCATATTGATCATGGAAGCTTTCAGAATGTTCTCTATGTGCTTTCCTTGGCTTCAAATCTTCTTTCTGTGTATCAAATGACACACACTGGTGAACTGAAGCAAGTTACATTCAGCCCTAATACAGTTGAAATTTCTGATATTTAAAGTGGAAGACATGTTGCAATCAGAAAGGCGAACCACACTACAAAATGCTATGAGTTTTCACACTTTATTCCGCTTGCAAATCCCACTGCTCTTCGCACACATGGTAATGAGGTTAGCAAGATTTGGCATGAAATATTTGGACATCTTAATTATAATTATTTGCTGCTGTTATCAAACAAATCCATGGTAGATGGTCTTCCACAACTCCGTTCCTCAAAGGGAATATGCACTGGTTGCATTATTGGGAAGCACCCCGAGCACAGGTTCAACCGCGGCAAAGCTAGAAGAGATTCTAAAGTTTTTGGGATGATACATTCCAATATTAGTGGTCCGCTGCCCCATATGTCATTAAATGGTTCAAGGTATGTTTTGACATTTATTGATGATTTTTCCCGCTTTACATGGATATTTTTTCTCAAAAACAAGTCAGAAGTGCTTGGAAAATTTAAGGATTTTAAGGCTTCTGTTGAGACCGCCACTGAGAGCAAGATCAAAGCTCTTAGATATGATAATGGTGGAGAATATATCAAGGCTGATTTTCTGCAACTTTGTGCCCAAAGTAAAATTGAGATCCAACATAAAATTCCCTACACACCTTAGCAGAACGGTGTAGCAGAAAGGAAAAATCGGTCACTGAAAGAGATGGCTACATGCATGATTGAATCAAAAGGTTTGGTTGCAAATATTTGGGCTGAAGAAATCAATGTTGCTACATACATATAGAACCGTGTTCCACATTCATCCGTGAAAGTTATGACTCATTTCAAATCATTCTTTGGTCACAAACCGGATGTGTCAAATTTGAGAGTTTTTGGCTCTACTGCATGGGCTAGAATTCCTTCCAAGAAGAGACGAGCTTTGGATCCACAAAGTATCGAGTGCATACTGATAGGATATGGGGAAGAATCAAAATCATATAAACTCATGGATATCAGATCCAAAACGATATTCATAGATCGAAGTGTGCAATTTGAAGAACTGCTTCAAGAATTGCAACTAGTCGAGGAACAAACTGTCGTTTCACCGCCTTCACCAGAAGAAGATTCGAGCAGCGATAATGAAGGTATGAGTTATGATATTTTAGCAGCACATGAATATCATGACATATCAGGTTTGGAATCCGACCATTATGATCCTCCTCAGTTACCAAAGTGGGCCCAAAACACTCTTCAATCTGCTGGTTTGAACCTTGGAAATCCTGCTGATCCAAGACGAACAAGAGGAGACTTTCAAAGAGCAGGTATGGCTCTTTCTATTTCTGATCCATTACTTCTTGATATTTGTTATTTGATGACTGTTTCAGATCCCCAAACATACTATCATGCCCACCGATATCCGAGATGGCAAAGTGCCA
Organism: Larix kaempferi; assembly: GCA_027924585.1. Lineage (NCBI taxonomy): Eukaryota > Viridiplantae > Streptophyta > Pinopsida > Pinales > Pinaceae > Larix > Larix kaempferi. The sequence continues at coordinate 10,841,386 of BSBM01000264.1, forward strand.
TGGATGAAGAGTACAGTTCTCTTCAAAAGAACAATACATGGGAGATAGTTTCTCTTCCACCTGGAAGAAAATTAGTGAAGTGTAAATGGGTCTACCTCATGAAAGTTGCTGTTGATGGCACTATCAGAAAATACAAATCAAGGTTGGTGGAAAAATTTTTCTCCCAAGTCCAAGGAGTGGACTACACTGAGACCTTTGCACCGGTTGCAAAGATGGATTCCATCCGCCTTGTTTTGGAAATTTCCACATCCAAGCACTGGGAAGTGCACCACATGGATGTGAAGAGTGCTTTTCTACATGGAGATCTTGTTGAAGAGGTATATATGCAGCAGCCAGAAGGCTACACATCAGATCCATCATTAGTTTGCAGATTGAAGAAATCTTTGTATGGGTTAGAACAGGCCCCAAGAGCTTGGTATGCAAACATGGACTCCTTCCTTCTTTCTCAGAATTTCCAAAGATGCAAATCTGATCTGAATGTGTATCTTCAGTGATTTAAAGGTAATATGTTGGTTATTGTACTTTATGTTGATGATATTCTCATTACTGGTAGCACTCTTACTTCAATAAACAAGCTAAAAACTGCTTTAAATCTAGCTTTTGACATGAGCGATTTGGGCTTGCTGAGTCACTTTTTGGGCTTGGAGATAGCTCAAAATTTTGATGGGATCACTATATCTCAGCAAAAATATGCTTCCAACCTGTTATTGAAGTTTAATATGGCTGAATGTAAGGCATCCCCATTCCCATTCCTCTCAGGAATCAGTCTTGAGGAGGGAAATTCTACACCGTTTGCAGATTGCAGTATGTATCGACAATTGATTGGTTCACTAATTTATTTGACACACTCAAGGCCTAATATTTCATATGCTGTGAGTGTCGTTTCAAGGTATATGCAGCAACCCCATGAGCTTCATTGGCGAGCAGCCAAGCGGATCTCGCAGTATGTGCAAGGTACGAAACATTTTGGCATACATTATGCTGCAAATTTTGAGCTTGATTTCATTGGTTTTACTGATTCAGATTGGGCAGGTCATAGCATTGATCGGAAGTCCACTTCTGGTTATGTTTTCATGATTTTTCATGGCCCTATTTGCTATTCCAACAAAAAGCAGGCAGCCATTGTACTTTCTTTAGCAGAGGCAGAGTATCGAGGGGCAGTCAATGCCTGCATTCAGGCAGTTTGGTTGCAGGGTATTCTTTCAGAGTTTGGTTTTGGTGGCACGACTTCGACTGTCCTCTTATGTGACAATCAAATTGCTATCAAGATCTCCACAGATCCAGTTCAGCGGCAGAGGACCAAACACATTGAGATTCATATGCATTACATTCGACAGTTGGTGCATGGTTGCACCATCATTCTGCAATATTGCCCTACTGATGAGCAAATTGCAGACATCTTCACCAAGAGCTTCACTGAGAAGAAGTTCTCTTACCTCTGTTCACTGTTGGGGGTGAGTTCCATCATGGTGGAGACAGATTGATCCATTATTATTTTTTAGCTTAAGGGGGGGCTTTCTTCCCACTGGTTTTTCCCTCTTTCCTCACTTAGCTTATTTTCAGCATTTTTTTTGGATTATTGTATTGGGGTGACCTTTGGTCTTAGTTACCAGGGCCCCACATTATTTTTTGCACATCAAAGTCTATCTTGAGGGGGGGTGTTCGGATATCCACATCATCATTTTCAGGACCTTGCATGCAATTAGGGTTTGCATGAAAATTCTAGGGTTTGCATGCATTTTGCATGCAGCCCAGTCACCATGTGATGCCTCCAACACCTTACCCACCTTATTCTAGCACCCAGGAGCCACTTACTTCAGAGTTTTATCCCTCCTAGTCAGGAAGGCGCCCACTTCTCACCTACTGCTATAGAAGGGCGCACTTCTTCACCTACCACCTCAATTTACACTCAGTTAGCTTCGATTCTCCCTGATTTGAGGCTAGTTTCACTCCCGGCTGACTGTTTCACTCTGTTGGATCTCCAGATTGACTAGATGGCTTGTTCTGACTTCATTTAAGCCTCCCATGTGTGCTCCACTGAGTCTCCTTCCCTATATCAGTGCTACACACTTCAGTTACACATGTTACACTCAATTAGACTCAGATTGACACCTGGATGACTGGTTCTTGTGCATTGATGACCACCATTGATTGATGATGAGGACTCCTAGTTGGAGTCAAGCTACTCCATTCAGTGATTCGAATGACCTCCTTAGTCAATTTGAATTACCCAGTCATTGTTACTGTATTGTATTGTAATTATTCACCCTCATTGGGATATTGAGCACTGATGCATGCTTTGCACAGTTTTACACCATTTTTCTGAGTTTCATCTATTGTGATTGATTTACTTGTTCATTAGTCTGTTGTGACTAATTTTACAGAAATGTGGAAGGCACGTTCATGAGACCAAATGGCATGACCAAAAATTCATAATGACCTTCATGATTTCTGAATGTTTTTTTTGGAATGTCTTCCTCCTTCATTCTAATCTGATGATATCCAGAACGGAGATCCAACTTTGTGAAGAAAACTGCTCCATGTAATTCATCTAACAATTCATCGATGACTGGAATGGGAAATTTATCTTTAATGATGATCTTTTTCAACTCTCTATAATATGGACACATACGCCATGATCCATTTACCATTGGTACAGAGTAAGAAATTTGGGTAGGACTAATTATGTCAGCATCTAACATTTCGTCAACCATACACTCAATTTCACTCTTCTGTCGATAGGGATATATGTAAGGTCTGATGTTAGGAGGAACACTTCCCGAAATTAACTGAATAACATGATCAAAATATCGAACAGGTGGAAGACCTTTTGGAATATCTTCAAATACCTTGGAATGCTTATCAATCACCTTTTGGAGATATGGGGAAATAGGAGACTTAGATGTTTGAACATCTAATGAGCATAATTGTGCAATTACACCTTGATGTCCCTTTTTTATCAATTTTGTCATACCATTAGAGCTTATCACCTTACATGGTTTCCCTATGATACCATTTAACTCATACTCGTTTCCTTCCCATAAAAATTTCATGAAAAGCTTCTGAAAATTAAAAGCCATTGTTCCCAATGATTGTAACCATTGTACTCCTAGGAAAACATCATCACCCCCCATTGGAATAGAAATCATTGGACTATTCAATACATTTTCCCCCATAGTGAGATTGATATTATCGAATTTTCATGAGCAACTGATAGTTCCTCCATCTACAATCATTACTTGAAACTCTGGTGTTGGATATACAAAGCAATTGAGAACCTTGATTAATTTACAATGAATGAAATTATGAGTACTACCAGAATCAATCAACACGGTTAACTTTTTCTTTTTGATAAATTCTTCGATTTTGAGAGTTTGAGGAGTGCTAATTCCAGCCAACGCATGACAAGATATCGTGGGAGTAATATCTTCGGAAGTAGTATCTTCTATTTATTCATCTTGAGACGCTTCATATTCTTTTGGTGCTTCTTATTAATTTTCTTCCTCAGCTTCACAATCTATGTAAAATAGTTTATTCTCAGTGCACTTATGACCCTTAGTGTATTTTCTATCACAACTGTAACAAATACCTTTTGCTCTTTTTTCCTCTAGTTTTTTTGGTGTCAACCTTGTAGGTTGTGGATGACTAGAGACCACACTTCCTTCTTTATAATTGTAAGTGGTAGACTTCCTTGTTTCCATAATTTTGTTTTCAAATTTTCTTGCCACCCTAAATGCATGCTCCAAGGACTTAGGTTCCCAAAGGCAAACCTCATGTTGGATGTGATCCTTCAAAGTTCCAATAAAGAGATCAAACAAATTATCTTCTGAAATATTCTTCACTCTAAGACTTAGCTTCTAAAAATGCTTGATATGCTCACTAACTGGACCTTTTTGCTTGAGATTTACCAATTGGATAAAGAAGGTGTTGTTATTTATATCCCCATAATGTGCAAACAATTCTTCTGTGAATATAGACCAAGAGATAATAGATTCCTTTTTATGGTCACAAATCCATTGGTACCATTTAGGCTCTAAATATAAGAATGCAATAGTTACCTTCTACAAAGTTGGAACCTGGTGTAGATCAAAGAACTTCTCCATCTGGAATATCCATGTTATTGTATCATTGCTATCAAACTTTCTCACGTCAATATTGGGAATCTAGATACCCCTTGGTGACCATCCATGATTATTTCCATTATCAGAATCATTTCCTCTTGGAATATTCTTATTCATGGAATGTTTTTAAACATGGACCTTATCTTTATCCTCATGAGTATCATGGAACACATCATCACCTGGAGAAGGAATATCCTTTGAATTTTCTATGAGATTAGCAATATTTTCCATTTGTTCCATCAACCCTTTCATATTTTCTTCCATATTATTATGCATATGTTTCATAAAATTTCCCTCTAAATTAACTAAATAAACTTCTTTCACATATCCTTTAATCATCTCTTCCAACTGGGACACTCGAAAAGATAGGTCTTCCCTTTCATCATGCGTTGGGGATGACTCCTCAGGTGGTTTGAGTGGAGTGTGATTTTTTACACTTCCTTTTGGTGGAATTATGAATACAAATAGATATAACACCCTATGTTTCACCACAATTAGATCCTTCTACTCTAAGTTATTCAAATTTAAAATGGTGTACCTTTTTTTCAAACCCTGATTGAAAGACTGTTTTAGGGCCGACTTGAAACTGATGTAAATTTGAAATTTCAGCTCCTCTCGGTCTGAACATTTGGCTTGATGTATCGTGATGTGTCTTTTTTCCAATTCCACAGGTCTAAGTTGATTCTAATGTACCAATAATAAGTATTGTGAATCTCCCAACACTTATTATTTTTGTTCCTTTCAAAAGATCAAACTTATATGGATGGCCACGTGTCCAATATTTTGGATATGAGTTTGGAACGTCTACCACATATACTTTGGTCCATAATATTTCTGATGTAACTAGTATCACTCAATTTGGACCTTGAATGCCCCATATATGAGCTTTTTCCCTAGAACACTTGTTTTAGACTAGTTTTTGGACTAGTAAAAAATCCTAGATTCTCAGGCCAATATCTCCGAACTTGTTATGTCTCGGGACTTGAATTTCGGACCACCGATATTTAGGACTGTTTAGAAGTGGGTTTTTAATTTTTATGTTTGAATCCTTGTATAAAAAATTATTGTGAAAATTCCAAGATGACTCGTTTGAAGAACCCAGTCCCAAGGAAAGAGCTATGATACCAAATGTTATGCAACAAAGTCCCAGATATAGCATACAAATAGCAGAAATAGACCAGAAGAAAGTAATCCAAGCCTTAATAATGAAGAACTGAGATGAATAACAATCCTCTTCGAGGGAGGGACCTCCTTACACAAAGTATTAAGTACATAAGACAAGACAGGATACAATCATGACTAAAATGAAAAGGTCTACTTCCTATATATAGGAGACAAAGGGGTACGATAACAACTAATAGACACACTAATAGACCCAAGAAGACATCAATAATATGTAGTGCACCATAGTAAAGGGGGTAAGGTGCCAATATTTAGGGCTTAACAAGTTCTAGATTTATGCAAGGTTGGGGTTGATGAGGACTGACCACTCTCATAAGTGGTGATTAGAGAATTCTGCAAATTTAACAAAGGAGTTCTAGGGGTTCTTAGAGGAGAATTATATTTAAGAGTCTCAAATATGAATTCATATTCTTGAAAGAGAGGAGAATATAGATCTCTTTTAGGATTAACTGATAATGGTGATGCTTGAATTTCACAATGATTCCTCCAAGATACTAGATTCTTAGGATCTTGTAGGAAGCGAAATAATCCTGGTGTTGGATTTCCTCTGGTGTGCCTTACTCTAGATGCCATATTTTCCTTCATGGATTCACCAGGTGAATAATAACAACCATCTATCTAAATTTTCTTCACCTCAAGGGTTTAGATATTATGATTGGCATTATCCCCGAAGAAAAAGAACTTTGTTCCTTCGATCCCCAACAATGGCACCAGAAAAGATGTTGGTCCCTAAGATGTTCCAAGGTTGCTTTGGAACTATGCATGGGTATCAGTAAATTTGTATTTGCTTGTATTTGAAGTTTTTTTAAGAAACAAATATATATTTCTCTTTCATTTGTAGATTTCTTGAATTATCATAGTATAAGCATATGAAACACGAGGTGTAATGGACATAGGTGGGCATTGTTCTTGAAATACTAGACATATAGATTTTTTGAGATATGGAATGACAAAATTAACAGAATTGAAACAAGGTATTGTGAATTATAAATCTTACTCCCAAGAATATAATAAAACATGTTGAGCATCGAAGAATTTAGTAGTTCAACACACGATCTAATTGTAGATGTAAATGAGACTTAGAAGGACACCATCTCTCACTCAATGTAACATATCATAAATGAGACTTAGAAGGACAACATCTCTTACTCAATGTAACATATCATGAATAATTCATAACATATTAACAAAAAGTAAAATCATTCATCACATTAAATGATCCAAATGGTAGGATGAAAGGGTTCCTCATGGGATTTTCATTATATATCAATGAAGCAATTACATAGAAGATGGAAGATATGAGATTACAGGAGAAGAGTACAAAACAGAAGAAGGATTACAAACTAATAAGTTCAAAATTTCTAAATCCACCTAGCCCAATTACATCAAAAACTTTGATTACAATCCCTGATAGCTCAAATCAAACAAAAATAAGAGGAGTTACACTATGCTCATAGAAATATCAATCCTTGTGCAGATGTCACTCTTTCCCTCTATAGCATCCAATATTCATTATGTTGCAACAATCGTTTCTTGTCCTTACTAGATCTTTTTTGTAAATGATTGAACTACAAAAATTTAGTTAAGAGGTTGTTACAACTATCTCCTTTGATGCTGATTGAAATACTACATGCCCTATGGGCTTTCCTGCTGAGGTGGTTGTTAAGATTGTTGACGACGTGGATGTTGAGGTAGATGAGAAGATGAGGCTCCAGGAGCTCCTAAGGGGTTGTTTTCCTTGTTTGGTGCAAGGTAGTCAGAGCCACAAATTTGGAAATGGACTTCCAATCCTTACCCATTGGGTACTAAAATACTTTCATCTCCCTAAGGGACACATCCAATTCAGTGTTATGGGAATATGTACGTTGACCGAGATCTTGGAAAATAGTCTTTAGACTAGCCAACATCCTCAAATACAGGCCTATAAATTGTCATATACAATATTCCCCTTCAAGTTCCCTTCCACATCTTCAAACTTTACAGCATGGTTCCTACTCAAAGCAATAAGGGTATCATAATGAATTCTAGGGTAGAGGCCACCATTTCCATCCCATGGAGATGGGAGACCTTGACTGATAATGTCATTAAAAATAGATTTGAAGGAATTGACATCCCTTGAAAGTTGAGGTTCCCCCTCCTGTACATTATGGGCCAATATCTTCTTAGTAATTATATTAGAAGCCTCTATGATGGTGTTTGTCCTATCTCTGGCTGCCAAAGCTTCAAGCTCTTCATTGTTTTTTGCATTAAGGATATCAATGATTGCTTGTGCAATTTCAACCTTCTTGTCTAGATCGATGAATATCCTTCTGGCTTATAGTGAGGTAGTTACAGCCAAATCCCAATCATCTTGGGAAGTACAAAGTGGTTCCAATGTTTGGTTATTACAACAACTATTTGGTGCCAGACCAAAAGTTTGGTTACATTTAAGAGGGATTTTCCTTGCTACTTCTTTGTTAGATGTTCTACCTCTTTTTACAGTTTATTATTTGTTTCCTGTAACTCTGTGATGACGGATTCTATTTTTACAACTACTTCATAAGCACTTGAAATTCATCTTCCATATTCCTCAAGTCTTCTAATATTTTGTTGATATGTGCATCCTTGATGCTCATGTTAGCCATAATTATTGCTAGCTGGTATCTTGGGCCAGGTAAAGTTGATACTTGTAAAGTTGCACTTTTAATAGTAAGTAGATTATGATTTTGCTGCTTCAACTCATTGATCTCATTTTCCAAAGTCTCTACCTTATCCTTATATTCTTGGGCCACAACTACAATTCTATCTTTTTCTTCCTGAACTGCCAATAGTTCTATTGCTTGTACATGCTTTGTAGCTAGTACTTTCAATTTCTTCTTCAATATTTGAATTCATTATCTTTGTCTTTTAACAAATTTTGAACAGGGAGTGGATTTGATGGATCCACCCCTAGTTCCACTACCTTTTGCTCTAGTTCAATAATCCTAAGTTGTTTTTCTTTGTTTACCACCTTCTCTTGCTTAAGCAGCTAGTCTGCCCTATTGATTGTGCTCTACAACTTATTTACATTCATTGTTGATTTGAGAACATCACAGAAAATGACTTCACCAGTTTGTCTATGCCACTCCATTTTGTTTATGGGGATAAAAGAATCCAGATTATAAATAATCTAATTTGTTTTGCAACTAGAAAGGGTCTTCTTCCCTCCTATTAAAATTGGCTCTAAAACTGCCATCTTCAAAGTTCCTTGCTTCAAGTCTATGGCTGATAGTAGTCTTGATTTTTCCCTTGTAGCTATTTCTTTCTTAGGTAACAATTCCTTCTTCAATTCAACATTGTTATCTTTTATTTGGTCATATAGACCAAACAATATTTCCTTGAGAGGAGGAACTTGTGATGATGCAAAAGCTTCCTGTTGAGATGATGATCCCTACTCCTATGGCCATTTTGCAATTCGTAAAATTTTAAACGCAACTGGTGCCTTGGTAGGCAAGGGAGTTTGTGTCTGGCCTTGATTAGCAACTATGGTTGATTACTGTTCAACCTTGGGCCTCTTAGGATCATGTTCTTCATATTTTTGGTCTTCCATTTTTACATCAGAAGGCATCTCTATCATTGATATTTTTTCCCCTCCATCTTTTTTGTGTGGAGTGGATACCACCTGTGATCCCGACTAGATACTTGGTTGCAATACTTTATACACTTCATCCTAGCTTTCAAGGTTGGCAATATTGTCTAACTCTTCATGTGGTACATATCGATATTATGAAAGTTTTACCTTCTTTCTTTTTTCTGATATGACACCCTAAGCATCATATTTCCAACTGAAACCTAAAGACAGATTCAAACTTCCTAGCCTCTCTTCAACCATGGATTGGGTAGTTCTCGTCTTAACTATAAAAGGACCTAATTATTTTTGGATCTTGAATGTAATTGTACTTTTTTTCTTGACAAAATGTATGAAACCATAATCAAATCTTTGTCGCATGTATTCTAAAGCAAGCAACCCGGGGATCAGAAAGTAGGAAGGTGGTAAGGAGGTAATTCAAAGCCATAGACTTTTATCTCAATATGGTTCTCATAAGAAAACCAATATCCTATATCCAAATCATTACTCCATTGAAGGAGATTTTTGCACTCATGGAATATTCTAGGGGGAGGAGATCCAAAAAGTAATGAGTAGACCTTAGGCATGACTATATTAGAAAATTCCAAGAATCCTTCATTTGTAGGGTGAGCTACAAACTTCTTTAAGTATATAGAGTCAAAGGAGATCTTGTTATGGTACCTAATCATGTAGAAGAGATAGGTTTGGTACCTAAAGTACTTCATGGATGAGAAATTATTCTATTGATCATGTATCATGTCAACGAGGTAAAAAGTAAATTCTAACCTAATGGCTGACTCTTGAGATGATAGATTGATGGAGAGTAACATACCAAGGGTTGTTTCATCCACCACGAGGTCATGATTGTAACCAAGAACCTGACACACCATCACAATTGCAATCTTGTCCTATTATGAAAAAATATCTGACTTACACGGAAAAGGTCACGAGGTCAACTTTGCTTCTGGAGGCAATTTCACGCCATAGAAATGTTCTCTGTCCATTTGGGTTAATTCTTTGAACTTTGTGCTCAAAGCATCCTCATCAAATTTGATCTAAGACATATCTTATTCTATCTCTAACATATAGTGTAAAATTTCCTTAGTATCAGGGCATACAATTGACCCATATTTGGAAACATTGGCTTTTTTCTCTAGAGAGTATATATCTACACACCACATGACCAATTCTTGAAGTGGTCTCATTTTAGGAATGATAACCATAGCTAATCCAGGGCTCCAAATGTTCAGGTAATCGTTTCCTTCCCAAGCACGTGTATGTGCATCTTTAACAGGCTGTTGGGGATCTGAAATTGAGGTTCTAGGGTCATAGATTTTGCATTGGGTATTGACCAGGTGCTCATCCTGCATTGAGGTTTTGCTGGAGGATTGAGGGGATGAGGATTCTGCAGCAAAGGTCATGGTGAGTAATATGCGAGAGCAATTTACAGTACGAATTGTGAGATTAGGTGAAATTCAACTCTGGATAAAGACGTCGGAGGCTGAGTGCTCAAAAAGCTCTTGGAACAACGCTAAAAGATTGAACATTGGGAGCTTTATATCGATATTTCTAAATTTGGCACATTCAATGAAGGAGACACATGGTAGGATATTACTGGACAAGAATATATGATGCAAGAGGTCATTAAATTATTTTAAACTTTGAAGGAAAAGTGGCGGTGTTAAGAGACATTGGGGCCATGAGTAAGGACACGTCAAATGGGTTCCTCATATGGTTTTAGGAAATGGATAAGCGGTTTCAGAATCAGGTTGGAGGTAGTTTATCAAGACTGCTTTTGTGAGCCTAAAACACTCAGCTACAGTCACATGGCCAAGGTGGTTTCCACTCAGCCTCGTTTGTTTTAATTAATGCCAAAGCACTTTCAGTGGCTTAAAGCCATCTGCATGGCAATTGTCTTCTGACAACTCATCCACTCGATTAGATTTTTTCAGCAGACCCCCTTCACTTGTCAAATCACCCTACCAAATTTTGGGTATGTGTTCCTTGCTCAGATTCCTGTAAGTGGTTTCAGGATTAGGGTGATGGTGGTTTAGTGGACCCGCTTTTATGAGCCTGAATCTCTTTGTTGCTGCCACATGGTCACGGTGGTTTATATTTAGGCTCATGTGTTTTAATTAATTCTCGGGCACTTTTTCTAGCATGGGCCTTTGATAGCCGTCGATCTCTATCCCTAAACTATCATCACTGTCGATCACTTATCTCCTTCACAACCATTGCTAGTGTAATGCTCGCGGAATGATTATTTGATCTTGATGCTTGATTTGTAGTTTTTCTCTTTGTCATGGATCATAATCAATTGCCACCATACCATCTCCATCGATTACTTGATTCTATTGAAGGAAAACAATGAGACCTCTACCGTTGTTAGAATTGTTGCATACCAAACCTTTGTCTTCTGCCATATACTATGTAGAGTGATACTGCCATCCTTCATTTTTTTTTTTAGTAATGTCAATATTAGTACTAACAGGATGTATAACCACACATTGAGGAATCCATAGGGAATTTTTAATATGCCAGTGAGAAGGATATTTTGAGTTCTTGGTATGCCATGGATGCTTCTAGGGGATTAAGCGATAGTTTTAGGATAAATGCTATGGACTTGGGAAATAATATTTTTCTCTAGGGCTCATCTAGCCATACACAAGGCCCCATTGCACCACAAAATCCCTACACAGGGAATGATTATTCTAGGAACAAAACTAAATGGTTAATATTTCAAGTTTCGGTAGTTGAATATTTTTTGCAAGATCCCAAATTTGTGATGAAGTAATGTTTAATCTTAGTAACTAACTACATAAGGAAGACTATAACTAAATAAAGTGATGACAGAATTTTGTAACCGAACTCCTTTGATATGGGTCTTGTTCCAATCATTTATTTTGTAAATCTTGACAAAAAGATTAAACACATTCCACCCACATCTCTTAATCAGATGAATAATACCCACACATCAACTTTAATCTCATGAACATCCTTGGATATTTAAGGATCATGGTTCAAGCCATTGAGATTGTGTTAGTAAATCTAAGGTGTACCAATGGTGTCCTCAGTGTCTATGGTAAACCATTTCTTTGAATCAATGTTCTTCATCACGTTATATATTCTATTATACTTCTGCCTGAATGAAATGTTGCATAATGACAACAAAGCCTTCATCACAAATTTGAGATATTCCAAAAATTGTTCAATTACGGGGGGGTAGTTGCTTTTAACCCTTGGATTTCTTTTCAACATTTTAACTCATGTTATGCATATTTATGGAAGTATTCATCATGATTTATTATCATCTTTTTCATAAGTCATATGTGTTTTTCATAGTGACCCTTTTCGTTCTTTTAGGAAATACTTTTCACGTGACTTGGCATCACCTTTGTATTAATATCTCCACTCCATTTTTCCAAGTTTTCATAATCATTATACATTTATAGTTAGATTTGTCTCTAAGAAAAAAATCTTAAAGAAGAGGAAAGAACCTCGATACATATTAGCACATCACCAAGGCTTTCAAATTCTGAGCATAGGTTGAGAAATTAATTAAAATGGTATCAATACTTATGACCCTCTCACCTAATTCGGTTAAGAGACATGACACAATAATTTCATGAATAACATAATACTTTATAACCTAGAGAAAATCCCCAAATGAACACTTGAGTTTTTCCTTGATATATATTGTCAAATCATCACCTTCCTTGACTACATTAGTGTTAGGGTTAACCTTGACTGGGGAATGATTCAAAGGTGGTTTAGGTCTAGCACATGGTTTCTTGTAACCCATGGTATTGTCCCAAGGTATTGCATGTAAAGAATCCTTTATAAGGTTTGAGGAGGCTCCATTGTACAGTGGCCTGGAGGTGAGCGGTGACTAGCTCACTTGGCTCGGCTTGGCCGGTTTAGGTCAAGGGAGATAATAGATCTATTATGGTAGTTTTTCCCATTTTGGGTTTTCCACGTAAACATTGTGTGTCTATCTTTAATGGTTGCTTGTTCTATTTAATTTCTCTTGCAAGTAATTATTATTTATGCTTGCTCTAAATCCTATCCATTAGTCTCCTCACATGTTCATCAACAAAATTTCTTTACAAATCCATATATGTTCAACCATTACTCTTAATATGCCAAGTCTTAGGATCCCAATTTCTGTATCAATAAAATATCTACTACACAAACCTTATTTATGATTTGATTGATTCAATCACTCCATAATACAATGAAATAATATATGTCATGTGACATACATCCTGTTATGCATCTAGTTTTTGCATATATTTAATCACTACATCCTGTCCATGTTGTCCATATTGTCCATGATGATGATGATGATTATGACAATGATGTGATTATTTGAATATGATGACAACAATGACTATTCCAATGATGACGATAATGATGGAAATTATGATGACAATGATCATTGTGTTAATCGTGATAATGATTATGATGAAACATCATCATTACCTTGGTGATGTTGATCATCGTCATCGTCATTCTTAGTACTAAATCAACTCAGTTGAAATATGATGGAGGAAAGTAGTCTAATTACATTGATAGTAGATAGATGACAAAGACGACAATATGGATCAAACCAAGTTTTAATAATTTCAGTGAACCAAGTAACTAAGGATGAGGTACACAAATCCTCTAAGTTGGCGGGCACTTAAGATCTGTGATAGAAAGGAGTAGTAGATCAAGTTATAGTATGGTGTTTGATGTATATGTAACTTCGGAATGTATTTCACCCATGTATTTCATATATGTATTTTGTACTCCTATAGAGATGGCATTATTCCTCTATACGAAAGTGTTTGTATTCCTATAGAGATGTTATTATTCCTCTCTACGGAAGTGTCGTCATTTATATTGTAAGTGTCGTAACTTATACTTGATGGGTTATTAGACCACCTTGTTGGGGTCGGTCCTGTATAAGTCATGTGGGTCGAAGGGTTATTAGACCACCCTATTGGGGGTCGGCCATGTGGGTCAAAGGGTTATTAGACCACCAAGTGTGGGGTCGGCCCGAATTAAGTTAACCATGGGTTAAGCTAGACATGTAGGCCCCATTAGTTTATTGGGCAGGACATAACAAGTATAAATAGAGATCGGGAGATCTCTATTTGATCATTCATTCACACACTTCTTTCGTTCGGAAAGTGGCGCACTTATGAGGAGGAGGCTCTGCTGCTAGGAGAAGACTATCTCTTGTATTCTGGTTGTATCATTGCTCTATCTATCTCTGAGGAAGTTATTGGGGTTTTTCACCTTTATGGTTTTCCCCAAGTAAACTCTATGTCTCTTGTGTGCTTGCATTATTGTGTCCATGATTGATATGTTGTAGATTTGTTGTACATGTTGTTCTCTCAGTTAAGATCCTAGATCAGATTGAAGTAAATTCTGAAAATTTAACATATGGAAGGAGAAATCTGGGATCATCATTTCATGCAACAAACACGTAAATATTAGTAATAAATGGCCCAAATCCTTGGCATTTGGATCAATGGCTCACAAGTTTTCATGCCCTTAAAGATGATTAGGCATTATCTAAAACACACAAGCCTGGAAGAAAACTGCCTGGGATGCATGGCGCTTCCATGAGCATTCAAGATCCCAAAATCATATTCCAAAATCCATCTTCTCACGAGCCTAAACCTGCTCTCTCCAGCTTCCAAAGGGTATAGGTGGCATGATGATGTGACTCGGTGATGTCATGCAAGGAAATTGCATGCTCCTACAAAAGTTGCATGATCTACTAGGCATATGTATATGGCATAAGAAGATTGACGAGTATAGGGCTTCAAGATCCTCAAAGTGCTTGGGAATTATCTAAAATTCACAAGCCTAAAAGAAAACTGCCTAGGACGCATGGCACCTCAACAAGAATTTAGGCTCCCAAAGCAATTTATAAAAACCACTCCTCCCTTGAGCCTGAAACCACTTTCCACCTCCAATACCAAAATCAAAGGATTGTCCACCAAGTGGTATGTTTGTCTTGCCAATTAGCCTATGTCATGTGTCCAAGTCATTAACGACTAAAATCATTTGTCACTACCCTGCGCTCGATCACCTCATCCAGTGAAACTCTACCATGCGGCTTTTTCATTAAATGCATGAAATTTGAATCTATATATAGCCTAAAAATATCTCATAATTCAATTTTTTGAATTTTTCGAGAGCTCCAAGAACTATCAAGAGCGCACCCCTGCTAGTTGCATCCATACATCTGTATGAGCATGATAATTCCTCAATTTCCACCACTAATACTCTTTGTATTTGTCCACCATGGCATATGCTCCACTATCCCCTGCCCTAAAACCTTAACCATGACTTTCTCCCAGGAATACCATTTAGTAGATGCGCTAGGTGAATTTTTTGATACCTTCACCTCAATTCCAAAGTTGCATCAAGCTACAAGGGAAGCATAAAACTGATTTAATGTAGGACAAGACTTTCTACATCTCTGGGAATTGGGTCTCCCCCTAACAATGGTCCCTAGAAAGAACTTTTCCCTGGAATTGGCCGCCTAGTGTGTGGATTTGTACACATCGGAGAAGAGAGTAGTAGTGGCCTGATATGGGACAGTGGTCTGTCCAGTCAACAAATAATTCATCCAAGCAATGTTGGAGATTTCACTAGACATTCCTTGAAATCATATTGATGAATAACCCTCGAGTGCTAGGTACAAGGAGATGCATTCCAAATATAAGGAAATATTTCTTAGGTATCTCATACCACCTGAAGTTGAATTGTTGACAGGAAAGCTCCCTTATAAGTCAAAAGTATTTTTTGAGTTATCTTCAACAATTATGTCTATGTTATGTCAAATTCTTGGCTACAATCATGACAAGTTGGTTTATGACACAGTGTTTGGCATGTTAATTGAAATGTCCCCCTCACCTGTTGAACCAAATGTCAAACTTGAATTTTCCCTTTTAATCTCTGATATGATACATGGTCAACTCGGTACTTTATTTGCCATCATATTCTTTAGATATCAGTTGTACTTACTATATATGATATTTCACCAATTTCCATACTATTTTCCCAAGTTGCTCCTTGAACTAGTTAGAGGTCATCCTACTAATGACAGGTATAATGAATTTGTCAATAGGTTTATGTTTGATATTTACACAATCTTGTATGGTAGTTATACCTCTATATTGTTCACTGAGTGTAATAAATTACTCCAATTGAGTCATGATTCAACAATAGGAGATTGGTTTCTATTTGAAGACCATATGGAAATTAGAATCTATGGGTTTGAGCTTCCCCCATATGATCTTCCTTCCTTTTTGAATCCCAGGTTATTTTTCCGTGAATACATTCATCAAAGATTTGATTATGACCAAATTCATTTTGTGAGGAACAAAAGTGTTATTACCTTCAATCTCCCACAAGAGGTTGGCCCATTTATAGTTAAAACCAAAATTGCATAGTCTATTGTTGAGGGAATTCTCAATGCACTAAATATGCCCATGGGATTCAAATGGACATATAACCCATGAGGGGTTATCTCTGAGAAAAGGAAGAAAGTGAATTCAACAAAATATTTGCATCAACCTATGTAGAAGCTCGATAGAATTGAAAATATGGAAAGCTGGGAAGAATTTCAGAATATCCTTCAAACAGGCTAGCAACTCAAATCACAGGTAGTCCCAACTCCTATCAAGACAAATGCAGGAGTGAAGAGGTCTCACATAGAGGCTACTTCTTATGTGGAGATGGAAGAAACTAAGGATGATAACTCAGAGTCTAAGAATATCAAGATAGATCCATAATCTATAATAATTTCTCATCAGGATCAAGGGGGGGTAACTTCATATTCTATCAAACAAACCATCATGCTTGAAATCTTTCCAATAGTGGAATGGCCACAAGGACAACGAGAATATTCTCATGCTCCTCCATTTAGATCTAGACTAGTAGGGTTTTTTTCTCAAATCATATCTGAAAATGTCCATTTCAAAAAAGATATGTTCCCTATGGTAAAAACTACATTAGGAGGACAGCTCATACTGCTATCAACTATGGACCTCAAATAAGGCACTTTCAAAATGGTTGTGTTGGAACCCACTATTTCTTGTGTAAGATTGAATCTATATCAATACAAAGCCACTCACCACACATATAGCCTAGGTTCCTACATCCCTCTAGATAAGATAGAGTTGCATAGATAGACATGAGAATTACAGTCTAGAAATTATTTGAAGTCTACTATGAGTGTCAACAAACTACAGAGCACAGTGAGCAAATTAGAGAGATAGTTGGGGAATGAAAAATTGGCCAACAAGGCCAAACAATTGAATATTTCAAAGTTGGAGGATAAGGTATTATAAACCTGCATTGATCCTCTAAATCCTACCCCTGTGCAAAATATTATGAAAGAAAAGGATAATGAAATTCAAATACTAAAGAAGAAGATAAAGGTTCTTATACAAAACATGTTCAAATTCCAGAGTTTTTGGTGGTATAGGAATAGAAAGAAAAAATGGAAAGAGTGATTCAAGAAGATAAGATAAAGGTATAAAGACTGGAAAAGGAAATTAGCAATCTAAAACAAGAAAATTACAATATTTTGTCTTCAACGGGTGTTTCTCTACTAGCATCAACATCTGTTCATCCTGCTAATCAATTAGCCAATACATTAGTTGATATGACCTTCAACGAATAATAATTAAGCACGGTCAAGGAAGATCTCAGAAAGCAAGATGAAGAAATAGATGTTTTGAAACATTTGGCATAGAAAAGAGATGCAGTAATCTTAGACCTACAAAATACAAAAGATAAGCTTCAAAAGGAGGTTGAACACCTCACAAAGAAGCATTCTTGGAAGTCCCCTTTGAAATTTTATAAAAATTTGGCATGGAACCAAATATCAATGGTACTAACAAATAATTGGAACCACTTTGTCATCGCTCAAGATGAATGGAACTTAGAAGCTACTGCATTGAGGATGCTAAGAGGACTTCTACTGAACTAGAGAATAAACCAAAATTGCCATGCTTGTCATGGACATTTTAAATTCCAAGAAAAATGAAGAGTTGGAAGCATTGGCCATTAGATACAAAACCAAAATTGTTATGGATGCATCCAAATTGATTGCAAAGACAAATTTGTATCAGTTGGTACATGATAAATCCATTCAATTGGAAAAAGATGTTAATCCATTCAAGGCAATATTTGATGATTGTCTTGGTCAAGAACTTCTGTCTCCTTGGGATGGAAATGGATATATGTACCCAAAGAAACATTATGACACTCTGATGGCATATTGAATAAATTATGACCTTAATTTTGAATAAGTTGAAGGTGGGATCAAAGGCCAAATCATATTGGATAAGCTGATGGATGCCTCTGGTCTTCTTTCAAATCTGCAATTAGTGTCTAAGGGATTGCCACCATCTTCTTATTCACACTACACTAATATTGATATGTTCCTTTGATAAATGAGGATGTTCAAGTATCCAGTGTGGAAACAGTGGGAAAATATAGCTAAGTAGACATCCTTGACCTCTTCCCAATAGGACTTACTAGCTATGCCTCAAGGAACTCTAGTTGAATCTTCTTCACAACCACCTCAAAATTATTCTTAGCAATTAATGCAATAGCATTCCAGGCTCCATTTCAACATTCTAGTTGAAGGACAACTCAACATTCAAGACAACAAACTGTTCGACATCATATTCATCAACAATAGTAGACTGAGAGCCCAACTGAGTAGTTTTAGTTGTAACAAAAAAGGAGACAATAACAAACAAACAAAATCTATTGAAACAAAATTAATATCGCAAGCTATAAAGAGAAGGAGTTACACCAAAATCGGTATCGGGATTTCAATGAGCAAAGTCTAAATCCTCCTTTTTTTGTTTGATAAGAGCTATCAAAGACTGCAATCCGATATTTTGATGTAATTGGGATGGGTGGATTCAGACTTCTTGTCCTATTAGTCTATAATCCTTTTTTTTTGTATCATTCTATTTTGATTCCATATATTCCATCTTTCATGTAACTACTCCATTGATATACAATAAGAATCCCATGAGGAACCCTTTCATCCAACAATTTGGATCTTATGATGTGATGAATGATTTTATTTTCTGTCAATATGTTATGAATTATTCATGATATATATTACATTGGATAAAGGATTTTATCCTTCTGAGTATCATATGTATCTGCAATTACATTGTGTGTTGAACTGCTAAATTCTTTAATGCTCAGTATGTTTTCTTATATTCTTGGGAATAATGTTTACTATTCATAGTACCTTGTTTCCATTTTGTTCATTATGTTATTCCATATCTCATCAAATATTTATGTTTGATCTTTCTAGAATGATTCCCACCTACTATGTTATATCATCCATTTCAAATGCTCATAATCTGATATCTTAAACAACATGCACAAGAAAATACAATACATTTATGTTTCTTAAACAGTCAAACACAAATACAAGCAAATAAAAATTTACCGATGCCCTGGCATAGTTCCAAAGTAGCCTTGGAACATCTCAGGGACTAATAGTCATCATCATCAATATCGATCATCATTATCGGTAACAAAGATGTAGAGAATGACAATGATGTGATTATATGACGATGGTCATGACACTAATGATGACAATTATGATGATAGTCATAATGACAATGAAAATGATAATGAGAATGACATCATGAATGGTGATGTTGTCATTGATGATGATGATGTTGATGATGTTGATGACAACAATTCTAATGACATTGTGTTAATTTTTTAGCATTAATTCAACATACTCTAGGATCTTTACTGAGAGAATAACATGTACAACATATCAAGTATAACAATGCATATCAATCACACCAAGCAATCACATGAGGCAATAGAGACACAGAGTTTCATTGGGGAAAACCATAAAGATGAAAAACCCCACAACTTCCTCAAAGATAGAAAGGGGAATGATACAAACAAAGTACACGGAGATAGTCCTCCTAGCAGCTGAACCTCCTCCTCCAATAGTGTGCCACTTTCCGAGTAGTGTAGAAATGAATAATGAGATGAGCAAATAGAGTGCCTCCCGCACTCTATTTATACATGACCTGACCTGCCTAATAACCTAGCAGGGCCGACTTGTCTAACTCAGTCTAATAATCCATGGTTATACTAATCAAGACTGACCCCACACTTGGTGGTCTAATAACCCATCTCTTGCAAGTTGCGACACTTGCGACACTTGTCAATACAAATGATGACACTTCTATATAGAGGAATAATAAAATATCTATAGGAGTAAAATATACATAGGTGAAACACATTCTGAAGTTACAATTACATCAACACTCCCTCTTAATTAGGAAGGTATTTCTCGACACAAATTTGCTAGCATAAGTCTTCTTCTCTGGATCATCGTCATCGAGTCATCGTCCTCAAACATTGTCATCATCACTATTGCTACTATCTCAATCAATATCCAATCTACTCGTCATAGGAAGTTCTACAGAGCCAGTCCTTTTTCATACTGGATGTAGGCCTACCACCTGTAGGTCTTCATCATCACTGGCCATACTGTGGAATCCTCACGACTTATTACGTGCGTCAACAAAACCTCGAAAGAGCATCCCAGGACTGATTACAAACTTACTGCTCAACCTATCGGATCTCCCAAGATCTTTTACATGTTGAGCATCATGTTGGATGCTTGATATGATCAGGTGGATCATGTATTTATGTATGTATCAGGTGGATACATTGTATGATCAGGTGGATCATGTATTTTTGTATATGTATCAGGTGGATGCATTGTATGATCAAGTAGATCATGTACTTATGTATGTATCAAGTGGATGCATTGTATGATCAGGTAGATCATGTACTTATGTATGTATCAGGTGGATGCATGGTATGATTAGGTGGATCATGTATGATGATATGTATTAGGTAGATACTTTGTATGCATCAGATGGATATATTGTTTGATCAGGATGATCACAGATGATGAGCTTCAGGATGTTGCTCCAGATGATATGCATCAGGTTGATGCTATGATGATGATCAAGTTGATCATGTGATGATGTACATTAGGATGATGTATGGTGAGTATCAGGTTGATACTCTGTGGTCGTGGACAGGTTGTGCAGGTAGCATAGAAAAGACCCTTTAAAATCTGGACAGGTAGAGCGGTGTGCTCGTAACAGCCTGGGATGCTATATCGAGATTCAGACAGGTAGATCGGTGTGCTCGCAACATCCTAAAATGCTCTTAGTAGTTTTTGCTATAGTTTCGCATAGAAAAGATCCTTTAAAATCTGGACAGGTAGAGTGGTGTGCTCGTAATATCCTGGGATGCTCTATCGAGATCCAAACAGGTAGAGCGGTGTGCTCGTAACATCTTGGGATGCTCTGAGTAGGTTTTGTGAAAGTTCACATAGAAAAGATCCTTTAAAATATGGACAGGTAGAGCGGTGTGCTCGTAAAAGCCTAGGATGCTCTATCGAGATCCAGACAGGTGGAGCGGTGTCCTCGTAACATCCTCGGATGCTCTGAGTAGGTTTTGTGATACAAATATATCAAGCATCCAACATGATGCATATACAAATACATGATCAAACTGATCAAAGCATCCAACTTATGCATATACAAAGCAGTAACTGGAGCATTGTCCTGATGCTCATCATCCAGCGCTTACATCCATAGCCATGGGAAGGATCCTCCTCTCAACATGCTTGGAATGGCTCCTACAAATGTGTCCATCACTTCTTCCTCGAAGTGTCCTCAATCTGAAGAACACCAAGCCTCTCTATGAAGTACTCAAACTTCACTCTGGCTAGTGGTTTCGTCAACACATCTGCAACCTGCTCATCCGTCGCAACATACAGGATCTTCACTGCTCCTCTCTACACCATATACCTGATATAGTGATATTTGATCTCAATGTGCTTTGAATTGTCATGGAACACTGGATTCTCAGACAACTTCACACAACTTTGGTTGTCACAAAAGATACCAGTAGCATCCAGCGGGAGATCAAATAACTCAGACAATAGCTTCCAGAGCCATACTGCCTCACAACTAGCCGAACAAGCTGCAACATACTCTACCTCGGCTGTACTCAGTGCTACGCAAGACTGCTTCCTGCTAAACCATGAGATCACACCTGATCCCATATTGAAGCAGCACCCAGATGTGCTCTTCTTATCTGCAGCACTGCCTGCCCAGTCCGAATCAACATAACCCTGCACGTTAAACTTTTGATTCGCATCATACTTGAGCCCATAATCAATTGTACCCTTCAGGTACCTCAGAATATGCCTTATAGCAACCAGGTGAACACCTCTAGGATTCGTCAGGAACTGGCTCAATGTGTTCACCGCAAAGCAAATATCTAGTCTAGTTTTCGTCAAGTACATCAAGGACCCAATCATCTGACAATACACCGTGACATCAACCGGATCAAATGAAGCATCACACAGAAGCTTCAGGTTCGATGCAATAGGTGTGGCCATGGCCTTGCATTCCATCATCCCGAACCTCTTTAGGATCTCTATTGCATACTTCCCTTGTCCAAGGAAGATCCCATCTGCACTCTGCCACACCTCCATGCCTAGAAAATAGTGCATCATCCCCAAGTCCTTCATCTCGAACTCGGCAACAAGATTCCTCTTGGTATCGGCAATCAATCCATCCTCACCTGTAACAAACAGGTCATCCACATACATAAGTAGTATCACAGGATTGCCTTCCTCGACCTTGTAGTAAAGGTTGGAATCTGCTTTACTTTTAGTAAAGCCCAAATTGGATAGGAAACTGTCCATCCTACCATACCAAGTCCTAGGAGCTTGCTTCAAGCCATACAAGGATTTCTTCAACCTGCACACATATGACACCCTGTCATGTGTCTCAAAACCCAGTGGTTGCTCCACATACACTTCCTCCTCAACTACACTATTCAAGAAATATGTCTTAACATCCATTTGGTGTATCTTCCATTTCATCACTGCAGCCAGAGCACGTACCTATCTGATGGAAGTGTACCTGGCTATAGGAGAAAAAGTCTCTTCATAATCAATCCCTTCTTTCTGGGAGAAGCCACGAGCTACAAATCTTGCTTTGTATTTCTCTATGCTACCATCTGCAACATGCTTGATCTTGTAGATCCATTTGGAAGTCACAACCGACTTCCCTTCAGGTCTTGGGACTACATCCCAAACATCATTCTTCATGATAGACTAGTATTCCTCAACCATGGCATCCTTCCATTCTTTCTTTTCTGTTGCTTCTTCATAACTGGAAGGTTCTTTGTTCATAATATCACATAGTAGGGAAACATAGATGGTATGTGATCTAGTCCTCTTCCTTTCTTTGTGTTCTTCTTCTGGAATGCCATATCTTTCTGCATCTTGAATGAGCTCTATAGCCCATGCAGGTTTTCTTTTGTGAGAGTTCTTCTCACGGGGTGGATCTGAAGGTTCTTGCAGATCTTCAACTTCGCAATCTACTTCTGGAATTGCTTCAATCATAGTAGTGTCTTGAAATATGGTTTCCTTTGGTTCTTCATGATCTTCAACAGGTGCCTTCTTTGATTTGATGTAAGCTGAGTCCTCATCGAATGTTACATCCCTACTGACATCAATCTTCTTGAACCCTAGAAAGTATATTCTATAAGCCTTCGAGCTTTCACTGTACCCCACAAAGATGCCCTTCTTTCCTGAAGGATCTAGCTTTGTCCTCTTTTCCTTTGAGACATGAGTATATACTGGACAACCAAATATTCTGAGATGGCTGACTTCAGGTTTCTTACCAGAGAAGACCTTTTTTGGTGTCTTGTTGTCCAATATCTTGTGAAGTGTTCTGTTCTACACATATACAACTATCCCAGCTGCTTCTGCCCAAAGATGCATAGGCAGATCTTGGTCATGTAGCATTTCCTGTGCTGCTTCCATGATTGTTCTATTTTTCCTTTCTGCAACCCCATTCTGTTGTGGATTGTAGGGAGCATTCAACTCCCTCTTAATCCTTGAATCACTGCATAAATTCTTGAAATCACCTGAAGTGAATTCTCCGCCATTGTCGGATCTAAATGTTTTGATATTCTTATTAGTTTTATTTTCCATCAAGGCTTTGAATTCCTTGAACTTATGAAATACTTCATCTTTGTTCTTCAAGAAATAAACCCAAGAATTCCTAGAGAAATCATCAATGAAAGAGACATAGTATACATACCCACTCAAAGAACTAGATGACATCAGACCGCATACATCGGAGTGGATAATTTCCAAGATTCTTTTAGCTTTGTTTTCACTGCTTGGAAATGCCTTCTTAATGTTCTTTCCTTTTGCACATCCTTTGCAAACACCTTCATGCTTTGTCTTGATTTCAAGAAGACCCTCTACAACTTTGCTTGCAATTGGTAGTGCTCTATAGTGCACATGTGCAAGCCTTCTATGCCAAAGTTCACTTGGCTCCATGGATTCATGTACCATGGCATGTTCAGGTTGTCCCTTCAATTTGTACAATCCTCCTTCTTGTTCTCCAATCACTACTGCATCATCTATAGTTTTACTTTTTGGCCAAAATAGGACATGGCCATTTACAAATGCAACCCTCATGCCTTTTGCATCCAATGCATATATGGAGAGTAGGTTCTTCTTGAGCCCAAGTACATATAGAACATCTTTCATCTTTAAGGACTTCCCAGAGTCTAGGTTGTAGGAGGATTCACCACTTCCCTTGATAGGATATGATAGTCATCCCCAATTTTCACTTTATGGGGTGAATCATGTTCATATAGATTTACAAAAGATTCTTTAAACCCAGTCATGTGTTTGGAAGCCCCACTATCAATAAGCCAATCATTACATCCATGAGATATAGTACCTGTGAGAGTAGATATTAGAACATATTCATCTTCACTTGATGAAGTATCACTTTCTTCCCTAGCCTTCTTCTTGGGAGGTTCATCCTCCTCAGCAACATGAGCATGAAATCTCTTCTTGTTGTACCTCTTCTTCTTGTTGAATTTGTTGTTGTTGTCTTTCTTCTTCTTGGGACAATTTGAAGCAAAGTGTCCTACTTCATTGCAATCAAAACATCAAACATGAGATAGATCTTTCTTCTTTTAATGAGGGTGAGAATGTTTCTTGTTATGAGATCTCTCCCTCTTAAACTTGCTTCCCTTGGTGTGTGTTGTGAGTGCTTGATCTTCATTCCCCATATTCTCTTCTTGAGCCACAAGTCTTGCTTATTCTTGTGAGCATTCCTCCCATAGTCTACTGAATGAGATCAACTTCCTTCTTGCATAGATTCCTTGGATGAAGGAGTCCCACAACCTAGGTAGGTCATTCAATGTGGTCATGACAACTTCACCATTGTCCACTACTTCATCCACAGCTTCAAGTTGTTCCTTGA
This sequence comes from Larix kaempferi, assembly GCA_027924585.1. Classification (NCBI taxonomy): domain Eukaryota; kingdom Viridiplantae; phylum Streptophyta; class Pinopsida; order Pinales; family Pinaceae; genus Larix; species Larix kaempferi. The sequence continues at coordinate 10,866,672 of BSBM01000264.1, forward strand.
TCAAAGAGACCTTAGAGAAATAAGATTGAATGGTCTCTCCACTCTGAAGCTTTACCCCTTTCAATTGGTTCCGTAGAGTCATCTTTCGATTTATGTTCTTCCCTTCAAATAACTTGGTTAGGGAATCAAACATCTCCTTGGGTGTCTTTAGAGATGACACATGTGGTATGAGATGGTCTTTGATAGAATCAACAATGATCCTCTTTGCCTTGACCAATTTCTTCTTATGTAAGGCCTTAGCCTCTTCTTCCTCTGGGACAAAGACCTCAGAACTTATGTAGGTGTCCAATTCATTTTCTTCCAAGATTAACCCAATCCTATACTTCCATGCTCGGAAGTTATCATCCCCTCAAGATTATCCTCAAGCTTGGTGTGGTGAGACATATTAAAGAGTACTTCAAATGGAAATAGAAAATATTTAGGTCTTACCACTTAATTTGCAGAAATCTGGATCTTGTGTTGGATTAGGGTTTGTCAGAGAAACCCTAAAAATTCAAAATGTGAATTTCAACTTTCTGAAAGGATAGAAAGATGCGCCTTGATGAGATGATCAGCCTGGTATACTCAAAATTTGAAAACTACAAAGTTTCACCCTTCATAAATGCTTTTCAATCTCCTGGATTCACTAAGGAGGACCTTGAATTAGGGTTTGAGTTTCCCGGAGATTCACCCAACCAAAAAGTTCGATCCAAAGCTCTAAACTTTGATTTTTCCAAGGAGCTTCCATCTATGTCCTCAGATTTCAGAAATTCCTATTTTTGTGGAAACCCTAATTTTTAGGGCCAAAAATGAAAGTGCCCAGAATTGAATTCTGATTGGATAGAAAGATGCGCCTTGTTGAGGAGAGTCAAAATACCCTACTGCCTTTCAAGATTTGTGGAGAGAAACCCAATAAACAGGAAACCCTAGTTTCCGCAAATGCATAGTGTCTTCTTCTTAGGTTATCTCTGATACCATGTTAATTTTTTAGCATTAATTCAACATACTCTAGGATCTTTACTGAGAGAATAACATGTACAACATATCAAGTATAACAATGCATATCAATCACACCAAGCAATCACATGAGACAATAGACACACAGAGTTTCACTGGGGAAAACCATAAAGGTGAAAAACCCCACAACTTCCTCAGAGATAGAAAGAGCAATGATACAACCCAAGTGCACAGAGATAGTCCTCCTATCAGCTGAACCTCCTCCTCCACTAGTGTGCCACTTTTCGAGTAGTGTAGAAGTGAATAATGAGATGAGCAAATAGAGTGCCTCTCGTACTCTATTTATACATGACCTGACCTGCCTAATAACCTAGCAGGGCCGACTTGTCTAACTCAGTCTAATAACCCATGGTTATACTAATCAAGGCCAACCCCACACTTGGTAGTTAATAACCCATCACTTGCAAGTTGCGACAACTTCCGTATAGAGGAATATTAACATCTCTATATGAGTACAATATACATAGGTGAAATACATTCCGAAGTTACAATTACATCAACACATTGATGATGATGTGATTATTTTATGATGACGATGATGACAATGATGATGATGACGATGATGATGACGATGAAGATGACGATGAAGATGAGGATGATAATAAAATGATGATCCATCGACACCATCATCTTCATTTTCAGTGTCATCTAGTTCATCATCATCATCATAGATATATTGGTGTATATTTGGTCATGAATATTTTAACAAAGATCCAAAAACTCGTACATCCGATATACTTCCAAACTAACTCTAGGATTTAGTGATAGATGTGTTGTTCCTCAAGTTGCGCCTCAACCGAAATCAAGTTGCGCCTCAACCGAAATGAGGTTCTCTTCAGTAGTTATTCCCAGCTACATATTTAAACATAAAATACATGGAGGATTCGGTCAAAATACAAATTCCAAGGAGGGATGTGCAGATAGCACCGTATCTATCCCACTTTAGGCTAGCAAGCTAGTCCTCTGACCAAAGGAGGGTACCCTTCAAAATAAGTAGGTATGACTCTTAGTTTTTCACCATAGGTTCCTTTAGATATACATGCAAAACTTGACTAGATTTAGAACTGAAATATGAGGTGCTTGGGGGAGAATTTCATCCATGAAAACAAAATATAAATGAGTTTTGTATAAAAAGGGAGGCCCAAATATCCCACAAGATTCCAAAATTGAAAATAAGTGCAGCTCATAGGAATCTTAATCATAACTAGCTCTCAGAAAAAGAAGAAACAATAGCATAACATACACTCAATTGATAAAGTATGTTTTAACTTCCTATTGATATGCATCTTAGTTGTTATCTGAAAATTACACAGGTGGGTAAATTTCAGATCCATGTAACTCTATTCCATTAGACGAAGACTTGACATACTGCTTCAAAGGAATTTAAAACATATACAAGGTACTATTAATTCAACAAATAGTGGCATGCCATGCCTCAGTCCATGGTTTATTAAACAACAACAATCTCATACATTCATGAAGGAAAACATTTTTAATTCAAAAACCCCAGTGGCATGCTTGCCTCGGTCCATGGGTATTTCCAAAGAACAATATTATCATTCACTGTAATAGAGACAATTCACATCCAAAAACCCCAATGGCATGCTTGCCTCGGTCTTATGTACCCTCATAAATACAAAGCTTCTATTTCTCTTGTACTAAAGAATATAGCAAGGGAGATTAATTCATCTCTACCCTGGTCCTATTTTCTATCATATTGACAATAGAATTTAAATGGTACGTGACTATGAAGAATGAGAAAAAGAGGAAGAAAAGAGCCAGCTATTGTGATAGATCTAGGAAACTACTCTAGGCCTTCAATACTTAGAAGAAAATTATTGAACCTCCTTTGTGCCTCTTTTGGCTGAATTTTTATGCGTTTCCTATAGCTGACTGTGCCCTAGCAAAATACCTTTCAAATAGACATGCGGCTTGCCCTGCTTCTAGAATATGAATCTTTGGTCGTGGCTAGTGCAACTGATTTCGAGGACAACTCTACGGTGAACGAATCCGTTCACTAGATTAATAGTCGAATCCGACTCTCATATTGAATAATAGATAAGAATAATATATTTGATGGTGTTGATAAATTACAATAAGATCGCCTTTTATAGGGCTTGAGGAAGCATAGTGAAGGGTTACGCCCTTTCACTTAGTAACCTAATAAACTATTAATTAAATATTCATAGCATTGCCTTCCCCTTGGGAAAGCTTTGTCCTCAAAGCTTGAGTATTTCCCTAATGTCGTCTTTTATTCTGGCTCTATGTCGCACTGATGACCTGAGAGGTGCGATTTTGATTACGGCCATTGCTTCCTTTTGTTTCTTTTGCTTCAGAATCTGTATTAAATCTATATTTGGTGAAGTTTTGTTTATGTTTTTACTGCTTGCTTGGTTGTTACTTTTAACTATTTTTGTTCTTGATTGAACAAACTCGATCAACTTTCCCATAATAACTATTTTCATGTTGTTATTCCGATTAACCTTATAGTTGTTCTTATTGATGTTCTTAATAGCGGTCCTTATGATGACATCTTCTCTTCGTGTGTTTATGTATGTGACATTCTTGTTGATGTATTGATCTTCATTACTGCCCTTTTCTTTAGTCTTTATCAAAAGTTCTTTTGTATTTTTTTCCTTTGTGCATATAGTTTCCTTCAGATACTTGACTGCATAATCGGCTTGCTTCTTGCTGCAATTTTGATCAAGATCCATACTCTCTTCTTGGTTGACATAATAGTTTTTTGTATCTTCCTCCTTATCAAATATTTCATTGTTGGTTTCTTCATTAATAGGATGTGTGGTATATTTGTCTTGCATATTATCTTGATCAATGCCATTACTTTCATCATGGTTGACATAATGGTCTACTACATCTTTTTCTTTTACCTCAGTTTTAGTGGCTTCTTCTATGGAATTTTCACATACATCTTCATTTTCTGTAAGTGTTAAATTGTTAATAGAATTTTTTATTTCAATTATATCCTTACTAATTTGTTCAAAAAGCTTGATCAATTCTTCATTGAATGACGCCATAGGTCTTGTGGAGGGGGATATTTTTTTTTTTGGTAATAATAATATGTATTATTACATAAACAATAATAATTTTATTTTATTATTTTGTTTTGAATTTGAGGGTGCTAAGGAATATAATAATAAATAATAATAATATTATTATATTTTGTTTTGTTTTGTAGGGCTTACGTGGAGGTGGGAGGACAGAACGTAGAGGAGTAGAGGAGTAACACGGTAGGGATGGAGCAGGTGGAAGGGCGATGGAAGGTGGAAAAATTGGGGAGCTGCGCGAAACATAACGGGAGGAGAAAAAAGCGAGCAGGTGGGGAAGAAAGGAGGATGGAGGGGCTAGTGAAGTGTGAAACGAGGGGCGAGTGAGTGAGGTGACGGGGGAGATGAGGGCGGAGAGTCGTGGAGGACTGGGAGGTGGAGAGAGTCGGCGCGAGGGAGAAGGGTGGAGGTTGTGGATGGCGGCGGGGATGGTGCAGTGCGTGGGGGTTGTGTGCAGGATGGAGGTGTGCAGACGCGGGGGTTGTGGGAGGGCGTGCAGGATGGAGCAACAGGAGGTCATGGAAGGAGGAGGGGGGCATGGTGATTGGTGAGGGTTGCAGTGGACAAGGGACGAGGGACGGAGGGGAGCAGGCAGGAAGTTGGGACTGCGCAGGAGATTTAAGGAGTGGGAGTGGAGCAGCGCGGAGGCGTGCAGGAGTGGACGCAGGAGGAATGGCCGAGGGGTATGGAGGATGCGAGAGCGGAGGGAGATAGGAGCTGTGTGGGAGGGGAGGGCTGCGAGAGGGGAATGGCAGATGTAGAGGGTGTGATGGGAGGGTGCGAGGGAAGGCTGGAAGAAGGGCATGCGGGTGGAAGGGCGTGGTGTTGGGAGGAGAGCTGGGATGGGCGGAAGGCGTGGGAGGATATGGGATCTACGTGGGGGAAGGGATGCAGAGGGAATGTGGGGGAGCACAGAGCTCGTGAGTCGCAGGGATGAGGAGAGTGGCGTGGGGGGATGAGAGTTGTGATGCGCAGGTGGAATGGAGCTGGAAGGACGTGGAAAGCCCAGGACATAAAAGCAGGCTGGTGCAGGTGGTGAGGAGTAGCAGCCGAACCCCCTTTTTTTTTTCTTTTTCTTATTCTTCTTTCTCGATAATTTATATCTTTTTCAATATGGATTTTGTGTCCTAGTTTTTCTGCCGCATTTGGTATGAGAGCCACGTTCGGCATCAAATCCTGCGCTCCAGCTGGGATCGTCCTCCACTCTCATCTCAGGATTCCATCTCGCTGCTCCTATTTCCCCACCACCCACTGCATCCATCCGCCTTTCTCTGCCGCACCCATCTCCCCTCGATTCTTCACCAGTCCATCTCACGCATCATCTTCTTCACTCCAACATCACTCCACTCCACCTGCGACCTCACTCCACCACGTCCACACTCACTTACCTTTGGTGCGCAATCCCTGGCTGCGCCCCTCTCCAACGTTTCTCCATGAATCTTCTCTCCACACGCCTGTAACTCACGCCACACTCCCTCTCACCCCACAACGCACCAACATCCATTGCACTCCATAAACCCGTCATAGCTCTTCATCCTCCCACTCACCACACATGCTGCCACTCCCGCCATCGCCCTCGTCCATAGCCTCCCTCCCTCCGATTTTCTTCCTTCCCTCCCCACAGCCCCTGTACGCACCTCCGCTGTCCTCACTTCCCACGCGGATTCCGTCATCCCTCGCCCTCTAGTCTCTGCGCCTCCCCTCCCTCTCTTCTGCGTCCTTCCCCCTCGTCAGCTTCACATCCAGCGCCATCCAACTATACCCTCATCCATTCCTGCAACTTTCCACAGCTACCAACGCTCCCATTCGCTTGGGCTCCCCCGTCCACCTCTCGTCCATCCCCCGCTCGGCCTCCACGTAGCACTCGTTCATCCAAAAAACCCTAACCCTAATTTAAAAAAAAATTAATATTATATGATTAATATTGATTTTTATTAAAAAATCCTTAAATAAAAAATATATATATATATATATATATATATATATATATATTTTTTTTTAAACAGAAACAGGTAAGGAGTTTATATTAACAAAGGCTGTGCACAGCCATTCAATACATTTGCAAAATTTCATACTCTGCATCTAACAAGGGAAAATTGCAGAGGTTTTTGAAGTCTGACCTCTGGAATTTTTTACTATCAAAATTCATAAGAAGACTGCAGTTACTAGTGGGGTAAACCCTCACAAACTGGTTACATAATTTAAGGCAAAAAAACATTCAAAATAAACAGCTGGGAGAAACCTGCATCAGGTAAATGCCATTATTCATAGTTCTGCTGGTTGACTGAAGCCGCCTCTGCCATTTCCAGGTTCGCCATTGGAGCCTCCTGTGCATAGCTGCACTGCGTTTTGCAAACAAGAACAGAGATATCGTTTTTCACACTGTCAATCTTCCCCATGAGCTCAATTACGTTTCTGTCGATATCCTCCATTCGCGATTCCAAGCAGGAAAGCCTGGAGTGGATGTATTTGTCCTCCACCACGAGTTCATCAATTTTATTATCAGTATTGCACACTGCAGAGTAGGTTCTGGACAGATAGACCTTAATGTCGGAGGTGAGACGGCTCAAGGTGACAATCGCCAGCCTGACCCCATCCATCTCGTTATCAGCCGGGAGATTTCCTGCAGACAACACTGCGGATTCCTGAAGATTAAGGTTTTGCAGAGCAGGGCCGAGGGCGTCGAATGGAGGAATGGCCATATTGCAAATGAATTCAACAACCGTCGCCTGGAGTAATAAATGCTCGGGCGTGAGAGCAGTACCCGGCACGTGATGTGAGGCACGTGGAGGGAGGTGTGGAGCTCGGGCCATGCGATGGCGGTGGAGAGGGTGAAGGCCAAAACAAAGGTCGCCGTGGGAGCTTGGTGGAGTGAGTTTAAACCATGAACTAGCATGTCTATAAAAATTCCAAGGTGGAGAGGGGTTAAGCCAAGAACTAGCATGCCTATAACAATTCCTAGGTGGAGAGGGTTTAAACCATAAGTTCATTAGGGAATAAAATGATAGGATGAAACATTGTTTAGGATAGCATGCCCCAATTCTAACTTGACTCCTTTGTTGGCAAGAGTATCGGCATTGCCGTTGAGATCCCTTAGCACATGAAAGTAGAGTGTGTCCTTTGGGAGGGTGAGGCATTTTATTCTTTTTTGTATTCTCCGGTTTTTGTCTGTCTTTAAGGGGGTGCCATTGTTCATTGCCTGTATAACATGCTTGGAGTCCCCAAAAACTTGAAGGCGATTCATGTTGAAGGTGACTGCTAATTCTAGAGAGTAGAACAAGGCAAGCCATTCTGCTTGATTGTTGGTGCTAATTCCAAGTCCCCAAGAGAAATCCACTAATTTATTTCCTCCGGGGTCAAAGATGACCCCCCCTGCACCTGCCACCCCCGGGTTCCCCTTTGAAGCTCCATCAAAGAAGATTGTGAATCTTGCTTGTTCCTTCCACCATTTCCCAAAGATTACTTGATCTTTTCTGATTTCCCACTCATGCCAGGCTGAAGGGGAATTGGACTAAAGTGAACTCACTGCTAAGAACCTTTGACTCCATTGAAATTCATTCCAAGTTAGAACTTCCTTGGCACAAAGCACCACTCTTTTGGATTTCAATGACTCAGAGATAAGAGTTATTGCTTTGTTTGCTAGCCTCTCCTCTGATCTTGATTTGTCTTCAAATATTCTTCTATTTCTTTCCAACCAGATTTGCCAACAAATGTTCATGGGGATTAGCTTCCAGATTCTAGAGAAGGTGGATTTGTTTTTTGAGCCTCCCTGGATTTTGTGATTCCAGTTCTCCAACATCTGTTTCAACTGTCTAGGGCAGGAGACTGGGTGGATCAGAGGGTCGAGGATCGCATTCCAAACCTGTCTGGCATAGGTGCAATCCAGGAAGAGGTGTTGTGCAGTCTCCTCCGCGTTTTGGCACAATGGACATCGATATGGACCTTCAATACCTCGTTGCTTGAGATTGTCAGCTGTCAGTTGCTTGTTGTGAGCGAGGATCCAATAGAAGTAATTTATCTTTGGGATACTATCTCTGTTCCAGATTTTCTTCCACTTTGTTTGCAGAGGATTATTGTTCCTGGTGAGCATTGCGTATCCATCTTTGACTGAGTATTCCCCAGCTTTCCCCCAACCTCTGGTGTCCTTGGATCTGGCGCTTAAGGGGGATTTCCCGTTCAGCAGTTGCATGAAAGTTTTGTAGCTGTCTAAAAGGTGGCCTGGGGGGCTCATATTTTTCCAGTCCTTCCATTTCCCTGTGGATGTCCATGTGGCCATATCTGCCAGCTTTATTACTCCTGCATCTTGAAGCCAGAGTTTGATATTCTGGATTTCCTGGATCTCGCCCATAGGCTGTTCTCCATTTATGCTATCTGTCCATATGTTGATTTTGTTTCCATTCCCTGGAACCCAGTACATGTTATCTTTGATTATGTCTGCTGAGTCAAGCATGAGCTTCCAAATGGCAGTTCCAGTGTTCTTCTTCATTTTGTTAAGACATCTCTGTCTTGGCCCTCTGGTATATTTATTCTTGATTGCCTCCTTCCACCATTCCTTTTGTCCAGATACCAATCTCCAGACCATTTTGGCTCCCAGAGCTTTGCTCATCACTGCTGGATCCCGAATGCTCAAGCCCCCTCTTTTCCTATTCTCCTTGACAGTGTTCCAATTGACTAGGTGGAACTTTTTGCCTTGAGATCTGCCTCCCTGCCAGAGAAACTTTTTGATTTCCAAGCATATATTGTTCATGACGGTCTTAGGGGCCAGAAGGATGGCTCCAGTGTAGATGGGGAGAGAAGAGAGGACTGCTTTAATCAAGGTCACTCTACCAGCTAGATTAAGCCATCTTGAGCCCCAGGAGTTAATCTTATTCTTGATCTTTTCCAATATCGGCTGCCAGGAGGCTGTGGTAGTTTTTTTGTGAGTGATTGGGATACCTAAGTACTTGAAAGCTGTCCAAAGCAGGGTTTGAAGCCAAGGATGAGGGCTATATTTCTAAGGAGGAGATTCCCACAGTTCCAACTGTAAATGTTGCATTTTTGGCTGTTAGTTTTCCCCCCAGATGCACGAAGGAAGAGGTCGAGGGTTGTTTTGAATCTGTAAGCTATGATGGACGAGGCACTTCCCAGAAAAATGGTATCATCGGCAAACTGTGCATGGTTAATAGGGGGAGCATTTTTGGAAATTACTATGCCTGGAAGGGAGCCATTCATTTGTTGAATATTTAGTTTTCTACTCAGGGAGTCTGCCATGATGACAAAAAGGCTTGGGGAGAGGGGACAGCCTTGCCTTAATCCCCTTGTCAGGCGGAAGAAGGGAGAGGGTCTGCCATTAACTAGAGGGGCGATCCAAGGGGAACCAATACAAGCTTTAATCCATCCTATGAAGTCTTCCCCAAAACCAAATTTTGCCATTACTTTGTAGAGAAATTCATGTCTTACTCTATCAAAAGCATTTGCCATATCCAATTTTATAGCCATACCTGGGTCTTTTCTTTGAATGCTCGAGTGTATTGCCTCTTGAACAAGTAGGATGTTGTCATAGATTTGCCGTTCCGCCATGAATCCTCCTTGATTTGGGGATATGATTCTAAGAAGGAGCCTTTTAATTCTGTTTGCTATGATTTTCGTGAGGATTTTGTAGGAGGCGTTGCAGAGTGAGATGGGGCGGAATCTTCCTATGGAGAGGGGATGTTTCTCCTTAGGAATGAGAGCTATGAAAGTGGAATTAGTAGCCCCTCCAATTCTGGCTCTTCCCTTGGTCCAATTGAGCATTCTGATCAAGTCTTTTTTAAGCCAGATCCAGAGTTTCCTATAAAAAAGAATGGGGAGTCCATCCGGGCCTGGGGCCTTTTCTGGATGCAGAGACCAGACAGCATTCCTCGCTTCCTCTTCTGTAATCTGGTCCATTAAACTCTTATTGTCAGAATCAGAGATGAGCGCAGGGATTTCCATGCTCATTTGATCTAACTCCTCGTTGGTGATTTCCTCATTTTCATTATATAACCTTTCAAAGTGGGCTTTGGCTTCTTGAAGAATGTTGTCCTGTCCTTCTATCTTTTGGCCATCTTCTCTTGTGAGGCTCAGAATATTGTTTTTCCTGTATCTCTCTTTGCATTGGGCATGGAAAAATTTGGTGTTCCTGTCTCCTGCCTTCAACCAGAGACATCTTGATTTAAGCCTCCATTCCTCTTCTTCTTTTCTAGCTATGTTCTGAACTGCTTCATCCAGATTCTTTTCTTCTCTCAGCATTTCTACTGTAACTGTATTCTGCTCCATTTTGAATTGATGTTGTTCCATTTCCTTTTGTAACTTGTCTAGCTCTTCTCCTGGATTTAAGCTATTTTGCTTTGCCCATGTTTTTAGTGCTTTTTTGGTTAGCTTTATTTTGGTCTCCCATATATATCCGGGGGATCCAGGTATAAATTGCTTCCAGATTGAGACGACTTCGTTCATACAGAGTTGATTTTCAAGCCAGGTCGGGTTGAGCCTGAAGGGGAGGGGGCCCAGGTTGCCTGGGGAGGTGAAGAAGAGGGCGATGGGTCTGTGGTCTGAGGTGGTTGAGGCTAGAAGTTTGGACTCAGGGATTTTTGGTTTGAGGAGGAAGGAGGAGCTGATGAGAAAACGGTCCAGGCGAGCAGCAATGTGGTTTGGACCCACCCTCTTATTGTTCCAAGTGTAGACACCTTGCTTGGGCTTGATGTCTACTAGATTCCAATCCGAAATCAGATCTTCCTTCCTTTCTCCGAATGGATCTCTGATTTTAGATCCTCCTTTTCTCTCCAGCGCTGAGATGGTGACATTGAAGTCGCCTGCCAGGACACACGGGGCATTTGCTAGGAGGGGTTGCATATCTATTAGCTGATTCCAAAACTGTTCCTTTTGGCCATACAAAGTCGGCCCATAAATATTTCCTATCCAGAACCTATCATTGTTTGAGATATCTTCTAGCTCAATAAATATCCAGTATCGATTTATTTCAGATGAGAGACATGTATACTTACTTTCATCCCATAGGGATATGAGTCCTCCTGAAGCTCCTGTTGCATTGACTGCAATTCCTTTTCCTTTGGGCCATACTTTCTTCATGGTGCTGATGCAGTCTTCCTTTTGCATTTTAGTCTCTTGGATTGTGAGGATTGAAATGTTCTCCATTTTTTTTAATCTTTTTATTGCCTCTGCTTTTTGCTTCCCTCCTAATCCTCTACAATTCCAAGAGACTATTTTCATTATTTTTTGATTTGGAGAGGACCTGCTCTGTCCTTTCTTTCCTCCTGAGTCTGTTTCGAACTGGACAGTATTCTGACATGTTGATCCAAACTGGTTTGCTTGCCCGCCGCCCTTTCTCTGGCTGCTTCTTGTTCTCTGATAGTTTTGTTTAGTCTTCTTCCTCTTTTGGCTATGGGCTCCTGCTCTTCTTCTTTACTCTCCGAGGTTTCTTCCTGTATTTGTTTGGCTTTAGCTCTTGTTACTGAGCCTCCTGAGGTTAATGAAGGTTCTATTCCATCCCCTGCGTGTTGAGGGGAAGATGGGGTTTGATTCTTGTCCTCATTTCCAATATGATCCTGGTCTCCCTGTTGTTCTTCAGGTTTCTTTTCTTGCTCTTGTTCTTCTTCGTTTTCTTCGCTGCTCAGGACCTGAAATTTGTTGGAAAGCTCTATGGTTTTTGGAGGGGGTTTGTTCGCTGCACTTGCATTGTTATTGTTCCCCTTTTTCTTTGAGACTTCATTCCATTCTCCCCCTTGAGTTTCTTCCACCTCTGGCATTTTCCTTTTGGGACATAGCCTCACAAAGTGCCCGTATTCGTGACAGACCTTACATTTAAAGGGGATTTGTTCATAGTCCACTGTTTGTCTGTGGCTCCATCCTTCCATAGCTAAGTCTATTGCTTCTGGGAGGCCCTTCTCCAGGTCGACTTCAACGCATATTCTTGCACAAGAGAACATGGGAGGTTTTGGCTCTGACTTGTCAATTAATTTCCCCAGAGAGTTGCCAATGGCCCGTAAATCTTCATCATTCCAACAGTGGAGGGGGAGATGCGGTAGTTTTACCTAGACAGGGACTGCCCTTGGGATATCTTTTTCTGGGTCGAAGGAGAGATCCCATTTGTTGAGGTACATTCCCCTTGGCCCCATGAAATATGGTCCATTCCGGAAGATTAAGTCCCGGTCCTCTTTTTTCTCAAAGTAGAAAACAAAAAACCCTTTCCCACAGAAGATTTGCTGCACTTCACCTTGGATTAGAGGACGCCAATTTTTGTTGAGCCAAGCTTCAGTAGAGCGGGGCGAGGGCCAAAGCCCCGTGAAGTGTCCAACCAGTCCTTTTTCTGCTAACGCAATGGCTTTGCACTTCGAGGCGGTTGAGGTGAGCTTCACTTCAGGTACCTCTGTTCTCTTGAAAAACCTAGAGTCGGGTTGGGATGGGGCTCGCGAGGAGGCAGGTAGGGAAGCTACCAGATCTTTGAACAAATCGATGATGGGAGGGCGGCCAGCCTCCGGACCGGTGCGACCAGGGTTTGGCGGCGGCTCCATTGGGATGTTGCAGAAACCCTAGCTCGTAGCACAAGATGCAGTAAATTGATACAGGTTCAGGCTCATATATATATATATTAATATAATATTTATTATATATATTTTTTTAACCACATCAAAAATTATAGTAATTCCACTTTTCCAAGTCATTTTCATTTTTTCCACTCCTAAGCCAAAATTGCGTCCAATTATTCACCACCACACCTAAGAAGCATGACGACAGAGTTAAAAGCCCAATGGAGAAAATAAAGAAGGATTTTCGAACCTTCAAGGAAATGATCACCAAGAGCCAAGAAGCACTTAAGAAAGAAATTAAGGATGAAGTCATTCAGGTAATGGAACAGAAAATAGACGACAAGTTCGACATTATAAGCAAGGAACAAAAAATGTTAGGTCAAAAAGTGACTGAGAGCCAAAAAGGTATCGAGGAGATATTACAAAAAATGAATGATGAGGAAAAAAATCATAAACAACATGGCTCGGATATGTCAGTTACCCCATCTTCCAATTCTGAGTCACCAGAACACAACAGGATGAAAGGTACTCAATACCAACCATTCGTAATGTACCCGCCGAGAGCAAAAATAGAGATGACGAAATATAATGGAGGAGAAGACCAATGCGTCGCTTGGTTGAATAAAGCAGAAGAGTATTTCGACATATATAACATTACAATGGACGAAGAAAAGGTCAAGTATGCTTCAATGCACCTTGAAGGATATGCCTACAACTGGTATATGTGGTGGAAGGGAGACAACTTGGCATACACTTGGAACTTATTCAAGAATGATTTCTTAAAAAGGTTTCAAGGAATCACAGAAGATGAATTCTTCTCAAAACTTACCAGATTACAACAAAAGGGAAGCGTCGAAGAATTCACGCATCAATGGGAATCCCTCGCTACCAGAGTATTTGGGCTATCTGACAAACAACGGTTGGAAACCTACTTAGGAGGACTAAAACCATACATACAAAAAGAGTTAAAAATGCATGACATAACAAATGTCGAGGTAGCAAGACGAAAAGCAAAAGCAGCCGAGGCCAAATTTGATAGTTTTCAATCAAATAAAGGGAAGTCATACTCACAAAGAAACATCTAGTCGACTCCAGAGGATGATACAAACAAATACATCCCTCCACCTAGAAGGGACGATAGGAAGAGCCTCGAGAATCAACGTATGAGGGAAGGAAAATGTCGACGATGTGGAGACAAATGGAACCCTAAACATAGGTGTCGCCCCGAGGACAACTCAAAGAAATTATATACTTGTGAAGCAGAGGAGAATAGTGAATCAGAAGAAGAAGAAGAAGAAGAGCCAGAAGATGAAGAGGAGGAAACCGCAATTATGGCAGCCGGTAACGACGAGAACCCCAAAATCTCCCTAGCAGCCATGACAGGCATTAGTCAACCACAGACTCTCAAGTTAAAAGGGCATATAAAAAATGAGAATGTTACAGTGCTAGTAGACACTGGAAGCACTCACAACTTTCTTGATATAAGAGTGGCACGAAAACTCAATTGTTCGTACATCCAGTTCCAGACATGAAGGTGATGGTTACAGATGGCAAAAAGATTGAAAAAGTTGGAAAGTGCCACAAGGTGAGACTTCAAATACAAGACTTCGAACTGGAATCAGAACTCTACACCTTGCCGTTGGGAGGAGTAGACATCGTTTTGGGAGTCCAATGGTTACAAACATTGGGAACATATTCTGCCAATCATCAAAAGCATTTCATCAAGTTTAAGTGGCAAGGGCAAAATTTTAAGCTATATGGTTTTCATCCACCAAACACACAAGTAGTTTCATCTCAGCAAATGGAAAAACTCATTCGAAAAGGGGCATCTGCATACGTAATACAATGTCATCAACTGGAAGGAGGAGGGGGGCGTCGTGATTGGTGAGGGTTGCAGTGGACGAGGGACGAGGGACGGAGGGGAGCAGGCAGGAAGATGGGACTGCGCGGGAGATTTAAGGAGCGGGATTGGAGCAGCGCGGAGGCGTGCAGGCGTGGACGCAGGAGGAATGGCCGAGGGGAATGGAGGATGTGAGAGCGGAGGGAGATAGGAGCTGTGTGGGAGGGGAGGGATGCGAGAGGGGAATGGAAGATGTAGAGGGTGTGATGGGAGGGTGCGAGGGAAGGCTGGAAGAAGGGCATGCGGGTGGAAGGGCGTGGTGTTGGGTGGAGAGCTGGGATGGGCGGAAGGCGTGGGAGGATATGGGATCTACGTGGGGGAAGGGATGCAGAGGGAATGTGGGGGAGCACAGAGCTCGTGAGTCGCAGGGATGAGGAGAGTGGCGTGGGGGGATGAGAGTTGTGATGCGCAGGTGGAACGGAGCTGGAAGGACGTGGAAAGCCCAGGACATAAAAGCAGGCTAGTGCAGGTGGTGAGGAGTAGCAGCCGAACCCCCCCTTTTTTTTTCTTTTTCTTATTCTTCTTTCTCGATAAATTCAGATTTTTGGGGATTTAATGGCCAATGACCAATTATGGATCAAGGATCGTTTTAAATCAGAGAAACTCTGAGGAGTAGGGCCAACGGTAGCAACCGTATCCGGTTGAATGTTAAGGGAGAGCCGAAACCGAGCTCAGGTTGAAGGAGCCGAATCTGAGCTCTGATACCAAATGCGGTGAACGAATCTGTTCACTAGATTAATAGTCGAATCCGACTCTCATATTGAATAATATATAAGAATAATATATTTGATGGTGTTGATAAATTACAATAAGATCGCCTTTTATAGGGCTTGAGGAAGCATAGTGAAGGGTTACGCCCTTTCACTTAGTAACCTAATAAACTATTAATTAAATATTCATAGCAAACTCATCCTATGATGTTCAATAATTTGTAAGCCTTGAATATTCGCATGCCTTTCAGTATCTAGCCACTCTGAAGGAAATAAATGATTATGGTACTAAACAACATTGGGATCCCCTTTCTCTTATCAGCATCATCACTTCGGATTGGTCATTCCATGATGCATTGAATGAAGGAAAACTACAAGGGTGGTTTTTTTTTCCTTCATTATAGCATGTTAAGGGACAAAATCCACAATGGAATCTTGACTCATGCAATTCTTCTTTCCAGATTATCTGACGCAATAGGGGAGCTAACCACATCTTTCCTTGCTCGACGATGCTCTTCTTAGGGCCAGTCATCATGTATTGAAAATATATATAATTGAAATATAGTGTGCATTAAGACGCTTGAAACTCCTGCATGCTAGCCTCAACTAGCTTCTTCTATCCCTCCAAAATTCCTCATTACATGGATGTAGGGGATGTGAGGCATGAGTTTATTGTGGGCCATGTAGTCTTGGTCGAGAATGAGGCCTCGATATGATCATTTAATGCGAGGAGTGATATGGAGCAATTAATAGGGTGTTTCATCCATAAGAAATTGAGCCAGGATTTTCGGAGCAACACTTCAAATAACATAGAAAATTTGCATATGGTGACAAGATTAGTTTGGTGGCCATCGTGAAATATAGAGCATGGGAGGCTAACCAAAACTAGAAACATAAGTCGGCTATGGGATGTTGATGATAAATCCTATCGCACATATAAGCTTATCCTGAAAAGGAGTGAACACGGTCATGATTGAAATTAGACATGGAACAATCATGACTCAAGATTTGATCATTCGGGTTCGGATTTTTTCTGATGGGAAACACATGGTTCTGAAAATGGATCGAGGCAAAGCTGCACGTGTAAGATGAGGGATGACTACTTGCAAGCATGAGATGATTGAAATATGAAAGCGGGGAATACCAATTTAGGAGGAATACATTATTTAGGGTGACACTTCATATCCCTTGCGATGAGTCATAACTTTGCATGAGTCAGCATGATTTTACCTTACTTCAGCAGTCACATTGCCATGAGGTTTAGGCTGTTGTCACAAAATTTATGCTTTTATCGTGAGGAAATATTTGCGACAAGTTTCTCAAATGTTGGTTGGCTTGATTGGATTTAATCATTATGCAGGATCCCTAGTACCAATAGATCAACAACATTCACTAGCTTGTCATATGCTCTGGTTATTTCCAACGGTCGAGATCTAACCTTGGGCTCATCACAAGATCCAATCCTAATCATTCACGAGGTGTTTTCTCTTTGCTTTTTAAATATGATTTTTGCTTCCTTCAATGGTTCAAATTTGATTTAAAAAAATGTACATCATGATCTTTTTCATTGTTGGAGGGGTATTCCATTTGGCTTCTTCGCTTGTTTTGACCCCTCCAATGGCCTGGATTGATATTTGGGGAAAAGTGTCGTAGCATCTGGACCATTAGTGAGCTCTCAATCATATGTTGTTACCGCACATACTGTTACCTCTTATGTACATGATCCATCCTAATGAATTGCATGATTTAATCTATAACATAGGAGGTGAATCTTTTTCTCTGCTTTTCATGGACAGTATTATGCCTTCAATGGTTCAAATTAATTTCACTGAAATGCGGGATTCATCCTAGATGTGGAAAATAAAGGGTCCTGCTTTGATTTTCAATGTTTGTTCCAACAACTCTGATGGTCATGATTTTCTTCGGGAAGATGAGATGTTAGATATGATCCATTTGTGGGAAAGTTTGCTTGCTCACCCACTACAATTCAGACATAATCTTATGTTCAAGATATGCATTTGATTATTTTCATAGTCTAATTTGGACCGTCCACAATATATTTTCAACTTTAAGCCCCCAACATATTTTAAAGCCTCCACTAGTTCATATTGTTTCTAGAGAGTTGTATTATTAAATCAGAGTTGTTGACATATGGAACCTTTCCACCTTCCATTTTGGTTTATAGTTCCGCAAGCGAATCATATCTCATCTGGGAAACTGGCCTTTTTAATCTCAACCATTGGTTCCATTTCTTGCCAATCTTAGCTACAGTCTTCGCTAATCACATAACCCTTGATGACGAGGGAAGGGGGAAGGTCAAGCGACAACAAGATGAATGGAAACTAAATGAGAAAGTGTAGGGTATGGGTTTTAGTGGGAGATTAATGGAAACCAAATGATAAATGGTATGGGATCCAAAGTATGTTCCCCATCATCTTTATGATCAATCTTTTTTTAAAATCCAATTGAACAATTTATTCTGCTTGGAAAATCTCTCATTTCCCTCTCCAAAAACAAGGGTGAAGTTGATTTTGCTAAAATTAAACCAATATTTAAACCCCACAAAAACATAATAACAATATTTAAACCCCATCATTTTCTACTAATAATACCAATATTAAACCCCACACAAATAAAAGTATCTCCTTAAAATCAATCCATTGGAAATGTGATAAAATGTGTTTTTCTTCCTTTTGGGTTTTTTTGGGAATTAATATTTCCATGTTTATGAAATGTGATCAAATGTGTTTTTCTTCCTTATGGATTTCTTTGAAATTAATATTTCACGTTTCCGAAATGTGATAAAATGTGTTTTCCCTCCTTTTTTTTTTTTTTTAATTAGTATTTTCACGTTTCAATTTCTTCTCTTCTTTGTACAGGGGAGGGAGGGTTTTGGCCATAGACTTTTGCATCCATGGTTCATTCTTCTGCTTTATCTTTTAGGTTGACGAATCAATAGGATAATGGAATTTTCTAAAGACTCAGATAGGTCAATCGTGTGTTCGCATCCTATCCTCTGCACATCGAATTTTTGCAATGCATAAAATGCCATTAATCAAACTCATGTTTATATTTTGTGGTTTGGTTGTGGTTGTAGGAAATCACAAAAATGGAGGTGCCATCAATATATTCCCCAACAATGTAGATAGAAGGGCTATGGAAATCATTATATTCCTTTTGGATGGAATTGAAATTAATGTATGTGTCCATAGTTTTGAAAGGTATAGTGTGGGAAAAGGATCTGCAGATCTTTTAAGGCCAAGGCTATTTTGTGACCCTCCTTTTCCAATAAAACGTAATGTTTTTTCCAACCTATGTTTCATTCTTGATGGCATACAGGGCTCCTATAAACCCTTTTTTCATTTAAGAACCCTCGGTCACTATGCCAAATATCAAGCCTTGCACTGGTTACATGAATTATATTCCTATAATTTGGTGGAGGCGATAAAATTAGCTACCTCTCATATGTCCCTTCAAATATTGTTTGCAATGGAGTAACAATGTTGCTCCTTCATTCAACATTACCTGAGTAGTACTATGTTCTACACCCTATGTACATACAACATCTATTCATATTTAAATCCAAGCCATGTGTACTCTTCGTATAGCCTCTCTTGGTGAATGCTTGGTTTTGATTCCCCTCTCTTGGTGCACTTGTGCGTTTCTGTCTTCACCTAAATTATGCTTGGATTTTGCACTGAACAATCCTTTCTAGCACACTTGTGTGGAGGATATTTCTGAATTTGGGTGTGATATGGTTTCATTGATTCTCTTATTGATCTTTATAAATATCAACAACCAATGGGATTTGTTTTAAATATTTATATTTATTGTAATTAACATGGATAGGCCAATCCCCAAACCTATGAATAGCACCGTGTTGAAATTATTACTCTCTTTTGGTACCTTTTTTTGTTTTAGTTTCCCCATGTTTGGATTACAGCTATGGTTTTCGGATCATCACTCACCTTCAATGGTCCTAATTTTTATGGTCAAATAACCCTGTATTGATTGTCTATTGTTTTGCAAAAAAGTAAGTTATTTTCAATTTAAAAAATAAGGAGAGAGATAGAAATAGGAATTCACAATACATAATACTACAATGTGAGCTTACCATCTCTTTTAATTCCACACACTTTTTATCTCAAAAAATGTCTCACAAGTCCTTTTCTAGTTTTCATACTTTGCATTTACTACTTGGACTGGTTTGGAAATTTGTATTAGGAGAGAAAACATATTCTGTGAAGTAGCTACATTTCATTCACAAGATTCAACAGAGGAAGCAACTGATAAGGTTTCCTTTCATACCCCAAAAAATATCCATGATGATAATTCTTGAGAAAAAAATTGTAAGGGGGTTTTGATCTGTGGTGTGGAGGGAACAACTGAGGATTTTAATATGATTTGATCTTCAGATACTATTGAGAATATGTCACTCATAGTCAGGTGGAATTTATCTAATTATGTAACTGTTCAGGTAACTCATTTATTGAATGTTAGAAAATGCACATTGCATTGAATCTTAAAGTAGACAATATAAAGAAGAGATATTATATGAAGAAACAAGATTACGTTGAGTTCTATTGTGTTATATTAAACATTTTACGATTATTTAATTGAACATTATATTATTGAGAGAAAATAAGAAATGTTTGAATTAGCATCACAGGACGGAAATTTATTGCTTGACATCTAGATACTATACAAAATTGATCCATAATTAAGAAACGAGATTACATTGAATGTTATTATGTGCAACTAGACATTATATTTGTGTTAAAATGGATATTATATTATCCAAGAGAAATTCAAAAACATTCGTGTCAGCATTTTAGGAAGGAAATTACTTGTTTTGAAATCCATGGCGTCGCTCTCCAATTGAATTTCTAGAGATGTTAATAGTTCTTCTACAAAATCCAAGAATGAAATAGAGTTAATGCATGCCAATAAAACTGTGTTGAAGTATACTTTCAAATAGTCTAGCATGAAATGCAGAGAAATTTCAATGATCTCAAGAACCTAGAAACATGGATTTAGAAATATAGACAATAGCAATAATAATTTTTAAATTCAGCAGAGATCACATTAGTTGGTGAACAATGTATTAGGTTGCTCAAAGTGAGAAGTATCAAAGGCACAAATCTCATAAATGGTAGCTTAGAAATAATAATATACAATTCTACATTAATTTCCCAATTAATTTAGTTTCCCCATAGACAAGAACATGTTGAGTTGGTAGAAAGCTAGGAACACTTACATACAATAAAGTTATAAACATCAATGAAAAAGTGTTAGTATTGAGGAAGAACACAAGGAATCCAAACTACTAGCCTTTGATTGTACAAGCTAAAAGATGGATACAAATAAAAAATGAACTTACCTTCATTAACCTCTTCAGAGTTTGAGAGAGATTCATTAGTATGTAAAGTCCCAATCAAGGGAGGAAAAACAAGGAAAAGCACTTTCATAGTAGACATTGAATTTTATATCAAAGCTTTTGTAAAGATTCTAGAGAGACAATCCAATTCATCCTCAATCTCATCTAAAACATTTTTTCCTTGCATGTGACTAAAATTCATTTTACCAAAATAAGATGAAAATGGAATTAAATAAATCAAGGAATTTTACTACCTGAAATCAACTTTTGAATTAATGTATCTACACAATATTCTATCTAACAATCATCAAAATTAAAAATGGAGCTGATATCTGATACGGTATACCACTAGCATAATTGAAAACATGAAATACCTCTTGCAAGATCATATCCAACATTCTCTGCACAAGTTTCTTGATATTATTAAAAATATGATATTATATACCAATATGTTGCATTTTGGGAAAATAGTAAACTTGACAAGACTTTCTTAACAGTAACGGAAGGCTAGAGAAGAATTTTCCAAGACTTGTAACATCACAAAATAAGAAATATCAAAGAAGTCTATTATCTAGTACAATGTGACATATATTCTAGTCAGATAGTGTCTATTGTCAGTAGTCTAGTTCAATGAAGATGTCCAAGCAGACAATTGTAATACCAAAAGGGCCCTACCAGATATACTGTACCTGCTACCATTTTGAGCTCTAACATCCATAAAGAAATATATTGAAAATATGATTCTAAATATCCTCATTTTATCCCTTAATCAATTTATCCAGGTTAGATTATTAATCAACATTTTGATAGGTATGAGTTTACTCAATATATTTGTTGTTTGATTGGTCGACAATCATGTAAGGATCAATATACTCTCAATGATATCCTTTGGGGAGTATCCAAGGCTGAGGGGGATTTCTCTATTACCTTGGGGGGCACAAGAATGGGGAATCCCAACACTCCTAATATACGAGGTCAATGGGAAGAAATTCATGATGGAAACCTGATTTTGTTGGTTGAGGGAAACCAAACTTTGGGATTGCTTAGAACTCGCATGTTTTTGGTATGGTGATGTAAAAATTGTGATCTATAACGTGTTTCTTCATAGGTATCGAAGAGGAATCCGATCAACCTCTTAAGGGATTCGACTGAGAGTAGATGCAATGTCTCCCCAAGTTGGGCACTTAGGTTTCTTAGGTCTTTGAGGGTTTTAGTTTGTTGCTTCTATTAGAGGGGGTTGTAGGACTCTAAGGTAAGGGTTGTAGTCTGTAGTTTATTTATCAATTGTTTTCATGGAAAAGTATCTTGGTATCCTCTTTCCAACATAACTAGAATGAGAACATGTAATTACAATAGTTTTTTACCTAGGGCTACCACAATGGGGGACGGTTTCAGATTGGAACAGGCAGTGGACTAAAAATATGTTGAGGCTTGGCTAGGGCCTATACTTTGTTTTTGTATTTTAATTGGCATTTGGATTAATTCATTTTACATCTAGTTTTGCTTGTGGTTTCCATATTTTCAATGGATTACTTATTTTATGAGAAAGTCAAGAAATATCAATGAAGAAATAACTAGTTGAATGAATTACTACGAATTAATAATGAATAACTAGCCATTTTTAGATGTTAACTTTATTTTTTATGAATTAAGTTGCATTCTATAAAACCCCATCTTCTAAAAATAGTGTCTTTGTTGGTTAGGATATTATTGAAAACCTACGCAAGAAACACTACATGCTCTCTTATCTTTGATTATGTGATGTCTAGATTTTGTTGCATTTGTTCATCTCATACTTACATGTTGCATCTCGGATTCAACTCATTGTTGCATGTAATACAGGGGTTGTTCTACATTTATAGTGATTCCAAGGGCCATGCTAGACTTCTAGTATTGTCTAGGTATGTGGTAGCCTTTACATATACTTCAATCTATTTGGTTTGGGAAAATGTTTCTATATTTTGTGACTTGCAGTTTGAAAAGAGTCACTTATACCATTTTTTTGGAAAATGCATCATATATTACATTAAAATTAGTTTGCATGTAATTTAAAGTTACATTATAATAATAATTAATTTTAGGGACAAGACCACCAAATTGATGTATGGGATACCTTTTTGTGGGACAAGGGACCCTCTTTGCACAACGATCTGACTATTGAGTCTATGGAGGTGTACATACCCTACCCCACTCCTAATTCGAACTTATGACCTCCAAGGTGGAAATACACATGCTTAAATATTAGGCCCACTCAGATTGTACATATGCAAAGGCCATAGAGTAGTCACACCAAATTCCTTTACCTACATAAGCAAGAAGAGATAGCATACTTCCTTGCTTGAAATTTGAAAACCTCAATCAAAACAGTGATATCTAAATATGTTAACATATCAACACATATTGTTGGAAATTATGAACAAGAAACACATAATTAAAAACATTTAATGTTTCATCTATCATATTTATCTAGACGGATATCAGTGGCCACCCACCTATTCAACAAGCTCAAAACAATTTTCCATTTTGGCATTTTTCTAGTATTTTTTCTACGGTTTTTCGGGTCCTAAACTTCTGGGGTTGTTTTGAGACACTAAACGATTTTTTTGGGCCTGCAACGACCAAAATTATAGCCATAGGAAATCCTCATCTAGATCTTTCCAACGGTCTATTGATCACCCGAAACAGAGATCATATGCAAATGTTATGACCCCGAGAAGTCGACTGCTCAACTAACCACCTTGGGGCCATAACTTTGTGACAGTTCATCTCCTACAATTAGGTTTTTGGATGTTTAGCATTTTTTCCCTCATGCTTATGATAAATAGTCCCTTTTGGCCTCTTTTGTATTCAACTCGTCATGAATGAGCGTAGTCATAACATCTCTTCTTAGAGATGAGCTACCACCATTCTAGCTACTTTATTTTATAGTATGTTCTATTTCTGCCATCTAATAGAATTTGTGTTTATTGTATCATTGTGTTCCTTGCAATATATCTATGTATGTGGTTCTATGTCTATTCTTTCATTTCGTTCTCACTTAAATCTGAATCAGTGGTGTTAGCACTCAATTTTTCATCAAAATTTTTAAGTGTCTTTAGCATCTTTGAGCTATAAAATTTCAAATCTTTTTGCTCATTTGCCCTAATTCATAACTTCCAATTCCCCATTAAGTTCCCATTGATCAGGTTTTCTTCAAACTCTCGTGACTCCATATTTAACCTACATTTCACAAACACACATTGCTAATAAAGTTTCCAAAAAATCCAAAAAGCTAAGCCACGAGTCATCACATAAACTAAGTCACTGACCAAGTCATAAATCTAGCCTATCAACTAAAACACTGTAATGTCTATCAATATGCAAAAATCTAAATATCCATTTAATAGCCAAGCGCAAGTGCCAAGTTCTACATTCTACATTCTACATATGTCATCAAAATTATTTAGGCAGTAGCAGCGCATTTAAAGGTTGTAAATTCAAATTCCAGAGATTACAGGTGCTATTATGATTTCAGGCCACGACATTGAATTGGCAGCATTGTATCAGGTCGATACATTTGCACAGGTTGGCCTGGGTCTCTTAATGATGCTGGTCTATTAAGGAATTCTTCCTTTTACAAACTGTGTGAGGAAGGTGCAAGACTTAATGGTCCTGTAGTACCCTTTGGGGGTTATGACATGCGAGAGTACATCATCGGGGATAATGCCTATCCACTCCTACCATGGTTGATTGTTCCATTTTTGGCGGAACTAACTGATGAACAAAGACTCTTCAACTTCAATCTGTCCTACACACAGAATGTTGTGGAGTGTGCTTTTGCAAAACTAAGGAACACATGGCGACTTCTGCAAACTAAAATCAAGAAACCAAATATGGAGATGCTACCCCGGATAATCCTTGCCTGTTGCATATTACATAATATGCTTCTTTCAATTGAAACATATGTGTTTGAAAATGTGAATGAGATAATTGAATGGACACAGTAGAGGTAGATCTAGATGAAATCACAACATGAATGGCTCTCATGGAGTATGTTAATAGTATAGATAATACAAATAGGAGACTCATGTTAGACGGATGACAATTTTTGGGCTGTTGATGTAAGTTGAAGCTGTATTTTGTTATACCTCAAATTGCCACACCTTGTGTAAATGAGAATATACATGTTTCACCACCATGGAAAACATGATGTTTATGCCTCCTAAGGGTGTTAGGACCCTTCATTCTAATGTTGGTACCTTCCCTAGTCACACTTGGAAGAAAATCCAACAAGCAAGGGGTCGAAACCCACATTAACCACCTCCAAAAATTAAGTCTTCTGGAACTACCACGTCTTGCATTCCTATGGGGGAGCGGTAGTGTCAAACTACCGCATTCTGCATGCCTATGGGGGAGCGGTACTACCGCACTTTGCTTAGTTATCCCTAGGGGAGCGGTAGTTTTGGTGTAGGCTTATCCCTTTTATTTTGGATCTTAGATCTCATGGAGATTTTCTTGGAGTGAGGTACCCCTTCGAATCCCATCTCACTTTCCCTCCTTGGCATGATTTAGATCTTTGATCCACATATTATTCACTTAGATCCATAATATCCTCTTAGTGGTTCGCCTCCCAAATCCTACTTAAAGAGAGCCATACATGAGCTAGGGGGGCTTATCTTGGAAACACTAAACCTATGATCCTATGAGTCTTGCAAGGGTGATGTTGGAGAGCTTGGAAGGAGGTGCTTCTACTTTGGACATAAAGGTATAACATTGTAATCAGCTTCTTTTGGATTTCTTATCATTAATATAACTTAGCATATTCCTCTCATTTTCATGTCTTTAATGATGAATGCATGACATTGTCTCTATTTATATAGTTAGATCTTTGTTTATACATATATTGTGTTGGAGAAGGTGTTGTCTTTCCTTTGTGAACAGGTTCATAAGTCCATAATCAAAGGCTGGAGTTGGAGCAACTTAGGAGTAGCAGGACAACCATCAAAGTAAGGTATGCCATCTGCTTTCTTTTTATTTCCATAGCTTGTTAGCTGATGTGTGAGCTAGATATAGGAGGACTATAGTGTCTATTTTTTTCATCTCTGTCTTGGGTAGGCAACTAGGGGCCTTTTCTAATCCCAAGGGGATATCTACCTATCCATAGGGAGATTTTCTCACAAAAGAAACTGGAGACTCCACTGGGGACTTTCTTCCCTAGTTTCACCTTTGCTTACTTGTTTAGATCATCAAATCCTCTTCTAAGTGTTGTTTCTCATCACCTTAGATCCTCTTTGATCATCATTAAGGACCATTTTAAACTCAGGACCTTATCCTTGCTCGGATCTTGGTCAAACTTTCATTTTTTAAACCCTACAGGAAACTACCACTCCCTTATAGTGGGATACGGCACGGTATTTTCCAACTACCGCTCCGTGATAGTGGGATAGGGTGCGGTACTATCCAACTACTACTCCCCCACAGTGTTCTAGGGGGAGGCACTGTCCTGTTTTGGTCATTTTTGAGCTTATTTGGAGGGGTTCCTTTGGGTTTTTTGCTCCCAAACTCTTGGGGTGCCTCCATATGGTCCACTGGCTTCTTTTTTACACATTTTTGAAGAGATTTGAGTCCTTTTCATCCACATTTTTGTCTCTAGTCCTTCATTGGCATCTTTGAGACCATTTGGTCAATTTTGAGTCCTCTGAGCCATTTTTCAGTTCAGGGAGTCAAGTGTACCTTCCCAGTCACTTTAGGATCTCTATAACATAACTTTGAACCCTTCCAAACCTCATTTGGGAAGATTTGTGCCCCTTTTTCTTTGTTTGGAAGACTAGGTTCTATCTAGGAAAGTTGAAATCCCCTTGGGTTAACTTGATCCCTTGTGTACGTTTTCAATTTTTCTGATTTATAGTCTCTTGATCAGTGATTTTGTGACCATTACATGACTAATTTGGACTGATACAATTCATTTTTGGCTTGTTTTAGAAACTCTTGGCATCTTTTGGAAGATCAAAGCCTTTGTTTGGTTTCTTGAGTCAGCCTAGTGATTTGTTTGCTTGTTGGGTAGAATTGTCATTCTTTTCAAGCCCCAATAGCTTCCATTGATTTTTAAAACTTCTTCTCGCCATCGGATTGTGATTGGATTCATTTTTTTTAGAAATCTCTTTAGTGTGGTATTCCAAAGGTTTGTTTGGTTTGGCATCATTTGGATTGATTAGATTGGCTTTGAAAAACTTGGGACATCCTTGTCTTTTGAAGTCATTTTCTTGGGTTTTGCGCTTTGTTTCCTTTGCATCTTTAGCTATTTATTGGTCATTGGAATAGATGGATCCCTTGTTTCCATTTTTTTTGTTCAAAGGAAAGCTTGATTTTGTCACTCTTTTGCTATATTCATTAAATTGGAAAACATAAGCATTCTTCTTGCTTTAATTTAATCATTTGACATTCTTGGTCTTACATTCATGAGAAGAAGAAAGGCTTGTTTCATATTTGTAAGGTCCCCTCGTATCATACTAGCATGATAGAGAGGACATGATGCTAAAACCGGGCATCTAGCCCCATGAACTTTTAACTAAGCATTCACGCAGTATAAAAGTACATATTGAAATGTAAAACTATAAGAAAACACAGCGGAAGTAAATTCAATAACACATCCATAATACATTCACGATATTCATCAAATAAATAAATGCAAAGTTAACACAAGAGAGTACTTATCTTATAACAGTAGTCCCAAGCAACTGGCTATGCAACTGCAACGTTCCACCCAACCATAGGCCAGTTGTGCTTATCAACCTCTTGATGCAACTGCCACCCCCGAGCTCAACATGATTTCTACAAGGAACCAGGGAACAAAAGAATCTCACATAGCCAAGAATACACCAAGATGAGCCAATCCAATCTACAATTGGGTTTATCAGGCTGCTAGGAAATGGAAAGGAAGAATTGCTAAGCTAGTGAGCTCAACCACAGAGCTATGGATACCTCTACAATATCTATTTAGCTTGGCACCCACAATGCCTACACACCCCTACTCGAGGAAGTATTCCCTTCACCAATTCACAGTCCCTCAGGCCATACCTTCCAATTCTAGAGTGTCCCAGGTGTGCATAGAAGAGTAGCCAGCCCTCTTGATCTTCTTGAGAGGTTACTCCCTTCACTAGGTTTATCAAGCCAATTCTGTCCACTACCACTCTAAGTTTCTTGCTCACAGGTTCAAATCAAAACAGGGATGCACATAACAACAAAACCACAAGTGCTGGGCATGAGGAAAACGTTTCTTCAGTGGGTTTCCCAAAGAGGGGATTTCTACCAATTCAGAAAAACGTGGGAAAGCCCAACAAAGAAATGGCAATTGGGGAACAACCCTGGAGAGCAGAAATCGTTTTCAGAAAAATGTCCATGGGCATTTTGGGGCAAAAATGACCTCTATAAACCCCCAGAACGTGACTCCCTTTCTCCCAGCCACTGTGCAACACAAAAACGAGCTCCCAACTATGGAAAAATGCAGGAAAAGTGGTAAAAACGTGATGAGGAAAGACCCAGTAGTTTAGACTGTGTGAGAGAGGAAAGACTGACTGTTCCGAATGGCTTTGGGCACCATTTCGTGGGTGTTTTCTTGCCCAAGGAGACAAAATACGAATTCCCAAGTTGATGGCTTTCCCATACACGAAATTGGCTTCCATACCTCTTCATTCCCAAGGCATTAACTGCCTCAACCAATTTCTGGAAGAATTAAATGATTGGGTCCATAACCCAACATGGGTAGTTGGTAGTTTATGGGTTTTCTCATTGACACATGGATTAACACCATTGGCTCAAGGGTTTGAATAATTTCCCTCCCTATTCCTTGTAGAATCATGCCCCATCTCTTTGTTGCATTGCATAGCTAGTTGTGGGTATTTCCATTAAAATTCGTATTTACATGATGTCTTATTTACATTGTGGCTATCTGGCACAAGAACCATAGGCATCTATTTCTTTTAATTGCCGATACATAAAATGATAAATCAATGGTGGGGCCTTGGCCTTGATCTCCTCACCATGATTAAACAACAATATTTACATCATTTACAATTTAATGAAAAAGGGGGTCAAAATGGGGACATTACAATATTTATGTGCATTTGAGTTAGACAATATTATTAGGTGCTTCTCTTTGTATTGCATTTGATTGGAAGCGTTTGTGGAGTCCTTCTTTCCATATATTAGATGTGTCTTTTTCAAGTGTAAAGAGATAGGAAACAGATTATAATTATTACATTTGGTGTTCATATAAAGAACTTTTTTATTGCTTTGGGTTAGTTTTGGGTACATCTGTTACCTCTTTCTATCATTTTGAAAGAAATAAAATTGCATTTGCATTGGGTTGTACATATTGGGAACATAAAGAATTCTTCCTTACTTTAGCTAGTGTTCATCAAAGAGAAAGGCTCATTTCGATTCATCTTCATTTGCATGGTTTGAGTCGTCACAACACCATCAAGTTGCACTTCCATAACCCGATTGTGTAAGACAACCTCTAAAATTAATCTCCCTAACTAAACCAACATAAACCTCAATTCAGGAAATCAAAAGAATTTGGTAGTTAGGTAGGACACTGGGGATAGGCATCCAAATAATTCCTCCTTGTCGTTTTTCATCTGAGACATAGTCGTTGTCTTTAGGGAACTAAAATCCTGTAGTATTTATTGACACAGTCATGAACAGTTTGTGGAGGGGCCTCCTGTTGTTTCAGGGGTTAAACCGTCGCGAGATCGAGAACCGGACACACTCTGTGGAATGTCGCACTCCACTTAGCCCTAAGGAAACATCGATCATTGTCTTCCTTATATTCTCCGGCCACCATACTGGTGATACAAGGGTGATAACGCAGAAGCACCGAAAACCTTTTTCGACATGTCATGAACGAGGTAGCTTAGTGACTTTTCTACTAGGGCTCTTTACCCGGGATCCCTTTCGGTAGAGGGATATCTTTCCATTATTGGTCTCTCATTTTGTATTATTCGACTTGGATTTCATCAACTTGCGAAGGATACAACTTGTTGAGATCTCCAGCTCTTAGTTAGGAGGTTTTGCTTGCTATTTCATCTTTGTAGAGGGTCTTTTTCTTTGTAGGGCTGCTTGTTGGCATTCTGGCCATTTTGTTGTACAGCTCGCTTACTGTGGCACCGACCTCAATATAGGTTTTTGAGCTTGCTCTTTTGGCCTATGAGCCTTGTATTTTCCTAGCTTCCCTTTTGCACACTCGGTTGTCTAAGGGTTTTTGAGTTATTTTTAGCAAGACTCTGTCCACATCACTTAGTCTTGTCCCATGGCGAATCCATATCCATGCTCCCAAGCTCCTTCTGGGACTACAAATCAAGAGACCCCTTTTCAAGGGGTACCTTTTGTCTTTCCTCCAGTTGGAGATATTGGTCCTACCTTTATTGCCACATTAAATCTTCCTGGATTAACCATAGGATTACTGGTGTGGTTATTCAATCCGGTGGTTCCGGTTGTACCCAATGTTTCGAATGTTAACTCTCCACCACGAGAGTGTCAATCCCAAACTGATCCTTCCCCTTCTTTGGCGGATGAATCTTCTTCCGTTCCTTCTTCCTCGCCTAATCAAAGCAATAGTGTTAGTAATTGGGAGGAAAAGAAGAAGAAGAAAAGGAAAGTTAAGAAGAAGTAGGATAATAAAGAGACCAAGCGTAAACCAGTTGCTTCTAATGGAACTCATCCTATGAAAACACCTCGTAAGCCCAAGTTCCCTTGCAAACTTTGAAAGGGTGATCACCTTCTCAAGGATTGCCTCGGTCTTTCCCGCATATCAGAAATGTGGTCTAAAAACCCCAAACCACTTGTATCATCAACCTATGACTATCATGTTGATGACACTCCCTCAACCAGTGACCCCTTGGTGAAAGGTCGGAAGGGTAAAGTCCTATATCCCTGTTTGATATGCAAGGGTATGCACCATACTTTCCTTTGTCCGAGCATGGATGAAGCTTCGCGGTGGTTGGAAGATATCACTAGTTCTCAACTGGTACTTCTAACAAACGATAGTAAGTTGTCCCTCGACCCCCCGCTGGTTGACCAAGTGATCAATTCAATTTCATCTGCAATTGATCCTACTCTCCCTCCCGAGAGTGAAGTGATCGAGTCACTGTCATCCCCACTCGATCCCGCTCTTTCATTGGAGAAAGTCCAGACTGAAGCAATCACCTTGACACAATCTTCGTCTCATTCTTATCTTCCAAGCGAGAGTGAATTGGAAACCGTTGATGTTTTCCTAATCAGTTTAGAATGTCCTCGGCAAGGGGAAACCCTGTGCATTTCCACAGGACCCCCTCCAAGTATCGAGTTTATTTCCTTTAATTGGAATGGTCTAAAAGAATCTTGTCTTCCTTCGAGTGTTCCTTTTCAGATATCTGTAAAATTTTACGATAAGGAAATATTTCACACTGTAGTAGATGAGGGATCTTATGTTAGTATTTTATCCTCAACTGCTTGGCAAGACTTAGGTTCTCCTCGGCTTGTGCCTGTCACTGACCAGATATTTGTTAAATTTTGAGCATTAATTCACAATACTCTTGGATCTTTACTAAGAGAATAACATATACAGTATATCAATGCATAACAATCATAATAAGCATGAGAATCATCACAAGAATCAAAATCATGAGAGACAAGAGACACAAAGTTTCCATGGGGAAAACCCTAAGGTGAAAAACCCCACAACTTCCTTAGAGATAGAGAGAGAAATGGATCAACCAAAGTACAACCAAAATACACTTGAGATAGTCTCCTAGTAGCAGATGATCCTCCTCCTCACTAGTGCGCCACTTTCTGAGTGAGAGAGATATGACTTTTCGAATGATTCAAATAGAGATCTCCTGATCTCTATTTATACTTAACATGTTTTCCCAGTGACCTTATGGGGCCGACTTGTCTATCTAGATACATCCACATGGTGGTCTAATAACCCATCAGCAAGTACACACACTTGCGACACTTGTCAATTCACATGACGACACTTCCTTATAGAGGAATAACACATCTCTTATAAGGGTACAATAAATATATATAAAATACACAGATGAAATACATTCTGAAGTTACATATACATCAACACTCCCTCTTAACTAGGAAGGTATTTCTCGACACAGTTCTGCTAGACAAGTCTTCTTCTCGGGATCATCATCATCGATGCATCCTCATCATCATCGTCACTGCTGCTACTATCTCAACCAATCTCTGACTCTACTTGTCATAGGAAGTTCTACAGAGATAGTCCTTTTTCATACTGGATGCAGGCCCACCACCTGCAGGTCTTCATCATCTGTGCGAACGGTCTGATAGAGGTGGCCTCTCAGGACTAATTTTATGTGCGGATGCAATACCGGAAAGAGTATCCCAGGAACATTTATGTGCCTAAGCATGACCGGCAAGATCTCCCAGGACTGATTAAATGCATCTCCTCCACAATACCTTTAAAGAGCATCCCAGGAACATTTATGTGCCGCAACACGACCGACAAGATCTCTAAAGAGCATCCTAGGACTTATTACGAGCACACAGCTCAACCTCTCAGATCTCTAGGACTGATTACATGTGGATAGACAAAACCTTTAAAGAGCATCCCAAGAACATTTATGTACTGCAGCATGATTGGCAAGATCTCTAAAGAGCATCCCAGGACTAATTACGAGCACACAGCTCAACCTCTCGGATCTCTAGGACTGATTACATGTCTCCGTAGTAATACCTCATCCCAGGACTAATTACGAGCACACAACTAAACCTATCGGATATCTAAGGACTGATTACATACTACATAGCAATAGTGGAAAGAGTACCCGAGGAACATTTATGTGCCGCAGCATGACCGGCAATATCTCCCAGGACTGATTACATGCTATTTGCACAACCTGCCACATATCATCTCTGACCTCCAAGTATCAACCTGATACTCATGATCCAACGGATCATCATCGCACGAGGCATCATCCTGATTCCCATGATCATACTGATCATCATCACTGTACCATCCTGGTACATATCATCTGGAGCAACATCCTGAAGCTCATCATCATGATCATCCTGATCATACAATGCATCCACCTGATTCATACCAAGTATCTACCTGATCCACCTGATCATACAGTGTATCCACCTGATACAAATACAAATATATGATCCACCTGATCATACCTGATACATATCGACATACATGATCTACCTGATCATACAATGTATCCACCTGATACATATACAGATACATGGTCCAAGCATCCAACATGATGCATATACAAAATACATATAAATGATCCAACTGATCATATCCAGCATCCAACATGATGCATACATACATAAATGATCCAACTGATCATATCCAACATCAACACGATGCGTACATACATACAAATATAAATGATCCAACTGATCATATCCAGCATCAACACAATGCGTACATACATACAAATATAAATGATCCAACTGATCATATCCAGCATCCAACATGATGCATATACAGAGCAGTAACTGGAGCATCGTCCTGATACTCATCATCCAGCACTTACATCCACAGCCATGTGAAGGATCCTCCTTCCAACATGCTTGGAATGGCTTCAGCAAATGTGTCCATCACTTCTTCCTCGAAGTTTCATCAATATGAAGAACACCAAGCCTCTCCCTGAAGTACTCAAACTTCACCCTGGCTAGTGTCTTCGTCAGCACATCTGCAATCTGCTCATCTGTCGCAACATACAGGAGCTTCACAACTCCTCTCTGCACCATATCCCTGATATAGTGATATTTGATCTCTATGTGTTTCAACCTGTCATGAAACACTAGGTTCTTAGACAGCTTCACACAACTCTGGTTATCGCAGAATATACCAGTATCATCCAATGAGAGATCAAATAACTTAGACAGTAGCTTCCGTAGCCATACTACCTCACAACTAGCTGAATAGGCTGCAACATACTCTGCCTCAGCTGTACTTAGTGCTACGCAGGACTAATTTCTGCGATACCAAGAGATCACACCTGATCCCATACTGAAGCAGCACCCAAATGTGCTCTTCCTATCTGCAGCACTGCCAACCCAATCTGAATCAACATAACCCTGTAGGTTAAAATTTCGATTCGCTTCATACTTGAGCCCATAATCCACTGTACCCTTCAGGTACCTCAGAACATGCTTTACAGCAACTAGGTGAACACTCCTCGGATCCTTCAGGAACTAGCTCAATGTGTTCACAGCAAAGCAAATATCTGGTCTCATGTTCGTCAGGTACATCAAGGACCCAATCATCTGATGATACATAGAGTCATCAACCGGCTCAGATGAAGCATCACATAGAAGCTTTATATTCGATGCCATGGGTGTGGCCATGGCCTTGCAATCCATCATCCCAAATCTCTTCATGATATCTACTGTGTACTTCCCTTGACAAAGGAAGATCCCACCTGAATTTTGCCACACCTCCATACCTAGGAAATAATGCATCATTCCCAAATCTTTCATGTCGAACTCAGCAGCAAGCTTCCTCTTAGTATCTGCAATCAGTCTGTCATCTCCTGTTACAAATAAGTCATCCACATACAGCAGTAGAATCACAGGATTCCCTTCCTCAACCTTGTAGTAGAGGTTGGAATCCGCTTTACTCTTGGTAAAGCCCAAACTAGATAGGAAACTGTCCATCCTACCATACCAGGTTCTGGGAGCTTGTTTCAAGCCATACAAAGCTTTCTTCAATCTGCACACATATGACTCCCTGTCATGTATTTCAAAACCGAGTGGCTTCTCCACATATACTTCCTCTTCAACTACACCATTCAAGAAACTAGTCTTGACATCCATCTGGTGTATTTTCCATTTCATTGTTGCAGCCAGGGCAAGTACTGTTCTGATGGAAGTATACCTAGCTACAGGTGCAAAAGTTTCTTCATAATTTATTCCCTCTTTCTGAGAGAAGCCATGAGCTACGAATCTTGCTTTGTATTTCTCTACACTGCCATCTGCAGCATGCTTGATTTTGTAGATCCATTTGGAAGTCACAACAGACTTCTCTTTAGGTCTTGGGACAACATCCCAAACATCATTCTTCATTATTGATTGGTATTCCTCAACCATAGCATCCTTCCATTCTTTCTTTTCCGCTGCTTCTTCATAACTGGAAGGTTCTTTGTTCATAATGTCACAGAGTAAAGCAACATAGCTGGTATGTGATCTAGTTCTCTTCTTTGCTCTGTGTTATTCTTCTGGAATGCCAAATCTTTTTGCATCTTGAATGAGCTCTCTATCCCATGCAGGTTTCCTCTTGTTAGAGTTATCCTCACGGGGTGGATCTACAGGTTCTTTCGGATCTTCAAACTCACGAACAACTTCTGGAATTGCTTCAATCATGTTAGTGTCTTGAAATCTAGTTTCCTTAGGTTCTTCATAAACTTCGATAGGTGCCTTCCTTGATTTGATGAATGCTGAGTTTTCATCAAATGTTACATCCCTCCTGACATCAATATTCTTGAACCCTGGAAAGTATATTCTGTAATCCTTCGAGCTTTCACTGTAACCCACAAAGATACCCTTCTTTCCTGAAGGATCTACTTTGGTCCTCTTTTCCTTTGGGACATAAGTGTATACTGGACAACCAAATATTCTGAGATGGCTAACTTCAGGTTTCTTACCAGAAAAGACCTCTTCTGGTGTCTTGTTGTCTAATATCTTGTGAGGTGTTCTGTTCTGCACATATACATATGTTCTAGCTGCTTCTGCCCATAGATGCATAGGTAGATCCTAGTCATGCAGCATTGCCCTTGCTGCTTCCATGATTGTTCTATTTTTCCTTTCTGCAACTCCATTCTGTTGACGATTATAAGGAGCAGTCAACTCCCTCTTAATCCCCGAATCACTACAAAGCTTCTTGAAGTCACCTGAGGTGAATTCTCCACCATTGTCGGATCTGAATGTTTTAATCTTCTTGTCAGTTTGATTCTCCATCAAGGTTTTGAATTCCTTGAACTTATCAAACACCTCATCTTTGTTCTTCAAGAAGTATACCCAAGTCTTCCTGGAGAAGTCATCAATAAATAAGACATAGTAAACATACCCACTTAGAGAACTGGATGACATAGGACCACATACATCTGAGTGAATGATTTCCAGGATATATTTTGCCTTGCTTTCACTGCTTGGGAAAGCCATCTTAATATTCTTACCTTTTGCACATCCTTTGCAAACACCTTCATGTTTGATCTTGATTTCAGGAAGACCCTCTACAGCCTTGCTTGCAATTGGAAGTACCCTATAGTGCATATGAGCAAGTCTTCTATGCCAAAGTTCACTTGGCTCCATGGATTCATGCACCATGGCATGTTCAGGTTGTCCTTTTAATTTAGACAAACCTCCCTCTTGCTCTCCAATCACTACTGCATCATCTATGGTCTTTCCCTTTGGCCACATTAGGACTTGGCTATCCACAAATGCAACCCTCATACCTTTTGCATCCAATGTAGAGATGGAGAGTAAGTTCTTCTTCAGCCCATGTACATAAAGGACTTATTTCATCTTCAAAGATTTTCCATAATCTAGGTTGTAGGAGGCTTCACCACTTCCTTTGATTGGGTATTGATAATCATCCCCAAGTTTCACCTTATGGAGTGATTCATGTTCAGATAGATTCACAAAAGATTCCTTAAACCCAGTCATGTG
Organism: Larix kaempferi; assembly: GCA_027924585.1. NCBI lineage: Eukaryota > Viridiplantae > Streptophyta > Pinopsida > Pinales > Pinaceae > Larix > Larix kaempferi. The sequence continues at coordinate 10,902,941 of BSBM01000264.1, forward strand.
TTTGGAAGCCCCACTGTCAATTAACCAATCATTACAACCATGAGAGATAGTACCTGTGAGAGTAGAGATTAGAACATACTCTTCTTCACTTGATGAGTCATCATTACTATCATCACTTTCTGCCCTAGCCTTCTTCTTTGGAGGTTCATCATCTTCAACAGCATGGGCATGGTACCTTCTTTTGTTACCCTTCTTCTTCTTGCTGGAGTTGTTGTTGTTGTGTTTGTCCCTTTTGTTCTTGGGACATTCTGAAGCAAAGTGACCCTTCTCATTACAAGTGAAACACCTTAGATCTTTCTTGTCTTTGTGAAAATGATGAGAATATTTCTTCTTGTGATGGGATGGCTCCCTCTTGAACTTTCCCTTCTTAGAGTGAGTTGGGAGAGCTTGATCTTCATTTCCCATCTTCTCTTCTCTTGCCACAAGCCTTGCTTCTTCTTGAGAACATTCCTCCCATAATCTGCTGAAGGAGATTAACTTCTTTCTGGCACAGATCCCCTGGATAAAAGAGTCCCATGACCTAGGTAGGCCATTCAAAGTAATCATAACAATTTCACCATTCTCCACCATTTCATCTACAACTTCAAGTTGTTCCTTGATCTGAGAGACCTTGGATAAATAGGATTGAATGGTTTCTCCATTCAACATCTTGACCCCTTTCAATTGATTCCACAGGGTCATCTTCCGATTTATGTTCTTTCCTTCAAATAGCTTGGTCAAGGAGTCAAACATAGCCTTGGGTGTCTTTAGAGAAGACACATGGGGTATGAGATGGTCTTTGATAGAATCAACAATGATTCTCTTTGCCTTGACCAAGTTCTTCTTATGCAATACCTTAGTCTCTTCATCCTCTAGGATAGGGATGTCTTCTTTTATATATGAGTCCAACTCATTTTCTTCCAGGATTAACCCAATCCTATACTTCCAAGCTTGGAAGTTATCAGCCCCTTCAAGCCTATCCTCAAGCTTGGTGTGGTGAGACATCTTAAAGAGTACTTCAAATGGAAATAGAAAAGATTTAGGGCTTACCACTTGAAATGTTGAAAACAGGATCTGGTCCCGAATTAGGGTTTGTCGAAAAAACCCTAAAAATTCAAAATGTGAATTTCAAATTTCTGAAAGGATAGAAAGATGCGCCTTGATTAGATGATCAGCCTGGTGTATTCATAATTTGAGATCAGCAAAGCTTTACCCTTCAGATTTGCCTTTTTGTCCTCCCGGGTTCACTAGGGAGAGTCCTGAATTAGGGTTTGAGTTTCCCGGAGATCTACCCAGCCAAAAATCTCGATCCAAAGCTCTAAACTTCGATTTTTGCAAGGAGCTTCCAGCTATGTCTTCATATTTCAGAAATTCCTATTTTTGTGGAAACCCTAATTTTTAGGGCCAAATCTGAGAATGCTCAGAATTGAATTCTGATTGAGCAGATAGATTTGCCTTGATGAGTAGAGTCAATCTACTATACTGCTTTTCCAAAAACGGTGGATAGAAACCCAATAAACAATAAACTCAAGTTTCCGTCACTGCAAAATGTCTTCTTCTCAGGTTAGCTCTGATACCATGTTAAATTTTGAGCATTAATTCACAATACTCTTGGATATTTACTGAGAGAATAACATATATAGTATATCAATGCATAAAAATCACAATAAGCATGACAAGCATCACAAGAATCAACAGCATGAGAGACAAGAGACACAGAGTTTCCGTGGGGAAAACCCTAAGGTGAAAAACCCCACAACTTCCTCAGAGATAGAGAGAGCAATGGCTCAACCAAAGTACAACCAAAATACACTTGAGATAGTCTCCTAGTAGTAGATGATCCTCCTCCTCACTAGTGCACCACTTTCTGAGTGAGAGAGATATGACTTTTCAAATGATTCAAATAGAGATCTCCTGATCTCTATTTATACTTAACCTGTTTTCCCAGTGACCTTATGGGGCCGACTTGTCTATCTAGATACATCCACAATATAATATATATTTTAGGGCCGACCCCACACATGGTGGTCTAATAACCCATCGGCAAGTACACACACTTGCAACACTTGTCAATCCACATGACAACACTTCCTTATAGAGGAATAACACATCTCTTATAAGGGTACAATAAATATATATAAAATACATAGATGAAATACATTCCGAAGTTACATATACATCAACAATATTGGCTTTCAATAGAAGGCCTACTGGACCTTTAGGGTCCCTTCCTCAGTTACCTATCACTTTGGGAGGGAAAACTGTCTATATTGATGTTATGGTAGTCCAAGGTCCCTTAGATTTTAATATGCTCCTTGGACGTGATTATGTCCATGCTATGAAGGCTGTAGTGTCCTCACTCTTTCGAGTGATGTATTTTCCCCATCATGGGAATGTTGTGAGCATTGATCAGTTTTCCTTTGTGACACCCACTCATCGCATGACTCCTAGTCAACAGACTTCCCTAAATGTTCCACATGTTTTAGTGGTTTCTTCCCCATAAGGATGGGGGGGTATGAGCATAGTTCCCTCCTTATGTCAAGCTCGTTAAAAAATGAAATAGGTTCCTACGAGCATAGTTTATTATTTATTTCAAGCTCGTTAAAAAATGAAACCGACCCTCAAGCACAGTTTACCGTTGGTTTCGAGCTTGTGTAAAAATGAAATCAATCCCAAGCATAGTTTACTTTCAGTTTCAAGCTTACGTTAAAATGAAACTACCTTCAAGCATAATTTCTTTCTATTTTAAGCTCGTTAAAAAATAAAAGGACCCTTTCAAGCATTGTTATTATCTATTTTCAAGCTTGTGTAAAAATGAAATAGATCTCCCTTCCATTTGTTCAAGTCTCTCGCCAGAGTTAGGATTTGAACCTTCATTTCATCTGCCTGGGTCACTTGGTCCTGGTTCTCCCTACCCCCCTGGTGAACACATTCGGATTAGTAGCCAGGATTTTTGGGTAAGGCAGAAGAGTAGTTAGACGAAACGAAGCTTGGGGGGCATGTTTAGACATTAGCAATCATGTTGGGGGAATTTACCAACCTCTGGTCATCATGTTGGGAAGGAACCCGTCAATGGGCCTTAACCTTGAGCAGAGTTTAGCTTTGGTTTCAAGCTCGTTAAAAAAATGAAACCAGTAAATTGAGCAGAGTTCTATTCCTGTGTCAAGCTCGTTAAAAAATGAAACATATCCTTTCATTTTGAGTCGAGTATCCTCGTAGACTTAGTACCTGAACCTTCTTTTCACCCGGCTATACTTTAGGCGAATGAAATGAAGCTTGGGGGCATGTCTTCAACCTTTGGAAGTTACTTTGAAGTCAACTCGATCACCTCTCCACACCACGTTGGAGCTAAGTCACTTACTTCTAGCAATCATGCTGGGGGCATGTACCAACCTTTGGATTTCACGACGGAAGAAGTTCACCATTGGGAACATTTTCAAGCATTTCCTTTTTAGGTTTTGAGCTCATTAAACCATGAAAATTATCCTGAGCAAAGTTCATTTTTCTGTTACAAGCTCGTTAAAAAATGAAGCAGACAACATGAGCACTCTTCCAACCTATCTTCGAGCTCGTTAAAAACAATAGGATGGTATTTGAGCTTACTTTTCACTTTTTTTCGTTGTTGATGTATATGTAACTTCGGAATGTATTTCATCTATATATTTTATATATATTTATTGTACCCTTATAATAGATGTGTTATTCCTCTATAAGGAAGTGTCGTCATGTGGATTGACAAGTGTCACAAGTGTTTGTACTTGCCGATGGGTTATTAGACCACCATGTGGGGTCGGCCCTGAATTATATAATATAATGTGGATGTATCTAGATAGACAAGTCGGCCCCATAAGGTCACTGGGCAAAAAGGTGAGTATAAATAGAGATAGGAGATCTCTATTTTACACACTCGGAAAAGTAACTCACTCTCACTTGAAAAGTGGTGCAATAGTGAGGAGGAGGATCATCTGCTATCAGGAGACTATCTCAGTGTTATTTGGTTGTACTTTGGTTGAGCCATTGCTCTCTCTATCTCTGAGGAAGTTGTGGGGTTTTCACCTTAGGGTTTTCCCCACGAAAACTTTGTGTCTCTTCTCTTTATGCTTTTGATTTTTGTGATGCTTGTCATATTGTGATTGTCATGCATTGATATACTATAGATGTTATTCTCTCAGAAAAGATCCTAGATTATTGTGAATTAATGCTCAAAATTTAACATGGTATCAGAGCTAACCTGAGAAGAAGACATTTTGCAGTGACAGAAGCTTGAGTTCCTTGTTTATTGGGTTTCTCTCCATAGATTTTTGAAAATTAGTATAGTAGATTGACTCTACTCATCAAGGCGTATCTATCTGTCCAATTAGAACTCAGTTCTGAGCATTTTCAGATTTGGCCCTAAAAATTAGGGTTTCCACAAAAATAGGACTTTCTGGAATCTGAAGACACAGCTAGAAGCTCCTTGCAAAAATCGAAGTTTAGAGCTTTGGATCAAGATTTTTGGCTGGGTAGATCTCCGGGAAACTCAAACCCTAATTCAGGGCTCTCCCTAGTGAACCCGGGAGGACAAAAAGGCAATTTTGAAGGGCAAGACTTTGCTGATATCAAATTTTGAATGTACCAGGCTGATCAGCTCACCAAGGCACATCTTTATATCATTTCAGAAATTTGAAATTCACATTTTGAATTTTTAGGGTTTCTCTGACAAACCCTAATCCGGGACCATATCCAGTTTTCAGCACTTCAAGTGGTAAGATCTAAATCTTTTCTATTTCCATTTGAAGTACTCTTTAAGATGTCTCTCCACACCAAGCTTGAGGATAAGCTTGAAGGGGCTGATAACTTCCGAGCCTGGAAGTATATGATTGGGTTAATCCTGGAAGAAAATGAGTTGGACTCATATGTGAAAGAAGACATCCCTATCCCAGAGGATGAATAGGCCAAGGCATTGCACAAGAAGAACTTGGTCAAGGAAAAGAGAATCATTGCTGATTCTATCAAAGACCATCTCATACCCCATGTGTCTTCTCTTAAGACACCCAAGGAGATGTTTGACTCTTTGACCGAGCTGTTTGAAGGGAAGAACATAAATCGGAAGATGACCCTGTGGAACCAATTGAAAGGAGTAAAGTTTCAGAATGGAGAAACCACTCAATCTTATTTTTCAAGGGTCTCCCAGATCAAGGAACAACTAGAAGCAGTGGATGAAATGGTGGAGAATGGTGAAGTGGTGATGACCACTCTAAATGGCCTACCCAGGTCATGGGATTCCTTTATCCAAGGAATTTGTGCAAGGAAGGAGTTGATCTCCTTCAATAGACTATGGGAAGAATGCTCACAAGAAGAAGCAAGGCTTGTGGCAAGAGAAGAAAAGATGGGGAATGAAGATCAAGATCTCACAGCTCACACCAAGAAAGGGAAGTCCAAGAGAGAGCCATCTCACTCTAAGAGATCTTCACATCACTTCAAAGAAAGAAGAATATGCTTCACGTGTATTGAGAAAGGACATATTGCCATAAATTGTCCCAAGAACAAGAAGGACAACAACATCTCCAACAAGAAGAAGAAGGGTAGCAAAAGAACGTTTCATGCTCATGCTGTCGAAGATGATGAACCCCCAAAGAAGAAGGCTAGGGCAGAAAGTGATAGTAATGATGACTCATCAAGTGAAGAAGAGTATGTTCTGATCTCTGCTCTCACAGGTACCATCTCTCATGGTTGTAATGATTGGTTGATTGATAGTGGGGCTTCCAAACACATGACTGGGTTTAAGGAATCTTTTGTGAATCTATCTGAACATGAATCACCCCATAAGGTGAAACTTGGGGATGATTATCAATACCCAATCAAAGGAAGAGGTGAAGCCTCCTACAACCTAGATTCTGGAAAATCCTTGAAGATGAAAGAAGTACTTTATGTACCTGGGCTCAAGAAGAAATTACTCTCCATCTCTGCATTGGATGCAAAATGTATGAGGGTTGCATTTGTGGATGGACAAGTCCTAATGTGGCCAAAGGGAAAGACCATAGATGATGCAGTAGTGATTGGAGAGCAAGAGGGAGGTTTGTATAAATTGAAGGGACAACCTGAACATGCCATGGTGCATGAATCCATGGAGCCAAGTGAACTTTGGCATAGAAGGATTGCTCATATGCACTATAGAGCACTTCCAATTGCAAGCAAGGCTGTAGAGGGTCTTCCTGAAATCAAGACCAAACATGAAGGTGTTTGCAAAGGATGTGAAAAAGGTAAGAACATTAAGAAGGTTTTCCCAAGCAGTGAAAGCAAGGCAAAAGACATCCTGAAAATCATCCACTCAGATGTATGTGGTCCTATGTCATCCAGTTCTCTGAGTGGGCATGCTTACTATGTCTCATTTATTGATGACTTCTCCAGGAAGACTTGGGTATACTTATTGAAGAACAAAGATGAGGTGTTTGATAAGTTTAAGAAATTCAAAACCTTGATGGAGAATGAAACTGACAAGAAGATCAAAACATTCAGATCCGACAATGGTGGAGAATTCACCTCAAGTGACTTCAAGAAGCTTTGTAGTGATTCAGGGATTAAGAGGGAGTTGACTACTCCTTACAATCCACAACAAAATGGAGTTGCAGAAAGGAAGAACAGAACAATCATGGAAGCAGCAAGAGAAATGCTCCATGACCATGATCTACCTATGCATATATGGGCAGAAGCAGCTAGAACAGTTGTATATGTGCAGAACAGAACACCCCACAAGATGTTGGACAACAAGACACCAGAAGAGGTCTTTTCTGGGTTCAAGAAGATTGATGTCAGCAAGGATGAATATAAGTTCAAGGACAGGTAAGCAAAGATCAAGAGGTAGCACACTCCAGCAGCTCCTACAAGGATGTAGATTTTCAGAGGGAGTTGACCATCTCCCTACATTCCACAACAGAAAGGTGTAGAAGAAGCTACTTCAGCAGCTCCTGCCAGGAAGCAAAGACTCAGAGGGAGTCCACCCAACAAACAAACAAAGATAAGTATTTCAATTATCATTTCTTGCCTATTTTGTTTGTTTAAATAATATTATGCTTATGTTCCTAGACTTAGGAGATGTATTGTGCATATTAGAATGATTGCATTAATGAACAGTATACTACTAATATGCATGTGATGGGTAAGTGGCCTATGGCACTGTACAACATTCCAGTGCTACTTATCTAGAATGAAACCTCTTTGCTAACATGTTGGGAGTAGTGCAAACTCCTAACAATGTTCTGGTAGAGACTGGAAGGCATCTAGAAAGTTGTGGAACATGGATAAATGTTGTATTGAAGCATTGGCTAAGATAACTGCATAACATATTTCTTTATGTGTAAAGAATTTGTTCTGAAAATTATGAGATGTTTCTAATCATGCAATTTAACTTGTTTTGTAGGAAAGACCATATATCTTCACCTACAAAAGGACTACAACATTTGTTCCAACAACAAAGATATTTATTGAAGATATTGAAGTTCCCAGGATCTGGGATGAAGAAATGGAATGCCATGATCCGTCGATCATGAAGATGATGTTTGGGATGCAGTCCCAAGACCTGACAGGGAGTCATATGTGTGCAGATTGAAGAAAGCCTTGTATGGCTTGAAGCAAGCTCCCAGAACCTGGTATGGTAGGATGGACAGTTTCCTATCTAGTTTGGGCTTTACCACGAGTAAAGCAGATTCCAACCTTTACTACAAGGTTGAGGAAGGGAATCCTGCGATTCTACTCCTGTATGTGGATGACTTATTTGTAACAAGAGATGACAGACTGATTGCAGATACTAAGAGGAAGCTTGTTGTTGAATTCGATATGAAAGATTTGGGAATGATGCACTATTTCCTAGGCATGGAGGTGTGGCAGAGTGCAGGTGGGATCTTCCTTGGTCAAGGGAAGTACACAGTAGATATCCTGAAGAGATTTGGGATGATGGATTGCAAGGCCATGGCCACACCTATGGCATCGAATCTGAAGCTTCTATGTGATGCTTCATCTGAGCCGGTTGATGTCTCCATGTATCGTCAGATGATTTGGTCCTTGATGTACCTGACGAACACGAGACCAAACATTTGCTTTGCTGTGAACACATTGAGCCAGTTCCTGATGGATCCAAGGAGTGTTCACCTGATTGCTGTAAAGCATGTTCTGAGGTACCTGAAGGGTACAGTGGAATATGGGCTCAAGTATGAAGTGAATCAAAATTTTAACCTGTAAAGTTATGTTGATTCAGATTGGGCTGGCAGTGCTGCAGATAGGAAGAGCACATCTGGGTGTTGCTTCGGTATGGGATCAGGTGTGATTTCTTGGTTTAGCAGGAAGCAGTCCTGTGTAGCACTAAGTACAGCTGAGGAAGAGTATGTTGCAACCTGTTCAGCTAGCTGTGAGGAGGTATGGCTACGGAAGCTACTGTCTGAGTTATTTGATCTCCCGTTGGATGCTACTGGTATCTTCTATGATAACCAGAGTTGTGTGAAGATGTCCGATAACCCAGTGTTTCATGACAGATCGAAACACATAGAGATCAAATATCACTATATCAGGGATATGGTGCAGAGAGGAGCCGTGAAGCTCCTGTATGTTGCGACGGACGAGCAGATTGCAGATGTGCTGACGAAGCCACTAGCCAAGGTGAAGTCTGAGTACTTCAGAGAGAGGCTTGGCGTTCTTCAGATCGAGGACACTTCGAGGAAGAAGTGATGTACACATTTGCTGAAGCCATTCCAAGCATGCTGGAAGGGGGATCCTTCACATGGCTGTGGATGTAAGCGTTGGATGATGAGCATCAGGATGATGTTCTGGTTTCTGCTTGGATATGATCAGTTGGATCATTATATGTATATATGTATGCATCATGTTGGATGCTGGATATGATCAGTTGGATCATTTATGTATGTATGCATCATGTTGGATGCTGGATATGATCAGTTGGATCACTTATGTATGTACGCATCATGTTGGATGATGATGGATACATTGTGTGGATCATGTATCTTTGTATGATCAGGTAGATCATGTATGCTGATGGATACATTGTGTGGATCATGTATCTATGTATGTATCAGGTGGATACTTGGTGTGCATCAGATGGATGCATTGTATGATCAGGATGATCGTGGATGACGAGCTTCTCCAGATGACATGCAGCAGGATGTTGCAGTGATGATGATCGGATGATCATGTGTACATCAAGATGATGTTTGATGAGTATCAGATGATACTGTGTGGTTGTGGATCAGGTTGTGCAGGTAAGCATGTAATTTGTGCCCTGGGAGATTTGCAGATGGTCTTTCGAGGTTTTGCCTATGGCATGTAATTCGGTGCCCTGGGACATCTGGAAAATGTTCTTTCAAGGTTTTGCTTGGGAGGACATGTAATTTGTGCCCTGCGAGATCTGCAGATAGTCTTTCAAGGTTTTTCCTATGGAATGTAATTCGGTGCTCTGGGATATCTGGCAGATGCTCTTGCGAGGTTTTGTCCTATGGCATGTAATTTGCTCCTGGGAGATCTGGACAGGATGAAAAAGGCCTCAGATGCTTCAGCCAGGTTTTTTGGTGGACCACATGTAATGTGCTCCTGGGAGATCCGACAAGTAGAGTTGTGTGCTTGTAACAGCCTGGGATGCTTCAGCCAGGTTTTGTGGTGAGATCACATGTAATGTGGTCCTGGGAGATCCGACAGGTAGAGCTGTGTGCTCGTAACAGCCTGGGATGCTTTAGCCAGGTTTTGTGATGGGTCACATGTAATGTGCTCCTGGAAGATCCTACAGGTAGAGCTGTGTGCTCGTAATAGCCTGGGATGCTGCAGCAAGGTTTTGTGACACACGTAATAAGTCCTGAGGATTCCACAGTATGGCCAGTGTTGATGAAGACCTGCAGGTGGTGGTCCTACATCCAGTATGAAAAAGGACTGGCTCTGTAGAACTTCCTATGACGAGTAGAGTAAGAGATTGGTTGAGATAGCAGCAACAGTGACGATGATGGTGACGATGATGATGACGATGCATCGATGACGATGATCCCTAGAAGAAGACTTGTCTAACAGAACTGTATCGAGAAATACCTTCCTAGTTAAGAGGGAGTGTTGATGTATATGTAACTTCGGAATGTATTTCATCTATATATTTTATATATATTTATTGTACCCTTATAATAGATGTGTTATTAAGTCCCAAGAGTTAGCTCAATCGGTCGAGCACTCATAGTTAGGCCTCCCAGTATGTGAGGTCGCGGGATCCATTCTCCTCGACACTCTTGGGGTTAGGTATGCAAAATGTGCCGAGGGTGTGATGGCCCCTTCGCGTGGGCCCACCAAAAATTATTCTGTGGACGTAGCGATGCCGGTCAACCTGTACGTGAACCACATTGAAAAGAAAAAAAAATAGATGTGTTATTCCTCTATAAGGAAGTGTCGTCATGTGGATTGACAAGTGTCGCAAGTGTGTGTACTTTCCGATGGGTTATTAGACCACCATGTGGGGTCGGCCCTGAATTATATATAATATAATGTGGATGTACCTATATAGACAAGTCAGCCCCATAAGGTCACTGGGCAAAAAGGTGAGTATAAATAGAGATAGGAGATCTCTATTTTACACACTCGGAAAAGTAACTCACTCTCACTTGAAAAGTGGCGCACTAGTGAGGAGGAGGATCATCTGCTATCAGGAGACTATCTCAGTGTTATTTGGTTGTACTTTGGTTGAGCCATTGCTCTCTCTATCTATGAGGAAGTTGTGGGTTTTTTCACCTTAGGGTTTTCCCCACGGAAACTCTGTGTCTCTTGTCTTTATGCTTTTGATTTTTGTGATGCTTGTCATATTGTGATTGTCATGCATTGATATACTATAGATGTTATTCTCTCAGCAAAGATCCCAGAGTATTGTGAATTAATGCTCAAAATTTAACATTCGTGCTCTGGTTAAAAATATGAAAAGTGGTTTGAGCTTAGTTTTTACTTTTTCATGCTCTAGTTCAAATATGAAAAAGATGCTGAGTGCTTTTGATACCATTGTTGTGCTCGTTAAAAATTGAGCAAAAAGGTGTGTCTAACGAGTATAGGTTTATCACTTTATCCGACCTTGCTAGACTATTTACGGAAAAGGAACTGTGCCGAGTTTACTTTTCCTTTGTCGTACTCGATCATCAACCATGACAAAGTTGTACATGGAGTCCTCTTTAAGCTCTTTTCAAACTCCCTAAATAGGAAAAGATTGCCAAGCGAACTTGATGCTTTCACACTTGTAAAAGCATTTGAATGATCATCTTTCTGGTGATAATTTACCCCTTTTTCGGACCAGGAAGTACTATTTATGAAAAAGGAATACTCCAGCCAATCATGACTAGAAGAGTCCTCTCCAATGTGGTTTTACCCTTTTTCGAGTGATGAGGCTAACTTTACGAAAAAGGAACGTTGGAGTCTTCTTTAGTTCTTTTCAGACTCTCTAAACATGAAAAGCTGTCGATTTTTCCTTCCTTCGACTCATAAAATCAAACATCAAAGGACCCTTTTGGGACCGAACCCCTCCTTTCTCAGGTTCATAAAACATGTGGGATTGGACTCGTCCAAAGGATGAGCTATACCGGGCATCTGTTACCCTCCTCAAGCTCATTAAAAAACAAAGAGGTACTCATCAAACATGATGGGGATTGGGGAGGAATAAGTTAAGTTTCTTTTAGAAAGCTTCATGGCAGCTTGTGTCACCCTTGAACATGGCACCTTTTTTCATCTCGTCATACAGTTGGGTAATCTACTTATCTCTGAGTCATGCCAATTCTATGAGTTGTCCCTCTCCTTCAAATCATCTGAAGAATGCCTCAGTCATCGTTGCATTATGTCTTGGTCTCTTCCTCATTGAGTCAATGCTACCGATTACTTATTTTCATGCCGTTCATGTTCAAGGGAAGTTTACCTTAGTCATACTCTGCAATATTGTTAACCTTTACATCCCTGTGTCAGTCCATACTCATTTGATTCATTACTTCACATCACTTTCCTATGTCGGTTTCGTGTCAATGATGTGGGATTCATTATGGCCCTCCTTCGACGAGTCTATTCCTATCAACTTCAACTCATTATCCAGGAATTAGTATTAGAAACCAACCTTAGTACCTTGGTACCTGCATGCCTCAATGGCAGGTTTCCTCATATTCGACAGTAGGTTTTCATCATTGACCTCTGATCAAATGATCTTGCGGATGTTCGACATCAACTCATCTATTCACATTTCATCGAGATGTACTATGATACCTTGGGAGTCATTTTCATCATTGGTGATTTCCCTCGCACTTGTTAACGGTTTCAATTATTGACCGGTAATCAAGTGGTTTCTACCATGTTCGACTTCAACACCTTGTAATCACATGGTTAGATTCGTATCGATTTGGGATCGAGTAGAAGACCCTAGATAGTTCTGAAGTCTTTTTAGCACATCCAGGTTGCGATGGAGATTTTTTGAGTAGGTTCCCACATATATATTATGTTGGTGACCTCATTGATGTACTGTCACACAGATCCACTCTTGTATTGGTCGTGGCTGTGTCATTGTCTTTTCATGGATCTACGCTTGTAGTCTAGTAGCCATGATTTGTCTCCAGTCATTGTTAAGTCAGTATTATCATGGATCTGCAATGTATTCGTCAGCAGCCATGCTTTCAGTCAATTGTTCCGAGCATGGGTATGCCCGCCTCGAGGTCGTTAGACATATTGTCGATATTTGCTTACAGCTCTTCTCCAACTCTCCTTCAGATATCCTTGCAGACTTATTATTTGTAAAGTCTTTCGGCCAACAGATTCCTTCTGACCTCACGCTTTAGGGGGATATAGGAAATTCGATCCTCATAGGTGACTTAAACAATTGAATATTTTGTTATACCTCAAATTACCACACCATGTGTAACTGATAATATACATGTTTCATCGCCATGGAAAACATGATGTTTATGCCTCCTAAGGGTGTTAGGACCCTTCATTCTAATGTTGGTACCTTCCCTAGTCACACTTGGAAGAAAATCCAACAAGCAAGGGGTCGAAACCCACATTAACCACCTCCAAAAATTAAGTCTTCTGGAACTACCGCATCATGCATGCCTATGGGGGAGCGGTAGTGTCAAACTACCGCGTTCTTCATGCCTATGGGGGAGCGGTACTACCGCGCTTTGCTTAGTTATAGGGGAGCGGTAGTTTTGGTGTAGGCTTATCCCTTTTATTTTGGATCTTGGATCTCATGGAGGTTTTCTTGGGATGAGGTACCCCTTCCAATCCCATCTCACTTTCCCTCCTTGGCATGATTTAGATCTTTGATCCACATATTATTCACTTAGATCCATAATCTCCTCTTAGTGGTTGGCCTCCCAAATCCTACTTAAAGAGAGCCATCCATGAGCTAGGGGGGGTTATCTTGGAAACACTAAACCTATGATCCTATGAGTCTTGCAAGGGTGATGTTGGAGAGCTTGGAAGGAGGTGTTGCTACTTTGGACATCAAGGTATAACATTGTAATCAGCTTCTTTTGGATTTCTTATCATTAATATAACTTATCCTATTCCTCTCATTTTCATGTCTTTAATGATGAATGCATGAAATTGTCTCTATTTATATAGTTAGATCTTTGTTTATACATATATTGCGTTGGAGAAGGTGTTGTCTTTCCTTTGTGAACAGGTTCATAAGTCCATAATCAAAGGTTGGAGCTGGAGCAACTTAGGAGCAACAGGACAACCATCAAAGTAAGGTATGCCATCTACTTGATTTGTATTTCCATAGCTTGTTAGTTGATGTGTGAGCTAGATCTAGGAGGACTATAGTGTCTATTTGTTTCATCTCTGTCTTGGGTAGGCAACTAGGGGCCTTTTCTAATCCCAAGGGGATATCTACCTATCCATAGGGAGATTTTCTCACAACATATTTAGAAGCTCCTAATTTTGGGCCCTTTTCATGAATCAAGCCATGTTCTAAACCTCGAATCAAAGTGCCACGAGGAGTTTTAATATTGTACAAGCGTAATTTTCCATCAAAAGATGTGCAAATGCCCCTTTGTTAATTCATATGGCACGCAAAGACAGATCTGGAAGCTTTAATGGAAAGGGCAACATGTGCTAGATTGCCTCTACAAGGTTTTGAATTTGTTCATCGTTTGGATCAAAGAGGTCACGTTTTATGGTTTCCTTAACACTCGTGTATATGTTTGATGGCAAGATGGATGGAGCTGGAATGCAATATGACAGTTCTCAAAAGAATGATAGATTGGAAGGTGCCGAGGTTAAAACACCAAATACATTTCAGTTGTTGAGTGTAAAACTTGTTGTTTACTTGATGGATGTGACATGGTTCCTTGTATTCCTTATGAATAAGCCTTTAGTTTGTATAGCAGCTAGGGCTCGCCATTCTGCAGCTACGTTGTTTTTACATAACACCATTTCTTAGGAGACAGATCTATTAAAACAGAACAAGCATACGACTGGGATAATTATCTCGATATATGCTATTATTTCAAGTTAACTACCTGTAGATCTTGATGCTCTGAGGACATGTTAATTTGGAAAATATGTAGCAGACGGACCAAAGGAATCATTTTTGCAAATTGTAAAGCCAGTTTTGAAACAGAGTTTTCGGTGGCTTACAAGTTCAAATTTTGGCTCTTTAGCCACCAAAAACGTAGAGAAGGGAAAAATGACATCTTTTTGCACAGTTCCAACTTTTGTCATTCCAAAAGACACGAGGATGGTTTCCAATTGAAGGTGATAATTAATAGGATTTGTTCCACGGTGTTGTTCCAGATTGAAGGCGCTAGCAAGGTAAGAAGGGGAATATTCCTGTCTATTTTGAGAAAAAGACAACCTATGGGTTCTCTAGGCAGCGGTTTCAACCTCACTCATCAGCCTTCGAAGGATAGTTACAACTATCGAAGATAGGAGGACTAGAAAGATGGCAGTTACCCTTTGAATGTAGGACGCTGTCATTTTTTTTAAAAAGCTGCTTTTAATTAACTATTTTTAGCAAATTCGAGCCATCTTTTCAGGATCTTAAAAGTTTTGTAAAGGCTATAAAGTCCAGGATTGATGTCGAACAGGGGGTTCGATTTTGGAGACTTTATGCAATATAGCTCTCAGACTTCTCATTTTCATCTTGTTTGTATAAGCTTCTTTTGCCATTTATGTTCAGATCCTTTCTTCCTATCTTCTAGTACTCGCAGTGAAATGTTTATTTCATACTTATTCTGTTTATCTAACGTTTGATAGCTGTCATGCTATTTGTGTTGGTGAATCAAATACCAAGTACCATTTTCATATTGTGATCAGCGATTCATGTATGTTCTTTATATGAGTTTGCTAGCATAATATTTTCTGCACACATCTACTTTTATAAAACCTTATGAGCAGCAGTGGTTAAAAGCCTTGACTGTATGAGTATGTCTATGCATGTTTGAGTGAGTGAGTTTTGTATGAGTCATCCAACTTGATCCACCTTTTTATATTATTGAGATATTGATTAAGTTACCAGGCTTCTTCGAGTTACAACCTAGAAGGACTCCTGCAATGATAACAAGTGGTATCAAATTGGTCTGCTATTTTGTTATTTCTCCATGCATGTCCCTGATGATGTCAAAATATAAACAGTTGGGTCTTGAACTAGTTCATCTTGAGGAAGACCACCCTCTATGGCCCAAACCGCCCCCCATGGCCAAGGAAAAAGGATATGACGGAGTAGGAGATTCTATCAAGATGTTTCTCAAAAAATCCATTGCACGACAGAGGAACGAGATGATGTATCATTTCGTCAAAATCCTTCAAAGGGATCATAAACCAGAAGCAGTCACTTCGGAGGAGCCACACCCTTTAAGTTACAAGTTGAATTTGATATTCCCTTATTTGAAGGTCAAATATATTATGATTCCCTACATAAATGGTTGAGTTTGCTAGAGGGTTATTTATATGTACAAAATTTCTCTAATACAGAAAAGATCATCTTTGTGCTCCTTAAGGCAGTGCCACATGTGAAATATTGGTGGGACACGTATTATGAGCAAAACACTACAGAGGGGACTAATATTTTTGGGGCAAGCCCACCTGGGAATATTTTTTGGAATCCCTCAAGAATCAATATTATCCCATTGGAAGCTATGACTACCAATACACAAAATGGACCACTTTGCAGTAGGAGAGGGACTAAATGGTGTTGGAGTTCACTAACAACTTCCATGCCTTGCACACAAAGATCAGTATTAGGGATTCCGAGTGGCACCTAGTTTTGAAATATTGCAGTGTCCTTCATAGGTACATCCGAACCAAAATGAAGTTTTTGGACATCTCATCATTAGGCGTCGCTTATCGATATGTTGTCAAACTCGAGAAAAAAATTAAGCGGAAGAATAAGCAGTAGCTTGGGTATGCGAATCCTCCACGGAAGGAAGCAAAGGGAAAACCTAGGCCATAGAAAAAAGGACAAAGTAAGGACAACCAACCCAAGTAAAACTAGTTCAAATCACAAGCAAATAAGGGTAATGGAAAGACAAAGAAGGACACTAATAAATTGTGCGAGTTCCATAAGAGCCCCTGGCACAACACTAATGAATCTCACTCAAAGCAGTCATTGGTGGCCGAGATCAAGGCTTCAGATTCAGATCCCATTTTTTACTTTGATGCCAAACCCAATGTCCCAACCCCAGATAGGGGAAAGCAGATCATCGATGCAGAACCCAGTGTTACCATCACTATCACAAAGGTCTAGTCGGACGATCCAAAGGAATCGGAGGAAGAGAACGCCTTTTCCGCTCACATATGTGGGTCAAGGGAACTACACTACACTTCATTATTGATAGGGGAAACCAAAAGAACCTAATTTCATCAGAGGTTGTCAAACGGTTGAATTTTCCAACGACACCACACCCACAACCCTACAACATTGGGTGGCTCAACCAAGGATGGGACATCCGCATCAATCAACAATGCTTCCTACCCTACAACATCAACCCCTTCAAAGATGAAGTAATGTGTGATGTTTCCCCACTTGAATTTTGTGATGTTCTTTAGGACAACCATATATGTGGAAATGTCATGTTGTGTATGAATCGAGGCCTCATAGTTTCATTGTTACTTTGGACAAGCAACTCTATAGGATACTAGAGACAATTTCCACCAATAAAGTGTCTCTCATTATATCTAAGCAGTGCAGGAAGGTAATATCCTAGATTGGAAAAATTTTCCTCTTTATGATTCGTTATGAGGGTGAGAAAAAGATCACAACAACTTCCATTGCCTCTACATAGGATCCATTTACATAGTATAAATAGGTGGACGAGATCGTGGAATCATATAGAGACATATTCACCACACCTGCTAGGGTGCCAGTACATTTCCAGGTCAAGCATTCCATTGATTTCATACCTAGGGTGCCTTTACCTAATAGGTCGGTATACATACATTCCCTCATGGAAAATGAAGAAATCAAACGTCAGATTCAGGAATTACTCCAAAAAGGGAATATTTGACCCAATTCCTCACCTTGTGGGAGTCTAATTTTGTTGGTACATAAGAAATATGGGACATGGTGACTCTATATTAATTACAAATATATAAACAAAATCACAGTTCAGAATCGATATCCCATTCCCTGGATCGATGACCTTCTTGACCAGCTCAAGGGTGCCAAATATTTTAGTAAGACTGATCTAAATTCTGGCTATCATTAGGATCCAATTGAGCAAACTGATGTTTATAATATTGCCTTCAAATCTTGAGAAGGCCTTTTTGAGTGGTTGGTCATGCCTTTATACTTAACTAATTCTTGAGAAACTTTCATGAGGATGATGGACGATATTATCCATCCATTCACCAATTATTTTGTGTTTGTATATCTAGATGATATCCTCATCTACAACAGAACGTGGGTGGAACATTTGTAGCATATCCATCAGGTCCTTAGCACCCTGCGATAACACAAGTTATATGTCAATATAGAGAAGTCCTCATTTGGAATGGAGACAATTCAGTATCTTGGATACATCACGGACGAATATGGTGTGTATGTGGATATGGAAAAGGTCCAAGCCACTCATGACTGGCTGACCCCAACAAATCTCATAGATATTCACAACTTCCTAAGCCTTACAAACTTCTATTGCATGTTTATGTTGGGATTCTCTAATATTTCTTGGGCCCTTATCTAGGTGACCAAATGTGGTTCTAAGGTGAAGTTTGTTTGTCCCAAGACACAACAGAAAGAATTTGAGGAACTAAAGAAGTGCTTATGTTCAACGCCCATCCTTACCTTACAAAATCTGCAATAGGCTTTTGAAATTGAGACATATGCTTCGGCCTATGCTATTGGCACAATCCTCACTCAACATGGCCATCAAGTGGCGTATCACAGTGAGACACTTTTAGATGCAGTATGCAAGTACCCCACCTATGACAAGGAAATTTATTACATTGTCCAAGCCTACTGCTAATGTAAGCATTACATCCTAGGCAAAGAGATGATCATCCACACTGATCATAAGCCCCTGCAGTTCATGCAAACACAAGGAAATTTATAGAATGATCGCCACCAAAAGTGGTCCACATACTTGCATCAATTCCACCTAAACATTAAATATAAGAAATGCAGCACCAATCGAGTCGATAGTTTCCTTAGTCAACCTCAAGTAGCAAAATTTACCAAGGTGCTCAACTCTTGTGGCCACGAGACCTCAGGGTGGCCTCAAATATATGATATTGATCCTAAATTTGATCCCACCTATCAAGCACTATGTGAAAGCACACCAGTGGAAAACTTCCATCTCCAAGAAGGATTTCTATGCCACCTAGGCCATCTCTATGTTCCTTCAAGCAAGCATGTGAATCTGATTTGGAAAGTGCATTATAGTCGGGTGACAGGGCACTTTGTAACTGAAAATACAATGCCAGTATTGCTAAATTATTTTTATTGGCCCAAGCTCTGACAAGATGTTGGTAGATATATCAAATCATGCACTATATGTTCCATCGCGTAACCTATCATTAGAAGCAAGGGTTTTGCACCCCTCTTCCTACTCCCAATGGGCCATAGGAATCCATCTCCATGGATTATATCTCAGGACTACCTTCAAGCTGGTAATGACTAGGTGTTTGTGGTCATGGATCGCTTCTCTAAGATGGCCATTCTAACAACTTGTAAGAAGACCATCTCCGCCAAAGCCATTGCTAAGCTCTTCTTCAAGAGTGTTTGTGTTCATTTCAGGCTGCCACAAACTATCATTTTATATTGGGATAGAAGGTTCCTAAGCACCTTCTAGTATATCCTATGGTCATTGATGGATACCAAGCTCACGAAATCAACTACCTTCCACCCCCATATCGATGGAAAGATAGAGTAATTCAACGAGATGATTGTGTATTTTGTAAGAATATACAATTCTAAACATCCCCGCATATGGGATGAGAGTATTCCATATGTCCATCATAGCTATAATAGATCCCTTCATATCTCTACCAGCCACATCCTTTTTCAGGTGTTCCTGGAGTTCCAACCATTGGCCCTAATTGATGAATATGCCCATTGAATCCACACAGGAGGAATATGACTATGCTCATACTAAGGCTAATAAGGACACTATATTTGTTGAAAGAATCCAACACATCCACCAACAATTCCATGACATTTTGGAAAAATCCAATACCAAGTACAAGAAGTGACATGACCAACATTAGGTTCCACACAAGTTCCAGGTGGGTGATAAGGTTTGGTTGCAATTGTAGAAAGTGAGGCTCACAGGACCCCATCAAAATCTTTGTACACTTTGATATGGTACATACACCATCACCAAGGCAGTCAGTGAGAATGCCTTCAAATTAAGCATTCCTCCATTTCTTGGCATGCACCCAGTATTCAATGTGGATCTCCTTCACCCATATTTTCCACCATTGTTGGACATATTGAAGGTGGCGGAGCACTTGACACCTACAGATATTAAACCTAAATACATGGAATGGGAACCACTGATAGGATCATGGAGACATAGGTTAAGGGAACCTTCCAGCAGAGGATCCAACTCTATTGGGTTGTCAAATTAGGGAAGCTACTCCACCAAGGCAAGTGGATCATCAGGAGTCAATTTCAGCAAAAGTTTCCCCATTTTATGGGGTACTCGATGCAATGGATACCATTTATTCCTAATGGGGGAGGACTGATTCATATGGATATCAGTGGCCACCCACATATTCCACTAACTCAAAACAATTTTCCATTTTACCAATTTTCTAGTAGTTTTTCTACGGTTTTTTGGGTCCTAAACTTCTAGGGTTGTTTTGAGTCCCTAAATGATTTTTTTTGGGCCCACAACATCCCATACAATAATTGTAGGCTATTTTGTGTGCATATTCCACTATTTTACTCCTCGGATAGATCTTTCCAATGATCTATCGAGCGCCTCAAACGGAGATTTTATGCAAAAGTTATTACCCCAGGAAGTTGACTGCTCAAATAACCACCTTCGGGCCAAAACATTTGTGATGGTTCATCTCCTAGGGTTAGGTTTTTTTATTTTTAGGGTTATCTCCCTCATGCTTATTATAAATAGGCTCGTTCGGTCTCTTTTTGTATTAATCTTGTCATGAATGAGCATAGTAATTACATCTCTTCTTAGACATAAGCTACCAACATTCTATCTTTCTTTTAATTTACAATATGTTCTATTTCTTCCATCTAATAGAATTTTTGTTTATTGTATCATTGTGTTCCTTGCAATATATCTATGTATGTGGTTCTATATATGTTCTTTCATTTCATTCTCACATAAATTTGGATCACTTATATTAATTAAAAGAAGAAAAATGGCATTGTTATAGTTCAAAACTAAAGCATGCCAACTAATACAGTGATGCACCCAAGGTATATTTTATAGAACAATAGATAGAGACAATATACAATGTATCTACTCACATTCATGAAGTGCCCATAGTGAATCAATGAAACCCTAATCCTGATCTACTAATATTGCATGTCATTTGACATGGATAAAAGTGTTAGAAATAGTGCCCCCAATTGGAGGATCACCATGGTATGCTTGCATGCACACTCCTCAGGTTTTGTGCCCTCCTTAACTCTTCATTCAATCACCCTATAATTCCTATGGATATGTGGCCTACTCTAACAATAGATAATGCATGTAGAACAAAATTTTAAATATAAAAGCAAATTGAAGAACTAAATTTGAACAACGACTTAATTTTTCAAGTGTGATAAGGTTACCACACACATGTTAGATACATGTATGCACCCTTCCCATCTATCACCTACATAAATATTATGTGCCTCCTTTATTTCCACTAGTGCTACATCCTCATACACATTTCTCTCTCTTTGATCTTCCATGCAAGAACCAAGAACAATAAAGCTAGACCACCATCATTGTTGGAGAAAATTGATTGAGAAACAAAGGTAAAAATATAACACTCCCCTTTACAAGGAAAGTGTTTTCCACCATGTCCAATATTTACTTCAACATATCATACTCCCCTTATCCAATGGATTCATAAAATAACTACACTTGGCAAATATAAAGGAACATGCTCTAGGATCATTAATGCACCCTTGAGAAACTTGTACCTAAGGCAATGGTACAAAATGCTTGTGTTCTTGGAGTAGTTGGTGGAACATTGGATTCTTAGAGAGTTTAACTTCGATTATCATAGTATACCACAATGGGATCCAACCTCTAATTGGTAAACTCTACAATCCACTTGCGAAGCTAGGTAACTTCACAACTAGCATAGTTTATTGTCATATTTCTCCTTTGTCAAACTAAGTGCCATTGTTGATTGAATTATATTGAACCACGACATGAACATAAATTGAATTAGAACCTTGGAGTACTCTTTTTGTCACCATATCCAATCTAGTTAGAATTCACAAATTCATGCAACATCAAATCACCATATGACACATAACTTAGACCAAGATGCAATGTGCCCTTCAAGTACCAAAGTGCATTCTTTGCAACAACCTAATGAATTTACCTCAACCCAACGATGTATTGGATCAAAGTGTTCATTGTAAAGTAACAAAGATAGTATTCATGAGACATATAAGGGAACCAATCAACTACTTGTATACATATGATCTAGCAAATTTGAATCTGTTGATAACTTGAGATTTGGTATCATAGGAGAAGCCTTGGGATTACAATCCATCATTTGAAATGTCTTTAAAATATTGATTTCTTACTTAACATGTCCAAGGAATACATTACTTGGGATTTTCCAAATCTCCATACCCACAAAAAAAAATGGTGCATAAGGCTTATGTCCTTCATATTGAACTTGCTTTCCAACTCTATCTTGCACCATGCTATGAGTTTTTCATAACTACCTCTAAATATAAGGTCATATAAATACAAGATAAAATCCATCAAATAAATAATAAGATTAGTATCTACAATAGCTTTAGTGAATCCCAAACCTAATAGGTACCCATAAATACTTTAGTATTAGGTAGGGATATGGTACCTACTTTATCCAATAAAGGGTCTTCTTCAATATACATGCATTGATCTCTTTCCCATGCACCTCAAAGCCTATCAACTAATTCATGTATGCTCCCTTCTCAATCGAACCATTAGGAAACACTGTATTCACATTAATCCAATAAAAATTCCAACCAAAAATTAATGATAAAGACATAATGGACCTAATGGATGAATACTCAACAACTAGAGAAAATGTCTCATCATAGTCAACTCCCTCTCTATGATAGTACTCTATCTACAAGCCAAGCCTTTTACTTATCTATGTTTCCATCTGCTACATGCATGTTCAAGGAGAAAACCATAATTGAAGAATCAAACTTTCCATTTCCATTGAATAGACTTGTAACAAAATTTCCCTTAACAATAATAGAAAAAAAATACCTCTGTGAGAGTTCAGTTAATTGCCATCCTCTAAACCCTGGCTACCATGACCTCCACTCCCATTTTCCCAAAATTCTTGGATGGCCTACTTCATTGGCATGTGTTCTACAAAACTAAGGGTTGAAAATGCACCTATCAAGGTTTAATCCTCTAGAAAAACTTGCTCATTTTGTAAAGCAAATCCATAGTTATAAATAGATCCCTGAGAAAAAAAAATCTTGTTTCACATTGTTTTATTGACTTGAAGTTCCATGTGACTAAGATCTTTGATCTAAACCAAATCAAATAAAACTCCTCTCATGAAAATTAGTCATGGATAGACAGTCACATGATACAAAATTAGGGCTGGAGAAATCAGAAGGAAAGGGGGAGGGACTACTTAATGCAAAATGTGAAGAGAAATTATTTGCCCCATGAAGACCCTAATAAAAGTCTTCAAAATCCCTCCATGGAGAACAACTTTTGCTCATCCTTCCTCTGGAAGACCATTGAACATACATTTGGGTGACCCGTTGTATTTCATAAACAAGTCCAGATGATGAGGAGATGTTTCCAAAGTAATATCTCCAAGAATCATCTCAAATTGTTCATCCACCTTTTCCATGCCCTTAGCATGATGACCCTAGGTACAAATAGACATACAGTATAGAATTGAAGGCATCCCAAAACATAAATTTTGCTTCCCACCCAGATGTAACATACAAGAAATTTTAAAGGCGTTTGCAGTCATCTTGGATATACAAAAAGTAAACAACATGTTAATACTATTTTTTCTTTGTAGTTTAGTAGGTACCTTTTGGAGCCAATGAGTTCATTATTATTTTTCAGTTTTCAAACTACCAAATTTTGACTTGAGGGTATTTTGCATACCATATTTTTTTACTTGGGAAAATTTTTAAAGCTATATTTTTTCATGTGAAAGATCATGGGTTGTGTTGTCAGTCAAAATGGCACTTCTTCGTCCGTGACTACATTGCCTTTTAGGTCACACAAAAGGACCTTATGGATGGAAGAGCATATTTGATCATAGATGCTTTGGCCTAGACCTTGAAATATTCTCCTTAAAATAACTATTTTTTTGTGACATATTTGAGATATAACCACGACTCTCCTATCAGCAAACTCGTGGATTAACCACGACAGTCTATATTGACAACCCGCAGGTAACACCTAAAATGATGCACTCGCATGTTGTTGGACACTATACTCGTGACTCACTCGCTAGTTGTCAAAAGACACACTCGCGGGTATCTCTAAATCACGAGAAAAATATTAAAAGATGAATAGATATTAGTTATGGCAGTTATTCCAACTACCATAACCTCCCTAGCCAATTACCTTTCGATTTTATCCTCTTAGCCTTGCTATAAATACAAGGAGAGGGCCTTGAGAAATGGATAAACAATTTCGATAAGGAAATGTTGGAGAAAATTCCACAGAAGGAAGAGTAGCAGGGCCCCAGGGTCAGGTTTCAACGATGCTAGTTGCAGAATAGGTTTAGTTGATTTCCTTTAATGCAAATAATACAAATACTTTCCTTCCCATAAATATTTGTCCATTGTATGAATTTATGGCATTGAATCTTTCATATCTTTTAATATATGAGTTTCATATTAAGCATTTATTTCTATTTGGTCAAAATATTTGAGAAGGGTATATGTTTTAATTCAGGTAATCCATCTGGAGCAGTAGATCAGGAGATTAAAGTTTGAAGCTTGGATCAGATGCTAGTTATTCAGGTATTCATTTTGACTTTAGATCTTAGTTCTTTTCCATTGAAAGAAGTATTGCATGTTGCACATGTTTACTATTCTATCTTTGTAACTCAATTACATGTAGGTTGATGATCTCTTGAATTCCCTATCATAGGTAGATTTACCGCACAATAGAACCGATGACTCCGGTGGGGAGTTCTTGTTGTTTCTATAGGAACCCTAGGGTATTTTTCTTTAGTTTTTTTATTTATGTAGGTCTTTGGGAGATTTTATAGGGTGTCAATACCCCTTTTAGTGACTCAAGCCTGGTCTTTTTTGAGTTTTCTTTATTTTTATTTTTATTTTTATTAGAGCATACCCGTGAGTTGTACTTAGTTACAGTCGTGGATTTTTCCCTGTACCTGCGAGTTGCTTACTTCTAGACCCGCAGGCCACGTGCGTGGTGTTGTGCTAACATTCGTGTTTTTTCCTGATTATTTGGGTTTTTATCCTAGAGTTTGAGCTTGAGGTCTGTGCTTTGTCTATGAAAGTCTTCTCTGTTAATATTTGGACCATTTATACATGTATGTGTGTTTACATTGAGTTTTCTTGGCTCTTTTTGAGGTTTATTTGGTTTCTTTGGTTTGCTTGTTGAACGTACCTAGGTCTTTCAAATCCATATTTGGGTTTGGTTGACGCTTGGGTCTTTCCCTTTACGGTCATTGGTTTGTGGAAGGGAAGTTTGATTCTATGCTTTCTTCTTTATATCAGTTGATTACATAGTGTCTCTTTATTGAACTTAGTTAATTCTTGCTTCCTGGAAGAAACTTTTTGGGTTTGTTATCTTCATATTCTTTTGAGGGTATATTTCTGAGTTTTATAGGTCTAAGTACAGTCATTTATACTTGCATTTTATAGTGTTCTTGTCTTGTTTATGCTTATTTTCCATTTCTTTCATTAAAGATAAAAAACCAAAAGAGAAAGTACTTTCTTTAAGCAAGAGCATTTATTTTTCTAGATTTTAGTTGTATATGCTAACTCGAGTCTTCTCATTGAATTAAGAGGCCAAGCTCAATACATACACAGAGCAGTAATCTCTCCGATACAAAAAGTTCCAACCTTTTGGTCCACTTCGGACCCTGCCTTTATAGGCTTACAGAGCATCAAAATATCCTCACTAATTCAAAACAAACTCGCATCGGGAATGATGAGTCCGCACAAGCCGAGCCGCCCGAATCAGCACATCCTGATCCTTCTTGGAGTGATGGTTGGGTATTTCACATGCTGGAATCGCGCCATTGGGCCGCAGAAGCCGCTTGCTTGTCCTTTGAATCAATTTGTTTTAGACTGATTAGGATAGGAAACTGACACAGGCCTCCCTTGTTGCTCTTCAACGCGCCACCTTCTTGTGAGAGTCTTCATTTCTTGGCGGTCGTGATTTGTCCTGTGAAACCTTATTCGATCTGTAATTCTCTTTCCGCAATCCTCTTTCCATAATTTCCCTTCCGCAATGACATTTCCGCAATTTCCCTTTTGCAATGGCCTTTCCGCAATCCAAAATCCGCCACGTGGAATGCGGGATTTGGAATTTTAGCTTCATAATTTTTGGAAAATTACCTTTCTACAATCTGTAATGCGGAATGCAGAATGCGAAAACTTACTTTTGTGCCATTTGGAAAACAGTTGCTCTGCAATCCGCAATGAGGAAACTTATCCTTACACTCTCCGGAAAATTGTCGCTTCGTGATGCGGATTGCGAGAACGGAAAAACGGACCTGCGGAATGCCATTTTAACCGTTGATTTGATCCGCTCCCTGATCCTGGACATCCAATATTCTTTTGCTACGGAAGAATCCCATTTAGTCCTTTTTAGTTGCAGAAGACACTTTCATGGCTGGTTTTTCTCATTCTTTTCATTGTGGCTCTATCCTTTGGCTCAAAAATCGCTCGGCAACTTGCCATTTTCGGGCTTTCCGGTTCTATCCTAAGTGCGCATAATCTCATCCTGCACCATGTCTCTGACTTCCTATATTTCTACTAGATAGTTGACTCTCCTTAGCTTAGGGTTTGTCTCTTCTTCATGTTCCTGTAGTAGCTTCATTGCAGGCCCTCTGAGGGAATCAGGGAATACCACTTTTATTCCATATACTAACTTGAAAGGATATGTTCCAATGGATCTCTTAGAGGTGATCCTATCGTACCACAAAGCGAATGTCATCTTGGTGTGCTAATCCGTTTTATTTTCTTGCAGCAACTTCTTGATTATTCTGACCAGACTCTTGTTAGAAGATTCAGCCAACCCATTTCCCTGAGGGTAGTAAGCAATAGAATGGCCCAACTTTATGTGGAACTGGTCACAAAATTTAACCATCTTCTTGGATTTGAAATCTTGTTCATTATCGGTGATTATTTTAATAGGACAACCAAACCAAGACAAGATATTTTCCTCCAGGAATTTTATGATCACTGTGTCTGTGGATTAATTGGTAGGTACTGCCTCAATCCATTTTGTGAAGTAGTCAGTGGCAGTCAATATCCACTTGTGTTGTCCAAAGGAATTGGGGAAAATTTCACCAATGAAGTCGAGCCCCCACTACTAAAAAGGGGCTTCTACAGATATAGGATTCAAAGGAATGGACATGAGATTTCTCTTTACTTCGAAAACTTGGCACTCATGGCAGGAAGTTATTTCCTTATAAGCATATTTGAACATAGTCGGCCAATAGAATCATGCCCTGAGAATTTTGTTGACAGTGGCCTTCCAGTAATGGTGCCCTCCAAAGAGACCTCTGTGAAATTCTTTCAAGGTCACTTTGGCCTCATCCTCCACTATGCAGTTCAATAGGACACATCGGGGCTCCTTCCAATAGAGACCCTCACTTAGTATGCAAAATTTTGCAGCCCTCAACTTGGTGGATCTATATTTTCTTTTTCCCATCTCAGGGGGTGATTGTAAGTTCTGCAAAACATATATAACATCAGAATACCAACGAGAGGACAATAATTTATTTGATACCTGAGGTAGTGGACCTTGGGCAGTTTCCTCCAGCATGTGAGACGCCAAGTTCACAACTCATTGAATCCAAATTTGATTCATCCATGATCTTGGCCAATCCTTGTCCTTTGATCAACTTTGTAGGTTTGATCTCTAAGTCATACTCCAATAACACAGCTATCCACTTGGCCCTTCTACCCTCTGGTTCAGGTTGTGTCAATATATCTTTCACAGCAGCATTAGGGACATAAGCCATAGTATGGGAATGCAGAACATACACTCTGAAATCCTTCAAAGCTTTGATCATGGCATAGGATTGCTTTTCCATCATGTTGTACTTGAGCTCGACATCCCTAAGATATTTGTTGAAGAAAGATATGGGCTACTCAAATCCTTCATGATTTCTCCTTAGAAGTACGCTAGTTATGGAATGCTCAGAGGTGAAAGAGAACATGAGGAACTCTTTGCTAAAATAAGGACTAGTAATCACAAGTGCTTCAACGATTTCTCTTTTTATGTCTTCAAATGCCAGCCTAGCTTCAAAATTCCACCGTATCTTAATATCCTTCTTAAGCATGTAGGTGATTGTCCTCATGATTTCTGCAAAATTGGGAATGAATATCCTTAAGAAGTTCACTGTGCCTAGGAAGGATTGGACTTCCTTTTTGCTCTTGGGGAGATCAATCTTATGTATTGCATCCGCCCTGTCTAGGTCAATTTTGATCCCATATTTAGATATTATGTGACCCAACAAATTTCCCTCTTGCATGGCAAAATTTTACTTTTTAGGATTCAAGGAGATCCCGAATTTTCTGCATTTAGTGAACACTTGGTGCAGATGCCTTAGATTCTCAGAGTCAGACTTGGAATACACAATGATGTCATCCATGTAGACAACCATAAATTTGTCTTTTTCCATGCAAAATCTATGTCCATAGCTTTGTGGAAAGTGGCTCCTGCGTTCAACAAACCGAATGGGATCTTGGCATACATGAAAGTCCCCCAAGGGGTGTTAAAGGTTGTTTTGTCTTGGTCTTCGGGCTGCATTTTAATCTGATTGTATCCTGAAAACCCATCCATCATGGACATTCTTGATGCCCCTGCAACCTTCTGCAAAATGTGGTCCATTTTGGGAAAGGGGTAGTTGTCCTTTAGGGACACTTTGTTAAGATTTCTAAAGTCAATACACAGCCTAATTTCACCATTCTTTTTTCTCACTGGGACAATGTTGGCCACTATTGGAGGGGCCTAGGTCGGCCTATCAACTAGGCCCTCCGCCTAACCATTCTGCAGCATATGTCGACAAGTCACGTCGACTAGTATGGGTCGGGTCGGTTGGATAAACTGACAAACAGTTATGTAACTGTATCTGCACATATATATATCTAGGCTGGTGAGCCGATAGACTAGGAGAGATTGATTCTATCATATTGTTCTGCTATTGCTGGTTAATACAAAGACTATTCTCTCTATTTGTCTCATCTCTTGTATCTGTGTCATTGTGTATGTTTGCTTATATTGTGTAATGTGTCTAGGATAACTATGTGAACCGTGGGACTACAACATCTGGTTCCGTTGCTGGTTGATACATGAAAAATTACTAGCAACATGACCCATGATTTCAGAACAGGAGATTAGAGACTGGTGGGAGAAGAAAATCACGAATTACCTGCAGAATTATGTGCAACGTAACAAGCTAACGATTAACCAAGCAAGAGATCGATTCTTCTCTGAGACCCATGAGCTATTTGTAGAATCCGTGTCGACCGCCTTGAAGAAACTTCTGGATGAACAGACTAGTCGATGAAGCAGAGCGAAAATTAGTATCGAAGCTAATCAACGGAGGTCATACAAATCTATCAGAATGGTGCAAAAAGATTGCAGAATATTTCTATGAAGAACAGGCGATCGAAAATCGAGTATCAGTAGATGAAATAAGAAGAAATTTCTTCACCGAATTAGCCGATCAATTTCTGTGTTCTCTGTCGACATTATTGTTTAAATTTTTTATTGAAAAAGGTGTCGCACATATTGTCGAAACAAGACCGTTGCTGACCCCGCCCCTTCCAAAATCTAACTGGGAGGAGAAAGAACGTAAGTGGGAAAAATTTGTAAAGGAGCGCGAATGGGAATTTTTCTTGAACAAGTGATGGTCTACACTTCCCCAATAGTCTAGAAACCGTCGGGACGACATTGGGGGGGTGATGAAGCATGCTCTGAAGCACCTAGTTTGATGAAACTCGACATATGACAAACGACATGACCAGCAGGGGAAACAAATCCAACAAAGACATACTTTTAAGTCCCAAAAACACCCTAGATATTTAAAAAATCGAAAGAGAAAAAAGGAGGTAGCGATGTGAAGAGCTGCGGGAGCACTCAATTGCACTCCGAAGGACACAAGGATCAAATGTTGCAACAGATGCAAAAGGGAATCTGCCAGAATCAAGATGAGTCCGCGATGATCGGGATGTTGAAGAAGAACTGTCGCTGATGGATGAAGACTTGTGGATAGAGCGTGGTAGAGATCTCCAAGTTCAAATACCAGAAATGGTAGCACCTCCGTCTCCATTCCATTTAATAGAAAGCGTTCGAGTGGAAGAAATTGTCGAAGAAAACCTTGGTCTCCATGTTGGTCAGTCGGGATTTTGGAGTCGTCGAAGCATAGAAGGTGATGATATCAATAGACTATTGATTCATCGGCCAGAAGAAGGGAATTGGATATCTTTTCAACCCGAATTTTCAAATAGAAGTTTTCATCTAGTGTACACAGAGCATGAAGAAGCGCCCCCCTGCCAATACGAAATTTGAGTGATTCGACAAGCACGTTGAAAAGTCCGAGATTTAGTGAAATCTCATTTGAGCAAAAATTTAACTGGATTTCGAAAGAAGTAACTCACGAAGGCAGATCTAGTGACATCGAAGGGGATACAGTCATTGATTCTAGAGACAGAGAACCAAGTCCAGAAAGACAGCTAATTCATACTAACGAAGCACCACGTATTGATTACAGAAATAACTGTTGGCTTGGTTTTGCAACCAAGCTTAGTGCTATGGGCACCTGCTAACTAGTAGCAGCAGTTTCAATACTAAGCAAAAACAATAAACTAAATCTAAATCTAAACTAAACTAGCATGTGCATTTTTGAATTAAAAAACAAGAACAAGAAATATAAAAAATAAATTTGTATTGAAAATGGGGGCAAGCAAGTGCTTGCAATAATAATACCTCCAAATGATGAAGATAGTTGAGAAGCTCCAAGGGTGAGAAGCTCCAAACTCCAAAGGGTCCTTTCTCCAAGGTTGCTACAATGGCCAAAAGCTCAAGGGAGATTTTGGCAGCATGAGGATAGGAAGATGGATGGATGTGAAATGAGGAGCCCCTACCACCTTTTTATAGGTTTTGGTGGTGGGGAATACCATTATGGTTTTGTGGAAACCAATGGTATTGACCAACATGGTTTAGGTACTTTTCCCTCCTTTTTCATTTTTTGAATAAAATTAATATTTTTATTCCCTTTTTAATATTTTTGGGAATTTTGGACCCTTTTTTAGGGTTTTTTATGCTTTTTTAGGAAAAATAATCTTTTTGAGTGGGAAAAGGGGTGTATGAAGGTCTTTTGGTGACCTTTTGTTGGCTTTAGAGGCTCAGATGGTGGAAAAAGTGGACAAATGGGTCATGTGAATAAGGAAATGAGCTAGTGAGCACTTTTTAGGTGTTAACAGATTGCCCCCTGATGTGTGAGGGCAGGAGCTCATCGCATGGCCGATAGACATCATAGTTCTTTTGTCGTTTTTCTGGGGTTTGGGGAGGAGAAAAGACCGATTGGAGACTGGATCCACGGCCCTTGGAAGCTGCAAAAAATAAATAATATTACATGGCCTCAATATGAATGAGGAATAGTCTATGATAATGGACGAGGCGGGCATACCCATGCTCGTATCAAGACATATATAAACAATTAGTCCCAAGAAGGGGGACCTGAGAAAATACATAAAAAATCTGCTGGTACATCATAATGGTCCAGAGGGGACATCATTTTGGGATGTACTTATGATCATATCATGACTGATCTCAATAACTAATACACTGGAATAACTGATGAACTGCTGAAACTGAAGGTGTCCAACATCTGTAGGGACTCAAAGACTGTGAGTTGTCTCTGAGAATTAATGTAACTGTATACTCAAGGGAGTATGAAATTGGGATACATCTGAATACTGTCGCCATACGCAACCCAGATATCTATAGGAAAAGTGTAACTGGTTGTATCCATAGGTAGACTCTCAAATGTGGAGGAGTCAGATGGTATCCGGGGTCTTCGACTTAATAACTGAACGAACCAATGCCCTGTGCGAGTCTCAATGATGCGATCAAGGTGTTGAAGTTGAGAATGTGAGAAACAACCATTTGGAGAAGCACTGAGGACTCTTCTCGAAATGATTCGTAGGCACTCATCATAAATGGTGATGAGTCTAAGACACAGGGACCTCTAGGTCTATCCTCTGGAATAAGTTTGGTTGTCGTCGACAGAGGGAGACTAGCAACTAACAAGGCAATGTTGTTTCCTTGATAGGAGCGCGAGGTGTAAAACTGAAGTGTGGTAGTACTGATGGTAGGACTGACATACTTGTGGGGATGGGATGTAATTTGGGTCATATAGTGGGTAGACTCAAACTTCCTTTGTTCATAGCATGATGACATGGTTGACCTGGAAGCATAGGGAACTGACTTGTAGGTGTGGGTATCATTGCTTTTAAGGACTGAAGGGTATGTATTGACTCGGGGGGGGTCAAGCTGATGGGTGCTGTCGAGGGATTCTCAGGGTGACATACTGCAGAATACTCTGAACAAAGGCGACCAAAACGGGGAAGCTTCCATATGAGTAGACGTGATCTGTTGTGGCACCGAGAAGCACCATTGGGTCCTTCTTCGTAGTTTTAATGAGCTCCAAGAAGGTATAAAAGTGTGCTTTGAAATGGTACTATCCTGTGGATTTTGTGAGCCAAGGATTGTTCGTGCTCATTGGTGCTTTCATTTTTAAGGAGTCTGAAAACGATAAGAAGACTCTGCAGTGGTTATGAGTACTGTCCTGTTGGTTTTACGAGCCCAGGATGGTGATTTCTCGTGGTCGCTTTCATGTTTAGAGAGTCTGAAAGCGGTAAGGGGACTCCATTGTTGTTCTTTTTCGTAAGTTAGTCTCCAAGGCCCGAAAAAGCATAAAATGATGCAAGTGGAGAACTCTTCTAGCTGATGTGACTAGAGTATTCCTTTTTCGTAATTAGTCTACAAGGTCCAGAAAAGGGGTAAACTTATACCAGGTAGACGCCCTTTCAGATACGTTTAGCAAGCATGAAAGGAAGAAAGGTTGCTCGACGATCTTTTCATTGTTTTAGGAGTCAGAAAAGAGCTTAACAAAAACTCCCTAAGTGCCTTTTTCGCAAAAGGGATTGCTCGGCCCGAAAAAGGGGTAAAATTATACCGAACAACAAGGGATTGATGGGAGCGAGAAAAGGTCTCAAGCATCATCATGAGTGCAGAAAACTGAATCTGGTGACATAAAGATTGTCAAAAGGGAGCTGCGGCCAATGTGGCACGCAAACTGAGGCAATGAGAGGGCATTTTGAAAAAGTGGCCGAAAAGTATGGGCATGAGAGCGATAAATGATCTCAAGCCTCGTCACAAGCGCGGAAAATTGAATCCGACGATATAAGGCTTGTTAAAAATGGAGAACGGCGGATGTGGCACACAAACCGAGGTGACGAGAGGGCATGGGAAAAATGCCCCAAAAAATCTAAGCGTCAGAGCGAGAAATGATCTCTAGTATCATCACGAGCGCGGAAAACTGAATTCGGCGATATAAGACTTGTCCAAAATGGACGACGGTCGATGTGGCATGCAAACCGAGGCGACGAGGGGGCATGGTAAAAATGCCCAAAAAAATCTGAGCGTGAGAGCGAAAAATGATCTCAAGCATCATCACGAGCACAAAAACTGAATCCGACGATATAAGACTCGCTAAAAACAGACGACGATCGATGTGGCACGCAAACCAAGGCAATGAGGGGGCATGGAAAAATGGCCTTAAAATCTAGGCGTGAGAGCGAGAAATGATCTCAAGCATCATCACGAGCGCGGAAAACTGAATCCAACGACATAAGAATCGTAAAAAACGGACAACGATCGATGTGGCACGCAAACCGAGGTGACAAGGGGGCATGGAAAAATGCCCTAAAAATCTGGGCGTGAGAGCGAGAAATGATCTCCAGCATCATCACGAGCGCGGAAAACTGAATCCGGGGATATAAGACTCGCTAAAAATGGATGACGACCGATGTGGCACGCAAACTGAGGCGATGAGGGGGCATGGAAAAAATGCCCTAAAAATCTGGGCGTGAGAGTGAGAAATGATCTCAAGCATCATCACGAGCGCAAAAAACTGAATCCGGTGATATAAGACTCGCTAAAAATGGATGACAGTCGATGTGGCATGTAAACCGAGGCAACGAGGGCGTGAAAAAATGGTCAGAAAATGGACCTGGTGAAAACAGGAAAAGGAAAGAACTGTCATGAAGTTCTCGTTGTTCTGATTCCAATGGTACCAACGGTTTGAGAAACGGACGTCGTATGACACCGGAATGGTTGTTTGAAAAATGGTAGAATCTCTATAAATAGGGCGTGGGGCCCATATGACGTGTCATTGTTACGTGTGAGTTTGGCAGAGCAGTCAGAGCTCTTTCTTGATTTCTGGGAGATTTCACCGTTGGTTTTCGATTCCGTGAGTTTCAGGTAACTCTATTCGCCTTAGCCTTTTCAATTATGTCTTTTTTGGTTAGCGGCGGGCCCCCGAAGGCCGCGAAATTCCATGTTGACATTCCAATGTGGAATATCGCGGGTTTCGGCTCCTTTACCGCGATGGACATCGCGGGTTTGAGGCTGACAGTCGCGATGTTCATCGTGACTGTCAGGTTGAAAGCCGCGATGTTCATCGCGAGTTCGGGAGAGATAGTCGCGATGTTCATCGCGACTGTCTGGCCAATACCCGCGATGATCATCGCGGGATTTTGTATGGAAGCCGCGATGATCATCGCGGCTTTTGATGGAAAAGCCGCAATGGTGTATTTTGAAAATTTTTCCCGGGTGCTAAAAATTTCTCTGTTTTTTGGCAGGATGTTGAGGAGACCATTGACTTCATGGCGAGAGCGGGAGATAGACGAGGATCTGATGGAGAGGATTCAGACTGATCAAGGGGTCCGGCAGACCCTGGCGGTGAGTGGGATCTTGAAGTTCTATCAGGTTCCACTAATGCGTTCAGTAAGACCATTACTGAACAAGTTGGTGAGCTGGTGGGTGCCTGCAGAGGTTGCTTTTGTTGTTGGAGGTGAGAGGTTGGAGATTACCCTCACAGATGTTTATTTTCTTACTGGGTTGCCTCGCTTAGGGGAGGTGGGGGATCTTCTGCTGAGGATCCCGACAGATGTTGACATGGAGGATCTCCTGGAGACCTTCTGTGTCCCTGGGTCTATTTTGCAGAACAACTCGCTGAGTCTGAGATCTCTGCGAGAGTGGGACATGAGAGCTGTTGGGGCATATGTGCTGCGGGTGCTTAGTGCCGCGGCGCGACATCGTTTGTTAGGGGGACAAACGATGATGGTGGATTCGGTGTTGAGGAGGACTTATTATGCATGGTCTCAGATGTTCTTAGCTGGTGTCCAGAGAGATCTGGACAAGGCCAGCCGGGAGGGTGGAGAGTTCTGTTATGCCTCCTTTCTATGTTCTTTTTTCTTTGAGCGGGTGCCGACTTTGCGACCACGGGTGCCCATTCGTGATGGTTTGGTTAGTGAGCCGCGCATGGTGCGGTGGGGGCAGATGATACCTCGCGGAGGTGGTGGTATCCGGGGGTTCTTCTCGCAGGAGATTTATGAGCAGTGGGAGCAGATGCCTCTGGTGATTGAGGACTATCCGTACGCTGGTATGGATTATCGAGGAGATCCTGAGATGCTGTGCACCCAGGGATAGGACTGGGGTTTAGATGGTACGTTTTGTTCTCTGCTATATCATTTGTTTGTAGATTTATTGGCTATGATTATAGTTAGATATGTATATGATGGTTTACTTGCATTGTGCAGATATTGGTCCTATACCACCGGTTGATTATGTGGCTCGCAGGGGACATGCGATGGTGGTTGCCCCCCCTCGCGCAGCGGTACCCGCCTCCACCTGGTCGAGGATTTGGGGCTCGTGGCCGAGGGGTTGGCCCTCGAGATGATGCTGTCGATGGTGTCCAAGAGACACTGGGTATGATTGTAGTAGGGTTCCTAGAGGATGGGTGGAGGGACCTGGATCGGGACATCGTCGAGCGATGTTTCGAGGCGCCTCGTGAATGGCGCTCGATGTTGTTGAGAGCGGCAGTGATGGCGGCCGAGTTGAGGGATAGGCTTTGACGAGAGCAGGCAGGGCCGGTGGAGGGCAGGATCCATTTATGGGATGATCCAGCGGGGCCGGCAGAGAGGCGAGTCCGGGCTTGGCATGATCCGGCGGGACCAGCGGAGGAGGTGCCAGAGGATCCCAGGGACCTTGATGACTAGATGATATGTACTTGCCCCCAAATGCTGATGAGCATATGGGGAAGCACCTTTTTGTACGGCTAATGTAGTTTTTGTATATTGGGTGCTGAGGGCACCTCTGACATGTATTGACTTATACGGTGATGTATATATATATATATATATCTGATGTTGGTATATATTCGTGTATGCACATGGATGCACTTGTTGTCTTTTCGTTTGCCCGTGGAGGCATGTTTGATTTTCTGTATGCCCGTGGAGGCACATGGTATGCACGTGGATGCACATTTTTGTTTTTTGGTATATGCCCGTGGAGGCACATGTTATGCACGTGGATGCATTATTTGTTTATGGTATGATGTGATTAGTGTTCCAGTCTAGAATGTTGTTGGCCATATGGTCCGCTGCACTATTGAGGTTCCTTGGGACGTGTGTAAATGAAATTTATTCAAACTGTTTAACCATTTGTTTAGTGCGCAGGAATTTTCTGAAAAGGCAGGGATTGCGTACGTGGTAATCATTGTTGAGCTGGGAAACAAGGAGTTGTGAGTCCAGGAAAACGTTAAGGTGACGTATGCTCAATTGGAGAGCTGCGGCCAAGAGACCGGTCACGGCGTCGTATTCAGCTTGGTTGTTGGTGGCAGCACCTAAACACACTCCGTCGATGTGGATCAACTCATGTGAAGGGGAATATATTACCCAAGCTGCGGAGGCCAGATTGGGGGACCAACGGCTTGCCCCATCAGCGAAACCGACGTAGCAGAGTTGAACATGTGTGCGAACGGGATCAATGGAAGGGGTCGACCGGACGGAAGGGTATCCAGTGGAGATTGTATAAATGGCGGGGTCAAGGCCAGGCATTTCGGTATCTGACCAAGTAAAGACATCAGTGAATTCTTGGAACAGTTTTTTTTATTCTCCAATTTCTTTCTCACTGTGGGAGGCTCCTAAAGTAATGGTATGAAGGGCACCATGTGGGTCAGATATGTCGATGTGGATGACGGGAGAAATATTAGCCATGTTAATTTCCTGAGAGGCATCAGGAGCAGTAGGAGTCTCGAGAATCTCCTCATCATTGCGGAAGCTGTGAGTGGTCAAGTCAGTTGACGAGGTTTGGGTAGTCGAAGAGATCATATAAATGGTGTTAATCTCTCCGGATGAGGATGATACGGGAGGGAAGATCTCCTCAATTGTGGGAGGTGCCGTCTCAAGGTCCAAATTATTCATCTCGTAGAGAGCTGCTCTGTAATCTGGGATGTCAGGACAGTGATGTGAGTAGTGGCCGTAAATACCACATATCGCACAGGGGTGGTTGGTACGCAGTGATTTGTCACGAGGCATGGGGTTTGAGTCGATTTTGACAACTGGGATGTTGGGGTCGTCGTCCAGCATTTGCATGTGTTCCTGTAATGCAAGTAACTGTGGACAATGATGGGTTGGATGGCCTAACTCATCACTAACGAGCATTTTGGAGGAGCACGAAATACAGGGGGAGGTTTAACTGCCTTGGGTGGGGGTACTGCAGTGTATGGTTGTGTGACTCTGTTCCCAGTGGGCCTGATGATAGGAGGGGGATTCGTAGATGACGAAGGAGTAGTGATACCGGGAGGTGGTTGAGTAGAAGTAACAATGGGTTGCACTGGTTACAGGATTACATTTGGTGTCGGCGGGGGAACGGGAGGCGAAATATACCACACGGGTAATCCCAATGTTAACCCGGGGAGACTGAGGGTCGCCATAACCGGAGCACTTACTACCCCGAGGGAGGGAATAGAAAGGGGATTGTGTGGATGGGTGTAACACCGATGTGACTAGGGACCAATGGTGGTTTAGGGAACAAGGGTGGTTGATTATCGGGTGTTTGTGTATTCTGTGAAAGAGTACAGAGGTTAGCGACGTGGGTCTCCGGTGACGGTGGTGGAATAGATTGGAATGTAGAAGTCATCGGCGCCTTAGAGTAAAGTCCGGGTCTTACTGAGGAAACGAATGAGGTATTTGCACCACAAATAGGTTTTTCAACCATGGGGAGAACATTTTCAGGTGCAGCGGGGGCCTTGGGATCATAGTAGGTGATTTGGTCAACCTTAACCACGCGTCCCTCATGTGGGAACATCATGGTACGAAAAACGGATGAGGCAACCGCCCGCATGGCATACATGTGGCTGCGACCAAGTAAGAGGTTATAATCGAGTTGGGAATTGATGACCTCAATGTCAATGAGCACGGTTTTACCCTCCAGCTGGACGGGGACATTAGCTAGGAGGCCTTGGGGTTGAGCCGAACGACCGTCATAGGCTTGCAACGCAGTGGTGGACTGATGGAGAGTAGGGGATCCCAACTTCTGCCAAATGAATGTGGACATAACGCATGTGGAGGCACCTTCATCGATCATGCATCGATGGATGACAAGATTCCGAACGGAAATGGAAACTTGGAACGCTAAAGTAGAAGGTAAGAGTGGTTCGGACTGGTCCGAATCGAATGTCATCAATTGTGAATCATTGGGGTCAATGGCGCCAATGGAAGAGAGTAAATTATTACGCTGTGAAGGACAGTTTTTCAAGACTTCTAAAGCAGACATGGCTGCAGGAGACTGGGCTAAGTCATCTACAATGTTGTAGTTCGACGCAGCACTAGCATTGGGATTATTGTTGATGCGACGAAGTGGGAAGCGAGGTGCTTTAGAAGCGCCATCGAGTGGAGCCGGAGGTATACGTAACGGTTGATCTGTGGGATGAACGTTAGTGTTGTTGTCGACGGGAGGGGCTTCAAGGGTGGAGCCATATTGGTTCCGTCGGGTTTGGAGGTTGGCATCTGCGAATGACATCATCAACAAGTGGTGGGTATCTGAATCAAACATGGGTTGATCAGGAGCGGCATAAGTGATTTGTTGTGGTGGCGCGTTGCCCTGAGGGGGAGCTAACGGCTGAGTGTTCACTACACCTTGGTTTGGAAAGGGGTTTTGCAGTACCAAAGGTTGATGTTGAGGTGGTGGAGGGTTGGGTGGAGGCTGAGGAGCCGCTTGTCCTTGACGATGGGCATCGTCAGTCCAGAGTTGCCGAGCTCGATCCAAATGTGGGAAAGCATGTGTGTAATGGCCATAGACCCCGCAAATAGAACAAGGATGGTTTGTTATGATGTTATTGTTTTTGGGCTGCCTGGGATTATGATCCGGATTCCGATTGGGAGGAGCAGCATTGTTATTTTGCGGAGGATTGGGAGGTGGAGGTCCTTGATGTTGTTGTTGGTTGTTCCCGTGGTTACGTCCTCTTCCACGGTTTTGTTTCCCACCCTGGTTGCGTTGGTTGTTTTGGTGTTGGGGCTGGTTGTGTTGTGTGTACACTTTCCCTTGAGCAGTGGGAGGATTTTGGTTCACTGTAGGTGTGGGAGCAGGTTGTGGTGGGTAATAAGCTTGTGGGGCTGGAGGTGGTCCAGTTACCTGCTGGGGTTGTTGGTAACCCTGAGCTATTGGAGGTGTTGGGCTAGTTGTCGCAGCTTGCTGCGGGTAATACATTGGTTGAGGTGCGGCTGGGGGGGCATATGCAGGTGGTGCATGACCAAAGCACTGAGGTGGACATGAGGGTCCATGGGTATGTGCCATGGGAGCATATGAGTTGGTTGCTCCAGATTGAGATGTATCCCGCGAAAGGTCAGGACCATGGCTAGGATGTGCAATGGAAAAGGGTTGGGGATGTGAGGCCATACGACCAATGATGCCATCTGCAGCATGGGATGCCCCCGGCACATCGTGTTGGGATGACTCGCCACGAGGGGCGTCCGGTATAATGGTATACAGATAACCCGATTGGGCGTAAACGAGGTCAAACTGTTGGGCTTTGAGGATGGCCTCTTCTTCAGACTGGGGTCGTTTGGATGCCACATCCTTCGCAATGAGAGGGAGGAGGGATTTGAGAAACCAATCTAAGAAGATATGGTCATCTAACTTGATTTTGCAGAGGCTTCGACGTCGACGCCACTCATGAATGTGGTCAGTGATGTGGGTAGACGTGTTCTATCTGCAAGACAGTAGGATCTTGACTCCCACATCATAGTGGATAGGTAACTGAAAGAACTGCAGGAAGGTCGAGGCAAGGTAGGTAAAGGTGGCATGGGTCCCATGGGGCTGCTCGATATACCAGTTAGCTGCAGAGCCAGTTAAGGTGCGCTGTAACAGACGGAGGCAGACAGAGTCGTCCACTATGGAGTTGGAGAAACACCATATATGGAAGGACATAATATGGTTCTGGGGGTCCTCACCTACCTTTCCCTCAAACTTAGGGATGTCGAAGGGGATTTTGGTGGGCATGTGAGGCCACACAGGGTCGTGTTTGATAGGATCATTCGTGAGCCTGGCTAAGTCTGGTAAGTTCAGACTCGCCATGTATGGTAAGCTAGCAGATGAATGTGGCGTAGTGACCGGGACATGACTAGTCATGGTGGTATGATGTGGGGGTCTAGTAGCGCCTAAGGGTATGCTAGGTATTGAAGGTATGTGTCATCCAATAGTTGTGGTCTGGTAAGGGCCAGCGTTTCCAAGTGCAACGTGGGTTACACCAAGGTTAGGAATAGTAGTGGTGATTCTTGGGATATGGTTTGTGGAAATGAGAGGGGGTGTGACCCCTATGTTCAGCATACCCGTAATAGGAGGTGGTCCTGTGTTGGTCATCCCTAAAAATGGAGTGTCCCCCAGATTAGGCATATCCATGGGGGTGGTTGTTGCCATTTATGGCACTGCAGTAGAAGGGTCTATGGATGTATCTCCTATGGTGCTGGTAAACAGTGGGTCGAATGGTGTTCCAGCCATAAGGTTGGTTGGGAATAACGCAGTAGGGTTTTTGGATTCTGCCTCAGAATCAGATGTGAAGTGAGGCGTGTCAGAATTGGATGACCGTCTGTTTGACCGACGATGTGTCGAGTCAAGGGATAAGGCTCTACGTCGGTGACGTGGAGAGCCAAGTAGACTGAACTCTGGGAGTTCGCCCTGAAGACGACAAGAGTGTCTAAAATTCTCAATGGCGAGAAATATGTTTGTTGTGTAAAAATCGTCTGTGTAAGATGGTAATGTATAAAAAACTCAAAACCCTAATTCAACCAAGGGTGTAAGAAGGGGAGTGAAAATGAAGGCTCTCAGGCCAAAAAATCAACCTCAAAAAGCACTTATTATAGCAGATGTGCTATGATAAGTGGAGGGATGCAAAAAATGGTCAGAGTACCAACATGCAAATAGCTTCTAGAAAAAATAGGTGCTACTAGACCAAAGGTGGATTGTATCATGCAAACACCTAACTAAAAGTATTGTGAATCAACAAACGATATTCTCTGCAAGGTGATGAAATCCAAGTCAGACAATATTCAGTGTTGAGTCAACGGCTAGATACCCCCCTACCGGGAGGGACACCGGGTAATCAATACTAAAGAATGGCAACTAGGATACTCCGTTCATGACACGTCTAGAAAAGGTAAATCTGCCGTTTGGTCCTTTTACCGCAATACCCCCATACAGGGATATCCCGAAAACTGCGAATGGTAGCCTTCGGTTACTGAATGGATTTCGGTATTCCACTTAGACTTCTGGAACCATCCTCGCGACTTCAACCCTCCTAGGGGAGAGGCCTTCCGATAAACTGGTTATGACCGTGCCAATAAATACTAGGAGATTTTGGTTCCCTAATGGACAACAGCTATGTCTCAAATGTAATAACTGAGGGGTGTTATTGGAACACCTATCCCCTCAATACTACCTAGCTACAAAGTTCTTTTAATGTTCCCCAAGTGGGGTTAAAAGTGGGTTGAATTTAGGGTAAGTTTTAAGGCTCAGTTTAAATTATGTGTTTGAGTGGGTGCACGTGTGGTATTTTAAACTGAAATTGAAAAAGTGAATGCTAAGTATTCAAAAAACAAAGGATTTTTTGAAATAAAAAAGCAAATAATATGACTTTTTCAATAAATGGAAATTAAATGCTTTGCAAAGACTATTCAAAAAACAAAGGATCTTTTGAAATAGGAAAGCAAATAATATAACTTCTTTAAGAAATAAATTGATTTTTTTTTTTTTTTAAATTGCTATGGGCAAAATATCAAAGAAGTAAACATCAAAATTTTAATCTAGATAAAATGCAAATAAATCCTTCTTTCAATTTTTGAAAATTTTTAAAAAAAAAATTTCAAAGGTGCATTCTAAATAGTAAAATATTCCTATAGCTGTAAACAATGCTGGAATTTTAGTACTGTAAAATGTGCTATGTGGGCAGCAAATACAGTAAAAAATTAATTTTTTAAATGGATTGGCCGAATGGAAAAAATGGCATCGCGGGTTTTGATAGAATAGTCACGATGGACCGCGCGGGTTTCTGTTGCACAGTCGCGATGGGCAGCGCGGGTTTTAGCCGCGAATCCACGATGGACCGCGTGGGATTTCGTCACACAGTCGCGATGTGCAGCGCAGAAAATGTCCGCGAAGCCGCAATGTGCAGCGCGTTAATTGGCCGCGAAGCCGCAGTGAACCGCACGGAAAAGGGCCGCACAGTTGCGATGAGCCGCGCGACTGTTGGGAAAAAATCCACGAGGTGAAAGCCGTACGCGGACGCCGGAAAATGAACCCGAAAATTGAGAATTTCGAGCTGTTAATGGCAATAAAATGGGCCAAGATCTAGAACAGCAATGGATCTGCTGTCTAGGGTGGCAGATCTATGAATTAAACTAACTAATACTATCAAAAACTAAGATATAAATCAAAAGTAAGATCTAAAAATTCGAAAGCAACGGAGTCGCCAAAAACTGTTGGCTTG
Source organism: Larix kaempferi (assembly GCA_027924585.1). NCBI lineage: Eukaryota > Viridiplantae > Streptophyta > Pinopsida > Pinales > Pinaceae > Larix > Larix kaempferi. The sequence continues at coordinate 10,945,850 of BSBM01000264.1, forward strand.
GTTTTGCAACCAAGCTTAGTGCTATGGGCACCTGCTAACTAGTAGCAGCAGTTTCAATACTAAGAAAAAACAATAAACTAAATCTAAATCTAAACTAAACTAGCATGTGCATTTTTGAATTAAAAAACAAGAACAAGAAATATAAAAAATAAATTTGTATTGAAAATGGGGGCAAGCAAGTGCTTGCAATAATAATACCTCCAAATGATGAAGATAGTTGAGAAGCTCCAAGGGTGAGAAGCTCCAAACTCCAAAGGGTCCTTTCTCCAAGGTTGCTACAATGGCCAAAATCTCAAGGGAGATTTTGGCAGCATGAGGATAGGAAGATGGATGGATGTGAAATGAGGAGCCCCTACCACCTTTTTATAGGTTTTGGTGGTGGGGAATACCATTATGGTTTTGTGGAAACCAATGGTATTGACCAACATGGTTTAGGTACTTTTCCCTCCTTTTTCCTTTTTTGAATAAAATTAATATTTTTATTCCCTTTTTAATATTTTTGGGAATTTTGGACCCTTTTTTAGGGTTTTTTATGCTTTTTTAGGAAAAATAATCTTTTTGAGTGGGAAAAGGGGTGTATGAAGGTCTTTTGGTGACCTTTTGTTGGATTTAGAGGCTCAGACATGGGGTACATAGGAAAATCACCAACTGCAACAAAAGCACAAATTAAACAAAGCTTTTTGGCCCTCTTTATGATTGAAGATGCGACATACCTGGCGGAAGAACGACTGAAGGCAACAGTCCAAAAGCCAACAGAAACTGTCAAGGAGTACGACAAGAGGTTTAAAGACCTCCTGAGCAAATTAGAATATGCAATCGAAGAAAAATTATTAATCAAATGGTTTATTGTTGGTCTAATCAATAAAATCAAAATACATGTCCGTCGACAAAATGTTAATACATATGCAGATGCACTAAGAGTAGCACTAGAAATCGAAATGGATGATGAATACCCTCTAATATCCATGAACAGACATGTCAATGAACGACTGGAAAGTATGGAGCAAGCTATCAGGAATATGACGATAAAAGGACCAGAGCTATGGTGTACAACTTGTCGAACCTCAGGACATACCAAAGATTCTTGTCAAAATGACGATCGACGACAAGATGTAAAACTCATCCAATCCAGATGCTTCTGTGATTTATGCAAAGAATATGATTCACATACCACAAATGATTGTCCATACAATCTGAAAAATAAGAAGGCAAGAAGGTGTCAAATTTGTGAAGTAAATACACATTCAATCGAAGAATGTCATCTGAACCTGAAAAATCGACAAAATTATCATGCAGTGTACCAAGCAAATTCTGTCGAGCAGAACCAAGACAAAAATCCAGCAAACGATAGATTCAGGAGAAATGATGGAATAAATAACCAGTACAATCAAAACAGGAATGACAGATACCCAAGGTATAATGATCGACAAAACGATTGGCGATATAATGGCTACAATAGACGTGGTGGATACCAAAGTCGTGGTCGTAGCAGTGGAGGTCGAGGATTTCGATATGGTCAACCTAGTGCATGCTTTACATGCTTCAGCGAGAATCATCGACGCGCAGAATGCCCTTATAAGGAAAAAACTGATCTCAAATTTTGTACAAAGTGCGGGGTAGGTGATCACTATTTAGATGATTGCCCTACCATGATCGAGAAAATAAATAATAATAATAAAATGTTAATGTTTTATCTTGTGTTCAAAAAAAAGATTTGCTTCGAACAAAAAACTTGCAAATTGTAACAAGGCAAGGCAAGGCACTCATATTGGTCAAGATAAACCTCAGATAACTAGAATTGTCGATAAAGAGGTATATCCAAATCCTATAAAACAAAAATCTGTGTACAAAGATGCGTCTGACATATTTCATGATTTAGCAACACATAAAGAAACTCTTAATGAATTGATCAAATTAATTTCACATGAAGAAGCTGTAGGAAAAATGATTAATTTGTTGCATAAAATAAAGCATGTCGAGCAAAGACAAACTAAAAACATTTGCCGACTAAAACAAAAAGAGAAAAATGATGCCGACCCATTAGTCGATCTCGACATAAATGGATATCATGTACGTCAAGTTGTACTTTATTTTGGATCCCAAGTGAATATCATGACTCGTGATACTTGGGACCAACTCGATCGACCTCAACTACAGTAATCAGGCATCTATTTAAAGCTCGCAGATCAAGGATTAATTGAGCCGATTGGAGTATGGAAAGGAGTCGAAACTTCCATTAAAGGTATCACGACATTAGTAAATTTTGAAATTATCATACCAAAAGATGATGCAATCTCTTTCCCTTCTTTGGTTGGCTGTCCATGGGGATGGAAGATGAAGGCTTCAATTTATTTGGACAAAATCCGCATCAAGCTGAAAGGTAATGGCCAAAAGGTTATTGTGCTAATCTTTCCATCACAAGGAGAACCGTGGTCAGAACCTGCAAAAGTTGATAACGATATCCGACAGCTTTACCGAATAGACAATAATGAAGATCGCATTCAGCCAAACAACCAAGGAGAACTTCATCTCGGAGATCCTATCTCGCTCGGATACAATTTCGATGCAGAACTATATGACTGGCAAATAGAAAACTATGATCTACATGCAAATGAATGCTGGAATGTGGAATCCATCTCAAGGAAACAAATAAAGACGTGTCTCTCTATATATTACACACCGAAGGTTTTCGAACGAAAAATACGAGCATATCCAACACTTGCTCCAGTTAAAAATGTACAATATGGTAGCTTGACATTAAGATATAAAGAATGTGATTTACCTGATGTACATGTCGAATAGGTATCAAAACATGTCGGAGAGCAAGGCCATCTACAAAGTTTGTTAGAGACATTTACTAGTCAAGCTGCGAGATGGTGGGACACTCATCAGTCGAAACTTCAAAATTGGAATACTGCATCAACATCTTTCATCGAAAGGTTTGGAGGAAGAAAATTGACAACGCAAGCCGACATTCCTTTGTTCACACAAGGACAAAACCCTGAAGCTCACATTAACTGTTGCGAAAAAGAATGGAGAAAATTACGCTATAAAGATGAAAGAAAATGGCCTCACCTCTTTCCCAGAACACTCAACGATCTACCTAACAAATGGTACAAGATGGAAGAAGCAAGAGGACAAACTTTCCTTTGGAAAGATCTAAAAGAAAATTTTATTAAGGATTTCCAGTTTTCTCTACAGGATGAGAAATTGGTCGAAGAAAGCAAAAGCATCAAAGAATTTTTGCAGCCAACAGAAACTCTAACAATCAGAAACAAACAAGAGAATGTGCACACACCTAACAATTGCTACAATATTTAGACGACAGAAAAAAAACACTCGACAAGACTGAGCCTAAAAACAAAGATGTCGGTAGGGAAAATTTTTCAATGGAGAACAGATCATCCCAATGTGTCGAAGCCAGTAAGAACAATCTTAAGTACAGAGATCATAGAAAAAGATGAACCTGAAATATTATCAGAAAAAGACTTTCCACCAACTTTCACACAAATCAAAGAAGGTGAAAGACAGATAAGTAACAGCCGTGCACTAGAATGGATGGATGCAAAGATTAAAGTAAAGGAAGTAGATATTTCAAAGGACGGTCGACCAAAAATGGCAAAAATAGGTGATTACTGGAATGAGGAACAAACAGCAGAAATCTCCAGTATTCTCAAAGAATTCCAAGACGTTTTTGCTCGAGACTACAAAGATTTGAAAGGGCTTGTAAAGGAAATGGGCGAGATGAAAATTGATATTAAGCCTGATGCCAAACCCGTGAAGAAAAGACCCTACAAACTTGCTCACAAATATAAGGATATTGTCAAAAAGGAGATCGATAACATGCTTGCTGCAAGAATCATATATCCCATTGACCAGTCGGAATGGGCAAGCCCAATGGTCATTCAGCCAAAGAAACAAGATCCGACTCGACTGAGAATATGTGTCGACTTTCGAGAGCTGAACAAGGTAACTTTAACAGATCCCTTCCCTACACCTTTTGCAGATGAAATCATCAATGAAGTTGCAAGGCATGAGTGTTATTCCTTCACGGATGGATTTTCTAGGTACAACCAAGTACCTATAGCAAAAGAAGACCAGAAAAAGACAACATTCGTGTGCGAATTCGGGTCATTCGCATATAAAGTTATGCCTTCCGGTTTGAAGAACGCACCTACGGTCTTCTCAAGAATTGTCGTCAAAGCATTCCAAGAATATATTTACAAAACCATGGTTGTATACTTTGATGATTGGACAATTTATACAATGTTGAAAGATCACTGCAAATGGCTTAGACTAATGTTGGAAAGATGTCGACAGATACAACTATCCATGAACATTAAAAAGTGCATGTTCGCAACACCTATCGGCATATTACTTGGCTATGTCGTGTGTAAAGAAGGTATTAAGGTTGACTACGCGAAGATCAAAATCATTCTCGACCTAAAGCCTCCAGTAAATTTGAAACAAGTACGAATCCTGTTAGGTCATACTAGATATTACAGAAAATTTATCAGACACTATTCCGATATGACTTATCCTCTGGAAGAATTGCTAAAAGAAGATCGAGATTATAAATGGATGGAAGAATGCGACATTTCATTTAACACATTGAAAATAAAAATGGTCGAAGCACCGATTCTTCGATTTCCATATTGGTCAAAGAAATTTCATGTACATATTGATGCATACGGAATAGCAGTAGGAGCCATCCTAACACAACCCGGAGATGATAACATGGATTATCCTAATGCATTCAGTAGTCGGAAGTTGAATAAAGATTAAAGAAATTATTCTACGACTGAAATAGAAGTATTAGGTATGGTATTTGCCCTTTAGAAATACCGCCATTATTTATTGGCTAACCCCTTTGTATTTTATACAGATCACCAAGCTTTAAAATACTTAGTTAATAAGCCATTGCATCACGAAAGATTATGTCACTGGCTATTACTGTTCCAAGAATTTGAATTCGAAGTAATCATCCGACCCGAAAAAAATAATGTCGGACCAGACCACCTGTCAAGAATCAACACAGGAAAAGAACCGACAGGAATTGAAGATGACTTACCGGACGCACACTTGTTTCGCATTGAAGCAGTACCTTCAGAACTTATGGAAATTGCACAATTTATGGAAAATGGGAAAGCTCCTGAGGGAATGAATGAGAAAAAGAGGAAGATATTAGCAATGAAAGAAGCCCCCTACACCTTGATCAATGGTTTCCTCTATAAACTTGGCTTGGACGATATATTACACCAATGTGCACTTGAGCATGAACGACAGGATATAATCACAGAAGCCCATGCTGGACTAGCGAGAGGACACTATCATGCAAATATAACGGCCAGAAAAATCCTGCAGGAAGGACTCTGGTGGGAAACGATTCATAAAGACTGTCGAGAGTTTGTATCTAAGTGTGATAAATGTCAGCGCATGGGCCGACCACTACCAAGAACATAAATGTCATTATGCCCAATTAACCCTAGCCGAACATTTGAAATATGGGCTATTGATTTTACTGGACCATTTCCAGTAGTAGGAAGATGAACAGGCGCTTGGTACATTATTACTGCTGTCAAATACGTTACCAAGTGGGCAGAAGCAAAACCAGTCGAAACATGTTCAAGTCAGGTTGCTACTAAATTCATTTATGAAAACATCATAACACACTTTGGATGTCCCATAACATTGATAAGTGACCAAGGCACACACTTTGTATGTAAAACCATCAAAGCATTGACTAAGAAGTTTGCAGTCGATCATAGAATAAGAACAGCTTATCACCCTCAGTCGAACGGCACAGTAGAATCGTTCAATAAAACACTTACAAAAGGACTGACAAAAATCTGCAATATAGAGAAAGATGACTGGGATGATAAAATACCTGTTGTCCTTTGGGCATATAGAACAACATATAAGAAAATGACAGGACAAACACCATTCTCACTTATCTATGGGCAAGAGGCTGTCATCCCGTTACATTTTCGATGACAAGCACCGACCATTGCAACAACTCTACATATCGACGTCGAAGATACTCAACACGAACGGCTATTACAGCTGTCAAAGCTGGATGAAAGTCGACAGTTGGCATTAGAACATCATAGAGTGCAAAAACAACAATAGAAAGCATGGCATGACAGAAATATCAAACAAAAGAATCTGTCAGTTGGAGATTTAGCACTCCTATATAATAGCAGAGTAAAAGGGAAACCAAAAAAGTTGCATACAGAATGGATGGGACCCTACATCATCGAAAAGTTAAATCCTAATGGCTCAATCCGACTAAATACATTACAAGGAGATGTTTTCAAGAAAGTCGTAAACGACGCCCAACTAAAAAGGTATAAATCATGAACATGAAAAAAAATGGTTAGAAATAACCGAACGAGAGTAATATAGAGCAATCAACCAAATATAGCAGATTGTGGCAAAAAGAAGAAATGACGAGAGAATGGCACAGGAAGCAAGGAAACAGCAGAGAAAAAATTCTGACGCACAACAGTCGATATTACAGACACCGACAAGAACATCGACGGTTTACAGAAGAAAACCCAACACGTCAGAAGTATTGGAGCTCCGACCGTCGAAACATAAATAGCAAAGCTCGTCGACTTAACACAATGAACGAGATGTCGCAGCACCATGATGACAAAGCAATAAAGTCTAAAGATAATCGCACCACCAAAAGTAATGCACCTGACGAATCGCCAATATCCGGCTAGCCTAATTTAATAACTCCATGACATCAGCCATTAATACAGGCCTCTACATCTCGTTCGCCCATGCCGAGTAATTCTGCCATAAATACGGAACTCAAGGATTCTTGGTTACTCTTCTGCTGAGAACTTGAACTCCAAGAAACAGAATTTCCTAACTCTGTTGAAACCATTCTCACAACCTCACACCCTGAATCCGCCATGGCTCCCTGAAAACCTTTAACCGCTAGCAGATCCGCCGCAACATCAGTTAGAGAATTGGAGAAAGAATAATCGCCACTGGAAACTAGACTCCAGTTGATTCGGAATGAAAAGGCATTGGAACCCACCTAGAAGAAAGCATGGAGAAGTGTTGAAGATTGGGGCAAGGAATCAAACGGTCACTGGAGAGAGGAAGCAAAACGGTTGCAGACAGCTACAATCCTACACTACCTAAGGGCACCCTTATTGGATAACTTTGGAGGATTGAAGGAAGTCATTGCACAGTTCATCGTTAGCAGATATCACAACGGCAAGCTTTACCTTGATATTCCAGTCAAAATCAATGGTGAAATTATCCATAAAATTACTGGCCTTTCACATAAAGGAGATGCTGTACCAACAAGCTCAAGTGCCGACTTGGTTGATGAGTTTGTCGATTCTCCTGCTGGAAAGAATTCACGAGGTATAGTCATGAGTCAAATTGTCTTTGGAAATTACAAAACTGCCGCCAAGATTGTATCACACACACTTTCACGGATAGGTAGAGGTTCAGACTTGAAGCCTGAAATGCTAGAAGCTGTTAAAAATATGGCTATGAACAACAAGGTATACAACTGGGAAGATTATTTGGCCGACATTCTCAAATATACATGCCAGAAGTGCCAGGACGAGGGAGATAGCATCTTCTACCCATATCTACTCATTTGGATTGCTATGACCCATTGTCGACCAAAAGGTAACAAAGATTTCACTGAAGTCTGACTCATCCTGATGGAAAATTTATGTTGTTTTTCACCTGGAACAAACCGACATGGACCTACAACAGTCAAGCTTTGTTTTGAAGCACGGTTTACTGACCTTAAAGAAATAGAAACAAGATGGAGGGTACCACAGAACGTCCGTCGAAGCCTTCCCCTGACAGCGCACATCCAAGTATCTTTGGACAACACAGTAGTATGGTACATGGAAGGAGTAGTAGGTCCAACAAAACGGCTCGACTATTATCCCTCAGTAAGTGAAATATTTTTAGAGTTAAGCCGTCAATCTAATCAAGTACTACCCATTCCAGCACAAGCCATGAAAACCAACGTCAAATATGTCGAACCTCTATCCGATATGGAACAATAAGAAGCATATGAAAGTCGGTTATACATGAATACTTTCAGCTATCATCCCAAGCCGACACCTAGCACTAAGATGTTAGCACTCACCCAAACTCCGAACATAGAAGCTGGAAAGCAGTCGAATAGCGATACAGAATCCGACAATCCAGAACATCTTCTAACAGACAATAATATCCAGAAGGTAGCAGCCGAAATCATCACAGCCCGACAGAACCAAGTAATATCGACAAAAGGTAAAGGAAAAAGACAAGTAATAATTCAAGAACCATCGATGATAGATGAGATCAAGCTATACGAAAACGCTACCCAAATCCTGGAAGATGCAGCCAAGAATAAACTGCCCGTCGAAGAGAAATTCAGGAAGTTCTTAGAAAAAGATAAGTATCCATCTTCCCAAGTCATTCTTAAGAAACCCAAACTTTCAGTTGAACCTAATGTTGATGTAACCATCCAGTCCCCCCCCCTTTCCCCAACTACAGTCGAAGAAGAAAGAATTATTTTAGCATTACCTATTCCCCCTGTCACAGAAGACTCTGCCTTGAATACATTCATCGCAAACATTCTGATATTCTGTCCTAACTGGCGCGAGATGGTCATCCAACAACCCATTTTTGCCTCTCCATCTACTGTCCCGGTTCACTTAGCTCCTTCTGACAACATTCAAACAGGAATTTCACCTTTGCTATTACCTAGCCCAGAAATTGTCAGTCACATGACCACCCACCATATCAGAAATCTCGATCCATCAAATCCAATCTATGCACAACAAACAGGTGTCTTCACTCCTCTTCCAATCGAATCACTATCACAGCAAATGAGTCCAATTCAAGCAAAAAACGTTAGAGCGGAAAAATCCCAAGTTGTTAGCTCCCAGGTCGAGTCTAGTCTAGTTAGTCCGGATCCGTTCGACAGTACCATTTCACCAGGTCCAATTTCGACATCCGCTAACCTACCATCATTCCCAGTAAACTAGTCGAGTTCCCCTATCGAAGGATCCAAGTCTAGTTCAATTTCATAACAGCTCAACAAAGAAGCAGACACGATAGAAGCAGAAAAAGTCACGGAACCAGTCGAGACTAGAGAAGCTATGGCCAACACAACAGGACCATCAGAACACACAAATGCTCCAGCTACTAATACAAGCAATATGGAAATCTCTAGCACATCATTAGCAAATCCAGTAACGGTCGAAGGACCAGAACATGACAATCTAGTCATTACAACAACAGTACCCAGTACACAAAGTCAAGCAGAATAGGCTGCTATCAGTGCACAAGTAATCATCGAAAATCACCCAGCAACAGCCGAAAAAGATAAGGGGCCAAAACAACAAACCATAAGCAAAGAAAAAGAGAAAAGTAGCCGAAAGAAACACAAAGAGAAGAAACGTAAAGAAAGAGAATTGCAGTAGCAACTGCAAATGCAGCAAACATAGCAAGGACAATCAGAAAATATTCCTTATGTATACTTAGATCAATTTGGAGCTGCTACAAGCTATCAGCCACGGTTGGCCTCCCAAGTAGAACTTGATTTACTCGAAGATGCAGTTTTCAAAGCGCAAAGATATCACCGATAGGAATCAGAAGACCAGTTACTGCAGCTACAGAACAAACGAGCTACATTTCTTACTAAGTGTGAAAAATTAGCTCAACAAGTTATCCTGCTTCCAGCTAGTTCTGACACGACACCACCTCTAGACAAAGCATACCAGTTACTGGAATCTGTTGTGTCGATGTTACAATCTGAGCTTCTCAAGAAACAGCAAGATCAGGCTATTGAGGTAGCTTCCCTCATGAAAAATCAGTTTACATCCTTTTCAGAAGCTTCCAAAGCACTCAAGCAGTACGCTCATCAAGCAGAAAAACTTGCCATAGTGCTCAACAATTGGTATGTCTACTATGGTGATGTTTATAAAAATATTCAAAAAACAAGAGCATTGCTAAGCAAGCTTCAGCACCAACACTTGACTGCAAATGAAGCCCTTATCGAAAAACTCGATAACCAGATCATCATGGAGAACAATCAATTGGATAAGTTAGAAAAACAAGAAGTTCAGTGGATGTCACAGGCTCGAGGAGGTCTCAACAAACTTGAATAAATTCAGCCTCGAATCAATCAGTTACTTGCTGCTGCCGACAACACAATTAACACATTTGGTCCCAACATGATCCATTTGCAGGATACATCCACTCACGACAAGATGGAAAATTTGTCGAAACTCACAACTCTGACTGTCGACATCCAGAATCTGCTCCGCACTTGGGAAGAGTTCCAGCACCATCTCTCTGTCTCTGCTGAAGTTATTGTTGAAGCTTGTCTCCAGATTCTTGATGTTATGGATTCTAGCATTTCTTTGACATAATTGTTTCTATAATCCAATTTTTGTAATTTTGATCTCTCCATTTTCTTCGGGACGAAGAAATATTTTGAGGTGGAGGAGATTTTGGAGGGGCCTAGGTCGGCCTGTCGACTAGGCCCTCCACCCGACCATTCTGTAGCACATGTCGACAAGTCACGTCGACTAGTATGGGTCGGGTCGGTTGGATAAACCGACATACGGTTATGTAACTGTATCTGCACATATATATATCTAGGCTGGTGAGCCGATAGACTAGGAGAGATTGATTCTATCATATTGTTCTGCTATTGCTGGTTAATACAAAGACTATTCTCTCTATCTGTCTCGTCTCTTGTATCTGTGTCATTGTGTATGCTTGATTATATTGTGTAATGTATCTAGGATAACTATGTGAACCATGGGACTACAACAGCCACCTACTTCGAAAATATCAAGGAGACTATGATTTTGGCTTCATACAACCACTTCAATTATTTTTCAATTAGTGGGAGCAACATGGGATTCATCCTCCTCGGCTTCTTCCTAAATGGATTCTCGCTAGCCTTGACTTGTATGGTATGTTGGATGACCGTTGTGTCATATTCTTTAAGGTATTCATAGCACCACGCAAACACATTAGAGAATTTCCTCATTAAACCTATATAGTCTCCCTTGACATATGGGTTAAAGACTTCGACAGCTTGATAATTTTGGGCTCTTCGTCACTCCCAATGTTACAGTCTTCTACCTCATTGGGGTTTGTAGTAACCTTGTGATTCTTGGCAACATCATTTTCATCAAACAGTTTCTCCAAAGGCACCAATCCTTTGGGGATGTAGTTACCCTTCAACTGTAGGATCTCTTTTCCTCCCAAAGTGGCTTGGGGCTCTGGTGGATCAGGTTCCCACTTCTCACCTTCAAAGTTGTCTTGTTCGATCTACGTATTGGAAAACTCTTTAGTCATTTCTAGAAATTTCTTGATCTGTTGATCATCTTCAAGTATTTTCCAGTTCTTAGTGTTTTCTGGGACGGAAGGCCTTTGCCTTATATTAATCATGTGAGTTCTATTAGGATAGGAAGGGAGATGAAATCTGCTAGCAGAGCTGGCTAGAATGTCTGCCACTGTATTCTACTCTCTGGGAATGAAAAAGATATCGCACTCTGTGAAGAAATTGTCAAACATGTCCCACACAGCATTCCTGTAATATTTTAGCCTGGGATGTTTAGCCTCATAGTTTCCTTTCACCTTTTGTATTATTAGCTCTGCATCCCCGTAGACTTTGACCTTTTTAGCTTTTAGGTCTTTAAGTATTCTCAAGCCCAACAATAGCGATTCATAGTCTTCCTCATTATTTGAACAGACAAACATTAGCTTAAAAGTATGGAATTTGGTGCAGGCACTTCCCTTATCTGGGGGGAATGATCCATACCCCAGCTCCAGCTCCTTCTTTATTTATGGCCCCGCCAAATCTCATGAACCAATGATCTTCTTTTTGAGTTGCCAAGATAGTTTCGGCATCTATCTCTGGCTTCTTATGGCAGTCTTCCTCCCCTGGATGCTCACCGTCTTCTGCATTGGTTACGTTGTCCAGGAATAGTACCTCATTTTCATTACTAGCTTCATCCTTTACTCTAGGAAATCTAGTAACTTGGCCACTTCCTTCTCCTGAACCTGGCTCATAGCAAAGAATTGAATAACCTCTATCAGTGTCCACGACAAATATGGGGTGATTATCAGGCTTGTCCTTGTTGCTTACTACATAAGACATCCTATGCTTTCTGTATAGTCTCTTGTGCTCCCCAAAAATAGGGATGGTGGCATAAGACATATCCATATGCATGGTTCATTTCAACTTTGAGGTCCAGGATCTAGGAAACAACATCCCAAATTTAAGTGGAATATCTGCCACCACTACATCCATGATGATATTCATTTGTGGTATTTGAGTGAGTGAGACCACCATGTCCTTGATCATCCCCATGCATGGGACCCTACTATAATCAAATGAGAACATATCCTTGTACGGCCTTATGATTTCTAATCCTAGCCTTTCCACCACTGAACTTGGCATGAGATTATGTGAACCTCCTAAGTCAAACATGGCATTGTGTAGGATGTGATCATGTATATTCGGACTGAAATAGAAAGGAGGGACATCCTTTTCTGAAGTATTTCCCACATGGGGACCAAACAGAAGGGAAGGGTTTTAATCTTACAGGTTTAGGGTATCAGGTTGTTTTCCTTCTCTAAAATTTATTGCTTTAAGGATCCGGTCTTTGTATCCCGAGTTCTTGACCAACTCATGTAAAGGGATGGAGATCTTAATCTTAGATATTCAACTTTCTAAGCTGAAAGCAGAATGGACCCTTTCTACTGCCTTTGTACTACTTTCATCTCCCCACTCTGGATTCTCCTTAGGATCCTTTTCTCCCTCCCTTGGCATCTTATCAGAGACTGTGATCCTTGGGTCCTTTTTCCCAGGGGATCCTTTTCTTTATGGCTGAGAAGAGTATGGATCAGTAACAGCCTTTCCTCGGTCTATTGTTATTTTTTTACTTCTCAAATTGTGTTTCCTCTCGAACTCACAGATGGCATTGTGGAGCCCCCTCTGGTATTGATCAACTTCTGATTCCTCTAGGCCACCATCTGATTGTGGGAATGATTGGTCATGTTCATCCTTAGTCAAATAGCACTGTGGTGGGGTCTGATCCAAGAGATGGATCTGGTCTTCATGATGCATATAGTATTCTTCTTCTTCTTCTCTAAGGTTCTCAACAAAAGGTGGTTTGATTGGTTGATTATCAGGATTTCTAGGGTCTCTTGGATCTCTAGGTCTTCCTTGTGGGCCAAGGGTCCTTCTGAGATTGTTATTTCGAGCTTGAGGTTCTGGGTTTTCTCTGGAAGGAAGCCTATTGTCTAGGGAGATCCTATCCACCAATCTCTCCATAGTTCTCATCATCTGCTCAAATTTGGAATCCATGGACTAGGATGTGGAAGGTTGCATTGCTTCATTACATCTCTTTTTCCCAGCCTCGTTCATGTGTTTCACTTTACTAGAGGCCATCAGGTTAGCTTCCACTTCTATTGCATATTTTATCATATCTAGAAGAGTGGCAGATATTCTTTCTCTTAATATGAGAGCAAAGTCACTATCAAAACAATTGGCAAAATGAAGCTTGGATGCCCCGACAAGAGGTTTAATGTCCATTGGGATAGAGTTGTACATCCTCATGAACCTGGCTGAGAATTCTTGGACCGTCTCAATAATTGTTTTCTTAGTGTTTTCATATTGAGTGAGTATTTGGAAGGGATTTTGTTTGTCCTACCATTTGTCCAGGAAAACTTGTTCAAATCTTTCATAGGTATCAATTCCTCCATTGGGAAGGGATTTAAACAACTTCTTCACTTCCCCTACAAGGCTTTGGGAAAATAACCTCATCTTGGAATCATCTTCATCTACCTACTCTAGGTCTATAAAATCAGCAAAGTGGTCCACATGTTATTGTGCAGAAGTATTTCCCTCCCCATCAAATCTCACGAGGCACTGGGCATAGCCCACAGGTAGGTCATCGAAATTTGGTGGGAAGGCTAAAGGGGAAAATCTGGAAACCATAGCTCTTGGGGTTTGCTTGGGAGCAGGGAGAGGAATATTCAGGGGTTGGGAATTCTTTCCAATAGCTCTAGTGAAGGGGAATAAGCCCCTATTTTCTTCTTTGACTAATAAGTTTCCCCACAAGGCACTCGAACACTAGGTCTGGAACTTTCTTTGGTCAAACAAGGCTCCTCTTAGATTTGTATCAGATCTAGACCTAAATGGGGAGGATTCAGTCCTTAAATATGAGGAGGCCCTTTCTACAACATGTGATTCTTTTTTAGGTAAAGAAAAGGACCTAGTTAACAGAGAAATACTTGTTTGGATTTTCTTTGATTTCTTGATGACTTTCTCTGAATCTGATGTAAGATTTGGAAGCTTTGGTTCTGGATGACTTCTAGTAGGTATCCTCCTAGAAACCAGACTTCCTTCTAGGAGCCCGCTGACTTGAAATATGGAGTCGCCAGGAGAATAATATAGGACCCTCCAGGCGTCTGACTATTGTTCACCATCAACCATCAGCTCTGGTCAGATATAACTTATTGAAGTGAGGCCTCTCTCCAGTGGAATCGCCTATTTGAAAGTTGGATTCACCAAGGAAAAGGATACAACCTCAGAACGTTAGACTCTTTGTTTGCCCTCAAAGGTCCAATTTAATACTGTGAAAACTAGAGATTGTTCCCAGCGGAGTCGCCAAAATGTTATCACTCAAGATTTTCTTGGGTTGTGGCAGGAAAGACCATGAGGTAACTGTTGCAAACCAATCTTTACTGGATGGAAACTAGCCTTCCCAAACACAGAGAGGGATCTCTCTTTAGCACTTCCAACAACAGGATATAGCTTGAATAGGCTGGGTTATTTGGTAAAGTGGAGGTTAGACCTTCAAGAAATGCATTAAAAGGGCTTTTTGGTTGGTTGGGGTTAAGAACAGGAGGACAGTTGGGCATGGATTCAACTTCGGTGGGTTACAGTCACAAATGACAGATTCAGACCACGAATGCATAGGAAAGAGGTAAGGTAGATGAGGTTCTTTCAAGTCACATTGATCAATAGATGAAGGCAGAAAAAGGAGAACAGATTCATCACAAATCTCGAGCATCTGAAAATGAATTCTAACCTGCAAATTTTAGAAGAAAGGGTGGAATACCTAGTCATATGCATCTAGAGCATGTGGACATGAATTCCAGACCATGTAGTCTTGATATTTAGGTACTACAAAAGAAAACAACTAATGGAAATACAAATCCAAAACACATACATAGGAAATAACAGACATCAAAACCCACATCACAAGAATATCAAGATCCAGAATCAGGTCTTCTCATTGAATTAAGAGGCCGAGCTCAATACATACGCAGAGCAATACTATCTCTGATACAAAAACTTCCAACATTTTGGTCTACTTCGGACCCTACTTTGATAGGCTTACAGAGCATCAAAATATCCTAACTAATTCAAAATAAACTTACACAGGGGATGATGAGGCCGCATGAGCTGAGCCGCTCGAATCAGTGCATCCTGATCCTTCTCGGAGTGATGGTGGGGGATTTCACGCGCTAGAAGCGTGCCATTGGGACACGGAAGTCTCCTGCTTGTCCTTCGAATCAGGTTGTTTTATATTGATTAGGAAAGGAAACTGACACATGCCTCCCTTGTTGTTCTACAATGCACCACCTTCTTGTGAGAGTCTTAATTTCCTCGAAGTCGCAATTTGTTCTGCGAAACCTTCTTCGATCTGCTATTCCCTTTCCGCAATTTCCTTTTCACAATGGCCTTTCCGCAATTTCCCCTCTGCAACAACCTTTCCGCAATGGCCTTTCCACAATGACCTTTCTGCAATTTCCCTTCCACAACGGCCTTTCCGCAATCCGCAATCCGCAATGTAGAATGCGGAAACTTACTTTTGCACCATTTGGAAAATTGTCTCTCCACAATCCGTAATCCGTAATCCATAATGCGGAATGCGGAATGTGGAAACTTATCCTTGCACTCTCCGGAAAATTTTCGCTCCGCAGTTTGCAATGCGGATTGCGAGAACGGAAAAACGGACCTGCAGAATGCCATTTTAACCATTGATCTGATCCACTCCCTGATCCTCGCCATCCAATTTTCTTTTACTACAGAAGAAGCCCATTTAGTCCTTTTTAGTTGCGAAAGGCACTTTGATGGATGGATTTTCTCATTCTTTTCATTGTGGCTCTATCCTTTGGCTCAAAAATCACTCGGCAACTAGCCATTTTCAGGATTTTCGGTTCTTTCCTTGGTGGAAACCAAAATAGGTGCTAACAATAGGTATGGATCATCCATGGGAACATATGCATCACAGATCTTATTTCCTTCCAGATCTGAACAAAATTGAGAATGGAGATTTTTCAATGAGACCTGGTGGAAATGTTGATTGGTCCACTAACCCTTTAACAAAACAGGGGATTTTCGCTGAAGGTAATATGGCAAATATTTCGACAACTATCCCAATCAATATTTCCATTAAACCGAATATCGTGGAAAATATTTTCATTGGAGCAAATTGTTCTCCGCAAGAGATCAGTTTGTACAACAACTTATTTAAATAATTTCGCGATGTTTTCTCCTAGTCATATGAGGAGATGCCAGGCATAAACCCGTCTATAATCGAACACGTCATTATGACATATCCTAATATGAAACCAGTTCGAAAAAATCTTTGTCCAGTTAACCCTAGGAAAGTTGCGGCCATTAAGGCTGAGGTTGAAAAGATCCTCAATGTCGGCTTCATTTATCCTATTGACATGACAGAATGGGTGTCTAACCCAGTCCCGTTTGATAAAAAGCAAGGTACCATACGCGTGTGCACATATTTTAGGGATCTCAACAAATCCTATCCAAAATATAACTATCCCACACCATTTATTGATCAAATTATCGATGTGTGTGCGGGCCATGAAATTTTTTCTTTCATGGATGTTTTTTCGGGATATAACTAAATTCAAATCAAACCCAAAGACCATCATAAAATGACTTTCATATGTCCCTGGGGTACCTTTGCCTATAGGAAAATTTCATTTGGATTGAAAAATGTCGGGGCTACTTTCCAGTGAGCTATGAACTTTGCTTTCCATGACATCAAACACGTGGTTGAACATTACTTGGATTATCTACCTGCACGATCTAAGAAGAGAAGAGATCATCCTAAACACTTAAAACTCGTGTTTGAATGATGCAAATACTACAAGATTTGGTTAAACCCTAACAAATGTGTATTTTTCGTCGAGTCTAGACGACTACTTGGTTTCATTGTGTCTAATCGAGGGATTATGGTCGATCCTTTGAATGTCGAGGCCATTGTCAAATTGCCTCCTCCTCGCACTATCCGACAACTTCAATTTTACAAGGCATGTCCAATTTCTTAGACGTTTTATCATCAACTATGCTAATATCACTAAAGATTTCGTGCGATTGCTTAAACAAGATACCCATTTTTTGGGGAATGAGGCTACACAAAACTCTTTTGATGCTTTGAAAAAGGCACTCTGGTCAGTCCCCTTGTTGAACCTGTCGGATTATACTCAATATTTTCTTCTATATATGGCCGCATCTATTTCTATTGTTGGCATAGTCTTGGTTGAGGAAGATGACAAAATCCAAGAGCATGTCATTTATTATCTCTCTCGCATGCTCGTAACTCCTAAACTTAAGTACTCTCACGTCAATAAATTGGCATTAGTTGTTGTGTATGTCGTTTAGAGATTGTGTCACTATATTTTATTGCGAACTACTAGAGTAATAGCAGAGGTCAATCATTTCCAACATTTATTGACCCAACGCATAATCGGGGGTAAATTTAACAAATGGATTGTCAGCTTGCAAGAATTTGATATTACCTTTCAATCTGCTAAGTCAAAAAAGTATTTGGTGTTCACGGAACTTATATCTGAGTTTCCTAGTGATGTAATGCATGATGAAGAAGATCCATCATTCCCCGATGAACATATCTTCCTCATTGCAAACTCTGATTCGTGGTATGGAGACATTTTAATATATCTCCAGACTTTGAAGTTTCCACCAACTTTCTCTAGGGAAGAACAATGAAAGCTTAGGCATCATGCCAAGAACTACCTCATTATTTCTGATACACTATATAGACGCGGGTTAGATTCGATTTTACGCCTTTGTTTGACTCTAGATGAAGCCGAGTCGGTATTGAAGGATGCTCACAGTGGAGCCTTTGTGGGTCCTTAAGTTATCCTTTTGCCTTATGGAAGCCAATTATAAACCAATGGAAGCTTGTCATGTTGAAATTTTGGATATAACAAGTGGTTGTAGTATTTTAGTAACATGCTTTTACTTATGGTATCCAATACTAAGCATGTGGAATCTTACTTTTACATGTGGGGAACATTTGGGCAACTTACAATAAGTAAACAACATACTTCTTTTTAAAAGAAACACATTGTTTTTTGTTAATATGTAGGTTAGATTGTTCATTTTGGGAGAGCATGAAGGGTGCAAATAGTAGGATAATTTCATAATTTCGATTGCTCTCATTAATTTGACAAAAAAGACTCTATAGTTCCATATATTTTTCATACTAATATTAGGGAAAGAAACAGAACATCCATAAAGATGAAGAAGCAACACCTAAAGGCTTACAATATAAAAGCCACTCTTTGCTTAGGGAAAATAAAAAATTATTTTGATATATGGTATTCAAATTCCCACAATTAATAAGACTTATTCATAAATGGCCCTTAAGAACTTGCAACATAGGTTTATGCTTCACTACGAAGGGAATATAGTACTAAGGATAGAAGAGCAGGAAACAACAATTCTTCCTAGGATTTCCACTGCACTAACCTTTTCAATGTTTCTTGTAGGGGATTTGGAGAACTTATGCAAGAGTGTGGTGATGGAAGCTAAATGGTGGAAGAACACATCTATGGATTATAACATAGATCTTATCTTTCAAATTTAACTTTTGGAAAATAACATAACAAGATCTGGAACACTCTATTCACTTTTGCACAAGTCCACATTTCATGGGAAATTCACACACACATACATGCGTTCTACCACAAAGATAAAATTAAAAACATCTTAAAAAGAGTCAGACTAGAGGGCAAAGGAACATATGTTTCTAGAGAATGTTGATATAAATAAACAAAGCAATGTTAAAAATGAGAAACAAAAGTTTGCTAGTTTGATTGAAAAGATCATTTGAATATATATATATATATATATATATATATATATATATATATATATATATATAGAGAGAGAGAGAGAGAGAGAGAGAGAGAGAGAGAGAGAGAGAGAGAGAGAGAGAGAGAGAGATCACTACAAGAGAAAAGGATTATGGTGACAGGCGAAAAATGTCACCATAACCTCATTGGTTACGGTCAAAAGGACATTCATCCCCAAAGGTAGTGTATCCAAAACTGAAAGGAGATATAGATATGCGTAAATTCTGCCACCAATTTCAAAGGACAATAGCGACATAGCTTTAATGACCATCACCATAAACTCATTGTTGATGGTAAAAATGGCTCTTATCACCAAAAAATGAACGTCACCAAAGGCAATGTAGCCAAAAGTGGGGATATATGGAGACGCGCTATGTCCGTCACCAATAAACATCAATCATGATGGTCAGATACTGTCACCAATTCCAAAGGACAACAGTGACATAGTTTTAAATACCATGACCATAACCGTATTGGTGACGTTTAAAATGGCCCAATCACCAAAATATCAAATGCAACGGAGCCAAATTATGGAGATATGTATATGCACTATTCCCGTCACCGATAAGCATCAATCAGGATGGTCTGAGACCGTCTCCAATTCCAAAGGACAACAATGACATAGCTTTAATGATCATCACCATAACCTAATTGGTGATGTTCTCTGACCAAAGGAAAGAGACTCACTATGTCCATCACTAATAAATCATTATTAAATCAGTGACCATCATCGTAACCTCATTTGGCAATGCACGCTAAAGGACCATCACCATTTCCATTTAAATTTACAAAAAAAATTGTTATGAATCTTCAAGGATAGTCACTGAGGTTTCATTAATCTTTACGTGCACATAATTAAATGTCACCATTGAATTTTCAATGGTGACGATCACAAAATTAAACATCACCACTAATTTTTGCAATGGTGACATGCAGAGAATTAAATGTCACCTCTAATTCAAAATTTAAAGTGAAATTTTGGGGCTCTAAATTTTTTGTATATTTTAGTGTGAGTTTAGAAGTGACTTTGTGGTGTATCCCCACAAGGTTCTACAACAAAGAAAACACATTGCAAGATTGCAGCAACACGGAGCACACATCCTCTTTCAAGAAACCATTTCAAACAGTCTTCCAAACAAAGAAATGACCATTAAAATTTCTCATTCAGCTATTAAAATTTTCTCAGAAAATGGCAGATTACATGGAAATTACGGATTTTGAGAGGAACTCTTGATTCACATAAAAATTAAAAATGCCCCCTGGTCTCAGTCTCGGGAAGGGTTTACAATTTGTCAACCAAAATTCAAAGTCAGAAAATTATTACAAATATCTAGTCTTGGCTGCTCTGTCTGCTCTTCCCTTTCCTATTCTTTCTCTCTACTCTTCTCTATGCTCTGTCTTCTCTTCTTCTGCCCTGAAATTTCTCTGTGGTATTTATACACAGGAGGTAGGTATACAATCTGGCATTTTCCTTTCCTTGAACCCAAATTTAATTGGGAAAGAAATTTTAGAATCATCTAATTCACAGCCACATGAAGACTGAAAATACAAGTTATCCAATCTTGATTACATACTACAAATAAAATGATTCTGAAAATACAAGTTATCCAATCATGATTACATATTACAAATAAAATGATTTGGTCATAAAAGATACCATTAATACCTTTTATAAGTTATCTATGTATATGGTTGGTTGAATGTTGATAAGAAGATACCAATAAATTTCTCAATTGTCAGTCACTTGATGTACTTTTGAGTCTCGTAGACCTAATTTGGTAGTTTGTGGACATCAATACCATCTAACTTCAATCAGAAAAAGACCACATTTAAAATCTTGCATATGTACAAGTTTCCATAAATTCAATATGGGAAGTTGGCCAATAAAATTGTTCAAACTTCTGGCCTAAGAAGAGGTATTGTAACATCCCAAAAGTTTGAAAAATAAAAAAATTTCGATAATACCAATAAATATGATATTAATTATGCGGAAGTAGTTATCTGTTTGTTTTATTTAGCATTACTAAAAAATCTTATTGTTATTTAACAAAAGTTTGCTAAGATTTCTATTTTATAATTGACTATTTCAATTGTACTTAACTAATCACATCTTATTCTGATAATGAAGGGGTCTTTTGACACCCGGAGCTTACTTAGCTACAATGCTAAAGTCATTTATCTTGATGCAGGTTCACAGGTAAGAGTAAATTCCAGACATTGAAGTTATTTTGTAAACTACCAGCATTTAAAATAATTGTTGTATTTTTAATTGAATATTATTCAGGTGAGATCTCTATTTTTAATGTTCTTCTATAGGAAGATAAAATGACCTAGTCCCATGTTTATCATAAGTTACTATAAGTGTTGGAACTGTAAAAATTAACAGCAAAAAGATCATACAGTATCGTAAGCTTGAATATTACCAATTACACAAGAGTTAGTATAAAACTCTACAATCAAGTATGTCCATAAATACTTTTATCCAAGAGTTGTTACAATGATAATGACCATAATTTTATACAGTCCAATTGTCATTTATGAATCAAAAAGGCAAAATATGACAATACAATTCTAATGTCATATGAACATTTGTCATATTATACGAACATAGTGATAACACCTAAACTATACTCTCATCCTAAATTAGATCATCCTATAGCTTAGCCAAATATTAATATTGCA
Organism: Larix kaempferi; assembly: GCA_027924585.1. Lineage (NCBI taxonomy): Eukaryota > Viridiplantae > Streptophyta > Pinopsida > Pinales > Pinaceae > Larix > Larix kaempferi. The sequence goes on from BSBM01000264.1 coordinate 10,967,729, forward strand.
ATTGTATCTACTGGACATAGAAATTATAGCGATGTATAGTGTGCAAAATGAGTATTTAAATATTTTGAATATCAACATTATAAATAACTAGATACATGGTATTCTAAACTCTATTCTATGAATTCAAAAGATTTAATATTAGTTAGGGTCATGAACCAAAAACATATTTATGTACCATGACCTATCCTATGACTCTAACATTAGACATTTTTACTATACCTATCAAAAATTGTTATAATCATTAATATGATCCAAGATCACAACCATATACTATACTAGAATGAAATGTAATAATAATCAAATGTATAGTGTAGGGTTGCGAGGTTATATTATTCTATTCCTATATACAAATTCATAACATCAAAGTCGGTGGTACCCAAAACATTGTTATAACAATCGACATATATCAAAATAATTGTAATGATAACAAGGTTTGAATGAGGATGCATGTAATAACTATGATACTATGCAAACAAATGGAATTCCAACACAATGCCAAGGTTATGTAATCGTCGTTGGATTGTACAGGCTGACGAGCACTTTAGATTTAAAGGAATTAACTGAGTTTTTAATGTGCATGGCTCGGTGTCATCCTAGTTGGCTCAGGGCATGTGATCAACCTTTGGGTAATGTGCTTTCGCACAAGTGGAGAGAGTTAACTCCTTCCAATCCAAAACCCTAGTATTCATTGTCGTTCTTCGTGTTTTGGGTATGAGGCCGACAAGCTGCGAAATCTAAGGGTTGATGAGTTTGTTTGGGGTTTGGAACCCACGACCTCTGTGTTAATTTAATGGTGTAATTCAAACCTGGAAGTGATAGCTTGGTAGTCACAGTTCAGGTTCTTTTTCTGTTGTAACCTCCAGATTGAAAAATGTTGTTTTAGTGTTGAAGAAGCCTGAACCTGGCCTGAAGAGTGTTGGAGTGTATGTTCAAAGATTGTGGTGTCTGTTCAGTTTTTACAGTGCTTGCTCAAGATTCGAGAATACAATCTTCAGGCTCATTTTTATACTGAATATTCCACATGTGAGTGCAGGGTTTGAAACTAATCCCTCGGGGTCTGTAATAGTGATACTATATAATGTTACAGGGGTTTCTCGAAGTGTAAGTTAAGGTTTTCAAGAGTGTAAAAGAAGCTGTAACCTCTGCGTTGTAGAATAATGGTGTTTTTCCAGACTTTGTGAAAATAACTACGAAGTAAGGGTTCAAGATAATCGTTGTGCTTCCTCTGGCTTGGAACTTACTTACTCAGAGCAGTCCAGAAGAAATATGTTTATCGGTCTTCGGTTTTACACAATGATTCCAGTCTGCATCTCTAACGAAATACTGAAGGTGAGTCTTAATGTAATCTTTCCAGGTTTACTTGTCTGTTTTACTTTTCCAACAATACGTTCTCTAACAACATTGTCCACAAATATAAATGTTGGGTCCAAGATGGATTTTCGGCCTTGCTCGTTGTGGATGAAGGGTGCCGATGACTCCACTGTCCTGGTAAGTCTCGGGCTCATCTACAACCCTGGACTTGTCAGAAGTTGACATGTTAAGCTTTAGTAACTAGGTTAAAATGTAGAGAGTGATGTAATGTTCGTGTGATGCCAAGGCTATAATCCTGTGTGATAAAGTTTGTGTTTAAGCGATGGCCACTTTGCCATTGTACAATGTGCAAGTTTTGTGTTAAAGGTTTGAAGTCATAAGACTTGGAAATAAACATACTTTTTTTTAATACAAACACTATGTTGTCTTTTATGAAAAGTGTTGTTGTTAACATGGCTACCGACTTCGATGTAGTTACATTCACCAGTGTTTAGCAGGTTTAAATAAGATAACCGGAATGTTTTGACCTTCGTTTAGATTAGGGTTTGAACAAATATCTGTGTAATGTTGAAGAAGGGCCGAAAACAAAATGCTCATTTATTCATGTATCTAAAGTTTAAATGGCAAGTTTTGTTCTATGTTGAAATGAGTCTTGGCAGGGTTGGTTAGAATGCTTATAAAAACTTTCAAAAAGGAAAAATGTTTATTTTTACAGCTGTTAAAATCCTTGGAAAATACTATTACTTGGAAAACATGATATGTATGATGTTAATTGCATTTGTTTGCTATCTTAATGAAATAGAAATAGAAGGATAATACATGACTGTGCAGAAATTAAAGTAGATTTATATTTTATGAGATAACAACAGAATCCTATAACACTGTCTATACTTATACAGTAAATTCTTACTCTATTTAGATATAGGTCAGAATGGAAACAAATCACTTAATATAATTATTTATCCAATCAAATGGCAATCTGCCTATCTCTCATCTATTATTTAATTTGCTTCTCTATACTAGAGTACGATGCAAATAACAGCATGTGGAAAAATATAGAGTTGATTTTCTAATCATATTTTTAACAAGCCTTATCATTCAAACTTAAACAAAAATCAGAAATAAATAAATTTACAAAACAGAGTTTGATGATTTCACTAAAAAAAATTATTAAACTGTAAACAAAAATAGGAAACAACAAAACCTGGTTAATCTTTAGGGAAACACACAGCCCAAGGAGCCTGTTCCACCCAACCAATTCCTGAAGACAGCCAAGTTACTTTCCTTAGGACCCCCGAGCTTGTTCACTAAACCACCAGGAGGAAGAAACTTAGAATCTTAGGCTCTACACTTAGTAGCAATAGTTATCCAGTCTTTAAGAGTTAGCAGTCAAAGGACCTGCACCAGCACCTCTGGTTCTCCTTATCAGATTAATTTGCAGACTTACAATGCACTCACATAGCCTCCCTATTCGAATCTCTCAGTCATCACCTGATGCACATGAGGAATATTTCTGCATAAATATTGTGTAAGAGGTGCCTGCTCAATTAGAATTTGCCTTATGTAGGCTTCCTAGGCCTTTCAGTTGTTAACTGGTCATTAAATGAGCTACCTGCTCACTCCCTCCACCTGGGAGATAATGCCACATTTGTAGGGGTATTTGTCCCATAACCAACAACTAGTGGTGAAGTGCAATTGCTGCCATCTGTCCCATGCCTTCTAATAGCTTCCATTCCTCCTAGTGGGTCAGTGAACACTCATTTAACAGTTCCCTTGGGTGTTTGTCTCCTACTTTAATTTATTAAATAATAATAATTCAGTAATTACATTCATCCTTGACCAAACTTGGTCATAATTACAAAACTTTGTAATTAAATTTAACATAAAGTATTTTTCCAATAAAATAATAATTTCAGAAATTGGGTAGGTGACATACACCCCCCTTAAGTATCAACATCGTCCTTGATGTTGGTCAATCACTCTCTGAGTGTTCCTGAAACAGAGTTGGGTATGCTGCCTGCATACTACTCTCCAACTCCCAGGTTTCCTCTTCTGGGCTAAGGTGCTTCCATTGCACCTTCACTTGCCCAATGGTGCGATTCCGAAGCAAAGTTTCCCTCCTTTTGAGGATACAGTCCGGTTCCACCTGAAAATATCCATCTTGTCCCACCTGTACATCATTCCAGTTTACAACATGAGTAGCAATGTGCCCATACTTCTTTGAAAACGATATATGAAAAACATTATGTATTTTTAAATTTGGTGGCAAATCCAGTTGGTATGCCACTGGTCCAACCTTGGACAATATTTCATCAAGACCACAATACCTGGGTGCCAACTTGGCACATCTTCCCAATTTTAATGAACTCTTTTTCGGTCTTACCTTGAGGAACACATGTTCACCAACCTGGAATTCTTTATGAGTCCTTTTTAAATCTGCTTGACTCTTTTGCCTATCTTGGGAAACTTTTAAATTTCCTTGTACCTGTTTCACAATTAGTTCTAACTCCTGCAATAATTTAGGTCCTAAAACAACTCTATTTACTGGGTCATTCCAAGAAACAGGTGTATCACATTTCCTACCATAAAGAATTTCAAATGGGATAAGTCTATATGATGCATGATAATGGTTATTTTATGCAAATTCTGCTAAGTGTAAGTAGTCTTCCCACTTACCAAGCTGATTCTTAATATACATTCTCAATAAGTCTTCTAAAACTTGATTCACCCTTTATGTCTGTCCATCCGTTTGTGGATGAAATGTTGTGCTGAAATTTAAGGTTGTATTCAACCCTTTAAACAAAGATCTCCAAAAGTTTCCAGTAAATTTAGAGTCACGATTTGAAATTATCACTTTCGGTATACCATGTAGTCGAAAAATCTGTTTCATGAAGATTTCTGCAATATCTGGAGCCTTATGAGTAGTCTTCACAGGTATAAAGTGTGTTGCTTTGCTCAGTTTGTATACTACCACCATGATAGAGTCATTTTGTTTCTGATTTTTGGGTAGTCCAGTAATAAAGTCTATGCTTATCACTTCCCATTTCCAACTCGGTATAGGTAATGGATGTAACAATCCGGCAGGATGTTGGTGTTCAACTTTCACTTTTTGACAATCCAAACATTTAGCTATGTACGCTGCTACTTCATATTTCATTTTGGGCCAATAGTATTCTTTCCTGAGCATAGTAATGGTCTTCTAATATCCTGGATGGCCAGAATAATGGCTTTTGTGCATCTCATTTAAAATCAGAATTTTTATTTCTGGTATGTTAGGTACATACAATCTGTTTTTGTATAGCAAAAGTCTATTTTCCTTCAATCTGTAATCTGCCATAGAATTTTCAGAACTGCTATTTGCTGTCTTTTCCTTTAATTTTCTATATTCTTCATCTGTTTCACTCCTTTCAATGATCTGATTTTCTAAATATGTTGAGTAAGTACTGATGGCTGAAATAAAATTTAGTTTTGCTTTACAACTCAATGCATCTGCAACCTTGTTCTCTTTCCCTTTAATATGCTGAATTTTGAAATCATACTCACTTAAGAAAGTTAACCATCTAGCTTGTCTAGCATTTATATTTGTCTGATCTAATAAATATTTCAGATCCATGTTGTCTGTCAATAAGGTGAATTTTCTGCCAATAAAATGAATTTTCTGCCAATAAGGTGGTGACGCCACATTTTTAAAGCATGAATTACTGCTAATAATTCTAAATCATAAGTAGAGTAATTCTTCTCATGTATTTTCAGCTTTCTTGATTCGTATGCCACTTCATGCCCTTCTTGTGTTAGGACTCCATCAAGTCCGTCATTACAAGCATCTGTGCAAACTATGAAATCTTTATTAGGATTTGCTATCCTCAGAATAGGTGTTGTAGTCAACAATTCCTTTAACTTCTTAAAACTGTCAGAACATTTCTGATCCCACACAAATTTCTTCCCTTTCTTCTGCAAGGAGGTTATGGGGTTTGCAATCTTTGAAAAACCCTCTATAAATTTTATGTAATATCCAGTCAATCATTAATGGCTTTTATTTTGTCAGGGTCTACCGAGATTCCTTCTTTAGAAATTATGTGTCCTAAATACTGAATTTTGTCCTTGTAGAAGTCACACTTACTAAACTTAGCGTATAGTTGATGATCTCTCAGCACTTGTAAAATAATCCATAGACGTTCATCATGCTCTTCTTTGCTTTTAGAATACACTAAAATGTCATCTATAAATACAAATGCAAACTTATCTGAGTATTTGTGCAGAATATTGTTCATCATACACATAAATATAGCCGGGGCATTAGTCAAGCCAAATGGCATGACTACGAACTCGTAATGTCCGTATCGAGTTCTGAAAGATGTCTTGAAAATATATTCATCCTTAACCCGCACTTGATGATATCCTGAGCTTAGATCAATCTTTGAAAATATCGTTGCTCCATGCAGCTGATCAAATAGACCGTCTATGCGGGGCAACGGATACTGATTCTTGATTTTCATCTTATTAAGCTGGCGATAATCTATGCACAGTCTTAGGGTTCCATCTTTCTTCTTAACAAATATGACAGGTGCTCCCCAAGGAGACGTGATGGATCTTATATAATTCTTATCAATCAGTTCCTTCAATTGTGATTTCAATTCGTTTAACTCCAGTATATTCATTATGTATGGAGCTTTAGAATTTGGTACTGCTCCTGGTATTAACTCGATGGTAAAATCTAAATCTCTTTTAGGAGGTAATTCTAGAATCTCCTCAGGAAATACATCCTTAAAATCCTTTAGGACAGGTATGTCTTCTAATTTTAGTTTGTCCTCTTTACAAATAAACTCATCATTTACTGCAAACAACTGACATCCTTTCGTAACTGCCCTCTTAACTTGCATAGCTGAAATCTGTGTAAGGGTTACCTTTCTTGGGATACCTTTTACTTCTACAGTTTTTCCTTCTTCATTTAAACATGTAAAAGAAATTTCATAACAGTTCAGAATGACATGATGGGCTTATAACCAGTCCATTCCGATTATAATATCATAGGATCCTAAAGGTAAAATATTCAATTTGATTTGTGTCTGTAATTGATTCATGGATAAAGTACAACTTTCTAGAAAATCTGATACTTTCCTCTTTGTTCCAGTTGCTAGTCTAACTAACCAAGATTTACTAAAACAATTTATGTTTTCAATTTAATACTTTCCACAATATCTGGTGATATATAACTTAAGCTAGCACCTGGGTCAATTAAAACAGTAATAGGATGATTTTGTAACATACCTTCAATTTCTACCATAGAGATTTGATGATCTGCTTGCCTGTTGTCGAGTGTTGCATTGATTCTGGGCATCTCTTGTGCCACATCTCCAACAGTAGGTTCAGTCTGAATAGAGTGAATGTTGTTAGATGTTTGCTTCCTCTTGGGACATTCTGATGCATAGTGAGGACCTTGACATTCGAAACATTTGATAGGTGCCTTTTGTTCACTGGTCCTAGTATTATTGGGAGCATTTATGGGTGCTGTAAAATTCTGTTGCTGACTATTTCTGAAATTATTTCCTTGAAAATTTCGATTCTGGAAATTTTTCTTTTGGAAACTGGAATTTCCATTGAATCTGAAATTTTTCTTTTTCAGTTCAAAATTGTTGGGTTTATGACTTTTCCAGTTTGTCATTCCTTCTCTTTTCCAATTAGTGTCATAACAGAAAACCACCTTTCTCATAGCCTCTTCCAAGGTCTTTGGACTATCATACTCGATTCTATCCATAATATTGAAAGGTAGGCAGCTCAAGTATCATTGAATTTTTGGTTTTTCTTCTATGAGGTATGACACATATCTCAGTAAGTTCATAAATTTACTGTTCATTTCCTTCATGTTCATACCTCCCAACTTCAAATCGTAGAACTCTTTGGATTTTTCTTCATAGTACTGTTCAGATAAAAACTTCTTCTTAAAGTATCGTTTAAAAGTACTCCAGTTTACATCTTTATCCTTGATACCCTTTACTCTTTTGATGTCCTCCCACCAAATATCCGCTTTTCCGGTCAAGTTATATATAGCCATTTTTTCTTTCAAGAATTCTGAATAGTTATAAATATGGAAATATTTCTTCATGCCAGACAACCATGCTTCATCTGTCTCGCCCTTCTCAGTTTCTCCATTGAAAGTTGGAGGTCTAATCTTTTTGAACTCCCCAGAAATTTGTTCATACTCTTTATGGGTTTTCTTCCTGGGTTTGTAATCTCCTTTACTACTATCGCTTGAATAGTTACGTCTCTTTTTGCGTGCTTCAATAGCATTTCCTAATGATGTTGAACTACTGTTCACATCATCGATTTTCATTTTCTTACTTTTGTTACTATGAGGCAGATCCTCATCCTTGGAGATATCTTCATTATCTCTCCACTGCTCATAAATTGGGCATTGTTCAAACAACACTTGGTTTAACTCTTCTTGTGCTTTCAGAATTCTTTCATTGTCTTGTTTCATAGATCTAATTTCTGCCTTTAATTCCTGAAACGCACGTAACAGTTCTGACGAATTGTTATTCAATTCCCTGTGGCCTTCTTCTGCATAGTGCTGTCCCGAACTATGGCTATTTGATTGAAATCTGTCTTCAGCATGTTCAGCTGAGTTCTCCATACCTGTAACTTAAAATAATTTATGTATAACAAAATAGTTTAAATTTTAATTAGTAAGTTTTTCTGCAGTAATAAATTTCTGTTGCGTGTTCTTGGACCTTTTTCAAGCCTAGAGTTTGAACATGAGCTCTGATACCACATGTAACATCCCAAAAATTTGAAAAATAAAAAAATTTCGATCATACCAATAAATACGATATCAATTATGCGGAAGTAGTTATCTGTTTGTTTTATTTAGCATTACTAAAACATCTTACTGTTATTTAACAAAAGTTTGTTAAGATTTCTGTTTTATAATTGACTATTTCAATTGTACTTAACTAATCATATCTTCTTCTGATAATGAAGGGGTCTTTTGACACCCGAGACTTACTTAGCTGCAATGCTAAAGTCATTTATCTTGATGCAAGTTCACAGGTAAGAGTAAATTCCAGACATTGAAGTTATTTTGTAAACTACCAGCATTTAAAATAACTGTTGTATTTTTAATTGAAGATTATTTAGGTGATATCTCTATTTTTAATGTTTATTCTATAGGAATATAAAATGACCTAGTCCCATGTTTATCATAAGTTACTATAATGTTGGAACTGTAAAAAGTAACAGCAAAAAGATCATATAGTATCGTAAGATTGAATGTTACCAATTACACAAGAATTAGTATAAAACCCTACAATCAAGTATGTCCAGAAATACTTTTATCCAAGAGTTGTTACAATGATAATGACCATAATTTTATACAGTCCAATTGTCATTTATGAATCAAAAAGACAAAATATGACGATACAATTCTAATCTCATATGAACATTTGTCATATTATATGCACATAGTGATAACACCTAAACTATACAGTCATCCTAAATTAGATCATCCTATAACTTAGCCAAATATTAATATTGCAATTGTATTTAGTGGACATAGAAATTATAGCGATGTATAGTGTGCAATATCAGTATTTAAATATTTTGAATATCAACATTATAAATAACTAGATACATGGTATTCTAAACTCTATTCTATGAATTCAAAATATTTAATATTAGTTAGGGTCACGAACCAAAAACATATTTATGTACCATGATCTATCATATGACTCTAACATTAGACATTTTTACTATACCTATCAAAAATTGTTATAATCATTAATATGATCCAAGATCACAACCATATACCATACTAGAATGAAATGTAATAATAATCAAATGTATAGTGTAGGGTTGCAAGGTTATATTATTCTATTCCTATATACAAATTCATAACATCAAAGTCGGTGGTACCCAAAACATTGTTATAATAATCGACATATATCAAAATAATTGTAATGGTAACAAGGTTTGAATGAGGATGCATGTAATAACTATGGTACTACGCAAACAAATGGAATTCCAACACAATGCTAAGGTTATATAATCATCGTTGGATTGTACAGGCTGACGAGCACTTTAGCTTTAAAGGCATTAACTGAGTTTTTAATGTGCATGGCTCAGTGTCATCCTAGTTGGCACAAGGCACGTGATCAACCTTTGGGTAATGTACTTTCGCACAAGTGGAGAGAGTTAACTTCTTCCAAGCCAAAACCCTAGTATTCATTTTCGTTCTTCGTGTTTTGGGTATGAGGCCAACAGGCCACGAAATCTAAGGGTTGAGGAGTTTGTTTGGGGTTTGGAACCCACGACCTCTGTGTTAATTTAATGGTGTAATTCAAACCTGGAAGCGATAGCTTGGTAGTCACAGTTCAGGCTCTTTTTCTGCTGTAACCTCGGGATTGAAAAATGTTGTTTTAGTGTTGAAGAAGCCTGAACCTGGCCCGAAGAGTGTTGGATTGTATGTTCAAATATTGTGGTGTCTATTCATTTTTTACAGTGCTTGCTCAGGATTTGAGAATACAATCTTCAGGCTCATTTTTATACTGAATATTCTAAATGTGAGTGGAGGGTTTGAAACTAAGCCCTCAGGGTCTGTAATAGTGATACTATACAATGCTACAGGGGTTTCTTGAAGTGTAAGTTTAGGTTTTCAAGAGTGTAAAAGAAGTTGTAACCTCTGTGTTGTAGAATAATGGTGTTTTTCCAGACTTTGTGAAAATAACTACGAAGTAAGGGTTCAAGATAATCGTTGTGCTTCCTCCGGCTTGGAACTTACTTACTCAGAGCAGACCAAAAGAAATATGTTTATCAGTCTTCGGTTTTACACAATGATTCCAGTCTTCATCTCTAATGAAAGACTGAATGTTATTCTTAATGTAATCTTTCTAGGTTTACTTGTCTGTTTTACTTTTCTAACAATACGTTCTCTAACAACATTGTCCACAAATATAAATGTTGGGTCCAAGATGGATTTTCAGCCTTGCTCGTTGTGGATGAAGGGTGTCAAGGACTCCACTGTCCTGGTAAGTCTTGGGTTCATCTACAACCCTGGACTTGTTGGAAGTTGGCATGTTAAGCTTTAGTAACTGGGTTAAAATGTAGAGAGTGATGTAATGTTCTTGTGATGCCAAGGCTATAAGCCTGTGTGATAAAGTTTGTGTTTAAGCGATGGCCACTTTGCCATTGTACAATGTGCAAGTTTTGTGTTAAAGGTTTGAAGTCATAAGACTTGGAAATAAACATACTTCTGGTTAATACAAACACTGTGTTGTCTTTTAAGAAAAGTGTTGTTGTTAACATGGCTACCGACTTCGATGTAGATACATTCACCAGTGTTTAGCAGGCTTAAATAAGATAACCAGAATGTTTTGACCTTCGTTTAGATTAGGGTTTGAACAAATATCTGTGTAATGTTGAAGAAGGGTCGAAAACCAAATGCTCAGTTATTCGTGTATCTAAAGTTTAAATGGCAAGTTTTGTTCTATGTTGAAATGAGTCTCGGCAGGGTTGATTAGAATGCTTATAAAAACTTTCAAAAAGGAAAAATGTTTATTTTTACAGCTATTAAAATCCTTGGAAAATACTATTACTTGGAAAACATGATATGTATGATGTTAATTGCATTTGTTTGCTATCTTGATGAAATAGAAATAGAAGGTTAATACATGACTGTGCAGAAATTAAAGTAGATTTATATTTTATGAGATAACAACAGAATCCTATAACACTGTCTATACTTATACAGTAAATTCTTACTCTGTTTACATATAGGTCAGAATGGCAACAAATCACTCAATATAATTATTTATCCAATCAAATGGCAATCTGTCTATCTCTCATCTATTATTTAATTTGCTTCTCTATACTAGAGTACGATGCAAATAACAGCATGTGGAAAAATATAGAGTTGATTTTCTAATCAAATTTTTAACAAGGCTTATCATTCAGACTTAAACAAAAATCAGAAATAAATACATTTACAAAATAGAGTTTGATGATTTCACTAAACATAATTATTAAACTGTAAGCAAAAATAGGAAACAACAAAACCTGGCTAATCTATAGGGAAACAAACATCCCAAGGAGCCTGTTCCACCCAACCAATTCTTGAAGACATCCAAGTTACTTGCCTTAGGACCCCCGAGCCTGTTGAACCACCAGGAGGAAGAAACTTAGAATCTTAGGCTCTCCACTTGTAGTAGCAATAGTTATCCAGTCTTTAAGAATTAGCAATCAAAGGACCTGCACCAGAACCTCTGGTTCTCCTTATCAGATTAATTTGCAGAATTACAATGCACTCACATAGCCTTGAATTTGCCTTATGTAGGATGCCTAGGCCTTTTAGTTGTTAACTGGTCATTAAATGAGTTTCCTGCTCACTCCCTCCACCTGGGGGATAATGCCACATTTGTAGGGGTAGTTGTCCCATAACCAATAGCTAGTGGTGAAGTGCAATTGCTACCATATGTCCCATGCCTTCTAACAGCTTCCATTCCTCCTAGTGGGTCAGTGAACACTCATTTAACAGTTCCCTTGGGTGTTTGTCTCCTACTTTAATTTATTAAATAATAGTAATTCAGTAATTACATTCATCCTTGACCAAACTTGGTCATAATTACAAAAGTTTGTAATTAAATTTAACATAAATTATTTTTCCAATAAAATAATAATTTCAGAAATTGGGTAGGTGATAGGTATCAAAGTTCATGTCACAACTTGGAAATAGATGATCAGTTGTAGCAGCCATGACAATTTGATTCTGGCAATTTTTTAGCATGGCCCTATAAGTTGGTCATTTATTGTAGTGATGTGTCACTGCATAACACAACTAAATCTGTGTTGAATGATAGGGGACATAGAAATATTGATTGGTCATGGATGCATTATCCGAGGTTTAATTAGTCCTTCCATGTTTGATGAGACGTCAAGTTTGTAGAAATTCATACAACAACATAAGAAAGATAAGATCAATAAACTACCCATGGAGAGGAAAGTAAAATTATATTTTGAAAATAGTGGAATTTCTTTCTCCTAAAACAAAGATACCATAAAAAATTAGACTTGCAAGGTTCTCTATACAATCAAACAGTAAAACAATCTAAACAAACATATTTTACTTAACATAGACTAAACATGTAATTTTCCAATATTTCTAAAACAATTAAAATGAGAAGCATGGATTGTGATGTAACACCTAGATTAGCTTGAGGCTGGCAATAGCTACAAAGTAAATCGTATCCGTCTGCGATATTGAATGGAAAAAAACAAGTCCCATATGAGCTTGTGCCATTAACGATCCAAATTAAAAGCACAATAAGCAGAAAATAGATCTCAACCATTGACGATAGCTAGATAGAAAATTAAATCATATAAGAGAGCTAGCACGCCAACGGCTTGATCGATATTTTAAATAATATCTACACAGTTCACATGATATCATACCTTCACCGGAAAATTAATATGTCCAAGTAGAACTCGGCACCGACTTAAATCTCCATCGAAAAAATTAAGTCTACACCTGGCTTAGCTCGAGTCTAACAATAGTTGCAAAGTAAATTGTAGTTGGATGCGATGTTGAATGGAAAAAAAATTCCCATATAAGTTTGTGCCATCAATGATCCAGATTAAAAGTGCAATAAGTAGAAAATAGATCTAAACCATTGGCTATAGTTAGATAGAAAATTAAATCATATAAGAGAGATCAATAGCTAGATAGAAAAAATATCATTTATAAAAGAAGATCTCGATGAGAGACTTTTTTTCTATAAAAAAATTACACTACCCTATTGTTCTATCCCTATCCATAGGAATCTAGGGTAGCCCAGGCCCTCCCTCGAAATGAACCCCCAGACCTATGCTCCCCACCAAAGGCTTCGTTGCACCACTCCATCAGGCCTAAGAGACTACAACACCACTTTTCTTTAAAATGCAAAATCTCTTGCAATCTTAATGATATATACGTTGGGTGATATATACTTTTTCTTGCAATCTCATTGATACAGTATACTACTTGAAAAGTTTTTTTGCAAATGAAAGTTGTCAGATGCACCAGCCTTAAATTTCACATAATGTTTCCATCAAAGAGTTGGGAATTGTTGCTTTATGAAGGAAGATTTTGATGGTTTGTTACTGTGTTTCCTTTCAAAAATATTTACTATTTCGAACACTCAGTTGTAGCATCTTTGTGAAGTCATGAAGGTTAAGGGCGTGAAATTACTATTGGAGGTTGTGATGTTCCAAAGTTTTTTTAGAGCCGGATGGTGGATTTTTCCTGTCCTTGTGCACCAAAAATACATCCAAAATCATAGCTTCAAATATGATATTGATTTTATTGGTTTATCAGTTATAGTTTCATTTCATGGAGGGATCATAGAGCTATGTATGCTATCATGTTGTTTATAAAAAAATAAGGAAAAACTAGATGCAACAATTGATCCACAACATGAGTTTGTCACAACTCAGTCAAAATATGCTCAATGAATGCAATGCTTTGGGGATTATAGGATTTTTTTCATAGAAATTAAGTCTAAGAAACATCAATTAAGGGAAAAAAGTCATATTTTTTTGTCTTGTGACATTGTTTAAATCACTAGATCCATTATCGGTGCACAAATAACCTAATCATGTTTACCGAAATAATCTTGGAGACAATTGCTAACCCGACAAAGTTTCGATGTAGTGGTTTGAGGACAAGTGATGATGCTTTTGTCTAATAAGAAAAGTTTATTATAAGAGGTTATTGTTTCCCTTTTGTCTAATAAGAAGGGTTTATTATAAGAGGTTATTGTTTCCCACCTCTAGATACTGTTATGGACAGTGGTCATCCATGATAACGAAGACCTCTTAATGGTACATATATTCAACTCACATGTGAAAGAATCTTTAAAAAGAACAATGTCAGTTATTCAACTAGGTGTTGTTAATTATGCTTGAAATTGAGAAAATTTAATTAAGACATAAGATCATTACTCCCTTCCTAACAATATTAATGCCTCAACACATATTTACAATGCACAAAACAAATCCTAAGACATGTATCCCACTTATTTTCCAATCCTTTTCAAGTTTGTACATCCTAAATGAAAAAAATCTAGTTCAATAAATATATTTAATAAATGAAAAAAGTAATTATTGAAAGTATACTTAAGACAAGCTAATAGCTTGTAATTATTGAAAGGATACTTAAGACAACCTAATAGCTTGTAATTATTGAAAGGATACTCTTGTAATTATTTAAAATATAGATTGTAATTTTGATCAATATTCAAAACTTGGTGTTCAAAAAGTGTCACAAAAATGTAAATAATTCTACCAAACACTTTGATTTTATCAATCCAAAGCACCTTCTACTATTGTTTTACACATTGTGCGCCATCTACTATTATAGATAACTTGTCTCCGTCAAAACATGAATATTTTCATAGAAATCACATCTTACACTTTTTTGTTCTAAACAAGAATCACACTCTACACTTTTTTCCTGACCAATGCCCTGTAAACAAGTCCGATATGAGTTTGTGCCATCAACGATCTAGATTAAAAGAGCAACAAGAAGAAAATAGATCTCAACCATTGGAAATATCTAGATAGAAAATTAAATCATATAAGAGAGCTAGCATGCCAATGGCTTGATTGATATTTTAAAGAATATCTACACCGTTCACATGATATCAAACCTTCACCGGGAAAGAAATATTTCCAGTTAGAACTCTGCACCAACTTAAATCTCCATCAAAAAAAGTAAGTCAAAAATTTCACTAAGATCTGTTCTTACTGCCATCTACAATTATTATCATGCTATATAAGTTCAGAGTAAGCTACAACTCATACGATAAATAACAACTAAAACGCCCCAATTTTCAAGGGGTTTTAGAACCAAAATCTTTCCTGAAAATTGCACGATTTGCAAATATGCAATTTTAGCAATCAGAAATACGCGATCTAGGCTAAATGACGGATTTTAGAACTACCAAAATCATAGAAATTGCAATTTGAGCAATGGAAATTGCGATATAAACAATCGTTCCTCTATAGGATTCCGACAAAGGGCGCTGTTTTGGTTGTTCCATATAAGGTAGACCATTTGCAGTAACTATCCTGCCAAATTTCTGACTATAAGTTCACCTAATCCGGAAAAGTTGTCAGTCATGATACAGACACTAAAATGGTCATTAGTGAAGAATTTAAGGATCTCGAAAGATTAAAATTTTAATAATAGCAAAAGCAAACTCATAGTTTATCCCTTTAAAAGCTATGAAGAGAATTTGAACTGAGCATTTACCATTTTATATGCTTCTAAGTCCGAGGGCACATGATATCATAAAATACATTCAAGGCTCAAGTTTAGATGATTGCAATGTATCCAAGTATGTAACAAATTTCATATTTTGAGTCTGATAATCACATGTAATGGTTGGGTAGTTCCTCAAAATCTGAGTTCCTAATTTCCCGATATCCTCTGTATCTACTATCCTCATAGCTTCCCCCCTTTTTAGTGCTTAAAATCATGATTGATTCGGTGGTGCCACAAAAACCTAAAAATTAGTAGGAAGAAAGCTGCTCCATCTCAGTCGACCTCTTCCACAACCCTTTTAAACTAGTCATACATTTTCAATGCCTCTTCAATTCGCAGATTTTATAGACCGGTGGTCCAAGTTTGGTTATCCTCGTACCAAAATATCAACCAAAAAATTGATAGGAGCAGCCCTCAAGAAACTTCAAAATGATAAAGGAAAATCAACCAAAATGGCTAGATTTTGGGAGTCCCAGTTGGACCATCATTTAGTCCTTGATGTTTTCTCGTTTTCTGAATTCATTTAGTTATGCACCAATAATTATGATAGTGCAAAGAGAGTCGTCAAGAGCAATGATGGAATAATCCTCTTCGATATTTCTGGAAAATCCATCGCAGACATGTTGGGAACTATAATTGATGGGACTCAAACATTTTCCCTGGAAATACAAGCTGAATATTATGCAAACCAAGATCCCTCGCAGAAAGAGAAGATAGAAAGACACCTGGTATATGTACCAAAACAGTAGATGGATCATCTTCATCCCTGGATGCAACCCAACTTGTCGCCATGGAACCCAGAAACTCTATCTTCCTTTACCATCATACTTGGAAAATATTCTGATGAGAAGCTTGATGATGGAATGGTATGTTTGATTGATAGATATAATAATGATTATCTTCCCAATATCAATTAAGCAAAAGCCCTGGAAGTAGGGATAAGAAACCAGTTAGCAATGTTTGAAGAAACTGGGGTTTTCAGATATTATTCCTACCTATTTTACTTGTTGATTTTCTATCAATCTAACAATTTTGAGAACCTTGAGCTATACAGAGTTAAGGATGGAGGACCAAACAAATTTTATGATTGGATTCCTTGGTTAAAACAAGAAGGAAAGGATGTCTCCAGGATTAAAAAAAGAAGTAAAAAATGTCTCCTGGATAAAATTTGTATCCATATTTATGTATCAGGAATTTACTTTAATTCAAGGGAAAGAACCAGAATGCATGCCTCAAGAAATCAGGTTGTATCTGCAACTTGGAGAATCTACGAAGAAAGGAAATTGGTACCTACAAGAAGAGTACACAATGATTAGGTTGTATGGCACTGAGTCACCTCCTCACAAATTACCCAAACTCCTTACCCCGAGGACTTTTATCCTTGAATATGTAAGTTAGTTGATAGAGGTAGATAATCATCATTTTCTAAAATCTAAGAAGCCTCGGCAGAACTGAATTCCCAATATCAATGGGAGGATATGCTATTAATCATAAGAGAGGTTTTAGTGTAGTTATAAAAACTATTGAATATCTTGATCTGCCTGTAGACTCACCATGGAAATATAACCCACATTTCATTATTGGTCAAGAAAAGGAGAAAAAAATGGTGAACCCAAGAGATCATGAGCGTCGACTTGAAATAGAAAAGCTAGCAAATAAAGACTCTTTTGAAGAAGTATAGAAAATTATTCAAGAAGCAAAAAACCCTGCTAAATTGATCATGCAAGAATTTCCCGATCGTGTTCCTCAAGAGCGCATTCCAGTGCCACCTTATTACACCTTCTACAAACCTGAAGGGGAACCAGTCCCTAAGGAGGAATTGAAATTCATTGCTCCTTTACAAACAAGGAGTAATGAGTACATTGGAGTACATAGTACGGAAGATCGAAATAGGAGGGGATCCTGGTGAAGGATGTGAATATATTTACAGAAAAAATTTAAAAAATAAAATAAAATAATATATATATATATATATATATCCCTTACCAGCATATTCCAGAAGATCACCAATTTAATGAATTATATGAGGCATATCATGTAGGTGATGAAAGTGAAGAAGTACCCCAGATGGGAGGTTGGGTTGAGAAAGAAGCATAACAATGAAGATCTCTTTTGAAATATGCATGTGGTAGTAAATGCAAAGAGATAGCAATGAATAACGTTCCTTTTCCTCCAACCCCCAAAAATTTGGAACCATATCAGAAAGCCATGCCAATTATGTTATCCATGGGTTTCAATCCATGACAGGGATTGGGGAAGGAAGGCACAAGGGCTACATAATTCATTCAACTCGATAAAAGGCCTGGAATATTGAGTATAGGGGATGGTGTACATGAAACACATCAAGGCTCTCAAATTCCCCAGGTGACTATTGACACAGAGATCCATAGGGAAGCACAGGTCATACTTGGTACAAAGAAAGATGAAGATCCTAAGATCCCATCAGGGTGGGAGCATGATCAATCCGAAAAGTAATCACGGGAGACAAAAAATCAAACACCACTCATGCTAGAGATTGGTCAATCAGAACAGAATGAAGGTGTTTCAACAGTAGGAGAAACCCCAAAATAAAAAGAAACTACCTAAGGCGTGAGCTTATATTGAGTTCATATTGAGTTACCATAAAATAGCCTTAGAATCAATTGATTACGTGGGAAAAAATAAAGCATATGTAAAGGAAAAGTGACAAATATCCAAGATAACCAGATCTACTATCAATACTTTCTCTCCAGATATGTTAAAATCCATGCAGATAAATGACATAATTAGAGTTATCATTTGTATAGACAACAACATCCATAGATTGGACTCTATGACGATGTTAGAAGAGAAATTGAAAGAATCTACAAAAGTAGTTAATCATTTTTTAAGCATAAATGTTGAAATGATTCATGATGGGATTACAACCCCTTGGAACCAGGAGCATGAGCTCCATTCAACTAGCTCTTACAAGCAAATAGTTAAAGAAAAGATGCCTGAATCGACTTCCATAACTCAGTGAGCCACTCCCCCAACGCCACAAGAGCTACTTCATGAATTAGACCCTGCAATTGTTCTCCATACACTTTTTAAATACTTGTTGACCATCATAAAATATGTGGATAATACTCCAGTATCGGAGCTATATAAGGCATTCATAATGTTAAAAAATAACCCATCACCAACGGATCATACATGGCAAACTATACAAATGTTAAAAAAAATGTGATGGAAGTACAACATCAATCTGAAGAACAGGTGGCCCAACATCAGCTTTCTTCGGTAGCGGATATATTAGGACCACCTTAGGCCCTTGGAAAGGAGATGCTGGGAAAACATGGGAAAAGGAAAAGAAGATGAGAAACAATTAGCCCATGATTCCCAAGAAGGAATGTGCATGCCAATTCAGTTATAGTTCCTTAAACAAAAGATCCGTTTGGGAGAAATGACATGCTGGCCGGCAAACCATGTGTACCGGAAGATTCATACTACAACACATAAAAACTCCGTGCAAAGATGCAAAACACGAGGTTCATTACTTCATCGATTTTTTGAGCTGGGAAAGGTCACCCGGATCTGTCACATTATTTTGTTCTTATTTTTCTCCTTCATCATTCTTCATTCCTAGGATCTCTATAAGTCTATTGTGGATGTAAGGGATGCATGAATCCCCCTTGATTTTTACTTTTGTATATATGAAATAGAGAGGTTTTTTCTTAGAGAAGACCTAGGACCAAGGCGTTGTCGCCACTAGGATTTCTTACTGTAAAATATTTTTTTTTTGAATGAATGGTATGCCTTTGCTTAGAGGATACCCAGGACCGAGGCGAGACTGCCACTGGGATTTTTGAATGTAAAACATTGGTGTTCATTATGCATGAAGTGTTGTTGTTTGGAATAATAAATATGTTTGACACTGTAAGATCGATGATATGTGACAAATTCTTATGTCAAATATACAATTTAATGTTCGATGGAGAATGCCCTAGATTTTCAAAGGAGAATTTTAAGGTCTTGGACACAATGGGGTATTTTTATATGGATAAAAAGACCAATTATTTCAATATTTATGGTGCCACTAAGCCTCTCATACCTTGCCCAAACATCCATGCACACCATTTTCTAACAGATCGACGCATTCACATCTTCAAAATAAATTATTGACGCTTTTTGTAAACGTTGACCACTGAAGAAGGTGTGTCCCTTCCTCTCTTATTGGGACCCTTCCTTTGATCTTTCCATTATATGCATTATGTAGCTTCAAGGGTAATGATTCTATGGATACAACATTTGGGTTGTCAGTTTCCTTTGAAGATGACATGACACTTTTTTATTAGAATCCTTAATTTCTTAGCGTAGTATTTTTTTCAGAGTGCTTCAAGATATCTCAAATCACCATCCTGATCAACCTAAAAATATAAAACAATCAAGACACCAAATGTCAACATATAACCCGATAAATACTATTCAAAAACTGACATTCTACTCAAAATTTAAGCATGTGAACTCTCCACAAACCTACCAACATATTTTTAAAAATTCTTCTGAGTAATAAGGATACTTGTTGTAAAGCTCCTTAATGGAATTTTATCGATCTACATCAAAATGTCTTTCATTCACATCTGCCTAGATCTTTTCATCACTCACTTCTTCAACCTCAATAATATTCTCTTGTCTTGTATTTTTAGGGAATTTTGATGTGATGGAAGGTACAACCTTAGGCTCCTCAGGCTCTTCTACCTGTTGCATCTTTACACACTTTTCATTTAAAGATTCATCAATCTTAATTCGCTCACTTGGATCTAGGCACACTAACTCAAATTTGACTAGTTTTGGATAGAACTTTAAATTCAAATCCCAAACACCTCTAAACCTCTACGAATTATTCAAGGAGGGATATTAGGGTATGCTACAAACTAAGTACATCCTTAGACATCCTTAGACATACGCCCAACATCGACAGTTGCACATTCTCTAGGTGCATCACGCCTGGGAAGACTCCTTTGGGTAAACCAAAGGCATCAAGGTAATAGCCCCAAGAATTATGTAGAAACCCAACAACTTCTGGTGCAGAACTGGAAGTAGCTGGTCTATAACTAACCCATCCTGCTATGGACTCCACTTGACTTGAAAACAATATTAGATAGTGAAATTGGTGACTAGGTGCAAGGATCGAAACTTGGACCAGTAAAGGAGGAAGTTTCTAAACAGTTTCGAATGGCCCTAGAGGCTCCCTAAATACTGTTCTGTGACTTGGGATGGGCTTAATTACTTCAGATTTAGCTAGCAAAATGGGGACATTACATCTTGTTCCTATTGCAACTTTACACACTTTTCATCTAAATATTCATCAATCTTAATCTGCTCACTTGGATCTTGATCCTCTTCATCACCATCATTACTCCCAAATCCATCTTCAAGTCTACCTTTAATAGATATTATTAAATCCTCCATTTTCCTATTCACCTAAACCAAATATAATGATGTTCCAAAATCATTTATAGACAATTTTTAGAGTTTCATATAATCAACAACATGTGTTTCCTTTCAGAATCAAAATTTAAAACATATATATCATCCACTAAAAGAATTCAGATAACATAGAAAACTACGATACCTAAGTGTTTATAATAATGTATGTCATGTCTCCCTGGAAAGAAGGGTAGCTCTTGACAATATTTTGGACTCTTAACAAACGCCCACCAAAACCACTACACTCTTGCACATCTTGTTTCCAAGCAAAAGCACCTTGTATGCATAGTTTACAAAAATTAAGTCCACACGGACTACAGAGTGGAATAGTCAACACTTTTTCAAAGACTGCAACTAAAATTTACATCACAACATATACAAATGCATGAGTATCCTTTGCATACAATTGAAATTAAAAAAATCACTTTCAGAAAGAATGAATTAAACATTGAATAAAAGGAAAGCTTATAGTGTGCAAGTAATTTTGCATGCAAATCAAAATGCAGACCTTGCTGAAAATAATCAAAAGGACCAACTAGGGAAAGTCGTCCTTAGAAATCAACAATTTTATCAAAAGAATATGGCCAAATTCTGAAGTGAATACAAACCTCCAAGTAAGTGTTTTTTAATATTATAATGTTAGAATGTTGAGTTCTATCCCTACATTTATGTGTTATTTGAAATAACTTCAATTTCAATGAGTTGTGAATAATGGAGATTTTGGAGGTTAGTAAACCATATTGTTGTCTATTTTGTAGTCTCTAATCACTTGCATGGTTATGAGATCAAGCAAACATTATATTTTCTAGAAGTGAAGAGTTTCTCTTTCTGTAGCGGAACCTGTCGTTTTGGGTCATAAGGTGCTACAAAATATTTCTCCATTATGCAGCGGAACTCACCTCTTTTCCCGGCCTGGTGCTACCAAATTTGAATTTCCCAACACCACCAAACATATAGAGAAAATAAAAATATGACAAGCCATCAATTAGATGAGACAATATGTCAAGATTACATTTAATCATAATTTGGAATCATTCGAATTTTATTTAACTTTGTGATAAGTCTATTGACTATTCCTAAAATCGATGATTTTAAGATTTGTATATTTTTATAACTCATGTCTAATGTGGTTACTTTCATTTCTCTTCTGAAGAGTTCTCTCACTTTTTTCTGAAGTTACCAGTGACCAACTACAATCTTCTCGCCATCTCTAGTTCTCACCCATGCCTCCTCGAGAGAAAATTGGCTTCCTGGTGTGGTATGAACCTCTGGGATCAGAAGTAATTGAAGCCTATCCGGAGCTCGGGGATAGGTTTAGGGCATCCGGATGGATGGAATTTTTATAGAAGCTTTGGGGACATCATGGGAGCATATAATATATGTATGTTTGATATAGGATTATTTCAAAAAAAATCATGATACCTGACTAGAAACGCTCTCTCCATGTAAATACCAAAATTTATTTTGTTATATTATACCATCACAAATCAAATGCTCTCGTACTTTATCAAATGTTTGTACATTCACTATGCCACATTTATTATATGGTAATTTTGGGGTCATATTATTCTTTGAATTCTCCTTACCACCTTTAAGAATTCCTCAACCCCATCTCTATATTCTTTTAATGTTATACACAGAACCAGTTTTCAAGTCGTATCAATTTAAATGATTACAAGTTACAATTAAAATATTTTTTCTATATTACAATGAATAATCAAGGATACAAATTGTACCTTTTTTTCAATTTCATCCAAATTATTTTGTCTGTTTGGGAATAAGATCGAAGCTCCTTTGAAATTATGCCTACAAAGAACTAACGAAAGTTAGTTGAATTAGAGGTGGAAGGAAGCAAACAAAATTGGTTTGCAAGGGGAGGACCTAAAAATTAGAATAAGATATGAGGAGGATGAAACTGTTTGGTATGCAGTTACTCTATTGCGGACCCTTTGATACACAACCAAATATAAGCCATGCAGCAACTGAAATATCAACACTCAATGTTATTATTGCTTCTCCACAATGAAAACTAAACCTTTGTTGATTCAAACTGGCAGTGGAGACAACACAACTTAATATTTGCAAGTTTGGGGAGAAAAACATGAAAGCACACTCCACATCAAAATATGCACCAAGTGGCCCACATATGAGAGTGCTAATAATCACCATATACAACATTGCCACTAACTTGAGTTGTGCTAAAAAAAGATGCATTTTTGGATCAACACTAGGATAGCTAGTATCTATTGCTTAGAAGTATAACTACATGATACACCTAGCATACACCATATGCACTACATATTCTAGGCTTTGTTGCTTAGAAGTATAACTACAGGATACACCTAGCATACACCATATACTTATAATAATGTTCAGATTGTTGTTAGCACATAATTCCAAACATTGAGGATACAAATTGAGGAATGAAAGAAAGACTAAAAGACAAAATATCAGTAGAAAGTGACCCCGAACCAAATTCAAAGAAAGGAGAAACGGAGAGTGAAGATGTAGGAGTAAAATTGGCTAGTCTACTTAAGAACAAGAAGGGTGCAACAAAAATAGATATTTGCAGCTTCCGTAGAATCCTCAAGGCTCAAGACCTCATCAATTGGATAGTCAAAACAGAAAGATATGTTTCATATGAGAGGGTTGAAAACCCCAAGAAAGAAAAATTTGCATGTTAAGCCAAATACCCTAGTTAACACAAAAAAGAAGAGATTTAAATTCTTTAAGCTCCTATGTTAATCTCTTAGTGGTCATCTCATCTACAAATATAGGGAATAATGATGCCATCTTGACTAGTTCAATATTATTTGACCTATCATCCTTGTATATCTTCCAAAAA
The DNA here is from genome assembly GCA_027924585.1 of Larix kaempferi. NCBI lineage: Eukaryota > Viridiplantae > Streptophyta > Pinopsida > Pinales > Pinaceae > Larix > Larix kaempferi. Next base: position 10,991,626 of record BSBM01000264.1, read on the forward strand.
TGAGCCACTCTAAGATTTTGATCCATCAACTCTTTGTGCCTTCCAGTATCGGAAGCATTGACCATTCTCTTGGCTTGATGGGTTGAAAGTAGTTGAAATTTGTTCTTCCCCTTGCATGCATTCATCAAGAATGGATCCCTTCTTTAAGAAACCTATACTTATCATATTATTTTATACTTAAAAATGGATGATGGTTGTAGGTTTGAATTTGGAAAATGAATTTATCTGCAAAAAAATAGGTGTAGGGTGATGAGCAATGATGTTTTAGTTTTTCCTATAATTTGAAAAATTATGCAAATACTTTGGGTTATCATCCCCTTTTTTCTACTTATAATTACCTACTTTTGAGTCTCAATAGTGATGATTACCCGACTCCTATGTAAATTATTGGTGGACTGGTTTGTCAGTCCAAAACTGTCCCAAGTTCCTCCCTACAATCTAGTGGTGAATATATTCGGGAGAAGAGTTTTAGGAAGTGGTCCAGGTAAACTATTGCACCACACACCATCTACACTGGAAGATCTAATAGATTCTCTAGTAGTCAATTCCTTGGTAGAGCTAGTTTTTTTGTTAGAATAGCAGTGAGGAAGTGTAGTGTGCAAGTGTGTGTCCAAATCAGTATTTTTTCAATACACTTATAGGCCAACCTATGTTGTTTGTATGATAATTTCCAGTAAGTTTAGTTTGTAGGATCTTCTACTATTCACTGTACTATGTATGGTACAGTTGCATCATCTAATAACATATATGCATATTTTACGTATGAAACAACTACTGAACCAACTGGAGAATCTATTGGTTTTTCAATAGGATCAATGGAGCCCACTGGTATAGGGTATGCTTAATCTAGACCTTGAACTACTTGATCTAAACTTGTATCTACCTTTGTCCACTGCTCCTATCTTTGCTTCTCCCACAATGAAATGCTTCTTCCTTTGTCTCTATCGTGCCCTTTTTTCCTTTGCCTATATCGCCCTTACCTTTTCCCTGGTAGGTGCTCTAGATGATGCTTATTCAATTGGACCAACTATATAAGTCAATGAAACTAACTCTATAGATGATTTTTCCTTAGATGTTTATGGGTATGCATGTGTATTTGGATATATGCATATGCATATGGGTCTTGGGGGAAGGAGAGTACCCCAGGAGTTGGCCAGGAGGAAAATCCATGCATGTTCTAAGCTTGGTAGATGGAACAGTCCATGACTAGTGGAAAAGGATCCAGTCATCTGATTTGCAGGTGGACTCTCTCTGTATTGATCTCCAGGTTGTAGGTGGACTCTATTTGTCTCGATCTCCAAGTTGTAGGTGAATCTTTTTGTCTCGATCGATCTCTAGGTTGCACCATAGTTTACACAAAGTTCATGACAAGTGAAACTCTTCCTAAGAATACTAAAATTTATTATATTTCTCACCATCTTTTTAAAAGCATCTAATATGTTGATTTATAATCATTTTTTTATAGTCAATTTATTTAAAACAATATAATATGTTTATTTGTAGTCATTTTATTTAAAATCACCTAATATGCTTATTTATAGTCATTTTATTACATGTGTTTTTGTGTTAAAATCTATGGTAATATAGTGTTTTTGTGTTTAAAGGTGCACAGTCTTATGCCATAAAATGTCCCACCTACTAGAGAGCTACAAGAAGATAAACTAAGCCATCATTCCCACTCCGGCTGGTTTTGTTGGAAAATTCCATTTCAAAAACGAGGTCTGGACATTATAGAGGAAATCAATCCCAACTGCTCTCAACGTCATAAGTTCATCTTGATAGTAATGGATTATTGTACTAGATGGACAGAAGTGCTTCCCATGAAGGTTTTCAATAAAAACCAAGTGATATTCTTCTTAGAATCCCAAAGTATAATTACCAGGTTTGGTTTTCCCAATTCTCTAGTTTTCAATAATGCTTAGTATTTTTTCGTCATTAAAATTAACCAAATTTGCTTTGGGAAAATATATTAAGATAAGGTATGCTGCAAACTAAAACCCTCAATGGAATGGTGTTTTAGAGTCCAATAAGAAAAACCTAATTTGAATTCTTATGAAAACTATACTTGATCACCAAAGGAACTAGCACAAAGTCTTACCAAACACCCTTTGGGTAGACAGAGTAACATACAAGACATCATTAGATAGGTACCTTACCTTGCTTTCAGCTAGTCTATGGAGTAGAGGTTATAATTCCCTCGATCATATTCCTAACCTATATCCAACTAGCCCAGTCCATTAGGGAAGCCAATTGTATGGTCATGCAAAACATGATTGATACTCTGACTCTTGAAACTGGAAGATCAGGAAAGGGAGAAAGCTAAGAGAAGATTTAGTGTAGATCAAAAATTGGTCAAGCACTAGTTTGAGAAGAGATATGTGGATAAATCCTAAAATGGGAAAAATAGGAGACTTAGTTCTGAAATGGGACAAATCCCATGAACCCAAGGGTTCCAACTTTCATTAATAGCTTAAGTGAGCAATTAGTTTTTGTAGTTTCTTACTTGAGAGATATTTCAGTCTCCAACTTCTTACATGTTTCTTCTTTTTTATTTTATTGTATATGCCATATTTCCTTCTACTATCCTGACTTCTTATACTTATTCTTCATACTTCAGTAGTTGCTCCTTTAATTGCGTATTCTTCTTTCTTGATTTATTTAGTTCTTCCAGGGCACATATAATCTCTCCCTCAAAACTTATATCAACTAATTCTTCTTCTTGTTACTCTTCACTCTCCATATCTTCTTCAATTTCCATGAACAACATTTCTTTTGGATCATCCCCACTGCCATCTTTATTGGATGAACTATTGTCATCCTTGGAGTACAAACTCCTTTTATGTTTAAAAGGAATCTTCTTATTTTCATACTTGCTTCCTTTGTGCATTCTCATTCTTTCCTAATTATGGTTAGAGTCTTCCTCATCTCCTTCATAGATTTTTTTAAGCTTATCCCACATTTCTTTAGCTTATGTACACTATAATATAACCTTGGTGAACTCTAGGTCTGCCAAACCACATAGTATTGCATTCCTAGCCCTTGCATTGCATTCATATAGTCTTTTGTCAGCTGCCTCAACTGGTAGGGTCTTGGGAACTTTATATCCATTCTCAATAGATTGCCAAACATCAAATCCAAGAGACTGCAAGTACACTTCCATTCTTATGCTCCAAAAGGTGTAATTTGATCCATCAAACTTTGGTGATCTATTTGTAGAGAGTCCTTCTTGTCTCTCCATATATGTGTAGTAATCTACCTTCTAGTTGTTAGGTTGTTCTTGAAGGACCGGGATCTGATACCAATTGTTGTAGTTCTTGATGATACTGAGAGGGGTGGGTGAAATAGTTAGGAATGATTGAACTTGAATATTCTTGTTCATATCCTAACCCAAACTTGTCTAAAGTTGGTCTTCGATTGCTGAGAATTTCATCTACTACCTTAAAACACCTGCCATATAAACACTCAAAATTTTGATACTTTTAGTTAGGCCCATTAGTTTGAATGGAGTACATCCATATTTATTTCCCATGACAAACATAAAATTTCAAGTGAAACATTAAATGTGTGGATATAGAAACTATTGCAAAATATTTATAGTGACTAGATGAATATCTTTTGCATGTTCCCTTGTAGGGAATTTGACCACTTAATTAAAAATCAAAATGGATTCTTTAAATTGGAACATGGTCCATGAATCACGGTACCCTCAATATATATAGGACATTTGTGCGATTCAAAATTATACAATTTTTTTTCATAAAACTCCAAATTCCATGTTTAGGCAATTTAAAAAAGAATACAAAACATAAACACACAATAGAATATACATATCATAGAGTCGACGCTTAGATGACAAAGCAAGTGGTTTGGAAAGTAAAGGAATATTAATGATTCATCTTGTCGAGGCCATTGTTAATGCTAAACAATGATAAGCTCAATTATTTTATTGTAGGTCCATGTTTAAAGAGGCAATCGACACCATAAGGACAACCATCGGGAGTGCCTTTATCAATCTATTTATAGTATTCTTCACCTTGGTCCATTCACCAAAATTTTGTTCCTTTAAATGTATGTTAGCCCTTATTTATTCTTTTGACCTCAGGGGGCATCAAGTTGACCACTTATCGAGATATGAGTTTATCCCTATAATCCATCGAAGGGACTAGATTTCCTTCTAAAAAACTTAATATTTTTTGTGGCCCATGTGTTTCCCTCTAGCAACTGGCCAGGCCACGCATGTTTCCTTAAAGCAACACATGGGGACATTGGAAAATTTGCAAAACATATAAAGGGTTTCATTAATTGTGCATTATGATGGCCCTATTATCCTAAAGATTGCATGTCCTAAAGATGGACATGTTATCCTACAAAAAATTAATTCATCACTTGTCGTTACATTGATGGCTTTGAAAGTTCAAAATACATCCATGGTCATCCCTCATTGTTGCATTTGTACAAACCATAACCTTCATGGTCATACAAGGGATAACCGTTGGTGGTTATTTTAATTTAAATGCAGCCATTGGGACTTTAATGGAGACCACTGACATAATTAAAAAACAAAAAATACTGTTATCAATGGAATATTGAATCACAAATAAATACCACGCCAACCCTTATTACAATCATGCCAAACAGAGCATGAGTTATCTGTGAGGTTTTGTGTGCCCTCGTTGTTGATAATTTCTCTTACTGTCACGGGTTCAATTCCTATTAAAGCACCATTGTCACACTTAAAGATGGCCCTGTTATCTTGCAAAAAATTAATGGATCAATGTGTCTTGTGGAGGATCTTCTGTCACAGTTCCTGTATACATAAATAGTTTGTGATAATATTGGTATGTATCCCATTGTTAAATTGAAATATTTTGCATTTGATATATGTAAGACATCGCATCCCTTGCACATTGATTGTTCCTATTGGCATGCCCCGTCGAAGAAATCCCATGGGATATATTTATTAAATGCTATTTTTTTATCATACAGCCATCTTTGATTATTTTGCATGCTAGTTTTTTATTCAATATGTTAGTTTTGCTTAATTTTGAAATGGTAAGGATGTGCTCATACATGGGATTTTGTTTTGTTTTGCAATTTATTTGCGAATCTGAATGTTCAGGTATAAAATCTTTTTTTTTTGGACTTCAATATATTTTTAATGATTATTGCGCTTTCATTAATGTTCTTCAATACTTGTATAGCTACTATGTTCAATTCTTGCAATCCATATTTGCATCTAGAAAAAGAGCTTCAAAGAAAGGAAAACATAGCACTTTTTATACATATGGTATCTAAAACCTCATAGACAAGGCACGTTACCAAAGAAATTCGCAATAAGAGATGTGACACAATTTTAGGTAAACATTTAAAAAACATTGTGTTTAATAAAAAAATGTCAGTATACAATTGTCAGCAAAGCTTTTTTAACATACTTTTCCATAGGAAATAAAACAAGGAAAAAAATCCCACAAAGGATAGCATCACATTCCACTGTCCCTCAACAATGTCAATCTAGTTACCATAGCAGTGACAACAATTATGATGAACATAGTCCTAAGAAAAAGGTAGAAGATTCAATGCAAGGTATGATCACTTCACGACTTTATATTTTCCACAAAAGTACTTCAAAAATTTCTATTAAGGAATCAATATTGTCATTATCTAAATTGGTATGGTTTATTTTTCCAGAAAACGTTCAGTAGGAACCATCAGTACAACAAGAGCATGGTTTAGGAGGGGCGGGTGCATCTAACCAAGCTATTATGGAAACAAATTCTAAAATAAAGGGTATAGGACCAACACTTTCCGCGAAAGTGCTTCAAAAAATTATATTAAGGAATCAATATTGTCATTTTCCAAATTGGTATGGTTTATTTTTCCATAAAATTTTCAGCAGGAACCATCAGTACAACAAGAGCATGGTTTGGAAGGGGCAAGTGCATCTAACCAAGCTATTATTGAAACAAATTCAAAAAGAAAGGGTAGAGGACCAACGTTTTCGACAAAAGTACTTCAAAAATTTATATTAAGGAATCAATATTGTCATTGTCTAAATTGATATGGTTTATTTTTCCATAAAACATTCAGCAGGAACCATCGGTACAACAAGAGCATGGTTTGGAAGGGGCGGGTGCATCTAACCAAGCTATTATTGAAACAAATGCCAAAATAAAGAGTAGATGACCAACAAAATGAAATACTCCAGAGGGAATTCCATTACCAACCACTCAATTTAATGAGAGGGTCCAACCTATTGGTCTAGGGTCAAATAAATTTACCTCCTCTATAGGTGTCCTTGCAAGAGAAATTCTAGGCATTAAGTTTATGTATTGGAAACAAGTGCCTGAAACGTTGAATAAATACACATGGACTGCAATCAATGTGAGCATCAACCAAATAATGATTGTATTTTTTTTTTTAATTTTGTTGATGCATGTTGACCATGTGTGTGACAGGTTTGGTTTCAAATAATAGTTTGTGTCTAACAATGAACTATTTACCTATTGCAGAGCAACCTCCAAGTAGATCCTTCAGCAGAAAAGTGGTGTAATACAGTAATATCTTAATGCTTCTGGAATTATAGATATCGGTTGTATACAAAATACTATTTGAAATACCAAACAAACCAGGAGAGGATGGAAAATGTTCCAATTGGGGTAAATGAAATAGATTGGATTGAATTTGTTAGAATACGATCTGACCCTAAATTCAAGGTAAAAATGAAAGAGAACTATGCACGTTATAATCAAATGACATGTGATTTTAAATACTTGCTTATACATTTAACTTTAATCTAAGAATCCACATTTTTTATTGAGTTGCAGGAGAAGGAAAACATAATCAAGGAAAATAGGGCAATAGAATCAGAGACCCACACTTTTGGTCGTAGAGGTTTACTTCAGGTTCAAGCATGACCTTGTAAGTTGTGATGGATTCTATTTTTTTTGTTCACAATTAGCATTTATAAACGTAGTCATGGGTAACATTATATCAAATATACTTATCCACACTATTGCATTTGTCAAGACTAGAAACAAGCTCCCAATCCAAATGATAGGCCTGTAAATAGGCCTGAAGTGTGGGTGAAATGCCATACAAAGAAGGATGGCACTCCAATGTCATCATCTATAGTAGAGACAATAGTAAGTTCTCAACCTATTATTGCATGTATTATTTAGGCTTGTTTTTTTAATGTTATTTTGTTTCTAATATTAATTGGTTGATGTTTAACATTGCTAGAAACAAATCGAAACAGAACAATCAAATTAAGTTTCTCCTACATATGCAACAAAACAAGATTCCCTCTCTATAGTGTTTGGGCCCAATAAGAAGGGACATGTACATGGGGTTGGCTTGGGAGTCACTCCAACTGAATTGTTTGGAAAATATTGTACCTACAAGAAGTAATTGCTTAATACACAATAGAAAATGAGAGAAAAAGATAAGGAACTTCAAGAAAAAGATACGGAAATTGGAATAATGAAATCAGCTATTGATGAATTGTTGAAATGGAAAGCTTCCATGGAGCAGAGGAAAGAAAATGGTAGTGTTCATCCAAAACCGAACAATGTAAGAATTTTGAATGTGTAGATTATTTAATTTTTTATGTATGTCATCTTTGAAGATTGGCATTTTAAATGTTTGTCTCTTCTTATTACATTGTATCTCATGCAAACTACTATATTGGAAGACTAATTCTCTCATGATAGATGTTGCATCAAACAAAGGACCTTTGCAAATGTCACCTCTTATTCCAATGAGCCCAATCCATGTAATCTTTGAAATTACCTCTTATTTTTTCCAATGTTACTTTTCATTCTTTGAATACATCCCACGAGTGTTTATTTTTCATGAGAGTTTCCAGAATAGGCCTATTGAACCTTCAATGGAACAAAGTGCAATGGATCCTACACCATATAAGAACTTGAAGGTATGCTTAAAATGATTTATTATTTGGTGCAATGTTATAATCCTTATTTCAATATAACTTACAAGTGTTTTTTTAGCAATCTTCCTCGAATCCTATCAAAGCTTTAATGAAACAAACTATATTGGCTTCGAGACAACTTAATCATGGACCAAATGTTGACAGGAGAGCATGGGTAAGATCTAAACCTATTTCTTTTCATGTCCAATAATATTTTCTTATTTTAAAGGATCTCACAGTAATTTGTTTATTGACGGAGTCAATCTTCATTGCCACCTTCAAAAGTGGGATTGGAAGGAAGAAAATGTTTACTTACTTATTTTAATGGTGGGGTGAAGGTCACCAAGGGTTACATAAGAAGTGTTGACCCAAATTTTGTTATTCCAAATGGGGAAGCCCTAGGAGAGGGATATTACTATGTGTGTCCACAATCACTTTTGGTCGATCCCGACTATTAAATCAAGCTAAAGCGCATAAGCAATTAGTGTGAGTATTTAGCAGACACACTTAACAATTTTATAGCATGGAAGAACAATGACACTGAATTTATTAATGATAGTGAATATTGTAAATGAACAATTTTAAGGCATTTCAGATGTTATTTTTGTCTTTGTGATAAGGTTATGAGAGGAATTATGCTTCAAAATATGAAAGAATCCAACTCTTTATGGGTATTTAATGTGCCTTGATTTTTTTTCCTCTAAATTTCATGCCATTCTTTCATGCTTTGAGGTTTCCAAGGGAATGATGTTGAGTCTCCATATTGTTGGAGTTTTGTTTTCATATTGAAGTTATTGATAGATTTTGTGTGTAAAGAATGTGATGTGGTTTTTAGTTGGAAGAGATAGCACTACATATATTGTTTTACCTTTGTACATTACTTGGTTTTCCACTAGTCATGCATAGTACATACATTGGATGGAAGTTGTGAATTCAAGTGGTGTTCTCAAGTTTGTCACATGTAGTCTTGAACACACTTTACCAGGAAACTGTATGAGTTTCCCTTCAGCTAAAGAGCTATAAGACCATGTTATAAAGAGAAGGGTGCAAGGCATCACTTTGGGCAGGCAACTTATAGGACCTTATCATATAAGTGTATTCTAAATTATTCAAAATGAAGTGAAGTCAATACTGGATAAACTTTGTTCTAGTGTTTGGGATTCCTTTCTCTCTGGTTGTTGTTATTATAGCATCATTGTTTGCAAAGGCATTTTTTGTTGATGGAATAGTTTTCTTATTTATTGCCTAGCACAACTAGGTGCAATTACAACTGTATCTAGAGTGAGAAGAGCTATTAGTAGGCCTTCATGTGGATAGATCATAGGTCGGATGCTACCTATATGGCCTTTATATGTTTAGGGTCTGGTCATGAATGAGGTGGGTGCTTTCTATATTCCATTGTTTCAAGTATTTCACAAGAGATGTAACCCTCTTTATATAAATTATTGTTATCTAGGACTTGGAATCATTTGTCACTTACATTACATTTTATCTGCAATTTGAATTTTCTCGACCTTGATATTGAAACAATGAGGTTTTAATAGGTGGTTTATGTCTGTACTAACTGGGATAGTTAAAGGTTGTTTTTAGTTGTCTGCAATGTAGTTTCACCACTTTAAATTACATGTTAACCTCTCTTCAATGGAGGTACTCGAAAGAGTTTGAGGTTGTTTTGATTATAAGAGCTACAAGGATGTAAGAGCTCACTCAATATTTGTTTATACTAGAAACTTCCAGGGTATATTTCTAGATACTTTTATATCCTGTGCCTTCCTTAAAGATTTCTAGAGACTTTTCTAGCAGAACTGTGAATGAAATCTTGTAGTAAAACAAAGCTTGTAAAATTTTCTTAATAAGAAGAAAAAAATATTTGTTGAATTTTAAAATATAAAATAAATCCGATGAACAAAAGCTACAGCAACTGGTCATTTCCATATTACAGGCTCACTATTTTTGGTTACTGAAATAGCTTCACGATTAAATTCTTCACCGTTCAACTGAATTCATGTAGATTTACAATTTGTGGCGATTTTGCACTGTATAACCTAAATTGGTTATGCTAAGAAGTTGTTAATGGAAAATGATAAGATCCAAAGGAGAATGAGTAAATTGGTGGAAAAACATAATAAACAGTGTGATTTAGCCCAGAATATTTTTAAGAAGAATAAATTGTTGAGAAGGGAGAAGAGATGTTGGAAGGTTAAATGGATGCAAGAAAAACAGAATAATCAAGCTAATCAAAGCAGACTTGATATTTTAGCAGAGCTTGGAACTGACATCCTACAGGATACCTTACAGACTCCAGTGACTCGAACCTAATAGTAGTTCATCAGTTTTGTTCCTACCTGAAGGCCACATTATCTTTTTGCAATGGTTCAACTAAAATTTGGAGCAAAGCAGGCATAACGCAAATCTAGAATTATCACAAAGGATTCAATATTTTGCAGCACCAAGTTCAAAAATTATCAAGATATGTTGCAGAATTCAAGAAACAAACTTTGTTTATTTTGTAATTTTGATTATGTCAACCCCAATCAATGTTAAATTTGGATAACCTTCTTGTTATAATATTGTACTTTGTTGGGCCCACAGGTAGAGCAATTGGTAATGAGTAATTAAGATGAGAAGTTGTAAATGGAAGGTCACGAGTTCAAATCCCCATGGCTACTAGCTTACAAAAAAAAATGTACTTCATTGTAAAATCATATGAAGGTAAAAAATAAAGAACTATTTGGTAGATGGTTTCTAAGATTTGGATCTTAGACCTAGTTTAGTTTACGTGCAATATTTAATTATATTTGTATAACTTGATATGAAACTAAAATTAGAAAGTTCGCTCCTTCAAAAGTGGATCTGAGATCCAAATTTTAGGCTAATGTATCTATTAAAAGTGGGAGTCTATGTAAAAAGGAGTGGTTGTTGGCAAAATACTAAGGGGCCTATTGATTAAAGTTTTGTAAACAAAGTATTTTCCTGGGAATTGAATGACAAATTATATTCAGAGATTGATGATTTCATGGTTTCCATTTCTTATATTTGCAGTTTCTTACTGAATGCATAATATATTTGTGCATTTCCTTAGATGTTTCATTATTTATAGATAAAACAACAAGATAATTGTATTTGAAGTTCAGTTTTTTATTGAGGTCATCCTATCTGATGCAGTAGCATCCGCTCCAGATCGTAGTTGTCGGAGGCAAGGGGAGTATGGAGATGCGTACAAGGGGGAAAGAGCTGACAATGACCAAGATTTAACCATCAACATGATCACCACCATTGACGGAAATGGATGGAATTTGGAAGGCATGTAAGGAGGAAACATGACAACGGCCAGGATGAAGTGGATTGGGCATGTGCCAATAGCCCAGATTAAATTTGGAAAAAATGCACAAGTTTTTAATTTTGATTTTTATATGATCCTGTCAAATTTTTACGGCAAAGGGGGATGTGGAGGGCTCATTTAATTGCCCCTGGATGTTCCGTACGGTGCATTGATTTCATTTTTTATCATTCCAAACTTTGATCTCAGGCTTGTAAACTAGTTATGGTGGATCTGCCTCCACTCTGTGCTGGCACGAGGATGAAGTGTGGGATTAATGGCAATATGGGATAGTCAGATGGAAGTTTCTTTGGCTGGACAAGGTCTCCAGCCTGCGGCGTTAACATCCTTTATGTGTAAATTCCGGAGCTTTATATCACTAGAGGTCTAAGCAGGGACAACATTCTGTTGTTCCTTCCCCTCCCCATGACGCACATGTGAGTCTGGAGACACTCTCTTTTTGTTGTAAGGTCTCGTCCTACTCGCATTGGCATTCTGATTGTTTCAATTTCCTCCTCTCCCTTGATGGATTCCTTGTCCCTCTCTTCCACCCTGACTTTTGGTTTTGCAAACTCAATGGTGGATGGTTTGGGAATTAATTGCTAGAGTTTTAATGTTGAATCATGTGATGGGAAGGGGAATTCTTTTCATTTCCATCCTTCCTCCACCTGGGCTCCTTCTCGCGACTACAATTCCCTGTTTGGACATGTAATACCCCCAATTTTGACTTGGAATGTATGTAACCAAAACTATGTGAATGATGCAAATATGCTAGTATGGATTCCTAGTGTGGAGGTCAAGGCCAAGGCCCAACTAGTGAATGGCTAGCCATGTATGACGTATATATATATATATTTTATGTAAATATTATGTTGAAAATTAATTTAATGATCCAATATGGTTGTGTAAAGAGCAATAGAGGGGTTATGATGCCACTAGAGGGGAAGAGGAAAGGGGCCTATGGGGAAACCAAATCCTATGTTGCCATGTGTCAACCTTAGAACTCATCCAAAATTTGCATGTGCCTAAAATGAGCCAATTACCTTCTCTTTAATATTAAATCCAATCATTGAATGCATATGTGAGGTTGGTGGGAAAATTCATTTCATGTAGTTATTGAGGCATGGGGGTTGTGACAATTATGTCAGTTGTCAGTTGTCATATTTCATCTATGGTCAGAAGCTATGTCAGTTGTCTTTTCACCCTTACCTCATATCCTTGGAGTAAACACTCTTTTGATCATTCTCTCATGCATGTTTCTACACTACGTAGAGTTTTCCATTGTTGTTCATGTCCATTACCAGACTGTATTTAACCCAGAAATTCGAATTTGAGGATACAGCTGCATTTTTGGAAGGGAAAATAGATGGCTATAGGTGAGAATGGACTTTGGGAAAGCTAGGAACCTTTACCCAATGAGATCTTCTACTTTTGGATGCTTGAGAATCCATGGACTAATGTTGCAGGAGGTTCTCCATTAGCATACAACAGGTTGGATTCTTACTGCACACACTGGTAAGCACTGTAAAGGTTGGATTTCCTCAGGTAATTGGGGATCAATGAATGGAAATGCCTTCCTTGTCTTGTTTGGGGAAATCGAAAGGAGTTTCATGGCTGTGATGGCTTAGTGAGACCCTTGTAGAGCTCTAGTTGAGGTTTTTGGCTAAGTATAGTGAGTAGAATGGGTTGTGGGTTGAGAGATAGAAGCCTGTAGGTGTTTCCTTCGCCTTGGTGGCCTCATATCCCAGCTTAAGGGTGGCCTCTGAATAGAAAGAGTATATGGTGGACAGAGTGCCTATGGCTGGGTAGGAAATCGCTCTTACACAGCCAGTTGCTTGGATCTTCTTTGTTTAAAGATATGTATTCTTATGCATTTGATATGCAATGATTTTTATTTGTATTCATGTGATAATTATGCCTGTAATTTGCATGTTATGTGTGTGTGGATCAATTTTATTCCACTGTGTATTTTTTTTATGTGTCTGCACATGCATTTTATTTGTTATGAATTCGTAAATATGGTTATGGGGAATATTTAGAGGCCCCGATCTAGTTAATGTCCCCTCCTACTAGCTGGATTGAGGGATGCGGACATATTAGAGTGGTATCAGAGATTTTGGTTGCAATACCAGAGTTGTATGGGCCGCAAATGCATAGTTACAGGCAGAAATAAAAAAAAAGTCATCGGGCACTGGTAAGTGACAGATAAGAGACCAAGGATAAATTGGCAATGAGCCCTTTTTCCCAAATTACAAATTCCATACAATCTAAAATTTTAATTTTCGATAATTTTTAAGTGGGCCTCACCCATGCCATGTGGATGGATGACGTGGAGGATACACGTAGACAAAGGGCATGAAGTGGATCAGCCACATCGGACCTGTGTGCAGAAGGTTTCCCTGATGGAGTGTGGAGGTGGGTGCAAATCTAATCCTCAAGCAGTAGGGTAGATCAATGGTTGCAGTTGATAGTACACGAGCAAATTGTGCGATGGTTAATAATGGGTGGATGATATCTGGTTGTTGGATGAGGAGGAATATCAATGTTCATGGATCACCGCACCTTGGGAACTTGTGGGGTGATTAATGATAGGCAGGCAAAGATCTAACTGTCGAATCTTATGGAAGATCAATGGTTGAGACTCATCGCACACCGATAAAGTGACCGATGGTTAATTTGGGGTGATGGGCACGTTGTGCTCAAAACTACTTGGATCGTTTGTCACCTTTTTATTGATCGCACCTCCCCAAGAGTTGTTTTCAAAAACCACCTCACGGGGATGCATTACCGCTTATGGTAAAAAGGAAACTGTCAGTGCTCGAGGTCGAGTGGCATGGTGGTGTGGCGGCCTGGTGGTGGGGAGAAGGTGACATGGAAGTGTCACAAGGTGATAGGTAGGCCTTTCTGAAACCTCTAAGTCTGGAATAATTCTCTAAGTTTGGCAGAATTTTCTAAGTTTGGCAGAATTTTCTAAGTCTGGTAGAAGTGGAAAAAGTAAAAGTAGTTAATTCCATAAGTCTATAGCAGGTGACTGGAGCATCCGATGGGGAAACTAGATTGTTGGAGAATCCTAGTCATATGTATTATCTAATCCAACAAAGTGGTTGTTCTATTTCTTGATATATAATATTTTGCATGTGTATGAAGTTGGCCTCCGGGTTTAAATGCACCTACAGAAAGAGTGCAAAATTTGGGCCAAATTGACCATTTTCAAGGATTGTAACTTTGTCCTCAAAAATCAGAATTGAGCATGGTTACAATCATTGGAAAGCTTGTCCAAATGGGAAAAAATTTATAGAGTCCAATTCTGAAATGGTGATTCAGATGTTTCTATAATTTGATCAGAAAAGTGCCTGTAGCCATAATTGACAAAAATTGTCAATATGGATAATTTCTAGAATATATGAAAATTGAATTTTATTTTGTAACAAATCTAACAAATGTATTTATATCAACACTTTTGTAGATTCATAATAATATCAGTGACTGTTAAAGGGTCAAAAGTGAGTGTAGTGTAGTTGAGAACCTCTAATCTTGGTTGGGCCAAGAAGGTCATCATCATGGATGATGCATATTATCCATATGAAGTTGAGGCAGATGCAATGGGAGAAAATACAGATTGAGAATGAAGAGAGAAAATCCAATGGTAGGAGAAACCAAGTGACTCCCCCAGACATTGTATAACCATGAGGAGCCTAAGGGTGGAGCTGCAAAGCTATAGAGCAGACAATGAGAGGTTTCTTAGAGCTCAAGAAGAGCAGAATCAGTTGAATGAATCCATACTCCAAATTCTGACAGAAATTCAAAGAAATATTAACTCCAGACATCACTCAAAAAATCAGGAAAAGAGTGGGAGTATCTCAAGAATGCATTCTCACAAGAGGTCCCATAGCTCAATAAGAGTGAGTCTAGAGGAAGATCATAAACTACAGAAATATCTTCTAGTGAGTCATTTTAGTCTAAGGATTCCACTGAAGGATCGATCTCTTCATTTTATCGGAAGAAGAGGAAGAATTCTTCAAAGAACAACTCACATGAAAAATTTAGGAAGGCCAAACCTCCTACATTTGATGGTGAGATAAAATATGGTCAAGAATCTGAGGCTTGGCTTCTTGGGATGAGGAAGTATTTCCAAGTCCAAGATTACTCTAGAAATATGAAAGCAAGAGTGGATATCTTCAATCTGAATGGGAGAGAATCTATATGGTGGGATCACCTTAGGAAAGTGAAGAAGATCAATAAAAGGAAAATTGTTTGGAAGCAATTCAAGAAATACTTCAAGTAAAAGTACCTCTCTGATAGGTACTATGATGGAAAAATTAAAGAATTACATGAGTTGAAGCTAGGTCAAATTACAATGGAGGAGTATGCAAATAAATTTTTGGATTTGCTGAGGTATGTCAAGTATATCAAGGATGACAAAGTGAAAATTCAACGTTTTCTAAGTGGTTTGCCTCAATCCTACAAAGAGAAAATTGAGTTTGATGAGCCTCAAACTCTAGAGGAGAACATAAGAAAGGCTAAGTATTGTTATGATCAAGCAAAAATCAAGTCATATTTCCATAAGGCATGGAAGGACAAGAAGAATGATAAGTTTGAACAAAGAAAGAAGGGGTTCAAGCCTCCTCATTTAAAAAATAAGCCAAGGTGTTACACCCAAAATCTCACCATCATAAGACATATATCAACTCAGTGCATCAATCCCTGAAGTCCCATGATCAAGTTAGTTAGTTAGAGCAAGTTAATGTCCTTTATCCTCATTCCTAATTAGGCTAACGCATGTTGTCTTTGGGAAAGAAGCGCCGATGCAGGTTTTCCTCATGCAGCCTGCACCGGAGTCAGTTTAATGAGATAAAGGTAGCTTTTGAGCGAATTCTAGAAGTTGTATGAGGTGGATCTCTATCCCTAAATCCTAGGTGAGCTGGCCTTTGGTTCCCTTGTCTTAAGGAAATATCCCTTAGGCCTCTCCCCATGATCCTCAACCTACTATATCCACTTGGTCCTATAAATACAAGACCCCTCTCCATTCCAAAGGGAGGAAGGCTATAGCATCCATATGCTGGTGAAATAAGCATAGGAGATCATCATTCATCCATTGGAGGCACCCATTTCTCCTTAGAGGCATTGGATTGGCTTGTTGGAGGAAGATTGCAACATTAGGGCTTGGTTGTAATCCTCACTCTTCTATGTATTTCCACTTTTATACAGTAGTACAAAACTCTTACCATAAATGTCTTGTTGTTAGTTGATATTTATAGTTTAATTCCTTAACCATTTACTTAGATCAATTATTGTGTAGATGTACTGTTGTTACTTGTTTGTCTCTTGCATGTTCTGGCAGGTCTTGCAGCCACAGATCTTATGACAGTGGAGCTTGGAGCGACAAATGAGAAGAAGATCTACAGATCTGAAAGGTAAGATGTCTACATCTTCAATATCTAATTGGATCTAGGAAGGTAGATTTGTATTATGTCTGATTTGTTCTAGATTCGCATTGAACTAGGGAGATCATGCCTTAAGTCCGCTTTCGGTAGATTGTCCGGTAACAAATTTGGCAACCATATTGGGGATACGTACGTTGTTTTAAGTTTTCAATTTGAATATCATCTTCTTTGATTTCTTAGTGAAGCCATTTCATTTTCCTCCTAATCCTTTTCCACCATCAGATCTTCTTGTTGAAGAGCCTGTTAGCTTTCCTTGAGTTTGTGTGTGATCATCAAACCCTTTTTGTTGCTCATCCTTGGAGATATTTTTTATTTTTTGCATGGGGATTTCGCACAGTGCACATGGGAAGTACATCCAGAGCGTCGTCCACTCCTAGGTGCATTCTGCTCCTCTGTAACCTGCACTGACGGTGCTTATCCTAGTTATGCATTCTGCACCGCCGGCGCAGACCACATACGTTTGACCTGTGTTGGGCGCTCTATGCCTGACCACAAGCTACGTTGAACACTCAAGCCTAGGGTTTGGGTCATCTCCTCTCCATTTTTTAGTTTGGTTTGATTTGCAAACCTCTCTGTACTATACTTTCCAGTCAAGGATATTGTGCTTTTTGCATTGGTAGTGTTTGGATTGGTTTTGGGTCCCATTTTGGACAAGATTGAGACTTTGTAGTGGTGGACACTTTAGTCTCCCCCACCTTCATCCACTTGACCTTGCATTCCCTCCTTTCCTCATCGGATCTAGTTATTGCATTGGATCTGATTCTAGACCTCTTTTAGCCCACATCTTTTAGTTTTGCTTGCATCTGGTTGTTTTGAGTGTCTTGGGTGTTTTCGGTTCATATGACTGCTTGTCATTTTCTTGTGAATTTATGAATGATTAGAGTACTGCAAGTAATCTTTTCTTTTCAGCCATTTATATTTGAAAGCATTAGTATTGTCAAGCATTGTCTTGGTGCATTCATTGGGAGATCAAAAAGTGCTTCATTTTTACCATTTTTCAAGTCGATTTGAGAGTTGTTGTAAAAGTTGTTTCATGCATTGGAGTTTATCATTCGTAAGTCTTTTGGAAAAATTGAAAGAAAAGTCAATTATTTGTGTTTTTCTCAAATTATGAGCCATTCATTTTCTTGAAGAACCCAAGTGAAGTCAAGTTTTTGAAAAAGTGATTCCATGCTTGAAAAAAATTATATGCATTTTTGGTTTTTCATGTGTTTAGGCTATCATAGTGAAATTTGAAGAGTTAGTGTGCTCTAGGTAGAAATTCTCTCTTTTTCGTCATCTTTAGTTTCATTCTAAATTGAAAAAGACAAAAAGAAAATGTTTGAATTGGATTTGATGTGTTGTTGATTTTCATGTTTTGCTCGAAAAAACAAAAAGAGTACTTTCATTGTCAAATTTGGTAGACTTGGGATTTTGTTCGGATTTGTTGTTTTGGTAAAAACCACTTGAAAAATATTTCTCCCTCCCATACATAGATTTCATCAAAATAAAAAGTGCATTTTTTCATGTAGTTAGGGCTTGCATTATGCTTATGTTTATGTACTCACCTCATGCATTCACCTAATCGTCTAGATAAAATTAATGGTAGAACTAGGGTAAAATCTTTAGTAACTTGTGTGTTAAGTTAGAGACGTGTTCCAGCGTCTTAAACCATGGTAGTTGTCATTATTTTCCTGCAATGCATCCCAAGGGTATTGTAAGTATTCCATGTACCAACCAGTATATCGAAGCTCTTTCACATACCAACAAGTATATTGAAGACTCTTTCACGTACCTTAGGGTGTATCGAAAGGCACTTCACGTAGTTGGCATATACCGAAAGGTGTTTCACGTACTCGGTAGTAAATCAGAAGTGCTCGTGCCGTATGGTTGTGCATTAGATAGCACCAGCATGGATTTGAGCTCCCACGTACCTTGCGTATATCGGGAGACACTCTTAGGATTCCTGAAACCAACTGAGCAAACCATTTGGCCATCTTGGCAGAGCAATACACCGAGAATAGCACTCAGGGAGATTACTATGCTCGTGCCATCGATGTAGTTGGGTATTCAGGAAAGGGTACGGTCCCAATCCTCCTTGTCACGTTTTACTATTGGACCTTGCGATATATAGCGAGTTGCGAAGCCTTGAAAATCCTGTGAGGTTTCAGACTTTTGAATCCACACCTATCACATAAGTTTGCTTGCGGCCTTAGTTTGTGTATATTTTCTGGACTGCTTTTCTTTTGTTTTGATTACTCTTAGGAGAAACTCTATTTCAATCACTCTGGCTGACTTTCCTTGGAGAAGGTCCTGTAGAATTTTGAACTTACCACCTGAATATCCCCTTAACCAGGAGGTAATTTCGAGGGTAAGAATGGACCCACACGTCACGGTCATGTCACCTGAAGTAGAAAACCCTACTTTGAATGTTGGATCACACATGTTCCCAATAGATTCACCCACCTCCAACCCCTCGAGGGGTGAAGACGAAAAAACTTACACTTCACAAGACATACCTCTCCCTCCCGTTTTACTGGGAGAGCCTGGATCTACGGAAAGGTTAAATCCCTCCCAGTACGACCCTGTATCAGCTGCGTTTGGTCCAGCTGCACCCTTTTGGGAAACATCTCTAGGTCAACAAGTGGCTCATTTTTCCATTTCATCCCCACCCAGTTGGGATACTCCTGAAGAACTTTCGGCACCCTTCTGTAACCGCCTACACAGATTACATGCCATGGGTGAGGAATTTCGAAGACAAAGTCCTTTTACGAAGGGTTGAAGACCCGACGTTACCCGCATATCAGAAGATCCCAATTCGCTTTATCTTATGACTCACCAAAACCATCCATCCACAACGTGACCACTTATGAACCTAGTCAACCCTCACTTCCTGCAAGCACACCCCTTAGACAAGAGATGAGTTCTATACCCCAAAATGCTCAACCTATTGAAGGACAACAATCCAACACTCCTCTTACTACTATGAGAACATTACCCACTCCTTCCCCACCCGAAAACTCGCAGGGAGGATACTCTTTAACCCCTAATTTTCTTACGAGTAATGTTAATCCCGCAGTAGATAATCACCAACCCATTTTGGGTCAACCATTGATTAGTGGTCAGCAAGTTGCTGCTTGGGGGCAACCCCCGTATCCTAACCATAATACAGGAGGGGGTGTTATACCTCAAAGTTACACATTGAGCCCTAGTGTCGCATCTTTCTACAATGTGACCTAGCGACTTTCCCCCCTAATGACTATCATACATTATTAGCTCCCTCCTTGGTCTCATATGGACACCTAGGAGAAAAATCCATTAACTGAATGCCTAAGACATCACCTTATCTTCCACATATCACAAAATCTGACCTTATCTACATATATTTTCGTGCTTTGCACATCTATTGGGTAGCGAAAATTAGGGTTTTCACGCCATGCTCAGACCCCGGGACACGATAATATGGGAAATTATCGCACCATGCTCAGACCTAGGGGCATGAAAATCCCTTTTTATCCTTTTTCCATGGATCTTGGATCTCATCCTTCAAGAGATTTTATTGGGATTATCAGCCCTGATTCGATCCCAATCCCCTCTCCCTGTTTAGTTTGGCTGATCCACTAAACACTCATTAGATCCATCTTACTCTCCTTATGGTTAACCCTTCCAAGCACTATACAGGAGAAGCCTTCCATGAGCCAAAGGGAGGAATTTTGGGGCATCCAACCTATGATATTGATACTTTTGCAGAGATACTAGAGGAGGAACTTGGAGCTGAAAGTTGGCTTGGGAATCAAGCAACCATTGTAAGAATCATCAAGTTTCCAATAAAAGAACTTGTCTTGTTTCCCAAATTTGCGTATGTTGATTATGATTCAATTACATGATTTGTATCTGGCTTAGATTTGGATTCTAACTTGTAATTCAAGGTACTTGGAGAATTGTATGTGCTTGTATCTTGCATGATCTTAACAGGTTCATCGCGAGGACTTCGAGATCCAGACTACAAGCAGGACAAACATCAGAGTAAAGGTCAATTATCTTATCTCACATTCTTCAATACAGAAATCTTGAAATGCTTGTTGGATCTAGGATTCAAGGTGGCATTTGTTTCATTTTTGTCTTAGATTAGAGTCAGTTTATCCTACTTTAACCTATGAGGGATTCTTTCTATCTGTAGGAAGAAATCTCTACAACAAAAACTGGCGACTCCGCTGGTTTGAACCCCTTTGTTTTGAGTTCTTTTACTTTCATCCATTTTTTATTGTAATTTTTATCTTCTTTCAAACCAGTTGTGAAAGTTGGTCTCTTTGACCCTCATTGACTCCCCTCCCCTCTGCATCAGACCTCGGTCAGTGAACAGTGAGTCCTTTGAGTTGGAAAACCCTGTAAAAGTCAAAATATTTTCTTAAACTCCCACTTTCATCCTCCTTCTTAACATTTTCACGCCCCTTACACTGCTTACAAAGTAAAAATTACCATATTTTCGCTACCCATCCCTTTTCCAGAACACGATAATCCCTAATTATCGCGGTCGGGCTGCTTTCAGCTACACAAAAACCTCTGTAAAAAGGAAAAAAGTTAAGTTTGCTTGGTTACCTTCAGTCAACTTTTAGTTTCAATGTTTCTGGTTGTTTTTTTTATCTTCATCAGACACTTGTAACCTTCCCAGCTGCAACATATCACTTGCATTTCGTTTCACTCGAACGTTTTTAGTCTTTGCCTGGTCTCAACTCTTTGGTAGACACATTGGACATTTTGGGTTTTTAGGTCACTATTCCAGCGATACCTATTTACTCATTAGCTTTTACATATTTTCTGCACATTTCTTTTGTCACCTTTTAGCAAAGTTGCAAGTGTCTTTTAGTTTGTTTTCTTTATTTTTCAAGCTTGGATTTTTTGGATTTTTGTGACATTGTACCCACTTTGGGCCACCTCCTTACCATTTTTTGTAGTGGATTGGTCCTTTCAAGCCAGTAAAGTTTATTTGTTGCTTGTCAAATTCCTTGATTGCATTATAATAGAGACTATATTGTTCTTACAAAAGTAACTTTCCATTCTTGTTATCAAAAAATCACTATTTGAAGACTTTTGGGAACATGTTCTCTTTTTGTTGAAAAGATCAAGTTTGTAATCTTGCATTTAGGAAGTGAATCAATTTTCACTACTGGTCACATACTTTGCATTAGTGGTAGATCAATTTTCATCTTTAAAGTAGTTAAATTCGTTTGGCTTATTCAAAAAAGAAAACAAATGTTTTGGAGTGGTTTTATTCATTTCATTGAAAACTTTCGTGCTTACATTTGATCAAAGAAATCTCTCTTTTCCTTAGCTAGCATTCATCGAAAAGAAAGGCTTTTTTTATTCATATTCATTTGCATGGTTTGAGTCATCACAACACCATCAAGTTGCACTTCCATCACCCGATTGAGTAATACAACCATTAAAATTTACACTCCCTAACTCAACACACTTTAACCTCACTTGAGGAGAAAAAGAATTCGGTAGTTAGGTAGGACACCGGGGATAGGCATCCAAATAATTCCCCCTTGTCATTCTCATCTGAGACATAGTTGTTGTCCTCTAAGGTACTAAAATCCTCTTGTACTTATTGACACGGTCATCACCCAATTTGTGGAGAAGGCCTCCCATTTCACGGGGGTAAGATGCGAGGACAGGTTTCGGATGGAGTTTGTGGAATGCCGCACTCCACTTAGCGCCTAAGGATATCTATCCATTGTCTTCCTTGTATTTACAGTATAGGTGATACCTAGGCTCAAAGACAGAAGTGCCAGTTCACTTTCTCCGACGTGTCATGAACGAGGTAGCCTAGTGACCTTTCTTCTATGGCTCTTTCACCCAAGATCCCTTTCGGTAGAGGGATATCCTTCCACTTTGGTCTCTCATTTTGTATTGTCCGACTTGGATTTCATCACCTTGCTAAGGATACGATTTATTGAGGTCTCCAGCTCTTAGTTAGGAGGTTTGCTTTCTATCTCACCTTTTTAGAGGGTCTTTTTTCTTTTCTAGTGTTGCTTGTCTGCATTCTGGCCACTTTTCTTTCAGCTCACTTACTGTGATGTCAATCTCAGTATAGTTCTTTGAGATTTCTTTTTTGGCCTGTGAACCTTGTCTTTTTCTATCTCCCCTTCTGCACACTCGGTTGCTTTAGGGTTTTTGAGTTCTTTTCTACGATACTGTCCCTGAAACATGTAATCCCATCATCATGGCTGATTAAATAAGATCACAGAGAATACAGGGACGAATCCCTGACCCACCACCATGGACTTCTGGTCTGCCTCCATCACGTATTCCTGCCCCTGTCGGCCGAGGGACCATTCCACCACCTATCAATACTACAACTCCAGTCGCTTCTGTACCCATAGACCATGGCACCATATCAGAACCTCTTACAGTCACTGAAACTAGTAACACACCTGAGATTCATGCTACACCACAACCCACTGTCATTCCAGAAATTCCTATCACAGTGGACACTACATTAGCTGCTGAGGTCAGTACTTCACACGATGTTATACCAGAGGACATCATCCTCCTGAATACTAGTACTATACCACTCTCAACCACATTATATGATGTCTTTGAAGGGTAAGTTGAAACTATTGAAGGATCCAACGAAGACACGACCGATTTGATTCGAGTCCCAGGAGGATACGTTGAAATTATTGAAGAAACCGAACTACCTCCTACACCATTCCATTCTGATTTTGAATTCCCTACCGCACAGGTGGAACCTCCACCTGCCACCACTACATCATCATATTTTCATACTTATGAAATGGGATCTTCTAGAAACGTACCATTCATTGTGTCCTTCCCTAATCTCCTTCAGGACACGAGATCATGGCATCATTCCAATCCAATATGGTTATACTAGCTAATTCTCCTCTAGCATCGGAATAGTTTATACGTGATACAGCTCAAATTCTCACATCGACTTCCCACTACCCCCCTGCATGTACCTCTCCAATGACACATAATCTTGGTTATCGAGCTCCCCTTCCTCCGTCCAGTACGGAGTATTGCCAATCCTATGTCGATGGATCCGGACCCTCATCACACTATACTAGAACTCCTTCTGGACCCCGATCGGACAGCTCAAATTTTTATCCCGCCTCCACTTTATGGGATACAAACCTGGGCCAAGCCCTCAATGATCTTCGTACTTTTCAAGTCCCTATGGATGTGACACCTAATAGCCCTCTGTTATATTCCCCACATTTATTGTCTCACAACATGTTTAGCATAACTTCAGGCGATACACCTGTTATGTGGGATAACCCAATCTTCTCACCATCACCACCCGAAACTCACGGAAGATCCCCTTCACAAGTCGGTACCTTTGGTGCAGTTGGCCAACCTACACTACCTCATCCTCCTAGTGTCAACATTGGAAGAACATCCATCCATACTGTTGGATCACCTATTCTGACCGGAGGCACACCTTCAGCCACCATTTACACCATTTTCGGAGGACAACAGTCTATTGGAACCGTTCATCCCAGTAACCAACCTCCTTCGTCCAGACCCTCGATCACACCTAATGGAGGACAGCCACTTAGTGCCACCCCAACCGTGGCTACTCAACAAACACCTCCATCTTTTCCATCAGCTCAACAAGGCCCACATACTACACCTTCTGGAGGTATCCCACTTGTTAATTCCCCAACTAGAACCACTCAGCAACCCACTCCATCCACATCATCTGCTCAGTTGGGCACATATAATTCACCTGGCAGTGGACAACCTCATGTGGGCATACCAATCGGAACCAATATCCAACAACCCTCGTCAGGTACAATTCCTTCTTGGGGCCCTCAAATCCCACAAAGTGGGGGGTACTCGTTATTCGGGAACTGGAATCAAGCTGGGGGGAAACCAAATCAACCTTTCACTCCCCCTAACTTGAATCCTGAAATTCCTTATCCTAACGCCATGAATACTCCATGGAATCCACCTCTTCAACCTCCACCTCTCCATCAGGGTGGAACCAACATTCCATGGACTCCATTCTTTCAGGAATCCCCTAACACGGGTACAGGAAATCCACCACCTAATCAAGGATTTGGAAGCATTCCTGGGACACAACAATCCCAAGGAACTATACCCAATCAAGGAACTGGAAACATTCCTAGGACACAACAATCCCAGGGAACTATACCTGCTATCCCCACCCAGCAGAATATCCAACAACCGGTCACTACTGTGATTCCGAATCATACAGTAAATCCTATGATTCCGAACACACCACTGGTTAACCAGATGGTTTATTACCCTGAGAATTTTCAACATTATCCTGCGGGAAACATGTATGGGTACAATATGCAATAGTATGTTGTGCAGGGTCCCATGGGTATCCCTACACCCTAAAATTAATACTCATATCCGCAGCCTAATCGACAACTTCCATTTTTGGCCACGCTCGACCTTCCTGACTTGTCTAGACTTATTAATGATCTGATATGACACGAACCACACTGGCCACCCATCCCGGCCAAGCTACCATCAGACATTCCCAAGTTTGATGTTAAGCATGGGGAAGACCCCAAGAACCACGTTATGACATTCCATCTTTGGTGTTCATCTAACTCATTGATGGATGACTCCATTTGGTTACGGCTCTTCCAGCACACGCTTACCGGCATGACATCAAAATGGTATATCGAGTTGCCACAATACTCTTTTCAAGATTTCAATACCCTGGCTATGCAATTTTTGATACATTTCCAGCTCCCCATTCGATACGAGACTGGAACAGACCTGTTCACTTTGTTGCATCAAACCACTTCCACGCATATATCAGATCATATCCATGAGTGGCATCGACGCCGAAGGTTAATCAAGTCACCCATCCCGGACCAATTACTCGTTGATTGGTTCACTAAGTCATTTATGCCTCCCATCGCCAGGGATATTTCCATGGGCAGACCTATCACAGAGGAACAAGTGATTTCTCACGCTCAGTATATGGATTTTGTATATACCCAATTTGGCACTTTATACGAGCTTATTCTTCATGTCTCCTGCACCACCACTAATCCAACGAAGCCCGCAACTGAACCCCCCATTGACGGTATTGTTGGTTTAGTAAAGGCCCGGCTTGCGAACAAATTGAGTGGATAGCCCCAAAATACTGCCCCACCTCCGAACCAGGCTAATCCCAAAACCTCCACCCCTCCTGCTACTTCCTCTGAAGTGAACATTGTCCAATCTTCGTCGCAACAATCCAAAGGAAAGAAGAAGAAGAATCGAGGAAAACCTAAAAAACCTCCCAACCAGAAGGAAAACCCCAAGCCACAACAAACCAAAAACGATCAAAAACCACATCGGAAAGCGAAGTTTCCCTGCCTTATTTTTCAGGAAGACCACTACACATGAGACTGTCCTTACAAGGAAGAAGTCAACAAATTTGTTAAAGGGTCTTCCTGCTCGGCAGTGCTAACCAATCCTTTCCCCCATCAACAGCAACAAATGGTTACTCACGATCCCCCAAGAGGGGGCAATCCGAACAACCCACCCCATGGAGAATCGTCTGCAAACTGTGATATTTTGATGATGAGTAATAAGGAGGTCCATATATCCACTCACGCAAGGACATACAATACCCCTCCAAGTTCAAACAAAACGGAGACATCCCATGGAAAGACTCCTCTTGAAGATCCTTCCATCACCCCTCCCCCCAATGGTCATATCCATATCGAGGGACCTGTCACGGATACGGTGCTACGCCCACCCAAGGGCACTATCCAAAAGGAGACATTTAACCCTAATGCACGAGCGGTCCAAAATTACAATATTGTTGAGGACCTAGCTCAAGCACCATGTGCGATGTCGACTCTCGAGGTTCTACAACACTGTCCCACATAGCGTAGGACCTTACTTTCAGCACTAGGGGCGGTGGACCCGGATACTTCTAACACAATCATGTTTAACTTGGAGTGTTTTAAGCCTAGGATTTCCCACCAGTTAGCCTTCCAGATCCAGACGAAGATTCGTGGGAACAACATTCATCTCACTGTTCTAGATGAGGGTGCTTCCACTTCGATCATGTCTTCGACTTGTTGTAGAGCCATAGGCTCGCCTGAGGTTACACCTTCTCCTACTACTTTTAAAGCATTTGACGGACATGGTTTTCAACCATACGAACTCATTCCTGCACTTTCCATTGAACTAGGGGACAAGACAATATTTATCCACGTTGAAGTCGTAGATGCACCACTAGACTATAATATTCTACTCGGTCGGAACTGGTTCTATGCCATGACCGTCGTCGCATCCTCCGTCTTTCGACTAGTGCAATTTCCTCATCAAGCAAAAGTTGTCACTATTGATCAGTTGGATTTCTGTACTCTGGATATTCATTCGAACTCCTCCCACAATGTCCCACTGCTGGGTCAATCCCAGCACCATTTTGAAGATATTGGCGTTGGTCTTATGAAGTATTCCTCCCTCATAGGGGTATTTCCGGAACTCAGAACCGTTGTCTTTATGATATCGTTAAGTGTTATTCCATCCAACAAACCTACTTATTCCTGGGTCATACCGAGTCCTACCGAGCTTGAAACCTATGGCAATACCATGCCACTAAATAGGAAGCTCGCGACTTCCTAGGCGATCCAGTCAGCCACAGATTGGGTCGACTCTATTACACATTATGCAGTGGGACAGCTCTCGTCTGAGGCTGGTCCTTCGTTTCCATTTATTGATCCTCTGACACAGATTTTTCCTTCCGACGAATCAATTATGGAGGTTATGTGCATCGATAAAAAACCTTGGGAATATTACCACCATCAGTCTTCTTTCCCAACTATCCAGGCGATCGAGCAAGATATTAAATCCCGTAGTTCACTCGAAGTTGTCAAACCCAAGGTTCCCACTTCATTCGATGATATATTTTCCGAAGGAAACTTGGCCAACATCATGGAAACCACTCCTATTGACATTTCGGTGAAGCTTGGTGTCGTGGAGAATATTCACATAGGCAAGAGTACACTGAGCTGGATTTTTACGCTACCTTATTCAAAGAATTATACAACGTGTTTGCTTGGAGTTATGAAGAGACCCTAGGTATAGACCCATCAATCGTGGTCCACTAAATCCAAACCTTCCCTGGTGCTCGACCTGTTTGGCAGAAACTCCGACCCGTTCATCCCCGCAAAGCAGCGGTTATCAAGGCGGAAGTTGAAAAACTTCTGCAGGATGGTTTCATATATCTTGTCCCGTTGACAGACTGGGTGTCTAATATCGTCCCCATCTCAAAGAAACAAGGTACGATTAGATTCTGTGTTTATTACCTAGATTTGAACAAAGCTTGTTCGAAAGACAACTACCCAACTCCGTTTATCAACCAGATTATCGATAATTGTGCCGGGAGTGTCATCTTTTCATTCATGGATGGATTCTCTGGCTATAATCAAATAGAGATACTCACTGCAGACTAGCATAAGACAGCCTTCATTTGTCCATGGGGGACCTTTGCATACCGCAATCTACCCTTTGGCCTTAAGAATGCCGGGGAAACTTTCCAATGGGCCATGTCGTACGCATTTCATGACATTAAGCATATTGTGTCACCATATCTCGATGACCTTCCTGCCCATTCTCAAACCCAGGATGACCATCCGGATCATCTGAGCACCATCTTTTCAAGGTGCCGCCACTAGAATATTCACTTAAATCCACACAAATGCGTCTTTTTTGTTGAAGCCGAAATACTTTTGGGATTCATTATCTCCAAGGATGGCATACGCCTAGACCCTGCAAAGGTAGAAGCCATTCTAGCCCTCCCCTCGTCCATCAACATTCCAGCACTTCAAAGTTTGCAAGGGCATGCAAACTTTCTATGCCGTTTCATTTGCAATTTTGCTGAGATTACAAGGGGCTACATGAGGCTTCCAAACAAGGACATCCCTTTCATCTAGGATGACGAAGCCCAACAATCCTTTGACAATTTGAAGGCAGCCCTCACTAAGGATCCTGTAATCCAACCCCCCAACTACACACAGGATTACATCTTGTACCTCGGAGCTTCCACTTCCACCATTGGCATGGTGTTAGCCTAAGAAGGCGCCAACGGAATAGAACATGTGGTTTATTATCTCAGTAAGAGTCTTCTTGACTCCGAAACCCACTATTCGCATGTTGAAAAGTTGGCTCTGGCCACAGTTTTTGTTGTCCAGAGATTCCGCCATTACATTCTACTTTGCAAGACCACTATCATAGTAGACTTCAATCCAATGTACTACATCCTCACACGCCACGTTCTTGGGGGAAAATATTCTCGTTGGATTGTTGTCCTTCAAGAGTTTGACTTGGAATTTTCCAAGGCAAGATCCAAGGAATCGTTGGTCTTCGCGGAGTTGATTTGTACTTTGCCCCGTGTCATTGAGCAACTGGAGCCCATCAATTCTCTCCAAGACGAATCGTTGTTCCTCATTGGCACGTCTGATCCTTGGTATGGGGATATCATTGTGTATCTCCAAACCCAACTCTTTTGGCCCGAACTTAATCGGGATGAACGCCGTCGTATTAGACACCATGCTAAGTAATACCTTATTATTAGAGATACCTTGTATCGTCGTGGTGTTAACACCATTCTACAACGTTGTCTAACTTTAGACGAGGCTGAACACGTTCTCAATGACTGTCACTCTGGAACATGCGGTGGTCACCTTTCCGAGATGGCTACAACCCAAAATATTTTGCACGCGAGATATTTCTGGCCCTCAATTTTCAAAGATTGCATTGGAACGGTCAAGAAGTGTCCACCCTACCAATTTTTCCATAGAAAGAATCGCTCACACCCCTCTCCACTTCATCATGTTGTTGTCGTCGGCCCCTTTTCTAAATGGGGCATTGATTTCATGCATTGTATGCCCACTTTATCTGGGGGGCATGGCTATGTCATAGTAGCAATGGATTACTTTACAAAATGGGTTGAACTGATGCCTACTTTTGCAGAAGATGGAAAAACAACAACACAATTCAAATTCAACCACATCATAGCTAGGTTCGGAGTTCCACAGTCTATTATAACCGATCATGGTTCCTATTTCAGGAATCATATGATTGAAGAATTGAGTGCTAAGTTGGGTTTTCACCACGAAAACTATACCCCATACTACCCACAGGCTAACGGTCAAGTAGAGGCCATTAACAAGGTCTTGAAACGTATGATCCAATGCACTGTTGGTACTCAGAAGTCAAATTGGAACTTGGCTCTTTTTTCGGCTCTGTGGGCCTACCTAACCTCAGTTAAAAATGAAACTGGGTTCACACCATTTCAACTGGTGTATGGCCTGGAAGCTATTGTACCGATTGAATGTAAAATTCCATCACTAAAGATAGCCGTTGAGCTACTTCCCAACACAAACTATGAGGAAGAACAATTTCTGTATCTAGCCAAGCTAGACGAGACTCGCCGCTCTGCTAATGAAGCCCACAAGAAATGCATCAAAGCACATTACGATAAGTCCATTCAACCCCGGATCTTTAACGAAGGAGACCTAGTCCTTACTTACAACCAAATGCATGACAAGCTAGGAAAAGGAAAGCTAGATTCGATGTGGTACAGTCCCTATATCGTGAAACATGTATTGGAAAAAGGATCTTACGAGCTGGTCGACTGTGATGGCACACCTTTGACACGGCCCCGCAACGGGATGTACCTAAAACAATTCTATGCACAGGTTTACTCCGTGTGAGACATCTTGTACATAGTGTACTTAGCTTTTTTTCAGTTTAATTCCTTTTTTTGTGTGTGTGCATGGATTTTATTTCATGTACCTGTATTTACTTTGATTTGTGATTCTATGCGCAGATGTCAACATACTACGAATTCGCAGACGGTGCTAGCCGACATACCCGGAACCTCGCTTCAACAGCATGGGTTATCTATTCTCCTTCTGGCGAGTTGATATCCTCAGGAGGCACTTGCTTGGGCCCCACAACCAACAACATTGCAGAATACCATGTAGTCATCGGACTCTTAACTGAGGTTGCTTCCCTTGGAATCCACACCTTTTCGGTCTACTTAGATTCCCAACTCGTGGTATCCCACCTGAACCATGTCTACCGATATTTGTGATCCTATGTTACTTCGTTTATTTAGAAGGGTACGCCTCTTGGAACAATTATTTGATTATATTACATATCAACATGTACCGAGACAATTCAATATTTTAGCTAATTCATTGGCTAACTACATATTGGATTGGCATCTAGCTCATACATAAAATACATTTTAAACACAACACACAATCCACTGTAAATAAACAAGTCATAGAAATAAGTCCACATGTATATAATCACATATAAAATGTTTGTTCTAAATACATATAATAAGATGTGTCCAAAGACAAAATTTGGGATCTCGTCCCATACAAAAATTGTCCCTTTGGCCTACATATCGTGTACATGCTGCTAAAAATAAATACTGCTATCTAAAGAGACTAATCATCATCTTTGCACTGCTCGTGGTAGCATACTATTGCTCTGGCTACCCGACGGAGTAGTTGGTCGATACGTCTGGGCACACCTACGGTATGCCACTGGAGATGGAGAGGGATGTCATCCATCCTCATAGCAGGGACTCCCAAAGTCAAACCCTAAAGATTTCGCTCTACATCATGGATACCTCATGCTTCTTCTTCATCCTCCTCCTCCTCCTCCTCCTCAGTAGCATCCTAATGTTGGACCCCTCCTTGGTGCAACGGTGAGTAGCCTGCTGGTATCCTTGGTCCAGGGTCTGCGACATGGACATGTACATACGTTAGATCTTTCTACGCATCGAAAAAATCACTAAAAAAAATCAAATATTAAAAAATATTAAAAACGCATTTGTGAAGGTCATACGTGAATTGTCCCAATCCACATCCTCGGGCAATGTTAATTCAATATCCTCACAAAATTCCACCCCTTCATAGGGGTAGTCCTCAATCATAATGATCTTCTCCTCGAGCCATGAAGAGAAGTCTTCGCCGAATGCTAAGAATTGTGGCCCACGATCCGACCTGTGTAATTACTCCATCTCCCCATCTAAGGCTTGGTCACAAGGTGGATAGGCATGGATACTTGAGGACGCAACAATGGCACCCTCTCCATGAAGAAGGTGACCAGGATACTCCCATACCCAAACTGGTGAGTATCCCCATTTCTACACTAGGTAATCTGTTCCTTGAGGTTGGTTAGGACCCCTTCACACCAATTGAATAGTGTTGGTGCCATGCACTCTACGGAAAGCATCATTTCCCCCCATGTTGCATGGTGGGGACCCACACTACCCACTACTCATGTAATAGTGAACAACATGGTTCTCAATGGAAGCTCTAACACATCTTTGATGGGCACTTTCCCACTTTTCTTTTGGGACCCTTGTCTACAGTAGTGACCAATCATATCGCTTATACTCCCTTCTGAGGCCCGATGCCCAAACAAGTTAACCCTTTCCCCTCTCTTAGAGAGGCCAGTAAGAAAGTAGATTTCCTTGAGCTCAATATCGAGGGTGTGTTCCCCAATCCGGAAAGCCTATATATCACTCTCCCACAATTGTATTATGTGATTCAGAAACTTTCCTTGCTTCCGGATACCCCTGGTCTTGAAGAACTTAAGTAACCCACATTCACGCAACGCATTCAACGTCATTTGTTCATTCAAAGCCAACCTATCATCATCTTCATGTTCTCTCTCTTTCCAATCAACCATCTTATCTCGGATAAGTTGTAAAACCCTGAGAAAAGCCAAATGAAGCATTTATTAGAATATGGCAACTTGATTTCACCTTCAGCAACTGAAAAACACTCGGGCTTTTTCCCTTTCTATCGATTTTCGCGCTGCACAGGTTGAGCGTTGCATGATAACTGGTAATTATCACACTTCAGCTCGACCCAACAGCACGATAATCTGGAGTTTATCGCGCTTCCCGACATGGGGGTAGGGCGAAAATTCCAGAGGGCGAAAATGATGCCCTAAGCCTCTACCCTGAAAAGAAAAAACACCCTGAAATGGATAAATGCTGGTATGAAATGAAAGAGAAGAGCAAGAGCAATTACCTGGTCTGGATGGTGGTCGAAACGGTGCCCTGGATCTCTGGATATCTCTGCTGGAAGATTTTCCCTCTCTAAGGTAATTTTCCTCTTTGGGTAAAATACCCAAGGTAAAATGAGTAATTTCCTCTTTTACCCTCCTTTTATACATCTAAAGAGTCATTATTTTATTATAAAAACCTTTTTGAGTCAAATTTTCCACATTACTAATGTTTTGTTTTCCAAGGTGGCTTGACCATTTTCTGGCAGGATCTTTTACATTGTTCACACTGGTGTTAAGATATGTTTGACCTTCATCTTGAGCTTACTTTTTCTTTTTCGTGCTCTGGACCCAAATATGAAAAAGATTCCAAGTATTTTTCACACCTTAGTTGTGCTTGTCCAAACTAAGAAAAATGGTGTTGACCTTAGTTAACTTTACTTGTGCTCGTAAAATGATGAGGAAAGCATCATTTTGGCATTATTTTATTCTTTTTTCAGGCCAAAGTGATTAAAAATTATGAAAAATACCATTGGAGTTCTCTTTAAGCTCTTTTCAGACTCCCTCATTGCAAAAAGATTGCCAAGTGCACTTGTCTCTTTCGCACTTGTAAAATTATCTGAAAGGACATCTATTCGGTGATAGGTTACCCCTTTTTTGGCCCATCTAGACTATTTACGAGAAAGGAATACCTCAGTCAACTTTTCACTGGGAGAGTTCTCTCAGGAATTGTTTTACACTTTTTTGGGACTGGGGGACTAAATTTACGAAAAAGTACATTTTGGAGCCTTCTTTAAGTTTTTCAGACTCTCTAAAATATAAAAACTGTCAAGTTTTCCTTCCTTGGACTCGTTAAAATTCAACATCGAAGGGCCCGCTTTGGGACGAACCCCTCCTTTCTCAGGTTTGTAAAACATGTGAGATTGGACTCATCTGTCAGATGAGCTATACCGAGCATCTATTATCATCTTCAAGCTTGTAAAACAACAAAGATGTACTCGTCTATCATGTCGGGGAAATATGGGAAATGAACCAAGTTTACCTTGTTGGCAGCTTGTCAATCGTCACCTTTGAACATGGCATGCACCCTCATCTTGTCTTCTTTTGGGTATTCATCTTTTCCTTCTAAGATACGATCATAGTCCCGAGTCGTCTCTTTGGCCACAAGTCCACTCGTATTGTGGTTTTTCTCTCCTTTCTATAATCTCTGCTGCCAAGTTCTGTTTCATGCCGTTATATGTTCAAAGGGTCTGCGTCGCTCCAAGTCATCCATTTATCAAATCCTCTGTTGTGTCAGTACATGTCCTTTTGTTCCATTGTTACACACCTCTCTCATACCGATTTCGTGTCGATGATGTGGGATTCATCATGGCCCACCTTCGACGAGTCTATTCCTGTCAACACCAAATCACTATCCAGGAATTAGGCTTAGGAATCAACCATCAATACCTTGGTGCCTGCATGCCTCAATGGAAGGTTTCCTCGTGTTCGACAGTAGGTTTCCATCATTGAACTCTGATCGAATGATCTCACGAATGTTCGACGTCAACTCATTTATTCACATTTTGTTGAGATGTACTAGAGATACCCTGGGGATCATTGTCATCATTATTGATTTCCCTCGCACTTGTTAATAGTTCACATCATTGACCGGTAATCAAGTGGTTTCTACCATGTTCGACTTCAACATCCTGTAATCACATGGCTATATTCGTATCATTTTGGGATCATGTAGAAGACCCTGGATGCATTTTGATGTTATTTACGTCCAAGTTGCGATGGCGATTGTTGAGCAGGTTTCCACATAGTCATTATGTGGGTGACCTCATTATTGTATTGTCACACAGATCCACTTATGAATTGGTCGTGGCTGTGTCATTATTGTCTCATGGATCTACGATTGTTCACAGTAGCCATGATTTGTTTATAGTCTATATCATATCAGTACTCATGGATCTGCAATGTATTGGTCGGCAGCCATGTTTTGAGTCAGTTTTTCCGAGCATGGGTGTTGATGTATATGTAACTTCGGAATGTATTTCATTTATGTATTTTATATATATTTATTGTACCCTTATTAGAGATGTGTTATTCCTCTATAAGGAAGTGTCGTCATGTGGATTGACAAGTGTCGCAAGTGTGTGTACTTGCCGATGGGTTATTAGACCACCATGTGTGGGGTCGGCCCTGAAATATATATTATATTGTGGATGTATCTAGATAGACAAGTCGGACCCATAGTGTAACTGGGCAAACAAGCTAGTATAAATAGAGATCGGGAGGCTCTATTTTCATCATTCAAAAAGTCACACTTCTCTCACTCAAAAAGTGGCGCACTAGTGAGGAGGAGGATCATCTACTACTAGGAGACTATCTCAGTGTATTTTGGTTGTACTTTGGTTGAGCCATTGCTCTCTCTATCTCTGAGGAAGTTGTGGGGTTTTTTCACCTTAGGGTTTTCCCCATGGAAACTCTGTGTCTCTTGTCTCTCATGTTTTTGATTCTTGTGATGCTTGTGATGCTTATTGTGATTGTTATGCATTGATATACTATATATGTTATTCTCTCAGTGAATATTCTAGAGTATTGTGAATTAATGCTCAAAATTTAACATGGTATCAGAGCTAACCTAAGAAGAAGACATTTTGCAGTGATGGAAACTTGAGTTTCTTGTTTATTGGGTTTCTCTCCACAGATTTTGGAAAAGCAGTATAGTAGATTGACTCTACTCATCAAGGAGAATCCATATGTCCAATCAGAATTCAATTCTGAGCATTTTCAGATTTTGGCCCTAAAACTTAGGGTTTCCACAAAAATAGGAATTTCTGAAATATGAAGACATAGCTCGAATCTCCTTGCAAAAATCGAAGTTTAGAGCTTTGGATCGAGATTTTTGGCTGGGTAGATCTCCGGGAACTCAAACCCTAATTTAGGGCTCTCCCTAGTGAACCTGGGAGGACAAAAAGGAAAATCTGAAGGGTAAAGCTTTGTTAATCTCAAATTCTGAATACACCAGGATGATCAGCTCATCAAGGCGCATCTTTCTATCCTTTCAAAAAGTTGAAATTCACATTTTGAATTTTAAGGATTTTCTAACAAACCCTAATCCGAGACCAGATCCAGTTTTCAGCATTTCAATTGGTAAGACCTAAATCTTTTCTATTTCCATTTGAAGTACTCTTTAAGATGTCTCACCACACCAAGATTTAGGATAAGCTTAAAGGGGCTGATAACTTCCGAGCTTGGAGGTATAGGATTGGGTTAATCCTGGAAGAGAATGAGTTGGACTCATAAATAAAAGAAGACATCCCTATCCCAGAGGATGAAGAGGCTAAAGTATTGCATAAGAAGAACTTGGTCAAGGCAAAGAGAATCATTGTTGATTCTATCAAATACCATCTCATACCCCATGTGTCTTCTCTAATGCCACCCAAAGAGATGTTTGACTCTTTGACCAAGCTATTTGAAGGGAAGAACATGAATCGAAAGATAACCCTGCGGAACCAATTGAAAGGAGTAAAGTTCAAGAATGGAGAAATCATTCAATCTTATTTTTCAAGGGTCTCCCAGATTAAGGAACAACTAGAAGCAGTGGATGAAATGGTGGAGAATGGTGAATTTGTCATGACCACTCTGAATGGCCTACCTAGGTCATGGGACTCCTTCATTCAAGGAATCTGTGCGAGAAAGAAGTTGATTTCCTTCAACAAACTACGGGAAGAATGCTCACAAGAAGAAGCAAGGCTTGTGGCACGAGAAGAAAATATGGAGAATGAAGATCAAGCTCTCACAACTCACACCAAGAAAGGGAAGTCCAAGAGAGAGCCATCTCACTCCAAGAAATCTTCACATCACTTCAAAGAAAGAAGAATATGCTTCACCTGTAATGAAAAAGGACATATTGCCATAAATTGTCCCAAGAACAAGAAGGACAACAACAAATTCAACAAGAAGAAGAAGGGTTCATGCTCATGCTGTCGAGGATGATGAACCACCCAAGAAGAAGGCTAGGGCAGAAAGTGATGATAGTAATGATGACTCATCAAGTGAAGAAGAGTATGTTCTAATCTCTGCTCTCATAGGTACTATCTCCCATGGTTGTAATGATTGGTTAATTGACAGTGGGGCTTCCAAACACATGACTGGGTTTAAGGAATCTTTTGTGAATTATCTGAACATGAATCACCCCATATGGTGAAACTTGGGGATGATTATCAATACCCAATCAAAGGAAGTGGTGAAGCCTCCTACAACCTAGATTCTGGAAAATCTTTGAAGATGAAAGAAGTCTTTTATGTACCTGGGCTCAAGAAGAACTTACTCTCCATCTCTGCATTGGATGCAAAAGGTATGAGGGTTGCATTTGTGGATGGCCAAGTCCTAATGTGGCCAAAGGGAAAGACCATAGATGATGCAGTAGTGATTGGAGAGCAAGAGGAAGGTTTGTATAAATTGAAGGGACAACCTGAACACACCATGGTGCATGAATCCATGGAGCGAAGTGAACTTTGGCATAGAAGACTTGCTCATATGCACTATAGGGCACTTCTAATTGCAAGCAAGGATGTAGAGGGTCTTCCCGAAATCAAGACCAAACATGAAGGTGTTTTCAAAGGATGTGCAAAAGGTAAGAACATTAAGAAGGCTTTCCCAAGCAGTGAAAGCAAGGCAAAGGATATACTGGAAATCATCCACTCAAATGTATGTGGTCCTATGTCATCCAGTTCTCTAAGTGGGTATGTTTACTATGTCCCATTTATTGATGACTTCTCCAGGAATACTTGGGTCTACTTCTTGAAGAAAAAAGATGAGGTGCTTGATAAGTTCAAGGAATTCAAAACCTTGATGGAGAATCAAATTGACAAGAAGATCAAAACATTCAGATCTGACAATGGTGGAGAATTCACCTCAGGTGACTTCAAGAATCTTTGCAGTGATTCAGGGATTAAGAGGGAATTGACTGCTCCTTATGATCCTCAACAGAATGGAGTTGCAAAAAGGAAGAATAGAACAATCATGGAAGCGGCAAGGGAAATGCTGCATGACCAGGATCTACATATGCATCTACGGGTAGAAGCAGCTAGAACAGTTGTATATGTGCAGAACAGAACACCCCACAAGATATTGGACATCAAGATACCCTAAGAGGTCCTTTCTGGTAAGAAACCTGAAGTCAGCCATCTCAGAATATTTGGTTGTCCAGTATACACTCATGTCCCAAAGGAAAAGAGGACTAAACTATATCCTTCAGGAAAGAAGGGTATCTTTGTGGGTTACAGTGAAAGCTTGAAGGCTTACAGATTATACTTTCCAGGTTTCAAGAAGATTGATGTCAGCAAGGATGAATATAAGTTCAAGGATAGGTAATCTAGGAAGCAAAGATCAAGAGGGAGCACACTCCAACAGCTCCTGCAAGGATGCGGAGTTTCAGAGGGATTTGACCATCTTCCTACATTCCACAACAGAAAGGTGTAGAAGAAGCTACTTCAGCAGCTCCTGCCAGGAAGCAAAGACTCAGAGGGAGTCCACCCAACAAACAAACAAAGATAAGTATTTCAATTATCATTTCTTGCCTATTTTTGTTTAAATAATGAACAGGATACTACTAATATGCATGTGATGGGTAAGTGGCCTATGGCACTGTACAACATTCCAGTGCTACTTATCTAGAATGAAACCTCTTTGCTGACATGTTGGGAGTAGTGCAAACTCTTAACAATGTTCTGGTAGAGACTGGAAGGCATCTAGAAAGTTGTGGAACATGGATAAATGTTGTATTGAAGCATTGGCTAAGATAACTACATGACTGCATGACATATTTCTTTATGTGTAAAGAATTTGTTCTGAAAATTATGAGATGTTTCTAATCATGCAATTTAACTTGTTTTGTAGGAAAGACCGTATATCTTCACCTACAAAAGAAGGACTACAACATTTGTTCCAGCAACAAAGATATATATTGAAGATATTGAAGTTCCCGGGATTTGGGATGAAGAAATGGAATGCCATGATCCATAGATCATGAAGAAGATGTTTGGGATGCAGTCCTAAGACCTGACAGGGAATCACATGTGTGCAAATTGAAGAAAGCCTTGTATGGATTGTAGCAAGCTCCCAGAACTTGGTGTGATACAAAGAGGAAGCTCGTTGTTGAATTCGATATGAAAGATTTGGGAATGATGCATTATTTCCTAAGTATGGAGGTGTGGTAGAGTGCAGGTGGGATCTTCCTTGGTCAAGGGAAGTACACAGTAGATATCCTGAAGAGATTCGGGATGATGGATTGCAAGTCCATGACCACACCTATGGCATCGAATCTGAAGCTTCTGTGTGATGCTTCATCTGAGTCGGTCGATGTCTCTATGTATCATCAAATGATTGGGTCCTTGATGTACCTGATGAACACGAGGCCAGATATTTGCTTTGTTGTGAACACATTGAGTCAATTCCTGACAGATCCAAGGAGTGTTCACTTGGTTGTTGTAAAGCATGCTCTGAGGTACCTGAAGGGTACAGTGAATTATGGCCTCAAGTATGAAGTGAATCAAAAGTTTAACCTGCAAGGTTATGTTGATTCAGATTGGGCTGGTAGTGCTACAGATAGGAAGAGCACTTCTGGGTGTTGCTTCAGTATGGGATCAGGTGTGATCTCTTGGTTTAGCAGGAAGCAGTCCTGCGTAGCACTGAGTAGAGCTGAGGCAGAATATGTTGCAGCTTGTTCAGCTAGTTGTGAGGCAGTATGGCTACGGAAGCTACTATCTAAGTTATTTGATCTCCCGTTGGATGCTACTGGTATCTTTTGTGATAACCAGAGTTGTGTGAAGCTGTCCAAGAACCCAGTGTTTCATGACAGGTTGAAACACATAGAGATCAAATATCACTATATCAAGGATATGGTGCAGAGAGGAGCTGTGAAGCTCCTGTACATTGCGACGGACAAGCAGATTGCAGATGTGATGACGAAGCCACTAGCCAGGGTGAAGTTCGATTACTTCAAGGAGAGGCTTGGCATTCTTTAGATTGATGACACTTCGAGGAAGAAGTGATGGACACATTTGTTGAATCCATTCCAAGCATGTTGGAAGGAGGATCCTTCACATGGCTGTGTATGTAAGCGTTGGATGATGAGCATCAAGATGATGTTCTGGTTTCTGCTTTGTATGATCAGTTGGATCATTTTTATATGTATGTATGCATCATGTTGGATGCTGGATATGATCAGTTGGATCATTTATATGTATGTATGCATCATGTTGGATGTTGGATATGATCAGTTGGATCATTTATATGTATGTACGCATCATGTTGGATGCTGGATATGATCAGTTGGATCATTTATATGTGTATATGCATCATGTTGGATGCTTGGACCATGTATCTATATATGTATCAGGTGGATACATTTTATGATCAGGTAGATCATGTATGTTGATATGTATCAGGTATGATCAGGTAGATCATGTATTTTGATGGATACATTGTGTGGATCATGTATCTATGTATCAGGTGGATACACTGTGTATGGTGATATGTATCAAGTAGATACTTGGTGTGCATTAGATGGATGCATTGTATGATCAGGGTGATCATGGATGACGAGCTTCTCCAAATGACATGCAGCAGGATGTTGCAGTGATGATGATCAGGATGATCATGTGTACATCAGGATGATGTATGGTGAGTATCAGATGATACTTTGTGGTCGTGGATCAGGTTGTGTAGATAAGCATGTCTGGGAGATCCTATAGGTCGGAGTTGCGTACCCATAACATCCCGGGATGCTCTTTCGAGACATTGCTCTGGGAGGACATGTAATTTGTGCCCTAGGAGATCTTCAGGTCGAATTTGTGTACCCGTAACATCCTGATATGCTCTTGCGAGGTTTTGTCCTATGGCATGTAATTTTCTCCTGGGAGATCTAGATAGGATGAAAAAGGCCTCAGATGCTTCAACCAGGTATTTCCATGACCACATGTAGTTTGCTCCTGGGAGATCTGGACAGGATGAAAAAGGCCTCAGATGCTTCAGCCAGTTTTTGTGATTGACCACATGTAATGTGCACCTGGGAGATCCGACAGGTAGAGCTGAGTGCTCGTAACAGCTTGGGATGCTTCAGCCAGGTTTTGTAGTGAGATCACATGTAATGTTGTTAACACCCAAAAAGTGCTCACTAGCTCATTTCCTTATTCACATGACCCATTTTTCCACTTTTCCACCATTTGAGCCTCTAAAGCCATCAAAAGGTCACCAAAAGACCATAATACACCCCTTTTTCCCCTCAAAATGAATATTTTTCATCAAAAAGCATAAAAAACCCTCAAAAAGGGTCCAGAATTCCCAAAAATATTAAAAAGGGAATAAAAATATTCAAAAAAGGAAAAAGGAGGGAAAAGGTACCTAAACCATGTTGGTCAATACCATTGGTTTCCTCAAAATGATAATGGTATTCCCCGCCACCAAAAACTATAAAAAGGTG
This sequence comes from Larix kaempferi, assembly GCA_027924585.1. Taxonomy (NCBI): domain Eukaryota; kingdom Viridiplantae; phylum Streptophyta; class Pinopsida; order Pinales; family Pinaceae; genus Larix; species Larix kaempferi. The sequence goes on from BSBM01000264.1 coordinate 11,032,815, forward strand.
GTAGGGGCTCCTCACTTTCCATCCATCCATCATCCTATCCTCACGCTGTCAAAATCTCTCATGAGACTTTTGGCCATTTTCAGCATCTTGGAGAAGAGACCTTTGGAGCTTGGAGCTACTCACCTTGGGAGTTGCTCAACACAAATCCTCACCATTTGAGGTATCTTAATACAAAATACTTATTATTTTATTTCTTGTTCTTGAACCGTTTTTAAAAAATTTATTTGTTATATGCACATGCTAGTTTAGATTTAGATTTAATTTATAATTGTTTTTGCTTTCAATATTGAAACTGCTATCACATTGTTGATAGGTGCCCATTGCACAAAGCTTGGTTGAAAAACCAAGCCAACAAATGTGCTCCTGGGAGATCCGACAGGTAGAGTTGTGTGCTCGTAATAGCCTGGGATGCTTCAGCTAGGTTTTGTGATGGGTCACATGTAATGTGCTCCTGGGAGATCCGAGAGGTAGAGTTGTGTGCTCGTAATAGCCTGGGATGCTGCAGCCAGGTTTTGTGACACACGTAATAAGTCCTGAGGATTCCACAGAATGGCCAGTGATGATGAATACCTGCAGGTGGCGGGCCTACATCCAATATGAAAAAGGACTGGCTTTGTAGAACTTCCTATGATGAGTAGAGTCAGAGATTGGTTGAGATAGCAGCAGCAGTGACGATGCATCGATGACGATGATCCCGAGAAGAAGACTTGTCTAGCAGAACTGTGTCGAGAAATACCTTCCTAGTTAAGAGGGAGTGTTGATGTATATGTAACTTCGGAATGTATTTCATCTATGTATTTTATATATATTTATTGTACCCTTATTAGAGATGTGTTATTCCTCTATAAGGAAGTGTCGTCATGTGGATTGACAAGTGTCGCAAGTGTGTGTACTTGCCGATGGGTTATTAGACCACCATGTGTGGGGTCGGCCCTGAAATATATATTATAGTGGATGTATCTAGATAGACAAGTCGGCCCCATAGTGTAACTGGGCAAACATGCTAGTATAAATAGAGATCGAGAGGCTCTATTTTCATCATTCAGAAAGTCACACTTCTCTCACTCAGAAAGTGGCGCACTAGTGAGTAGGAGGATCATCTGCTACTAGGAGACTATCTCAGTGTATTTTGGTTGTACTTTGGTTGAGCCATTGCTCTCTCTATCTCTGAGGAAGTTGTGGGGTTTTTTCACCTTAGGGTTTTCCCCACGGAAACTCTGTGTCTCTTGTCTCTCATGTTTTTTATTCTTGTGATGCTTGTCATGCTTATTGTGATTGTTATGCACTGATATATTGTATATGTTATTCTCTCAGTGAAGATATTAGAGTATTTCGAATTAATGCTCAAAATTTAACAATGGGTATGCCTGCCTCGGTGGTATTTTTGACATATTGTTTCTGTTTCAGCTCCTCGTTGCTTCCCTTGATGCTATCTCCACAAAAATTATTTGTAAAGTCTTTCGACCATCAGTCTCTTCTGACCTCACACTTTAGGGGGCATCTGTTATACCTGAAAGTTACACATTGAGCTCTAGTGTCGCATCTTTCTACAATGTGACCTAGCGACTTTCCCACCTAATGACTATCATACATTATTGTCTCCCTCCTTCGTCTCATCTGGACACCTAGGATCAAAATCCATTAATTGAATGCCAAAGACATCACCTTATTTTCCATGTGTCACAAAAGCTTACCCTATCTGCATATATTTCCGCGCTTTGCACATCTGCTGGGTAGCGAAAATTAGGTTTTCCGTGCCATGCTCATACCCTGGGACATGATAATATAAATTGTCGCGCTATGCTCAGACCTAAGGGCGCAAAATCCCTTTTTATCCTTTTTCCATGGATCTTGGATCTCATCCTTCGAGAGATTTTCTTGGGATTATCAGCCCTGATTCAATCCCAACCCCCTCTCCCTGTTTAGTTTGGTTGATCCACTAAACACTCATTAGATCCATCTTAGTCTCCTTATGGTTAATGTTATACCTCAAATTGCCACACCATGTGTAAGTGAGAATATACATGTTTCACCACCATGGAAAACATGATGTTTATGCCTCCTAAGGGTGTTAGGACCCTTCATTCTAATGTTGGTACCTTCCCTAGTCACACTTGGAATAAAATCTAACAAGCAAGGGGTCGAAACCCACATTAACCACCTCCAAAAATTAATTCTTCTGGAACTACCACGCCCTGCATGCCTATGGGGGAGTGGTAGTGTCAAACTACTGTGTTCTGCATGCCTATGGGGGAGCGGTACTACCGCTCTTTTCTTAGTTATAGAAGAGTGGTAGTTTTGGTTTAGGCTTATCCCTTTTATTTTGGATCTTGGATCTCATGGAGATTTTCTTGGGATGAGTTACCCCTTCGAATCCCATCTCACTTTCCCTCCTTGGCATGATTTAGATCTTTGATCCACATATTATTCACTTAGATCCATAATCTCCTCTTAGTTCCTACTTAAAGAGAGTCATCCATGAGCTAGGGGGGGTGATCTTGGAAACACTAAACCTATGATTCTATGAGTCTTGCAAGGGTGATGTTGGAGAACTTGGAAGGAGGTGCTGCTACTTTGGACATCAAGGTATAACATTGTAATCAGCTTCTTTTGGCTTTCTTATCATTAATATAACTTAGCCTATTCCTCTCATTTTCATGTCTTTAATGATGAATGCATGAAATTGTCTCTATTTATATAGTTAGATCTTTGTTTATACATATATTGTGTTAGAGAAGGTGTTGTCTTTCCTTTGTGAACAAGTTCATAAGTCCATAATCAAAGGCTGGAGCTGGAGCAAATTAGGAGCAGCAGGACAACCATCAAAGTAAGGTATGCCATCTACTTGCTTTGTATTTCCATAGCTTGTTAGCTAATGTGTGAGCTAGATCTAGGAGGACTATAGTGTCTATTTGTTTCATCTCTGTCTTGGGTAGGAAACTAGGGGCCTTTTCTAATCCCAAGGGGATATCTACCTATCCGTAGGGAGATTTTCTCACAACAGTTAACCCTTCCAAGCACTATAAAGGAGAAGCCTTCCATGAGCCAAAGGGAGGACTTTTGGGGCATCCAACCTATGATCTTGATACTTTTGCAGAGATAGCTAGAGGAGGAACTTGGAGCTGAAAGTTGGCTTGGACATCAAGCAACCATTGTAAGCATCATCAGGTTTCCAATAAAAGAACTTGTCTTGTTTCCCAAATTTGTGTATGCTGATTATGATTCAATTACATGATTTGTATCTAGCTTAGATTTGGATTCTAACTTGTAATTCAAGGTACTTGGAGAATTGTATGTGCTTGTATCTTGTCTGATCTTAACAGGTTCATCGTGAGGACTTCAAGATCCAGACTACAAGTGGGACAATCATCAGAGTAAAAGGTCAGTTATCTTCTCTCACTTTCTTCAATACAGAAATCTTGAAATGGTTGTTGGATCTAGGATTCAAGGTAGCGTTTGTTTCATTTTTCTATTATATTAGAGTTTGTTTATCCTACATTAACCTAAGAGGGCTTCTTTCTATCCGTAGGAAGAAATCTCTACAACAGGAGGAGTTCCCATCGGTCCTTCCGATGGAACTTCCTTACCCACTGGAGCATCCACCATGGGATTATCTCATGTTGGGGGGGCATCCTATTCAACTCAACCACCATGGAGTCAAGCGTATCCAGGTTATCTTAACCTTGTGTTGGGACAATTCAATCCCAGAAACGCACTCTACGGGATACCTTATCCCAGAAATCCATACACTCTATGGGGGCATCAAAATTATTTACAACATGGAACCCCACCTATCATCCCTCAAGTACCACCACCCCCGATTGATCCCCCCCACTCCTTCCAGAGGCGGGGGGCCCCCATTTAATTTCGGAGGAGGCAAACCTCTACCTGCCGAAGGAGGACCACCTCATTCTGGAAACCATGGCCCACCCCCTCCCGGCGGTGGAGGTGGAGGCGGAGGCCCTCCCCCCCCCCCCCCCGGTAGTGGTGGAGGTCCACCTTATCCCAGTGACGGTGGTGGAGGTGGCGGAGGAGGACCACACCCTTCCAGTGGCCGTGGTGGAGGAGGCCCCCACCCTTCCAGTGGCGGTGGTGGAGGCGGTGCACCACCACCCCCTCCCAGTGGAGGTGACTGAGGTCCACCTTATCCTGGCGGAGGCGGCATAGGTCCAACTTATCCCAGTGGCGGCAACGTACCCCCACCATTTGGAGGAGGTCCACCCCCTCCCAGCGGTGGTGGTGGACCCCCACCTTATGGTAACAGACCACCATATTATGGCAGTGGACCTACATATGGTCCGGGCGGCACACCCCCTTACGGCCAGTTTCCTCCGGGAACACCCTACAACCAATCGATGCAAGGTCCCATTGGTCCATACATTCCATATCAGTACTATCAATACCCGCAGCTGAAATAACAGTTTCCTTTCTTGGCCACTTTAGACCTACCCAACCTGTCTTGTCTGACCAATGACCCCATCTTCCACGGACATAATTGGTCACCAATTCCGGTGAAACTACCATCCGATATTCCCAAATTGGATGGAAAACCTGGTGAGGATCCAGAACATCATGTGATGACATACCATTTATGTTGTTCATCCAACTCCTTGATGGACGAATTGATCTGTCTTAGGTTATTCCAACGGACTCTCACCGGCCCAGCTACCAAGTGGTATATTGAACTACCACCCAACTCTTTTCCAGATGTCCTCTCTCTTGCTATGTAATTTTTGACCCATTCACAGTTGCCATTTTGTTATAAGACTGGTACGGACTTACTAACCTCGCTCCGTCAAAACACCGCCACTCATATCTCAGATCATATCCACGAGTGGCGGAGGAGACGACGTCTTGTTAAGGCTCATATTCCAGAACAACTCTTAGCTGACTGGTTCACAAAGTCTCTATTACCTGTTGTAGCTCGAGACGTGGCCATGGGAGGGGTTGTCACTGAATAACAAGCTATTTCCCATGCCCATTACTTAGACCTGGTCTATGCTCAATCTGGCACGTTGTATGAAATTGTTCCTGACGCACCCCGCCCTACGTATGTCCCTGCACAACCACCCAAGGGACCTTAGGCCGATGGCATCATTGGTTCCCTTACCTCCCAGCCTTCTACTCAAACCGGTGGATCGTCGAACCCCCAATTTTCTTCCCCATCCCCACCACAGGCTGGCAACAGCACCACCAAGTCACCCACTCCTGCCTCCACTGAAGAGGTGAATTCTGTTCAATCAACTTAATCTCAGAAATCCGGTGGTAAGAAGAAAAACAAAGGTAAACCTAAGAAATCTTCTAACCAGCATGAGAACAAGAGCACCCCTGAATACACTAAACAGAAGAGGAAGTTGAAGTATCCTTGTTTACTATGTGGTGGAGATCATTTCTCTAAGGAATGTCCTCATCGAGAAGAAGTACAGAATTTTCTCAAAGAAAAACCTACTCCCTCAGTTCTCAATGATCCCTTCCCTACTCAGAATCAATAGATGATTGCTCAATCCTCCCCTACACATGGAGAGGCATCCTCCACTGCGCATGTTCTCATGATGCGTAGTGAGACGGTGAATTTGAACACACGATCATGTTCATATGAATCAATCCCTCTGAAGGAACCTGTTGGAAGTAATACTTTAAAATATTCCACTTTTGTGCCCGATGTTACCACACCACAGGCCTCCCTCACCATTGAGAATCCTTCTTTAGAGTTAGTTTTGCGTCCACCCAAGAGCAAGATTCGGAAAGCAGTTTTCAATCCCAATGCTCGGGCAGCTCAGAATTACAATATTGTAGAGGACATGGCACAAGCTCCTTGTTCCATGTCGACGCTAGAGGTCTTGCGGAATTGTCCTAATCAATGCAAGACTCTTCTTGATACCATCGGTGTAGTAGACCCATATTCCTCGAATACAATCATGTTTCGACTTGAATATTTTAAACCGAGCCTTTCCCACCAACTTGCATTTCAAGTTTCTACGAATGTTGCTGGGAAAATAGTCTATCATACTGTACTAGATGAAGGGGCTTCTACCTCGGTCATGTCACTGTCATGTTGGAGAGCCATTAGTTCTCCCGAATTGAACCATTCTCCCACCACCTTGAAAGCATTGGACGATCGTGGCTTTCAACCCCATGGGCTATTACAAGCCTTAGCAGTCAAGTTGGGGGGTAATACTACAACCATTTTCATGGAAGTAGTCACAGACACTTTGGATTATAATCTCTTACTTGGTCGTAATTGGTTTTACGCCATGACTACAGTCGCATCATCTATCTTCTGCATAGTACAATTCCCCCACCAAGGCCAAATTTTCACTGTCGACCAACTGGACTTCTGCACACCGAGCACCGCTACTCATCCTGGCGATAATGTCCCATTGCTTGGACAATATTCGCAACTATATGAGAGTGTGGGGGTTGGCCTCATAAAAGACTCGTCTCTTATGGATGTCTTTCCAACCTCGGATCCCCCTAATCATGTTTCCACGGTGAACATGATCTCCTCTCAGATTTCATCTTTCCCCAACTCTAACAATCAATGGCTTGTACCTGATGAAGCCAGTATGCATCTAATTCGAGACTCCATGCCTCTTTCATCCGCTGAACTCACTTACGAGGCTATCCAGTCAGCACCTGAGGACCACTTGGATGTGGCCTATGCATCCTATTCTCTACAGTGGATGTCATCCTTACCCGATCCTTTGCTCCAGACCTTTCTATCTGACGAGTCCATCATGGAGATTATGAATGCGGATGACCCTCAATGGGAAGACCTCAACCATCGATCGTCTTTCCTTCCCCCATTGGATTCTGTAGAGAACAGCATCACCACCATTTTTACACCGGAATTCTACCCTTACCCTCAGTCCCCAATACTCACATGTCATATAGACACTGAGGGAAACTTGGAAAACATCAAAGCCACCAACCCAATTGACATCTCGGTTACCTTTGGTGTAGTGGAACATATTCATTTAGGCCAGAAATGTTCCCCTGAAGAGATTACTACTTTTACGGCCTTATTCAAGCAATTCCAAGACGTGTTTGCTTGGACCTACGAGGAAATACCCGGGATAGACCCTGCTATTGTTTCACATGAAATCAAAACCTATCTCGATGCTAAACCAGTCCTCCAAAAGTTACGACCGGTACACCCTCGAAAAACTACGGCAATCAAGGCTGAAATTGAGAAGCTCTTGAAGGCTGGCTTTATCTACCCTGTTCCATTAACAAAATGGGTCTCAAATGTCATCCCTGTGGCTAAGAAGCAGGGCACCATTCATGTCTATGTCAATTATCGGGATTTGAAAAAGGCTTGTCCTAAGTACAACTACCCCACTCCCTTTATCGATCAGATCATAGACATGGAAGTGTCATCTTTTCATTCATGGATGTCTTCCGGGTTACAACCAGATAGAGATCCACCCGGCCGACCAACATAAGACAGATTTCATCTACCCTTGGGGAAAGTTTTCTTATCAAAAGCTCCCTTTTGGTCTCAAAAATGTTGTTGCCACATTCCAGTGGGCCATGTCGTATGATTTTCATGATGTGAAGGACTTCGTGGAACCTTACCTTGATGACCTACCTGCCCATTCACGGCAACGTGATTTCCACATTGATCATCTAACAGTCATATTCCTCAGATGCAGGAGGTATAACATCTGCCTGAACCCTCAAAAGTGTATCTTCTACGTCGAGTTTGGATGCCTCCTAGGTTTCATCACTTCGAAGGACGGTATCCGCATTGATCCCTTGAAGGTGGAAGCCATTGTTTCTCTCCCACCTCCTACCGACGTTACGAAACTACAAAGTTTGCAAGGGAAGGAAACTTACCTATGACGTTTTGTCTGTAATTTTGCTTAGAAGACACAGGGCTACATGAGATTACTAAAGAAGGGCATCCCATTCATTTGGGACGATCAAGCGCACCAATCCTTCGATAGTCTGAAACATGCCATTACGCATGCCCCCGTGCTCCAACTTCCCAATTACTACAAAGATCACATTCTTTATCTTGTCGCTTCTACCACCACTATCTCCATGGTCTTGGTGTAGGAAGACAACAACGCCTAGGAGCATGTGATCTACTACCTAAGTAAGGGTCTTACTGACTCTAAAACCCGTTATTCACATGTCGAGAAGATCACTCTCTTGGCAGTCATTGTCGTCCAAAAGTTCTGTCACTACATATTGCTCCGCACCACCACCATCATTGCCGACTCGAACCCCATTTACCACGTTTTAACAAGCCAAGTACTTGGGGGGAAGTATTCACCCTGGATCATGATACTTCTGGAGTTCGACCTCCTCTTCAAGAAATCCAAGTCTAAGAAGTCTTTGGTGTTTGCCGAGCTCATTTGCGATCTTCCCCGTGTCGATTTAGGATCTGAGCCCAATGATTCTCTTCTAAATGAATCATTGTTCCTTATCAACACGTCTGACCCGTGGTATGGAGATATCACCTTATATCTTCAAACCCAACGTTTCAACCCCCAATTGTCTCATGATGACCGTCATCGAATACGACACCACGTAAAGTATTACTTCATCATCAGTTATACCTTGTACCGTTGGGGTATTGATTATGTTTTTTTACGCTGTCTGACACATGAGGAGGCTGAACATGTCTTGAATGACTGTCACTCTGGGGCTTGTGGCGGTCATCTCTATGGGATGGCTACAAGCCATAAGATCCTACGCGTGGGATATTACTGGCCATCCATCTTTAAATATTGTATTAAGGTCGTTAAAAAATGTCCCCGTGCCAGCATTTTCAAACGAAAAAACGCACCCACCCAACCCCGTTACACCCGGTTATTGTTGTTGGCCCCTTTGCAAAATGGGGCATTGACTTCATGCACTATAAGCCTACCTTGGTCAGGGGGCATGGTTACATCATAGTAGCCATGGATTACATTACAAAATGGGTCGAGGCTATGCCTACATACACTGACGATGGGAAAACCGCCGCACTCTTCGTTTTTAATCATGTTATTTCACGGTTCGGATTCCCACAAGCCATAATCACCGACTATGGATCTCATTTTCAGAACCATATGGTAGATGAATTGAGCGCCAGACTGGTTTTTCATCATGAAAACTCAACCCCTTACTACCCACAATCCAATGGACAAGTAGAGGCCATCAACAAGGTCTTGAAAACCATCATACAACTCATGGTGGGTAGGCACAAGTCGAACTGGCACAACATGCGAGTCTATTTCGCACTATGGGCATACTAGGCCTTTGTTAAGACTGCCACCAGATTTACACCGTTCCATTTATTTTATGGATTGGAGGCAGTCCTACCAATAGAGTGAGAGATTTCATCACTCAAACTCGCAGTCGAACTTCTTCTGAACACCACTACCGAGGAAGAGAGATTCCTTTACCTAGAAAAAATTGACAAGACCTATCGCGATGCTTCTCTTTCCAACGAGGCACACAAGAAGCACATCAAGGAACAATATGACAGGTCATTCAAACCCCGCATCTATAATGAAGGTGATTTGGTCCTCACATACGACCAAAGGCACGACAAGTTGGGGGTAGGTGAGTTCGATTCCATGTGGCACGGATCGTACATAGTGAAACGTGTTCTGGAGAAGGGAGCCTACGAACTAGAGGATTATGATGGTATATCTTTAGGTGAGCTCCGCAACGAGCTTTACCTGAATAGGAATTATGCCTGAACTTTTCACGCATAAGTATGTTTTATATACTGCACATGGCATGTGTGTTTTGTATGGTGTGACGCTTTTGTTTTAGTGTGTCTAAGTCTTGTTTCGTTCCTTATACCATGCTCTGTCTGCATGTGCAGATGGAAACTTGCTATGGATTCGCAGACGGTGCTAGAAGGCATACCCGTAACCTTGCCTCGGAAGCCTGGGTACTATATTCCCCAACCGGCGATCTCATTAGCTAAGGAGGAATTTTCCTAGGATTCACAACCAACAACGCCGCAGAGTATCAGGCGATGATTGGAACCCTAACCGACACTCTTTCCTTAGGTATGAACCATGTTGTTATCCATCTGGATTCGCAACTAGTGGTTTCTCATCTTAACCGGGTCTACGCTATCCGTGACCCCACTTTACTCCATCTCTTCCGATGAGTCCATCTTCTGGAAAGGTCTTTTGAATCTATTCAATACCTGCACATTCCATGAGACATGAATACAGTTGTTGACTCTATGGCCAACTTCATTTTAGATTTGTACATTGCACACACATAACATATTCATAAAAATATAAGAATAGACATAACATGTAAATCATTCATTGTATAAGAAAACATGTAAGACAAGATCTCATAATTCACCATTATAACACAAAATGTATAAAACCGTCGATAAATTTCTGTATATATATATCAATCGATACAAAATGGTAGTCCTGATACAAAAGTCTGAAGCATGCTAGATTTCAGTAAGAGTCATCTCTACAAAAAATATGAAGCCTGTAAGCTTTCAAGGTATACATATATAATCCATGTGCCTAAACTCTATGCCGCACGGCCCTAGGCCACTCAGCTCCAGGCTAAGCATGGTAACAGGCTACGGCCCTTGCCAGCTTCCAAAGCAGTGTGCCGAAACGAGCTAATACCCCAACCGTTAACTCCTGATAACGGAGGGGTAGGTCATGCACAGTAGGATCTCGAATATCTGAGGTCATCCTCTGGAGCTTCTCCCCAATCACCTCTTGCTCCTCAAGAGCATCACGGATGGCGGGCTCCATCTCTAACACTCCTCCTCTCCGCACAAGGTGAGAGACTCCAAGTGGTCACTTTGGACCCACGTTTGCAAGAAACATGTAAAGGTCATCAACACTACTACAAAAAAATCATAAAATTCATAAAATGTAAAAAAACACAAGCAATTGTTCTTACCAATGTCTCCCCACTGTGCCCCCTCAGGAAACACCAAGTCCGAGTCTCCTCGAAAGTTTGTACTAGCATATGGGTAGTCCTCCACCATGAGGATCTGTCCATGCATCCATGAGAAGAATCCTGTACCAAAACGGATGAAGGGGCCCCACCACCATGGTGAGCCATCACCTCTGTCCATCTCATCATGTGAGGATAACGTACATTCGATCCTCGAAGTCAACTTGTGGTCATAAGTGAGGCACCTGCTCCAGCATAAAGGATACCAATACCGAACCATACCCAAATTGCTTTAGTGCACCGCGCTGGCATTTGGTCAACTGATCTCAGAGGTCAGTGAGAAGCCCCTCGCACCAGTTAAGCACAATAGGATTCATGCACTCCTCGGCATACATCATTTGCGATTTGCTTGCTAAGTGAGCATATCATCTACCAGCAACTCGCACAACGGTAAAGAGTACCGCCCGAAGAGCCTAGTCCCTGACATCCTTGATGGGGATTTTCCCACTAACCATCGCAGTACCCAAGGTACACCACCGATCTATCATGTCCTCTACTGAACGACCACCACCTCGTGATCCGGTCAAGGACACAGGGCTCCCTCGTCGGGATAACCCTGTCAAAAAGTAGATGTCCTCGACATATATGGTAAGCATGTGCTCACCTATTTGGAAGTGTTGTTGAATAGGGTCCCAACATTGGACCAGGTATGTCAACAGTGATACTTGGAATCTCATCCCCGTAACTCGAATACTTGAGTAGCCCACAGTTCCTCAACACTGCAACACATTGTGGATTATTTTCCACTTGCATATATTCAAGCTCATGCTCACGTTCCTGCCACTCGAGAACCATTGTGCTCACCCCAAACCTGTCAAGAAAGACATTTGAACACCTTTAGAACTTTTCCCAACCTTTAAAAAGTTTTTGTTTTGGCTAAGTTTTGAGTTTAAATTGGTGGTTTGCGCTGGCGCAGAACGTCCATATGGACAGTGCACCGTCGGCGCAGAACTCCCTTTCGGGTTCTGCGCTGACACGGATCCCCAAAGGGTTACCTGCGTCAGCCCGTGAATGCAAACCTCCCAACTTAACATGCTCAAAACCTACCTAAAAGCAAGAAAAAATAAATTCTAAACCATTAGAAAGGTAAAGAGTAGTTTTAGGGTTACCTGTCGCTGACGGCACCTGAAATGACGGATCACATTCCCAGAATCTACAGAAGAAGAACGGCTCCAAAGGGAACTTTTCACCTCTCCAACTTGGTAAAAAACAAATAGTAATTCTTTTTACTATTTACCCCTATTTATAATGAAAAAGAGCATATTCCCTTTTTAATTTATTCTAGAATGGGTTATTTCGCTATAGTTGGGCTTGTTTATATCCGGTTAATCGATTTTGACCTAGTTTCAAGCTTACAGGTGAAGGTTAACGCCACTTTGATCCATTTTTTCACAGTTATGATCTTTTTGTGTATATTCTCAGGTATGAACACTCATAGAACGTCTTTTTGTCATTATTTCTCTCATTAAATACAATTATTAATGACAACTGAGCTAACTCTTTGTTCTTTCTCGTGCTCGATAAACAATGAGAATAAATCACTAAGTTCTAGTTTATCACTTTTTCAGGCTCGTTAAACTCCTACGAAAAAGGAACCCCCCCTGGAGTTTTTCTTTAAGCTCCTTTCAAGCTCTCTAAATACGAAAAGATCGCCAAGCAAAATTGATGCGTTCACACTTGTAAAAGTATTTGAATGATCGTCTCCCTGGTGATAGTTTACCCCTTTTTTGGACCAGGGGGCACTACTTACAAAAAAGGAATACTCCATCCAATCATGACTGGAAGAGTCCTCTCTCGCGTTGTTTTACCCTTTTCCGGGTGAAGAGGCTAACCTTGTGAAAAAAGAACCTTTGGAATCTTCTTTAGTTCTTTTCAGACTCTCTAAACATGAAATGACACCAAGTTTACCTTCTATGGGCTCATTAAAACTCAACATTGAAGGGCCCGTCATGGGATGAACCCATCCTTTCGCAGGTTCGAAAAACATTTGGGATTGGACTCATCTATGAGATGAGCTATATCGAGCATCTGGTTACCCTCATCCAGCTCGTTAAAAACACATGAGGCACTCATCAGTCATGATGGGGAAAAAGGAAAGTTTTGTGTTACACCTTTACCTGTGGCAGTACTTAGTCGTTCTTGAACATGGCACTCATTTGCATTTGCATTCAGTACTTGGATAATCCGTTTGTCCTTGAGTCTTGTTAACTTGAGTAATTCAATTGCCTTTTGAGTTTTCCCTAGTTGGTTCCTTACTTCTGGAACATTAGTGTCACTTAGAACCAATTCCTTCCAATTTAGAGGTTCGTACCCATATAAAGCTTGGAACGGGGTCATTTTTGTAGAGGTGTGGTATGTTGATTTGTACCACCATTCATCTATATGTAACCATTGAGACCAGTGGTTTTGCTTATCTGTTACAAAACAACGTAGATAGACTTCTAAGCATTATATTTACAACTTCAGTCTGACCATCAGTTTGGGGGTGATAAGCTGAGCTCATATTGAGTGATGTGCCCACTTGTTTGAAAAATTCCCTCCAAAATTTCCCATTGAATTTTGCATCTCTGTCACTGACAATGACCTTTGGAAAGCATGTAATTTGTAGATATTCTTGCAAAATACATCTGCAATTTGTTTTGTCATGTCTGTCTTTTTTATTGCCATGAAGTGCGCAAATTTTGTTAATCGATCAACCACTACAAAGATTTTGTCCTTTCCTTCTGACGGAGGTAACCCATCGATGAAGTCCATTGATATCTCTTCCCATTTATGGTTTGGAATGTGTACGGGGTGGAATAACCTTGGGGTTAAAATATTTTCTCTTTTGTTCCTCTGGCATTTGTCACATTCTACCACATATTGATGTATATCTTTTTGCATCCCCTTCCAGAAAAATGACCTTCTTGCATTATAGTAAGATTTGAAGAATCCTACGTGTCCTGTCGCTGGTGAATCATGTGATTCCTTCATTACTTTAGCCTTGAATTTAGATTTTGAGCTTAAATAGATCCTCCTTTTGTGCCAAAGGATATCATTTTTCCATTCAAACTTGGTTTTGTGATTGGGATCGTTAATTATAGTGCTTGTCTCTGGGTCCTTGGCATATTCGCTTCATATTTCATCTAGCCATTCTAGGATTACGACTGAAATGGAGTAATAAGTCATATCTTCATCTCTTATGGAGAGTGCACCTGCGACTACATTTTCCTTCCCTTTTTTGTGTATTATTTCCATGTCGAAAGCAATTTTTTCTATCCATTTCTATTGTTATGTGGATAGAGTCTTCTGTTGAAGTATATATTGAATACTATTGTGGTCTGTGCGGATCATGAATTTTCTACTTAGGAGGTATTGTCGCCACTTTGCTAATGCATGTATAATGGATAACATTTCCTTATCATATGTCGACTTCAATTGTTCCCGTTTATTTAGATTTCTGCTCTCAAAAGCTATCTTGTGCTCATCTTGCATTAGTGTTGCTCCCAAACCATAACCTGAAGCATCACATTCTATTACGAAGGGTTTGGAGAAGTCTAGGGTAGCTAGTACAGGTGTGGAGGACATAATTCTTTTCAATGCCTCAAAACACTTGTCTGCTTCTTCACTCCATTGGAATGCATTATTTTTTAGAAGGTTGGATAAGGGAGCGGTTATGAGCGCATAATTTCGGATGAATCTTCTGTAATATCCGGTTAGCCTGATGAATCCCCTTAACTTGGAGATGTTAGTGGGTTGGGGCCACTCTGTGATTGATTTGATTTTTTCTGGGTCCACCTTGACTCCTTCCTTGGATATTACATGACCGATATAGTGCACTTCCTCCTTACCGAATTTGCATTTGTACATCTTAGCGTAGAATTGATTTGCTTCTAAGATGGCTAGTAGTTGTTCCAGATGTGTGAGATGTTCTTTCCATGTTTTGTTGTATATGAGGATTTCATCGAAAAAAACTAGTACAAAATTTCTTAAGAATGGTTGAAATAAGTTATTCATGGTTGCTTGAAAGGTGTTGGGGCATTAGTTAGCCAAAAAGGAATTACTGTAAACTCGTAATGTCCTTCATGAGTTCGGAAGGTTGTTTTTGCCACATCTTCTAGCCTTACTTTGATTTGGTAATATCCTGACCTTAAGTCTAATTTCGAAAATTACCTTGTGCCATGAAGCTCGTCCAACATTTCATCGATGAATGGAATGGGGAATTTGTCTTTAATAGTTATCTTGTTTAGTCCTCTGTAGTCGATGCATAGTCTAAAAGACCCATCCTTCTTTCGTACCAGTACTACTGGTGCAGCATAAGGACTCCGACTTTCTGTAATCACTCCACGGTTCAGAAAATCACGGATTAATCTTTCAATCTCTGTCTTGTGATGGTGTGGATACCTATAGGATTTAACATTGACGAAGCTTGATTCGGACTTGATTTCGATGATATGCTCAATCTTCCTTTCTGGTGGTAATTCCATGGGGAGATCTTCAAATACTTTTTTGTACTTTTGGATTAGTCCTTGGATCTCTGGTTGACTTGGTTTAACTGCTTTTGAAGTTAATAATTCCATCTCTTGGAATTTTACGACATATGTCGGTGCTCCCTTTGAAATAGCTTCTCCATTTTGTGAGATGACACAATTTGTGTGCGAGGGGGTTGGAACCCATGCAACTTGTATTTTTATCCTTACTACCTGAACTTTATAAAGTGTTCTTGGTTGTTGGATGAGTAGGTACCTAGTGTTTGCAGCCACTGAATTCCTAATACTACATCAATTCCCCCTAAGGATACTGCGTAGAATTCTGACTCAAGGTTATAATTTTGTAACTGCAATTTAACTTTGTGGCATTTTCCCACCTTTTCGATCTTCTTCCCATCTGCGACCATTACCTTCATGTTAGGTACTGGATATATGAAAAGGTTAAGCGTCTTTGCAACACTTACATCGATAAAATTATGGGTACTTCCTGTGTCCACTAGGACAACAACGTTGTTATTCTTGATATGCCCCTTAAGTTTTAATGTTTGTGGCTAATGGATTCCGGTTATGGCCGCAATTGATATCTTGTGCGTGTCTTCATCTTATGTCTCTGAGGGAGGATTTTGGAGGTCACTTGTATCTTCTATGTCAAATTCATCACTATCTGATTTATCTTCCTCTTCTACTTCACATTGATATAGGTTTTTGGTGGTTTCTTTTTTCAAACACCTATGTCTTGGGTCCCATTTCTCTCCGCAGTACTTACAATTTCCTTCTTTTATTCGTTGGGCTTCAAGATTGGTTTTGTTATCACTTCTTAGCTGTGGTGGCCGATATTTTGTGTCAGCTTTGGTATTTTGGATGAACCTGCAATCTTTATTTTGGTTCCACGTTTTTTTGAATTTCTCCTCAATGATTTTTTCCTTGCGTCTAGCCTTGTCTAGGGTTGATACATTTAGTAGTTCTAGTTCATCCTTGATATATGGTTTCAGTCCGTACACATAAGTTTGTAGACGTCGACTATCTGTGAGTTCCAGCACACGTGTAGCTAGGGATTCCCATTCGCCGGTGTATTCATTGGCGTCACCTTTCTATTGTAATCTGGTGATCTTTGCGAAGAAGTATTTTTCTTTTAAGTCTTCAAACCTCTTAAAGATGTCATTTTTGAACATGTTCCAATTGAGCTTAGTTGACCATGTTGTAACCTTCCGTCACATATACCAATTGTATTCCCGGCCTTACAGTTTCATTGAAGCATATTTAATCATTTCTTCTTCGGATTTGATATTGTGTATGGAGAAAAATTCCTCTACCTTGTTGATCCACACCACGCTCTGCTTTGTTTTGCCATCAAATTTTGACAATTCTAACTTAGGTTTCATTTGATATCCACCTATTGGTGGTTTTGGAGGAGAGAGCGGTTGTTCATGATGTGGAGAATAATCATGACCGATCTCTTCGATAGGAATTGTCTTATGATGGGTTGAACTTGAGGATGGTTGATCTCCCTCTGATATATTGCCAACTAATGTGGTAATTTTTTTTCTAAATACCGCTTGAGTTTGTTTAATCCAGTTTCAAACTCTTTTGATATATTCCTTTTTACTCCTTCCATCTCCCATGCGATTTCCTTTTTTACGGTATCTGATAGTCCTTTGTGTAGCTTTGTTTTGATTTGGTCGAGCCTTGAGTGTAAATATTCGAGATTTTTAGAATCTCGAGCTTGGTTATGCTCCAAATTCTCCATTCAGATTTTTAATTCCATCATTTATGCCATGGATCTTGTGCAGGGTGGAATTGTGCTTGTCTAAGCTTGAGGATTTTTCCTTTATAAATTTAATAACTATTATAAAAATGATTTTATTATATTATAATACTTTTATTAAAAGGTGGATAATTGGTTTTTTTTGTAAAATACAAATATTATAATAATATAATTATCATCTAATATTTTTTTTTTTTAAATTAGGGTTTTTTGTTTGTGTTTGGATGGAGGAAGGGGTTGGAAGAAGCGTGGGAAGGGCGAGTTGCAGGTGGGGGGAGAGGTGGATGGGAGGGCGGACTGTGGTGGTGTGGGAAGTGAAGTGGGGAGCAGCCGAGGGGAGGTTGGGTGATGGCGGAGAAGGAGCTGAGAGGAGGTGGCGTGGGGGCAATTGGGAGGTCGAGGGTGATGGGAGATGGAGGGAGGGAGAAGATGCGGGGCTATGGAGTGGGTGGGAAAGATGTGTGCAGGCGTAGAGAATGGGGCATGGATGGAGGTGTAGGTGATGGAACACAGGGATGGAGGAGCGAGGAGGAGGGTGGGAGGTGCGTGCAGGTGAGAGGTGGATAGGAGATGAATGGATGGGATGTTGAGCAGGTGAGAGGTGGAGAAGAGATAAATGGAGCTGAATGGAGCTGCGGAAGGTGCCGAGGATCTGTATGGATTTGATACTACTTGGAGCGAGCATAATCGAAAACCCACAAAACTCGAATTAGCCACAAAGAATAGTAATAATTGAATGATGATTTTTACAATAACAGAGAAAACCTTTTATAGGTCTACACACATCGTTTCAAAGGAATAGTGTGACCCTACAATTAGCTAAGAAATATTACATTTAATATTTGAAATAATTGTTCTTTAAATATTTAGATACATAACAAGGTCATCCAAAGAATGTTTCCACCATTGGTTGCATTAGGAGTTAGCATCATTCTCATCATATCAATACTGCCAAGTCATGCCATGTCCATGTTCAAGATATATTCACCGCTCATCATCTACAGTCAGTACACCTTACATCATGTTGGTCCACTCCGAGTCAGTATTGCATGTTACTATACCATCTGATCTACTCCAAACATTTGTTATCGAGTTTCGCGTCGATGATGGGGGATTCATCATGGCCCTCTTTCGACGAATTAATCCTTGCCGACTTCAACACATCATCTAAGGACTGAATCTAGAAACCAATCGAGTACCTTGGGCTTGCATGCCTCAATGGCAGGTTACCTCGCTTTCGACATGAGTTTGCATCATTGACTCTTGATTGAAATATTTCGTCAAAGCGATCGACTTCAACTCATTCATTCGCGCTTGATGATGTGTACTATGATACCTTGGGGATCATTGACATTAATGGTGATTTTCCTCGCGCTTGTTAACGGTATACATCAATGACTGGTAATCAAGTGGTTTCTACCATGTTTGACATCAAGACATTTGTAATCACATGGATAGATTCGTATCATTGTGGGTTCAGCTTGAAGACCCTGGGGAGTCATGTTTTACCCAGGTTGCAATGGAGATTGTTTTGAGTTATATCACACGGATCCACTTTGTATTGGTCATGGTTGTGTTATCATCTCATCATGGATCTACGCTTTTGTCTAGTAGCCATGATTGTGTTCAGTCGGTCTTTATTACCATGGATCTGCATTGTATTGGTCGGCATCCATGTTGTAAGTCATACGAGACTGTATTCTCAGAGCCAGTTGTATTGCAGCAGCATCTTCCATCCGACAAGTCCTTGCCATCCTTCTATCAAAGCATTTCACCTATCTAGTTCTATCAGCTTCATGCTTTGGGGGGCATTCTGTTACACCCAAAATATCACCATCATAAGACATATATCAACTCAGTGCCTCAATTCCTGAAGTCCCATGATCAAGTTAGTCAATTAGAGCAATTTGATTTCCTTTATCCACATTCCTAGATAGGCTGGAGCATGTTGTCTTTGGGAAAGAAGTGTTGGTGCAGTTTTTCCTCATGCAACCTGCGCCGGAGTCAGTTTAATGAGATAAAGGTAGCTTTCGAGCGAATTCTAGAAGTTGGATGAGGTGAATCTCTATCCCTAACTCCTAGGTGAGATGGCCTTCGATTCCGGAGCCTTGAGCAAATATCCCTTAGGCCTCTCCCCATGATCCTCATCCTACTCTATCCATTTGGTCCTATAAATACAAGAGCCCTCTCCATTCCAAAGGGAGGAAGGCTATAGCATCCATATGTTAATTTTTCGATAATTTCATTCAATATTATCTAGGATCACTAAGAGAATAACATGTACAGCATATCAATCATAAACACAAGAGACAGTAGACACAGAGTTTCCTCGGGGAAAACCAAGAAGGTGAAAAACCCCACAACTTCCTCGGAGATAGAATAAGCCACAAACCAAGATCACAATGATCAAACCCAAAGAGATGTCTCTATAAAATACTCCTCCTCCACTTGTGTGCCACTTTCTCTCTTAGCTATGCGAGCTTGAGAAGTGAGTGAATGAATAGAATGAGAAACACAACCTCTCTATTTATACACTGAATTGACCTGCCAATAACCTAACAAGGCCGACTTGCTAATGAAGTCTAATAACCCAACCACATGACCTAACTAGGGTCAACCCCACACTGGTGGTCTAATAACCCATCAATGCAAATGACGACACTTACAATGTAACTTGTGACACGTGCAAATACAAATGACGACACTTCCAATCAAAGGAATAATACATCTCGGTTGGATATACAATAAAGTACAAATGTAATATACAAGTGAATATCTTCCAAAGTTACAAATACATCAACACTCCCTCTTAACTAGGAAGGTATTCTCTAGACACAGGTCATCAATACATATTGGCGCAAGTCTTCAATTCTGGAGCTGGATCATCATCACTGGATCACAGAGCATCATCATCATCACAGCTGTTAAACTTGATATCTCGATCACTGGGCTATCTCTGAATTCTTCTCGTCATAGGAAGTTCTACAAAGCCAGTCATTTTTCATGCTGGTTGTAGGCCTAGCATCCTCTAGGTCTTCATCATCTCTGCGAGATGGTCATCCTAGGGATCCCAGGACTAATTACGTGCATCACCAAAACCTCGAAAGAGCATCCTAGGCCTTTTACGAGCACACAGCTCAACCTATCGGATCTCCCAGGATCTTTTACATGTGATTGTCACAAAACCTTAAAAGAGTGTCTTTCCTAGCAAGATCTCTAAAGAACATCTGAGGCCTTTTACGTGACTAGCACAACCTGTCCGGATCTCCAGGACGTATTACATGTGACCCCCACCACAAAACCTTAAAAGATTGTCTTGCCTAGCAAAATATCTAAAGAGCATCTGAGGCCTTTTACATGACTAGCACAACCTGTCTGGATCTCCAGGACGTATTACATGTGGTCCCCACAAAACCTTAAAAGAGTGTCTTGCCATGCAAGATCTCTAAAGAGCATCTGAGTCCTTTTACATGACTAGCACAACCTATCCGGATCTCACGGACATATTACATGTGGTCTAACAAAACCTTAAAAGAGTGTCTTTCCCAGAAATATCTTTAAAGAGCATCCAAGGCCTTTTACATGACTAGCACAACCTGTCTGGATCTCCAGGACGTATTACATGCTACCCTTGCACAACCTATCCACGGCCACAGAGTACCATCCTGATACTCAAGATCAATCTGATCATCCTCGCACACAGTATCGTCTTGATACTCATGATCATCCTGATCATCGTCACAGCATCATCCTGATGCATGTCATCTGGAGCATCATTCTGATACTCATCATCATCGCATGATCATCATCATAGCATCGTCTTGACGCATATCATCCAGAGCATCTTCTTGATGCTCATCACACAGCGCTTACATCCACGGCCATGGGAGGATCCTCCTAGCACCATGCTTGGAATGGATCCTGCAAATGTGTCCCATCACTTCTTTCGCGAGGTATCTTCTATCTGAAGAACATCAAGCCTCTCTCTGAAGTACTCAAACTTCACTCTGTCTAGTGGTTTGGTTAACACATCTGCAATTTGCTCATCTGTCGCAACATACAGGAGCTTCACTACTCCTCTCTGCACCACATCCCTGATATAGTGATATTTGATCTTGATATGCTTCGACCTGTCATGGAACACCGGTTTCTTCACACAAATCTCGTTGTCACAGAAGATACAGGTAGCATCCAACAGGAGATTAAATAAATCAGATAGTAGCTTCCTAAGCCATACCGCCTCACAACTAGCCGAACAAGCTGCAACATACTATGATTTGGTTGTACTCAGTGCTACGCAGGATTGCTTCCTGCTAAACCAAGAGATCACACCTGGTACCATACTGAAGCAACACCCTGAAGTGCTCTTCCTATCTACAGCACTGCCTGCCCAATCTGGATCAACATAACCCTCCAGGTTAAACTTTTGATTTGCATCATACTTGAGCCCATAATCAATTGTACCCTTCAGGTACCTCAGAATATGCTTTATATCAATTAGGTGAACATGTCTAGGATCTGTCAGAAACTGGCACAAGGTGTTCACCGCAAAGCAAATATCTGGTCTCATGTTCGTCAGGTACATCAAGGACCCAATCATCTGACGATACACCGCGACATCAACCGTCTCAGATGAAGCATCACACAAAAGCTTCAGGTTCGATGCCATAGGTGTGGCCACAACCTTGCATTCCATCATCCTGAACTGCTTCAGGATCTCTACTGCATACTTCCCTTGTCCAAGGAAGATCCCACCTGCACTCTGCCACACCTCCATGCCTAGAAAGTAATGCATCATTCCCAATTCCTTCATCTTGAACTCGACATCAAGCTTCCTCTTTCTGTCGGCAATCAATCTATCCTCACCTGTCACAAACAGGTCATCCATATATAATAGAAGTATCACTAGATTTCCCTCCTCAACCTTGTAGTAAAGGTTGGAATCCGCTTTACTCTTAGTAAATCCCAAACTGGATAGAAAATTGTTCCTACCATACCAAGTCCTAGGAGCTTGCTTCAAGCCATACAAGGCTTTCTTCAACCTACACACATATGACTCCCTGCCATGTGTCTCAAAACCGAGTGGTTTCTCCACATACACTTCCTCTTCGACTACACCATTCAAGTAAAATGTCTTGACATCCATCTGGTGTATCTTCCACTTCATCATTGCAGCCAGAGCAAGTATTGTTCTGATGGAAGTTTATTTGGCTATAGGAGAAAAAATTTCTTCATAATCTATTCCCTCTTTCTGGGAGAAGCCATGAGCTACAAACCTTGCCTTATATTTCTCTATGCTACCATCTACAGCATGCTTTATCTTATAGATCCACTTGGAAGTCACAATAGACTTCCCATTTGGTCTTGGGACTACATCCCAAACATCACTCTTCATGATCGACTGGTATTCCTTGACCATGGAATCCTTCCATTCATTCTTTTTCGTTGCTTCTTCATAACTGGAAGGCTCTTTGTTCTTAATGTCACAGAGTAAGGAAACATAGCTGGTGTTTGATCTTGTCCTTTTCCTTTCTCTATGTTCCTCTTCTAGAATACCATACCTTTCTGCACCTTGGATGAGCTCTCTAACCCATGCAGGTTTCCTCTTGTGAGATTTCTTCTCACGGGGTGGATTTATAGGTTCTTGTGGATCTTTTATTTCACAATCCACTTCTGGTATTGCTTCATTCATGGTGATGTCTTGTGTTCTGAGTATCCTTGGTTTTTCATAGTCTTCAACATGTGTATTCCTTGATTTGATGTAAGCTGAGTTTTCATCAAAAATCACATCCCTGCTGATGTCAATCTTCTTGAACCCTGGAAAGTAGATTATGTATGCCTTTGAGCTTTCACTGTACCCCACAAATATACCCTTCTTTCCTGAAGGATCTAACTTTGTCCTCTTTTATTTTGGAACATGTGTGAATACTAGACAGCCAAATATTCTGAGATGGATAACTTCTGGTCTCTTACCAGAGAAAACTTCTTCTGGTGTTTTATTGTCAAGTATCTTGTGTGGTGTTCTATTTTGTACATATACAGCTATCCTAGTTGCTTCTTCCCATAGGTGCATGGGTAGATCTTGGTCATGAAGCATTTCCCAAGCTCCTTCCATGATTGTTCTATTCCTCCTTTCTGCAACCCCATTCTGTTGTGGATTGTATGGAGTGGTTAACTCCCTCTTAATCCCTGAATCACTGCATAGTTTCGTGAAGTCACCTGAGGTGAATTATCCGCCATTGTCAGATCTAAATATCTTGATCTTCTTATCAGTTTGATTTTCTATCAAGGCTTTGAATTCCTTGAACTTATCAAACACTTCATCTTTGTTCTTCAAGAAATAAACCCAAGTCTTCCTAGAGAAATCATCAATGAAAGAAACATAGTATACATACCCACTCAAAGAACTGGATGACATTAGTCCGCATACATCAAAGTGGATAATCTCCAAGATTCCTTTTGCTTTGCTTTCACTGCTTGGAAATGCCTTCTTTGTATTCTTTCCTTTTGCACATCATTTGCAAACACCTTCATGCTTTGACTAGATTTCAGGAAGACCTTCTACTGCTTTACTTGCAATTGGTAGTGCACATGAGCAAGCCTTCTATGCCAAAGTTCACTTGTCTCCATGGATTCATGTAACATGGCATGTTGAGGTTGTCCCTTCAATTTGTACAATCCTCCCTCTGTGAAAATCCTCACAGCAGATCTAAGAGATGATGTATACCTCACAAGAAATATTATGATTAAGCAGGAAGATAGAAGAAGAGTGGTCAATGCAGTGTAAATGAGCAACAGAATAATAATACAGTAGAATGGTGGAGAGGATTCGAATTCCAAGGTGTCAATTCGAATTATCCTCTCATAGAGTGATCATCATATCAATAGAGTTTCATCAAAGCACAACTAGGAGTCCTCATCATCATCAGTGGAGTCATCAATGCACAAGTAACTGTCAACCAGATGTCAAATTGAGTCTAACTGAGTGTGGTAGGTGTAACTGGCACATGGAGGCACTAACTGAATGAAGGAGGGTCAATGGAGGGTGCATGAGGAGCTAATTGGAGTCAGAATGGGCAGTCTAGTCTCATCGGAGGTCCATCAGAGTGATACAGTCAGTTGAGAGTCAATCTAGCCTTAAATGAAGGAAATAACTAAATATAACTCAACTAACTAAAGTGCAACTTAGTGGTAGGTGAGAGAGGGTGCATGAGATGCATGTAACTACATGTAGGGCGTACTAAGCACTAGGAGGGATAAAACTGATCAGTGAGAAGCTCCCAAGGCTAGCTAACTGAGGGCTAGGTGCTGGGACTGATGACTAGGATGCATGCAAGACTGAAAATGCAAATAATGAAAAAGTTGGTAGGACTAGGATGGATTATAGGAATATCCTAACACCCCCCTTAATCCATCCTGGACCCTGGTAACTGAGACCAAAGGTCACCCAATACAATGAATAATAATAACAGTCAATAAACCGAGGAAATGGGGAAAACCTTATGGGAAAAATACCCCCCTCAAGATAGATTGTAAGGCACACAAAAAATAAATGCTCCAAACTCAAGCAAGTGTGATGCTTGGTCATATGTCTGGAGGTATCTTCTTCTTGGAAAGAAGTGGTTCATGCTCAAAAGGCATGTGCTTGTACTTGCTCTTCAGATCGAATGTGATGAGAACAAGTCCAAAGGTATGAGGATGATCCTTGAACCTGTGATTCGAATCAGCTGAGGTAGGATCAAAACCATGAATGTGTAGATAGTATTTTGTTTTCTCATTCGAACCATCAATGGTGAGATTATGCCCAAAAAAACCATCAAATATGAGTGATTGCTTTGAATCCAAATCAGATCCAAGACTTGAAAATTGGTTTCTTAAGATCTCCTTTGAACCATTTGAGGTGAGATCTAAACCCTTGAATGCATGAGAAATTATCCCAAGCGAATGGAAATGGCCATCATCTTCAATAACCTTTTGAGAGCATGAAATAATGATCTTACAGTAGTAAATAAGAGGTTATTGATCAAGGAGAGCGAATGCATTACCTCCAATGGCTGATTTAACCTCCAAAACATTCATGAGATCATGATGCAAACCAACAGACTCTGGTGCAAGAGAAGATTTAGGAACCTCTGCAATTTCTAAAGTGTGAGCTGGCACAGAATTCGAAATAGAATAAATTTGGAGCATGAGTGTAGAATCTTCAAGTTCTTCTTCTTTGTGGACAACTTCAATATGAGATATGTTTGATACTGATTCATGATCAATGAGATCATCAAGGAGGGCGAATGCATCACTTTGCTTGCTCTCGAAATGGTTTGGACCAATCCCTTCATTTTGTTTGCCAAATCTTTCATCCAGATGGGCCCATGGCTCTTTTGGAGATTCAGCATAATTAAGAGAATCGATTGCCATACAACGAGACATAGCAAGCATCATTTCTCCAGAGACTCTGTCACCTTCATTTAACCAGTCATTCTCTTCTTCAGAGGATTCGAACTCTCTTTCAAAACAATAATCAAAGAGATCATGGCTCTTCAAATATGCTATCATTTTTTGTTTCCATTCATCATAGTTGAATGGAGAAAGAGGAGGGATTTCTTCTGAATACATGGAAGTTGTAGAAGACCTACAAAAACAATAGAAAAAGTCTGCAATTGCTACTATTGCAAAAGTGCAGAAACTGCTGCACTCGAAATCTTGATAATAACCTGCAAAAAAATCTCAGGAATGGAGATAGATAATACTCTCAACATGCTCTGATACCATGTGAAAATCCTCACTGCAGATGTAAGAGCTGATGTATAACTCACAAGAAATATTATGATTAAGCAGGAAGATAAAAGAAGAGTGGTCAATGCAGTGTAAATGAGCAACAGAATAATAATACAGTAGAATGGTGGAGAGGATTAGAATGCCACGGTGGCAATTCGAATTAGCCTCTCATAGAGTGATCATCAGATCAATAGAGTGTTATCAGAGCACAACTAGGAGTCCTCATCATCATCAATGGAGTCATCAATGCACAAGTAACTGTCAACCAGATGTCAAATTGAGTCTAACTGAGTGTGGTAGGTGTAACTGGCACATGGAGGCACTAATTGAATGAAGGAGG
Source organism: Larix kaempferi (assembly GCA_027924585.1). Lineage (NCBI taxonomy): Eukaryota > Viridiplantae > Streptophyta > Pinopsida > Pinales > Pinaceae > Larix > Larix kaempferi. Next base: position 11,059,114 of record BSBM01000264.1, read on the forward strand.
CTCATTGGAGGGTGCATGAGGAGGCAACTGGAGTCAGAATGAGAAGTCTAGTCTCACTGGAGTTCCATCAAAGTGATACAGTCAGTTGAGAGTCAGTCTAGCCTTAAATCAAGGAAAGAACTAAAGATAACTCAACTAACTAAAGTGCAACTGAGTGGTAGGTGAGAGATGGCGCATGAGATGCATGTAACTGCATGCATGACACACTAAGCACTAGGAGGGGTAAAACTAATTAGTCAGAAGCTCCTGGGGATAGCTAACTAAAGGCTAGGTGCTGGGACTGATGACTGGGATGCATGCATGCATGCAAGACTGAAAATGCAAATAATGAAAAAGTTGGTAGGACTAGGATGGAATATAGGAATATCCTAATACCCTCTTGCTCTCCAATCACTACTGAATCATTAATGGTCTTACCTTTAGGCCACATAAGTACTTGGCCATCCACAAATGAAACTCTCATCCCTTTTTCATCCAAAGATGATATGGAGAGAAGATTCTTCTTGAGTCCAGGTACATATAGAACATCTTGCATCTTTAAAGACTTCCTAGAGTCTAGCTTGTAAAAGGCTTCACCACTTACTTCTATAGGGTATTGATAATCATCCCCAAGTTTCACCTTATGAGGTGACTCATGTTCAAATAGGTCTATAAGAGATTCTTTGAATCCCATCATATGTTTAGAATCCCCACTATCAATAAGCCAATCATTACACCCATCTGTAACAGTATCTGTGAGAGCATAAATTAGAACATATTCATCGTCACTTGAAGAGTCTTCACTTTCTACCTTAGCCTTCTTCCTAGGAGGTTCATCATCCTCAGCAGCATGAGCATGATACCTCTTCTTGTTGTTTTTGAAGCCATTTTTGTTCCTGGGACAATCCGCGGCAAAGTGTCCCTTCTCATTACATGTGAATCATCTCAGATCTTTCTTATCTCTTTGATGGTTGTGAAAAGATTTCTTGTGATGAGATGGATCCCTCTTGGGCTTGCTTCTTTTGGTGTGAGTTGTGAGATTTTGATCTTCACTTCCCATCTTTTCTTCTCAAGCTACAATCCTAGCTTCTTCTTGATAACATTCCTCCCATAGTCTACTGAAAGAGATCAACTTCTTTCTTGCACAAATACCTTGGATGAATGAGTCCCATGACCTAGGTAGGCCATTCAAAGTGGTCATGACTATTTCTCCATTCTCCACTACTTCATCCAGTCTAGAACTTTACCCCTTTCAATTAATTCTGTAGAGTCATCTTCTAATTTATGTTCTTACCTTCAAACAACTTAGTTAAAGAGTCAAACATCTCCTTAGGTGTCTTTAGGGAAGACACATGGGGTATGAGATGGTCCTTAATAGAATAAACAATGATTCTCTTGGCTTTGACCAAGTTCTTCCTGTGTAAGGCTTTAGCCTCATCTCCCTCTAAAACTGGAACCTCTTCACTTATGTAAGTGTCCAACTCATTCTCTTCTAGGATTAACCCAATCCTATACTTCCAAGCTCAGAAATTATCAGCCCCTTCAAGCTTATCCTCAAGCTTGGTGTGGTGAGACATCTTAAAGAGTACTTCAAATGGACATAGAAAGATTTAGGTCTTACCACTCAATTTGTTGAAAACTGGATATGGAGCTGGATTAGGGTTTGTCAGAGAAACCCTAAAAATTCAAACTTTGAATTTGAAACTTCTGAAAGGATAGAAAGATGCGCCTTGCTGAGCTGTTCAAGCTGGTATACTCTGATTTTGAGATCTCCAAAATTTGACCCCTCAAAATTGCCTTTGAAACTTCCGGATTCACTAGACAAGACCCTGAACTAGGGTTTGAATTTCCTGGAGCTTCACCCAACCAAAAAGTTTGATCTTGTGCTCTAAACTTCGATTTTTCAAAGGATCTTCTAGCCATGTCTCAGATTCCAAAAATTCCAACTTTCTTCGAAACCCTAATTTCCCGCAGTAGTGACGGGCCAAAAACTGAAAAATGCTCAGAATTGAATTTTGTCTCGCCAGAAAGATGCGCCCTTGCTAGGAGAGTCAATCTATCCTTCTACATTTGATGATCTGTGGATGGAAACCCAAAAATTAAGAAGCCCTAGCTTTCATAGCTGCACAGTGCCTTTTTCTTAGGTTCGCTCTGATACCATGTTTATTTTTTGATAATTTCATTCAATATTATCTAGGATCACTAAGAGAATAACATGTACAGCATATCAATCATAAACACAAGAGACAATAGACACAAAGTTTCCTCGGGGAAAACCAAGAAGGTGAAAAACCCCGCAACTTCCTCAGAGATAGAATAAGCCATAGACCAAGATCACAATGATCAAACCCAAAGAGATGTCTCTAGTGGATACTCCTCCTCCTCCACTTGTGTTTCGCGAACAATCTACCAAGAGCGGACTCAAGGCCTGATCTCCCTAGCTTAACGTAAGTCTAGAACAAATAGGACAAAACATAAAATACTTTCCTAGATCGTATAGAAATACAAATGAAAGAGTAGATCGTTTACCTTAGATTTGTAGATCCCCTTCTCCTTCGTTGATCCAATGCTCCAATGTTGCCAGATTGCAAGTAGCTAAACCCTGTTGAACATATAACAGACCATGAGAAGTGAAAGCATATATCTCATATGATAGATCTAAGCTAACAGTTAAGGAGGAAATCTCTAAACATCATCAAGGAGACAACATTTATGGAGACAACATTTATGGAAAGCAATTATATTAACTGTATTGAAGAGTGAAGAAGTACAATATAAAAGAGGATTACAACCATTGCCTTAACGCTACAATCTCCTTCCGACAAGCCATGCCAAAGATCCTAGAGAGAAGTGGATGTTCCCCAAGCTAGAGTATTAGATCTATTGAGCTTGATTTCACCAGCATAAGAGTACCATAGACTTCCTCCCTTTGGGATGGGAGTGAGCTTCATTTAAATATGGCTAATTGGAGAGGGTATGGATAGGATAGGAGAGGCTTAAGGGATCCTTCCAAGGTGTTAGGAATTGAGTGCCAGCTCTCCCAAGAGGTCAGGGATAGGGTCCCAAGTTAGCAAGCTTCGAGAAGGGGCTCGAAGGGCTATTTTTTTCCATTAACTGGCATTGACGCACCCTGCAATAGAGCAAGTTGTGACGTCGCATGCTGCATGAGTGCAACCTGCGACGACCTCTCAAAACCTAGTACAAATGGGTACAAATCCTTCCAGGTTAATCACTCAATCAAGGTAACTCCAGGGGTGTATACATTGAATCTCATGATGGGATTATTTTAGGTGTAACAACTTATGCACCACTTTCTCTCTTAGCTATGCGAGCTTGAGAAGTGAGTGAATGAATAGAATGAGAGACACAACCTCTATATTTATACACTGACTTGACCGTCCAATAACCTAACAGGTCCGACTTGCTAATGAAGTCTAATAACCCAACCACATGACCTAACTAGGGCCGACCCCACACTGGTGGTCTAATAACCCATCAATACAAATGACGACACTTACAATGTAACTTGCGACACTTCCAAATACAAATGACCACACTTCCAATCAGAGGAATAATACATCTTTGTTGGATATACAATAAAGTACAAATGTAATATACAAGTGAATATCTTCCGAAGTTACAAATACATCAACACCATATGCTGGTGAAATAAGCTTAGGAGATCATCATTCATCCATTGGAGGCACCCATTTCTCCTTAGAGGCATTGGCTTGGCTTGTTGGAGGAAGACTGCAACGTTAGGGATTGGTTGTAATCCTCCCTCTTCTATGTATTTCCACTTTTATACAGTAATAGAAAACTCTTTCCATAAATGTCTTGTTGTTATTTTATATTTATAGTTTACTTCCTTAACCGTTTACTTAGATCAATTATTGTGTAGATGTATTGTTGTTACTTGTTTGTCTCTTGCATGTTCTGGCAGGTCTTGCAGCCACAGATTTGACGACCGTGGATCGTGGAGCGACAAAGGAGATGAAGATATACAGATCTGAAAGGTAAGATGTCTACATCTCTCAATATCTAATTGGATCTAGGAAGGTAGATTTGTATTCTGTCTTATTTGTTCTAGATTCGCATTGAACTAGGGAGATCATGCCTTAAGCCCGCTTCCAGTAGCTTGTCCGATAGCACAAGGCAACAACCACAAGTTGTGACAAAGCCAACTAAGATGATGGGAGACAAGCTAAGAGAGCCACTTCAATGTTGGGGATGTGGAGAGGACCATTTTCTTAGAAATTTTCCACATCATAATGGGAGTGCAAAGCAAGTTCACAACATTCGAGAAGCTAAAATTGTGGGTCAAGTGGCAAGGACTGTCGCTAGGATTTATGCAGCATTAGAGGACCACCAATCAGATTATCAATCAACTATGGTTAAGGTTGAAGGTAAGATTGCTAAGCAATATATTTCTATTTTTATTGGCCTTGTATCTACTCACAGTTATATCAGTCCCAAAATTGTTGAGATTTGTGCTTTTAAGAAAACCAAGCATATAAAATCATGGTTGGTTCAACTAGCCACGGGAACAAAGAGAAAAGTTAGTGAAATGGTGTAGAAATGTCCATTAGAAAAGGGTGGACTGTCCACTTGTGTAGATATGAATGTTTTACCACTTGGTTCATATGGCAGTCTCATAGGAATGGACTGGTTGGAAGCACATAGAGTTAAACTTGATTGCTACAACAAGATTTTTGAGTGCATTGATGATGAAGGACGCCCAAGGGTTGTGAAAGGAATTCCAAAGAAACTTTTTTTTTGGAATGTTTTAGCCATGCAACTGAAGAATTTTTGTAGGAAAGGTTGACAATTGTATGCAGCCCATATATTGGACAAAACAAAAAATAAAATTCCAAAATTGGAGGACTATCATGTGCTACAAGAATTCAAGGATGTGTTTGCCGATGAAGTGCCAATACTTCCTCCCAAGAGGGACATTGATTTCATAATTGATCTTGTGCCAAGAGTTGTACCAATGTCTAAGACATCTTACAGAATGAGTACACCATAATTATTAGAGTTGAAAATGCAATTGCAAGAATTATTGGAAAATAAATACACTAAGGCCAAGTGTGTCTCCATGGGCATCACCAGTACTATTTGTAAAGAAGAAAGATGGTACACTCAGGTTATGTATTGATTATAGGTAGCTGAATGACAGTGAAGAACAAGTACCCATTGCCTTGAATTGATGGTCTTTTTATCAAATGAGAGAGGCAAAGGTATTTTCAAAGATAGACTTGAGGTCTGGTAACCATCAAGTGAGGATCAAGGAAGAAGATATTCACAAGACAGCCTTTGGAACAAGATGTGTACACTATGAATTTGTAGTGGTGCCATTTGGTCTCACTAATGCACCAACTACCTTCATGTGTGTAATGTCCCTATTTTGACCCCATTATATTAAAATGTAAATAATGACATATTGTTATAAAATCGTGGTGAGGATCTCAAGGCCAAGGCCCTGCCATCAATTTATTGATGCGCATGTTTTACGTGCTAGCTATGCACAATGGAATTGTGAATATCATGTAAATATGAATTTTAATAAAATACCCACAACTAGCTATGCAATGAAACAAGAGATGGGGACATTATTTTATAAGGAATTTGGAGGAAAAACATTCAAACCCTTGAGCCAATCAAGTCAAGCCAAGTTTCAATGAGATAACCCATCAAACCCTCAACTACCCATGTTGAATTTTGCACCCAATCATTCATTTCTCCCAAGAGTTGGTTGAGGTAGTTAATCCCTTGGGGAATGGGAAGTATGGTTGTCCGAATTCGAGTATAGTAAATCCACCCTGCATGGAAAATCGTGTTTGGTTTCCTTGGAAGGAAAAGAGCCATGAATTGCTCCCTAAGCCATTATCCATCAACCAGTTTGGCTCTCTCACGAGTGGAGAGCTTGCTAGGCGTTTTTCTCCATTGAAATTGTGTGTTTTCCTTCATTCTCAGCTGGGAGAAGGGTGTTTTTGTGTTCTATACCAGTGGGGAAGAAGGGGAAATGAATTGGGGGAGCCATAGAGACCGTTTGGCTATTGAATTCTTTGATAGTTTGGGGGAGAAATCGTTTTCCTCCTTGTGCTTGTTTTTCCCCATCCCACAATCCGGTTTTGGCTAGAAACGATTGGGGAAAACCCATGGACATCTTGTTTGTAAATCCCATTGTTAAACATGAGCATCCATGCCCAATGATTGTGCTGGATTTGTGAGAATAGAGTATGTTGGGGGTGTGGGTTATGGGTATCTATTACTTTGGCTGTGCATGAGCTTGAATGTCCCCTTTTCCTTGTAATAATCATGCCCAGCTCGAGGGTGGAATTTGTGTTGAGAGATTGATTAACACAATTGGCCTATGGTTGGGTGGAACATTGCAGCGACATAGCTAGTTGCTTGGGACAATTGCACAATGAAGATAAGTGTTTTTATGTCTATGTATTTACTTCTGCAATGTTAAATTGATGATTGTTTTGATATGCCAAATGCATATGATATGTGTGTGGATGAGGGTTATTTCCGTTGTGCATGTTTGTTGAATTGCATCTGCACACTTTTGTTTTTAATTCGTATCAATCTAATGAATCGGGCTAATTTTTATGAAAAGCCCCAGAGATTGTCATTTTGTTCCCTTCCTCGAATTGGGTCCGCGGGAGGGGACTTTACAATGTGTCTCATGAATAGCATTTTCCACAAATATTTGGACAAGTTTGTTCTTGTTTTTTCTATATGACATCCTTATTTACTCTAAGAATGAAGAGGAGCATGAAGAACATTTGAGATTGGCTTTACAACTGTTAAGGGAGCATAAGTTGTATGCAAATCTAAGAAAATGTGACTTTTATAAAATCAAAATTCATTATTTGGGTTACATTATTTCAAAGGAAGGAATATCAATGGATCTGGAAAAGATTGAAGTCATTATGAATTGTCCAACTCCAATGAATGTGACAGATGTGAGATATTTTATGGGTCTTGTTGGTTACTATAGAAGATTCATTGAAGGATTCTCCAAGGTTGCACACCCAATCACTTCTTTGCAAAAGAAGGGAACAAAATTTGAATGGACCCAAAAATGTGAGTAAAGCTTCCAGATGTTGAAGAAGCTTCTTACAAGTGCTCCAATTTTGAAAAATTGCAGACCCATAAAAGGAATTTGTTGTGTGTACAGATGCATGTAAACAGAGACTTGGAGGAGTTCTCATGCAAGAAAATCATGCGGTGTGTTATGATTCTAGGAAATTGAAGGAGCATGAAAAGACTTATGCCACACATGATATGGAACTTGCATCCATAATGCATGTTTAAAAAATGTGGAGACATTATTTAATGGCTGGAAAATTTGAATTGAGGAAAGACCATTGTGGTCTAAAATATTTATTTGAGCAGCCAACATTAAATGCAAGGCAAGCTAGATGGTTGGAATTTTTATGTGAGTTTGATTTTGAGATCAAACACATAAAATGAAAAGAGAATAAAGTGGTTGATGCACTCAACATAAATGTGCATGAAACGCATGTGGCAACCATCACAACTTGCCAATCAGATTTAAGATATCAGATTATTAATTCTCTTGGCGAAGATGACTTTTATGTGCAAACAAAAGAAAAATTAAAGCAGTAGAATTTTGAAAAGATGCATGAAGGGTATCATTTGGAAGAGGATGAACTTCTTTTTTTTTAAATTTATATTCCATATGTGGAAGACTTGAGGAGAATTGTTATGGATGAAATCCATAAAATGCCATATTCTGCTCACCCAGGATATCAGAAAACAATTGCTACAACTAGGAAATAATATTTTTGGCCAGGGATGAAAAATGATATTGATAAGTATATATCTAAATGCATGAAGTTTCAGCAAGTGAAGGTTGAGCATCAACACCCAACAAGTTTGTTGCACCCCTTTCCAATTCCAGAGTGGAAATGGGAAGTAATTTCCATGGATTTTATTATAGGGTTACCAATGACTGTGAGACAACACGATTATATCATGGTTGTGGTGGATAAATTGTCAAAATAAACACACTTTATTCTAGTTAAATCCACCTATAAAGTAGATGCCATTGCAAGGATTTTTATGAAGGAAATTTTCAAATTGCATGGATTTCCGAAGGCAATAATTTCAAATAGAGATACCAAATTTACTTCAAATTTTTGGAAAAGTCTTTTTGCAAACTTAGGAACACAGTTGAATTTTAGCACTTCCTACCATCCACAAACAAATGGACAAACGGAAAGAGTAAATCAGATTCTTGAATACATGCTTCGCATGTATGTGAAGGACAAACCATCTAAGTGGGAAGATTATCTACACTTGGTAGAGTTTGGATATAATAATGGGAAGCAATCTTCGTTGGGCATGATTCCATTTGAAGTTTTATATGGCGGAAAGTGCATGACACTAGTGACATGGGATAATCCAGTGGACAGAATTATAATTGGGCCATAATTACTTAAGGAAATGGAACCAGAGGTTGCAAAAATTAGGCAAAATTTAAAGACATCCCAAGATAGGAAGAAAATCTATGCATATAAGAATAGAATGCATAGAGAATTCAATGTTGGGGATCATGTTTACCTTAGAGTGAGGCCAAGAAAGAGTTCCTTGAAGCTTGGAAGTTGTGCCAAGCTATCTCCAAGATATTGTGTGCCATTTGAAGTGCTTGAAAGAATAGGGCCAGTTCCATATAGAATTGTATTGTCTGCTAACACTATAGATCATAATGTTTTTCATGTTTCTTTCCTTAAGAAATATGTACATGATCCTACCCATGTGATTGATTGGGATGTGATTCAGATCGAACCCGAGGGAGAGTTCCAAACCGAACCACTATGCATCCTAGACAGGAAGGTAACATTGCTCTGAAACTGAGCCATCGGATAGGTAAAAGGTGCAATGGAAGCACTTCGGTCCCGATGAGGCTACGTGGGAGTTGGAGGATGCCATGAAAGAGGCATTCACTTTTTTGTTTTGATTTTGAGTAAACACCAAGGATGGTTTTATTCCAATGGGGATGGGATTGTAATACCCCCAATTTTGACTTGGAATGTATGTAACCAAAATTATGTGAATGATGTAAATATGCAAGTATGGATTCCTAGTGTGGAGCTCAAGGCCAAGGCCCAACTAATGAATGGCTAGGCATGTATGATGTATATATTTTTTTTATTTGGACCATATGATTGGCTTATTAAGCCAATTCGAAATGTATGTAAAGCTTATGTTGAAAAATAATTAAATGGTACAATATGGATGTGTAAAGAGCAATAGAGGGGCTATGATTCCACCAAAGGGGAAGAGGAAGGGGGGATATGGGGAAACCAAATCCTATGTTGACATGTGTCAACCTTAGAACTCATCCAAAATCTGCCATGTGCCTTAAATGAGCCAATTACCTTCTCTTGAATATTAAATCCAATCATTGAATGCATATGTGAGGTTGGTGGGAAAATTCATTTCATGTAGTTATTGAGGCATGGGGGTTGTGACAGTTATGTGAGTGTTTCAGTTGTCCTATTTATTCTATGATCAGAAACTATGTTAGTTGTATTTTCACCCTTACCTCATATCCTTAGAGTCAACACTCTTTTGATCATTCTCTCATGCATGTTTATACACTACATAGATTTTTCCATTGTTGTTCATGTCCATTACCAAACTATGTTTAACCCAGAAATTCGAATTTGAGGACAGAGATGCATTGTTGGAAGGGAAAATAGATGGTTGTAGGTGAGAACGGAGGTTGGGAAAGCTAGGAACCTTTACCCATTGAGATATGCTACTTTGGGATGCTTGAGAATCCATGAACTAATTTTATAGGAGGTTATACATTAACATACAGTAGGTTGGACTCTTACTACACACACTTGTAAGCACTATAAAGGTTGGATTTACTCAGGGAACTGGGGATCAGTGAAGGGCAATTCCTTCCTTGTGTTGTGTGGGGCAGTCGAAAGGAGTGCCATGGTTGTGATGGCTTAGTGAGACCCCTATAGAGATCTAGTTGATATTTTTGGTTAGGATAGTGAGCAGAATGGGTTGTGGGATGAGAGATAGAAGCTTGTAGGTGTTTCCTTCGCCCTGGTAGCCTCATAGCCCAGCTTGGGGGTGGCCTCTCAACGGAAATAGTATATGCTAGACAGAGTGCCTATGGCTGGGTGGAAAATCGTTCTTACATAGCCAATTGCTTGGATCTTCTTTATTTAAAGATAAGTATTCTTATGTATTTGATGTGGAATGATTTTTGTTTGTATTCATGTGATAATTATGCCTGTAATTTGCATGTTATGTGTGTGTGTGGATCAATTTTATTCCATTGTGTATTTTATTTATGTGTTTGCACATGCATTTTAGCTGTTATGAATTCGTAAATATGGTTATGAGGTGAATTTAGAGGCCCTGATCCAATTAATATCCCCTCCTACTATCCATATTGATGGATGGGGACGTTACAATACATCTGAAGATGACCAAGGTCGACCCAGCGTAGCATGATGCAAAGGCGCGTCCTTAGAACATGGAACATGTGGAAGGGCTCTCAGAGGCCCACTGAAAATTTGTTATTTGACACTCGTCGGGCCATTCAGCATGTGGATGATAAACTGGACCAACTAAAACACCATTTAGATGTTATTTCCGCGGTCATGGATGCTCCGGATATGACCAATCAATTGTGCTCGGATCCTCCGAGGGATGCGATCCTCCTGGGGTGTCCTCTTCTACATGGTCTGGATGTGCATCCTGAAGGTGAGGATGTTGGATTGATGCAACATGTTGGATAATATGTCTATTTCTAGCAGTTCTCTAGTCTGGTTCATTGTTTTTTTTTTACATTTCAGTTTGTAGGTTCAATTTAGTCACTTTTTGCATGTCAATGCCATTTGGAAATTTTTCAATCTGGTATGTAATATGTCATCAAACATTCTGGAAGCTTAAGCATGTCCTCATATTATTAAGTTAGGTCATGCTCAAGTTTTGGAAGGATGGATCTTTAGACCTCCTCTCTGTTATGTATTAACTGTGAATGCAAATAATGCATGAGGAGAACTGAAAATACAATGGCCCGTGATCCCAAATGAGATCATTAATTTTTGTCATGCTGATAATATATAGTTTTTTTTATTTTAGCCGGAAAACACACAACATATTTGTAAGCTTCTGCTTTTTGGTATCTATGTTGGAAACATATAGTATCTTTGTTGGGAAAAAATGCATGTTTAACTGTCCTAACATTATAAGACAAAGTTATTTGTTTGAAGGTGTGAGTTATTTCTCATTATCACTTATGATACATTACTACTTGATTGATATGTTGTTGTGATTTTGGAATTTTATGCATTGTGCTTAATGGATTTACCATCGCTTTTCATATGAGTTAATATTGCAGGCCTCTAAATGAGAGAACTACATAAAGTTAAAATGTAAAGGAAAAACACATAATTTGTATCAGTGCAGCTATAGGAATTGGTGATGTCTTAATTGTTGTTCGCATGTTATTATTGACAATTTGACTCCCATTCTTTTGCATTTTGGTCATTTTTAACTGGATTTTGTTTTTTGCTTCTTTTTTTTAATAAATAAGATGAACTAGATATTGATAATATACAAGGGGTGTTAACAAGTAATGCATCATATAACCCGTTTCCAAAGAAAACAAGGCTACAGTGATCCACTGATCAAGAATAATGAAGTTGTTCTTGGGATTTACCAGCAATACTAACATATAAAAAAAACACAATCTAGCGAGATGACATGGGCTAATCATCAAAGTGCAATCTTGAATAAATGTTGAAAAAGGTAGGGGGTTCTCCTACTCGCGATTGGCTTCAACAATTTCCTCATATAGGGATTTTTCCACTCTTGTCTTACCCTACTCTTCCTTGGCTATAACAATTTGTCCATCTTCATTTGGTTTCTCACTTTTTTCCTTGGACACCCAAATAATATAGATTAAACTCTCTTATTTCTGGTCCAATTGCTCTAATTTGTTAAGGATTTATTTATGTCAGGCGCCCCTTCAACTGTCATGTCTATGAAGGTCTTTATGTGCCAATACATGTCTATCGACTAGATATATTTTGTATTTATACATATGGAGAAACTTGTTTGGAACTAATGGCATTACCTCCTCGTCCACTTTGTCATTGGATGACCCGCCACATTTTTCCCATACCTTATTTTCTATCTACTTCACTTCTTCAATGACCCTTGTAGGGAATTTGTTGTTGTATTCTCCTGTTGTTGTCACCATGGAAGACAACACCTTGTTCCTTAAGTGCCATGATCTCAAATAGAGAGTTTCCTTACATTTCAATGACCTTCCCTTGAACTAACCTATTTTGGAATCACCGAGCCCAAATTCCTTAACTATCTCTATCATAGGGTCCTTCCAAACTAAGAAAACATTCAACTGCCTATAGGATTGAGTAGGTTTTGGTGCAATCCCGCAAAGATCAAACACAATGAAACACTACAGGGCTGCAAATATCAGAATGCACAACACATTAATACATCAGCCTCAAAATTTAAACTCATGAAGCCATTTCTAATTGCTCTTCATTTGATTAAAACTCAGAATTGTAAACTACATTCACAGCTTCGGGAAAATTAAACTTGTTCCCCAAAATTACAATGAAAAAAAAAAAAAATTTGGAGTACTGGCCTTCTTGGTCTCAGTCTCAGGAATGGATCACATTCATGACAATTATTAAACCCTGAAATTTTACATATATCTTCGTCTTTCTTCTTTGTTGGTTTCTTCACTCCCTTAATGGTAGAAACTCATATGCCCCTTCTCACTATCTTCGTCTCCAAGCTTTTCATGAATTCTCTTCCTCTATTAAATTTTCCAAGAAGAAAATCCTTTCAAAATTAATGTTTTCCATTAATAGAATATATGGAAAATTACCGGCCTCTTTTAATTATGTAATGGAGTTTTTATGGTCTTTAAGGTAAATAGAGCGGGCTTCACCCAAAGGTGCCACACATTCCCCTTCATTAAATTCCAAACAAACATATCCCTCATCCATTTTTCGGGCAAAATTATTCACGGGAAGACATAAATGTCAAAATTAAAAACTTGTTCATTTTTCAAGATTTAATATGGATCATTGGCGTTTAATATATTTGAGTTAATATTGGCCATTGGCGTGACTTTTCCTCACGTGTAGACAAAATTCCATCTTCCACCTCCAATGGTTGGGATTGTTTAGGTGGATTAATCTCAACCATTGGCATTTCTCTCCCATGGCGTGAATCTCCATGCTTCCCCTTGCCTCCAATGGCTATGATCTACTGCGGATTTCCTTTGTCGTTCCTTCCACTGGTCCCTGTCAGATGCTCCTGCATCAGGTTGAGCTTGATATTGGTTTATTGGTAGATCAAGACCCAAATTCAAATAAGTATGGAAACTCCCAAAGATTGACAAGATGAGACCAACGTTCCAACACAACAAACTCTATTTTCACCCTCTCTACATAATATAATAACCAATAAATTGATCCTTTGCATCATATAGTTGCCATTTTGTAGATGATACACACCATTTCCAATTTCACAACGATCATGCTTCATAGTTGAATGAATCTTAGGAACAAGTTTGTCAATTGTTTGATTTTATCCCAATTCAAAAACTATAGTGACGGCCACTTGGCATCATCAAAAGCATTATATACAATTATCTATGGTGACACATTTTTTTATTGTCAACAAAAACATCACAAAAAAAGTATTGGTGAGGGCCCTTCAAGGATCATCACCAAAAGTGTCACCAAAAATATAATTAGCAAGAGGATTTTAACAACCCAGCCTCACCATAAGTGACACCAAAGAGAGAATTGGCAATAGACTTTTAACGACCATCATTAAAAGTGTCGTTGAAAAGGGATTTTGTGACAAGATTTAAAGAACTGACACCAAAAGTACTTATGGAGACAATTTTTCATAGCCCGTCACCATAAGTGACTTTGGTGACAACCGTTTAAGGTCTGTCTCATGAATGGATTTAGTGATGGGATTTAAAGAAATGTCACCAAAAGAGATTACGACAACGATTTTTCATATCCCATCAAGTGACTTTGGTGACGATCGTTGAAGGTCTGTCACAGGCATGATCATGGATTTGGTGATGGGATTAAATAATTGTCACCAAAAACACGTATAGCGACATGTACTCACGTATAGCGATAGTACTCATAGCCCGTCACCATAAGCGACTTTGATGATGGCCATTCAAGGTTTGTCACAAGCTTGACCGTCACCATAGGCCTTTTTTCTTGCTGCGTGTGTGTGTGTGTGTGATTGGAATGGAGGATGGAGGAAGACCTGGTAGACTATTATGTGGACTCTCCATCTATGCACTAGGGTTGCATATTTCTATTCTAGGATGAGTTTATCTCTGCATGGAAAGGAAATTCCTAATGGCGCAAATTTGATCCCATTAAATTCAATGTGTTGAAGAAATATATTTTCCATAATTCCTTGGGTGATCACGGGATTTGGTTACAATTATATGAGAATACTTTGTTTCTTGGTAAAAAAAATTGAAAACTAAAATTAATGGCCCTACAAGCAAGGAAAGCACATAGGGATTGCATCAAGAAAATCATACTTGTATTAGTTTCTATGAACACATTGATCCCTCATAATCAATCAGCCCCAGTTAGATGCTAGTGCAATCCTTTCCATGATCATATTGTCTAGAATCAAGGCTTGGCCTCTAATAGACCCACCCTTGAAATATTGAACCAAGAAATTCTTTAAATTGAACTCAAAACTCATCAAATTCCCATTCAAAAAAGGAATTTAAATGTTAAAAGCAATCTTTAGAATTTACCAGAACTTCCATACACGCTGACAGCTTATGCTTCAAACTAAAATTGAAAATTAAAACTGACATTCAAATGAAGAAGATTAGACATGTCTATAAAGGAACATGATTTTTTATGGAAAATTTTTATGGAGCTATCCAAAGTATTGGATGGTTTAATTTCACAAGACCATATCCTTATGATAAGGATCAAGTTCAAGTTTTTAGGTATGCATTAGTACATTATCTTGTTCTCTAAGACCCTTTTGCATACCCCATTAATAGATTGCATAATTGTTCAGATAGTTTGTCGCCTAATTATGGTAGATATTTGTGCTTATTAATGTATTTGGAAAAATAAATTGGATTTTAGTCACTACAAGATTTGAACCCAAAATCCGACGAACTCCGACGAAAAGTACTGTGTCGTCGGATTTCACCTTAAAAATTACGAAATTTGATGATTAATTTTTAAATTGATAGAAGACACCGACGGATACTGGATATCCGACGAGGTCTCTGGAATAGTTACCAACGTTGTCGGATATTCGACCGAATATTAAGCCCGATATGTCGGATATCCGACCTCCTATTAAGCCCGAGGATGTCGGATATCCGATGACAAGCAATACCCAAGGATGTCGGATATCCAACTGCTTATGATGCCCTATCTCATTGGATAGCCGACATCTACTCTCTAATGCTAACTAAGTTCAGGGCGTCGGATATTCGACGGAAGGAAGACTTTTAAAAACTATAAATTTCGAAACATTCTGACATGTTTGCTATACAAGCGACGATTTGCGGAAGTTTTTTTATTCAACGGGCTATTTTTTGGCGGACTGTTTTTCATTATTTCCATTGTTTTTTTTATTAAAGAGATTGAAGTGTGGAGCTCCATTTTCTAAGATTGATAATCCTCTTTACGATAAAATGTCAACTAGCAATATTCCTGATCCAGATGAACAAAATCGACAATTGCTCGCTAGATTGTGGGAAGGAGTTGAAAGAAGGGGTGATGGGAAATGTTATTGTCCATGTATTCAATGCAAGGGATTTAAGAGGAGAAGAATTTTGATCACAACAACCACAAAACATTGTAGGGAGCATGGGGACGCTGAGGGGGGACATGAATATCATCCACTTGTAAGTTTTGCATTATATATGTTTTTATTTTGATTGCTTTTGTAAATGTATGTATTATTTTAATATTTCTTATATTAACTTATATCTATTGATCGTGGTTTCAATAGATGAGGACTAACATGACAATAAATATTATTTTAAAATTTAATATTTATTATAATATTTTTTTTCTTTTGTGCATGTTTAATCTAGGGTATAGTAGAATAACTCATTTATTTGTTCGTTAGTGAGACTAACCCACTCACCGGGGAAAGCACTTAGCTCTCTAGATTTGTGACACTTTCCATCATGATAATAGAAATAACGACTATATTGGCATGTTGTAATTTCTCTTATATTTTCTCTATAGAAACCATAGCATCGTTTATCTTACCTTAGTGGAAAGTATGAGAAAATTTGAGTTATATTTGAGTAGCTTTGATCATTAATTGGGTCAATTATTATGTCCCTTAGATAGTTTGGATGCACCTATTTGACCAATAGTACAATTGGTCATTGTTCTTTTCTTCCCAACAGTACAAAATTTGTTACATTTTAAATGCGTCACATAAATGTTTACATTTTGCGTTTGAATTTCTTATATTAACTTTTATCTATTGATGGTTTCATGTATATATAAAGGAAAGACATCCTACGGCATATCGTCTGGAGGAAGCTCTTCCAGAACAAGTACCGGAGGAACATGGAGCTATGAATATTAATGGAGAACAAGTTAATGATCACATTGAAGAAGATGATCATACTGATAACATAGTTAAAGATGATGTTACAAATACTTTGATCCATGATTCATTTAATGTTAGAATGGATGATGATGATCATGATGATCATGAAAATGATGAACATTTTGATGATATTCATGATATACCTCTTCTTGATAAGGCATACGAACACCTTTATGAGGGATCCAAGACAAATCTTCTCTCTGCTATATTGTTGATAATGAACTTGAAGGTTATGAATGGTCTTTCAAACATATCAGTCACATGGATGTTAAGGTATGTAATATATTCCATCACAAAATATATATGATTGTGTATTTTATCATTAATTCATATATAAGTCAAATTATTACGAATGAAATGTGTTTCATTAATATTATTTCTATATTATATTAACTAGATTTTTATTTTTATTTGTTGTAGCATGATAGGTGAATATTTGTTACCACCGTCAAATATTTTACCTCGCACATATCGAGATTTATATGCCATCATGAAAGAAATTGGAATGTAGTATGAAGCAATTCATGCATGCCCCAATGACCATGTTCTATATTACAATCAGCATGAATTTGCAATAGAATGTCCTGAATGTCATATTAGTAGATATCGAACATATCAAGTAACAAAAAGGGTGCCTCACAAGGTTCTACGTTATATTCCCATTATTCCATGTTTGCAATGACTGTTCAAGTGCAAAAACATAGCGCAGTTTATGGATTACCATGCACAAAACAGAAGTCAAGATGACATTATTCGGATGCCTGCATATGGGTCTACATTTAGAGATATGGAGGAAAAATGGCCTCACTTTAAAGAAGAACCTCGTAATCTTAGGATTTCTTTGGCAGCATATGGTGTCAATCCATTTGCAGAGTCGTTTACTCGGTGTGGCCTATTTTTGTTATCAACAACAACATTCCTCCATTTGCAGAGTCGTTTACTTGGTGTGGCCTATTTTTGTTATCAACAACAACATTCCTCCATGGTTGACAATAAAGAGGGAGCACATAATGTTGTCAATGATTGTTCTAGGTACGAACCCTGCATTTTTTTTTATGAAGTGGTATCTCATTTGTCGTATTTTTGTCGCATAATGTCATATATATATTTAATGTTTTTCTATTGCGCAATATGGCTTAATATATATCTAAATGGTACGTCTCATAATTATTTTTTTATATGTTCAAATCAATTAGGTAAATACCCAGTCAAAGATATGAATGTATATATCGAACCTTTTATTGATGAGCTACTAAAGTTATGGAATCGCATCACTATGTATGATGTATCTAGACCAATACGACAAAGGAAATTTCAATTCCATGCAATGCTTGTATGGACAATACATGATGCCCCAGGGTTAACCCATGTTTGTGGTATGTAATGTTAGTTTTTCATCATTTAATTCAATAGATCTAGGATCTTAACAGAAAGAATAACATGTACAGCATATCAAGCATAAGAAACAAGAGACAAGAGACACAAAACATTTCACCGAGGAAAACCAAGAAGGTGAAAAACCCTGCAACTTCCTCAGAGATAGAATAAGCATCAATACAAGGATCACAATGATCAAACCCAAGAGATAGATATATTCAGCAGCATACTCATCCTCCACTTGTGCACACTCCTCCTCTCTCTCACTAATGCGAAGTGAGTGAATAATAGAATGTGTAAAATGAGAGAGACACACTCTCTATTTATACACTAACTTTCACTTGACCTTTACTCAACTAGGTCGGCCTCAACTTAACCACTTAACATAATGCTGACTGGGCCAACCCCTACTAGGGTGGTCTAATAACCCTTTGACCCACATGACTCATACAGGGCCGACCCCATCAAGGTGGTCTAATAACCCATCATGTATAAGTTACGACACTTACAATATAACTTGCGACCCTTGCAAGTACACATGACGACACTTCCAATCGGAAGAATAATACATCTCCGTTGGGGATACAATAAAGTACAAATACAATATACAAGTGAATATATTCCGAAGTTACAAATACATCAAAACTCCCTCTTAACTAGGAAGGTATTCTCTTGACACAAGTCACCAATACATATAGGCACAAGTCTTCAATTCTGGAGCTGGATCATCATCACTAGATCACGGAGAATCATCATCATCACTACTGCTGCACTTGACATATTGATCACTAGGCTATCTCTGAATTCTTCTCGTCATAGAAAATTCTACAGATCCAGCCCCTTTTCATGCTAGATGTAGGCCTAGCCTCCTGTAGGTCTTCATCATCTCTGCAAGCAAGACATCAAGTAGGTACACCTCAGGACTGATTATACTGCCTCTGCAAAACCTGCAAGACCTCCCAGGACTAATTACACTGCCTATGCAAAACCTGCAAGAGCATCTCAGGACTAATTATATGCCTCTGCAAAACCTATGTACCCTACTATCACAGCATCGTCTTCAGATCACCTCAAAGTCCACGGAGCACAACCTAGATGCACACACATCGCAGCACTTACACTCACCGACATGGAAGGACTTTCCTCTAACCATCTGGGAAAGGATAAGAACTTACATCAACGACCATGGAAGGACTTTGCTCTGACCATGTCGGAAAGGCTACAGCAATTACATCAATGACCATAGAAGGACTTTCCTCTGACCATGTCGGAAAAGTTTGGCAATTACATCAACGACCATGGAAGGACTTTCCTCTGACCATGTCGAAAAATCCATGGCAATTACATCAATGACCATGGAAGGACTTTCCTCTAACCATGTCGAAAAATCCACGCCCAGCCCTTACATCTCACCATGGGAGGACTTTCCTACCACCATGTGAGAATGGCCCAGCCCTTACATCTGCACCATGGGAGGACTTTCCTACTACCATGTGAGAATGGCCCCAGCCCTTACATCTACACCATAGGAGGACTTTCCTACCACTATGTGAGAATGGATCATATGCATCTGTGTCTCTGGACTCATCACTTCCCCTTGGAAGGAATCTCGATCTTAAGTACACCAAGTCTCTCTCTAAAGTACTCAAACTTCACTCTGGCCAGCGGCTTGGTCAACATATCGGTTATCTGCTCATCCATCGCAACATATAGGAGCTTCACTGCTCCTCTCTGCACCATATCCCTGATATAGTGATATTTGATCTAAATGTGCTTCGACCTGTCATGGAACACTGGGTTCTCAGACAACTTCACACAACTCTGGTTGTCACAGAAGATACAGGTAGAATCCAACGGGAGATCAAATAACTCAGACAGTAGCTTCCTAAGCCAGACTGCCTCACAACTAGCCGAACAAGATACAACATACTCTGCTTCGGCTGTACTCAGTGCCACACGGGACTACTTCCTGCTAAACCAAGAGATCATACCAGATCCCATACTAAAGCAGCACCACGAAGTGCTCTTTCGATCAATGGCACTTCCTGCCCGTTCTGAATCAACATAACCCTCTAGGTTAAACTTTTGATTCGCATCATACTTGAGCCCATGAATCAATTGTACCCTTCAGGTACCTCAAAATATGCTTTACAGCAACCAAGTGAATTTACAACAACCAAGTGAACACCTCTGGGATCCGTCAGGAACTGGCTCAATGTGTTCACCGTAAAGCAAATATCTGGTCTTGTGTTTGTCAGGTACATCAAGGACCCAATCATCTGACGATACAGCATGACATCAACCGGATCAGATGAAACATCACGCAGAAGCTTCAGGTTCGATGCCATAGGTGTGGCCATGGATTTGCAGTCCATCATCCCGAACCTCTTCAGGATCTCTACTGCATAGTTCCCTTGTCCAAGGAAGATTCCATCTGCACTCTGCCACACCTCCATGCCTAGAAACTAGTGCATCATCCCCAAGTCCTTCATCTCAAACTTGGTAGCAAGCTTCCTCTTTGTGTCTACAATTAATCTATCCTCACCTGTAACAGACAGGTCATCCACATACAATAGTAGTATCACTGGATTGCCTTCCTCAACCTTGTAGTAAAGGTTGGAATCTGCTTTACTCTTGGTAAATCCCAAACTAGATAGAAAGCTGTCTATCCTTCCATACCAAGTCCTAGGATCTTCCTTCAAGCCATTCAAGGCTTTCTTCAACCTGCACACATATGAATCCCTGTCATGTGTCTTAAAACCAAGTGGTTGCTCCACATATACTTCCTCTTCGACTACACCATTCAAGAAAGTTGTCTTGACATCCATCTGGTGTATCTTCCACTTCATCACTGCAGCCAGGGAAAACACTGATCTGATGGAAGTGTAACTGGCTACAGGTGCAAAAGTCTCTTCATAATCTATCCCTCTTTCTCGGAGAAGACATGAACCACAAACCTTGCTTTGTATTTCTCTATGCTACCATCTACAGCATGCTTGATCTTATAGATCCACTTGGAAGTCACAACATACTTCCCTTCTGGTCTTGGGACCACATCCAAAACATCATTCTTCATGATCAAGTGGTACTCCTCGATCATGGCATTCTTCCATTACTTCATCCCGGATCCTGGGAACTTCAGATTCTTCAATATCTTTAATAGATAGTTTTCTTTGAACTTCGTTTCTGGAACAAATGTTTTAGTCCTTCTTTTGTAGGTGATTGTACACGATATTTCCTGCAAGTCAAATTCAATTGCATGATTAGAAACTTCTCATAGTTTTTCAAATACACATTCTTATGCATAAAGACATATGTCATTCAGTCATGCAATTATCTTAGCCAATGCTTCAATACAACATTTATCCACATCCTATATTCACATGGTAACTTTCTAGATGCCTTCTATCTCTACCAGAAAATTTGTTAAGAGTGTGCACAACTCCCAACATGTTAGCAAAGAGGTTTCATTCTAGATAAGTAGCAATGGAATTTTGTACAGTACCATAGGCCACTTACCCATTACTTGTATATTAGTAGTATCTTGTTCATTAATGTAACTTTTATAATATGCATCTAGGAACATAAGTATGTACATGACTGGACAACATCATTTAAGTAATCATATAAATGGCAATTCAAATACTTATCTTTCTTTAGTTGTAGGGTGGACTCCCTCTCAATCTTTGCTTCCTTGCAGGAACTAATAGAGTGTGCTCCCTCTTTATCTTTGCTTCCTGGATTACTTGTCTTTGAACTTATACTCATCCTGGACCACTATGCATGCTTAAGTGTGCACTAGTGTCACCATTGTGTTATCCTCAAGATCTCATACATAACCATACATACATTAGTATAATCTCAATACTATCAAAACATTATGATTCTAAATAATCTTATGTATGGTCATGATCATTTCATACAAAGGTAATAAGTGTTAGTATTCAAGGTTTCAGGGAAGACTTCTTTTACTCGTGCATATTCTTATTTGACCATAGGACTCTTTTGGTTAGTCATATCATTAATCAAAGTAAGAAACATAATATGCATAAAACCTTGATTACTTAAAATTCTAACTTCAAGAATAATCATTATCATTTATACAAAAGTATAAGATCCTAACACAAGGTAGGATTCTAACTTGATATAGAAAAAACACACCTGGTTATCATGTTTGCTAGTTATGTCTAACATACCCAAACAATGTCTTCTTGTTCTCTTCAATGACTTGTGCTTAGTAACCTGCATAACTCATAAGTTAACCATTGCAGAACCAAATTATACATACCTCATAAGTAGAGATTCTATAATGGCTATGGATGAGTCTTTGTCTTCATGTCACCATGGTCATCTGTTCTTGATCTAGAACTTGATTTCTCTTTCTTGATGTACCTTTCATGTTAGCGGACAACATCAACCTCATATAACACCACAGTACATTAGTACAATCATATAACCCTAATCAATGAATGTATTATATCATTCACATGCCTTCATACTTTTACTAGGGTGATAAGACAAGTCTAAAATTAATCAAGATTGTACTAACCTTAATAATATGAAGACAGACATATCATAAACTTAATCATGAACAGATTTCAAAACATACATGTATCTCTTCAAGTCATACCTGTCGATATTGCTTGTAGCCTTCTCATGTAAAGCCTCAGCCTCATCTCCCTCTGGAATTGGAACTTCTTCACTTATGTAGGTGTCCAATCCATTCTCTTCTAGAACTAACCCAATCCACTTGATTTGCAGAAACTGGGTCTGGAGCCGGATTAGTGTTTGTCAAAGAAACCCTAAAAATTCAAACTTTGAATTTCAAAATTCCGATTGGATGAAAAGATGTGTCGTGTTGAGA
Source organism: Larix kaempferi (assembly GCA_027924585.1). NCBI lineage: Eukaryota > Viridiplantae > Streptophyta > Pinopsida > Pinales > Pinaceae > Larix > Larix kaempferi. The sequence goes on from BSBM01000264.1 coordinate 11,082,032, forward strand.
TGATCAAGCTGGTATACTTCAATTTTGAAAACTCCAAAATTTGACCCCTCAAAATTGCCTTTGAAACTTCTAGATCTTCTCGACAGGATCCCGAACTAGGGTTTGATAAATCCTAGTCTTCTGCCCATCCAAAAGATTCGATCTTGTGTTCTAAACTTTGATTTTTCTAAGGAGCTTCCAGCCGTGGTCACAGATTTCATAAATTTCAACTTTTGCAGAAGCCCTAATTTTCCATCTTTCCGATCAAAATCTTGAACTAGGGTTTGATCAAGCCCGGCCTTCTGCCCAACCAAAAAATTCGATCTTGGTCAATAAATTTTGATTTTGATGAGGATCATTCAGCCATGGATTCCGATTCCAAAAATTCCAACTTTCTCCGAAGCCCTAAATTCCCGTAGCCGTGACAAGCCAAGAATGAAGGTGCTCAAAATCCAATTCTGTTTTGATAGAAATATGCACCTGATTGTTTCTAGTGCATCTCTGAAATTATAAATCCATAGGTTTTGAAACTTCAGCCTGTGGTATCCTAACCTGTTATCTTTCCAACCCCACATTTCTGACCTCAATTGGATTCTCTAAGAGAGAGTTATGCCAAGTGTCACAACATGACCTATTTATTGGATAAAACAGGAGAACGAACTTGTACGGTGTGCCACGTGTCATTGGTTCAACTTCAGCCTCTAAAAAAATTACTTGAGAAACTACAGTCCATGCTCTACCTGTAACATTTTACGAAATTTCATTTGGAGCTTCTTATCCCAAGTTGTGACCTTTTTTCCTAGGTCACCTGTTTATGACTGAGATCTGGAATAGGCAGAAACCCTAACTTGTACATATCATAAATCACAAAGTACAACGAATCAGATGTTGTGCTTCGGATACAAGGTACATGGGGATGTTATCTACGACCTATAGAAGTTTCAGAACTTAAAACTTCTCCAAAATGTATTTATAGAAAAAGTTCCACGATGACTGGTTTTTTCTATATCAAGACCTAGCTTCCAATTTGTCGCAAGTGCATCAAGTCTCATAAATGCCATACCATGCCTTCCTTCAGGCTAGATCTGATACCATGTTATTTTTTCATCATTTAATTCAATAGATCTAGGATATTAACTGAAAGAATAACATGTACAGCATATCAAGGATAAGAGACAAGAGACAAGAGACACAAAACATTTCACCGGAGAAAACCAAGAAGGTGAAAAACCCCACAACTTCCTCAAAGATAGAATAAGCATCAATACAAGGATCACAATGATCAAACCCAAGAGATATATATCTTCATCAGCATACTCCTCCACTTTTTTTCACTCCTCCTCTCTCTCACTAATGCGAAGTGAGTGAATAATAAAATGTGTAAAATGAGAGAGACACACTCTCTATTTATACACTAACTTTCACTTGACCTTTACTCAACTAGGTCGGCCTCAACTTAACCACTTAACATAATGCTGATTGGGACAACCCCTACCAGGGTGGTCTAATAACCCTTTGACCCACATGACTCATACAGGGCCGACCCCATCAAAGTGGTCTAATAACCCATCAAGTATAAGTTACGAAACTTACAATATAACTTGCGACACTTGCAAGTACACATGACGACACTTCCAATCGGAGGAATAATACATCTCCGTTGGGGATAAAATAAAGTACAAATACATCAACATGTAATTATAAGTTCCACTTTATTTGCATTTAATTTTACAAACTACTAGTTAATATACTACACACGCATGTTTTTTCTAAATAATCCAGTCATTTTGTATATAATTATAATTGACATAGATATTCCATCTCTTTATGTAGGTCTTCAGACAAAGGGGAAATTTGCATGTCCAGTTTGTGGTCCTAAGATCAAATCTCGTCGTTCAAAAAGCTTAAGAAAGGAGGTGTTTGATGAGTATAGGCACTTCCTCTCTAAGAATCACAGGTATCGAACTACTGAAAAACATTTGTTCAATGGAAAGCAAGAGACTACATTTAAACCACAGAGAATGACACCTCACCTATGGAAGTTGCAATATAATATAAATCGTCAAGGTACGTATGTCGAATCATCGTATATGAAATGTTATATTGTATTTTTTTATTGTGTTTTATTTTCTGTAATTGACATTGATTTATGTAATTTCATGATTGTCATTCATGTGATCATGAAGGCATTAATGAGCTTCCAGGAGGAATGAAAAGTTATCCTAGATAATTTAGTAGGTTGCCCTACTATGAGCACCTACAAATTGCTCATCTATTTGATACAATTCATATCGGAAAGAATGTGACTGAAACGTTATGGCGAATATTGGATGGAAGGAGTGACAAAGAAAAAATTGTCAAAATTTGCAAAGACATTCAAGATAGCAACCATGCAATGAAAGACGTCATTCAATTTCAGAGCAAATTAATATAAACTCACTTGCATGGATGTTAAGGGACCAGCAAAGTAATGTTGTAAAAGAAGTCATTCGAAAAATTAAATTTCCCACCGGATTTTGTGCAAACATGAAGAATATCATAACAAAGAAAGGTGATTTCGCAGGGGTGAAAATGCACGATTGGCATGTCTTCATGAAGGTAATTATTATGGTATGCACTTAATTAATATTTTTTTTCCTATTCCAGTGAATATGGTTGGTATTTTTATTTGTCTACTCTTTGTTGATAAAATGAAACAATTTGTATATTATTGTTACAGTATGTTCTACCTCTCTCTATGTCGGACAACTTCGACAACAATGTCAAGAAAATAATATATAGTCTCGGGAAATACATGAGGTAAGTGGTGATTTTTTCCATGCGCTTAGTGTTTGTTTAATTAAACATGGAACTTATATTTGATTTTGGTTCTCTAATTCATGTTATGTAATATAAATTTTTTTTCCTTCAATCTCTTGATTGGGTTGTCATGTCACTTATAGATGGTTGTCATCTAAAGAATTCCATAAAGGAGACATAAAGTATTGGAGGAGAGAAATTCCTCGTATCATGTGTGAAATGCAGAAGCATCTAACTTCAACATTTTTCAATGCAAAGGAACACTACCTCATACACCAAGTTGAGGAGATTGAACTGTGTGGACCTGTGCACTCAAGGTCCATGTGTATGGTTGAGAGGCACTTGAAATTTATGAAGGGTTTGGTCAGACAACGAGCATATGTTGAGGTTTCTATGATGGAGGGATATATGGTATACCAAAACATGTTGTATATTAGTGAATATCTTCCTATGTTAGCGTCAAAGCTCAATTTACGTCGCATTTGTCATCCGGACTCCAATAAATATTTCGAAGAGGAGTACCCAAAGGGGAAAGGTAGATCGAGGAAGGTCAAAGGTAGTATAACACATTTGACTAGTGATTTTTATGTATATATATCATACATATTCTAATTTTATATTCAGTAATTTTCATCAATTTAGAGTGTAATATACTTTGTTAAGTGACTATACATTTGTATTGAATTTTAATTTTATTGTCATCAAACAGTTGGTCGAGAGTGGGATGCAATTCATTTATACACTGTAAACAATCTTGACTGGATGAAGGTATGGATCGAACGATGTGAACAATCTGGTCATGGAATATCATTGGAAGGTGTGGCTTCATTGATTAAAGCTACACATCGCAATGGAGACACCAATCTAACACAAAGGGAAATCGATTTAGCAAGAGGTTTAAAACATAAGCAGGTAAGCATATTGATCAACCACACTATTTTTTTTTGTAACAAATATTGTCATTGTACGACACGCTGATTGTTCTCCCTGTATGGCATTATAAACATGCACTAGTTAATCATAAATATTGGATCATTATGTAATCTTTTCCTGTATGGCTTGTTGTAGGTAAAACACCATAAGGCTATGTGGTGCAATGGATGTAGATATCGCATCAAAAAGTTGGATGAAATGAAGAAAACATCAGATTGTGGTATATATGCAATCTTTGAGGTGACCAATGTTTCTTCTAGAAGTGACAAACATCCAGAACTCTCTGAAAATTGATACTATGGGTATCTGGAAGACAGTCTTCAGTGTGACTTTAACTCCTTCAAGGTATTTATGTTCGTTGTCAAATAGTACAGGTGTCGATTGAATCAACGTGATCCCGATAAAACAATTATTGAACATGATAATGGATTTACCATGGTAAATACAAGGTTGTTTGAGCCAGGAACAGATCCCTATGTCCTTCCAACCCAATGTGAACAGGTATTTTACTCTGAGGTTCCAGGTAGAGCGGGTTGGTCATTTTCTATGACACACGATCCAAGGGGAAGGTTGGTAAAGTATAACGTAGATGAAGGTAATGAAGACATTCTCGAAGAAGAAGACGTCTTTGAAGATGATCATGATCAACATGAGTTAGATGATCATGTTCCAGTAGAAGATGTCGAATAATTTCTTGAATCAGATGATGTATCATACAATGTCCATGAAGATGATATCAACGATGACATGATGGTCATAATTGACATCGACGACGATGATGATGATATGTCCAATCCGTGCAATGTTGAATCTGGATCATCGAATGATACAAATGATGACTCGAATGGAGAAGATGATGAAGTCCATTGAAGTGTATGAGGATGTAGTAATATATCTAATCTATATATTTTGATTTAATATTGAGATAGAAATATTGAATTTTATTGTCGGTACGTATAATAAATTAATTGTTTCTTAGTGTTTTTTCCATTTTCCTGTATGTTATAATTAGAAACATTGCTTGTTATATAGTATGACAGAAAACACATTTAATTTTTTTGTACATAGATAGTTTGTCGGGTTATGGGGAATTGAGAGTGATGTGAGGGGGGGAGGGGCCATAAGAGCTTCCACCTTCATGTGGTTGGCCATGTTTAGTAGAGAATATTAAATGATTAACAGAGAGAAGCTTATAATTAAGGAAATGCACAATTATCATGCTAACCCAAATGGCGTGCTTGATCATGACCATCATCTTCATCATGATCTTCATCGTTGTATGAAATCCAACGCAACTACCTAGAACTACCAATGATGTTTGTCATCGGTGGTTTAGCGAGCTCGTCGGATTCTTTTGAAGTCAGAAGTATGATATCTGACGCCTCTTGTCGTCGGTGGTATGGCGAGGTCGTCGGATTCATCATCATCATCATCTTCATATTCATCATCATCATCTTCATCATCGTCATCATCCTTATCATCATCGTCGTCGTCGTCGTCATCCTCATCATCATCATCATAATCATCATCATCATCATCATTTCTTCATTTCTATCTTCGAGGATAATCTATTTTCCCAAGTTGTTTCCCATCAAAAAAAAATTTCATGGGGCCAACGTTGGATTTTTTTAAATATGTGCTAGCATGTACTGAAATTTGGCATGGTTAGACTAGAAGCATGCATTGACGTTGTGGAAGGGTTTTCGGACTCAAACATGACTGACACAAACCATTGGAGCATCAAAAACCATACATATAGATTAATTAATGTGGTACATGGGGCCAACGTTGAATTTTTTTAAATATGTTCTGGCTTAGACTGAAATTTGGCATGGTTAGACTAGATGCATGCATTAACGTTTTGGAAGGGTTTTCGGACTCAAACATGACTGACACCAACCATTGGAGCATCAAAAACCATACCTGTAGATTAATTAATGTGCTACATGGGGCCAACATTGAATATTTTTAAATATGTGTTGGCTTGGACTGAAATTTGGCATGGTTAGACTAGACGCATGCATTGACTTTGTGGAAGGGTTTTTGGACTCAAACATGACTGACACGAACCATTGCAACATCAAAAACCATACCTATAGAGTAAATAATGTGATGCATGGGGCCAACGTTGAAATTTTTTAAATATGTGTTGGCTTGGAATGAAATTTGGCATGGTTAGACTAGACACATGCATTAACGGTGTGGAAGGGTTTCTGAACTTAAACATGACTGACACTAACCATTGGAGCATCAAAAACCATACCTATAGAGTAAATAATGTAATGCATGGGGTCAACGTTGAAATTTTTTAAATATGTGTTGGCTTGGAATGAAATTTGGCATGGTTAGACTAGACGCATGCATTGACTGTGTGGAAGGGTTTCCAGACTCAAACATGACTGACACCAACCATTGGAGCATCAAAAACCATACCTATAGATTAATTAATGTGCTACATGGGGCCAATGTTGAATTTTTTTAAATATGTGCTGGCTTGGACTGAAATTTGGCATGGTTAGACTAGACGCATGCATTGACATTGTGGAAGGGTTTCCGGACTCAAACATGACTGACACGAACCATTGCAACATCAAAAACCATACCTATAGAGTAAATAATGTGATGCATGGGGCCAACGTTGAAATTTTTTAAATATGTGTTGGCTTGGAATGAAATTTGGCATGGTTAGACTAGACGCATGCATTGACGGTGTGGAAGGGTTTCTAGACTCAAACATGATTGGCACTAACCATTGGAGCATCAAAACCTGGACCTATAGAGTAAATAATGTGATGCATGGGGCCAACCTTGAAATTTTTTAAATATGTGCTGGCTTGGAATGAAATTTAGCATGGTTAGACTAAACGCATGCATTGACGGTGTGGAAGGGTTTCTGGACTCAAACATGACTGACACTAACCATTGGAGCATCAAAAACCATACCTATAGATTAAATAATGTGATGCATGGGGCCACTGTTGAAATTTTTAAATATGTGCTGCTTGGAATGAAATTTGGCATGGTTAGACTAGACGCATGCATTGACGGTGTGGGAGGGTTTCCAGACTCAAACATGACTGACACCAACCATTGGAGCATCAAAAACCATACCTATAGATTAATTAATGTGCTAGATGGGGCCAACGTTGAAATTTTTTAAATATTTGTTGGCTTGTACTGAAATTTAGCATGGTTCTACTAGACGCATGCATTGACGGTGTGGGAGGGTTTCCAGACTCAAACATGACTAACACTAACCATTGGAGCATCAAAAAGCATACCTATATATTAATTAATTTGCTACATGGGGCCATCATCATCATCATCAATCATCATCCTCATCATCATCATCGTCATCATAATCATCATGGACGTTGTCATCGTCGGATTCTTTTGAAGTCATAAGTATGATATTCGACGCCTATTGTCGTCGGTGGTATGGCGAGGTCATCGGATCCATCATCATCATCATCATCATCATTGACGTTTTCATTTCCATCACCACCACCATCATCATAATCTTCATCATCTTCATCATCATCTTCATCATCCTCATCCTCATCATCATCTTCATCATCCTCATCATCATCATCATCATCTTCATCATCATCATCATCATCATCATCATCCTCATCATCATCATCATCATCGTCATCGTCATCGTCATCGTCATCTTCGTCGTCATCATCATCTTCATCATCATCTTCATCATCATCTTCATCATCATCACCCTCATCATCATCTTCATCATCATCTTCATCATCATCATCTTCATCATAGTCATGATCCTCATCATCATCATCATCATCATCATCTTCATCATCATCTTCATAATCCTCCTCCTCCTCCTCATCATCATCATCATCATCATCTTCATCATCATCATCATCATCATCATCATCATCATCATCATCATCATCATCATCGTCATCATCATCATCATCGTCGTCGTCGTCATCTTCATCATCATCATCATCTTCATCATCATCTTCATCATCATCACCCTCATCACTTAGTTTATATTGGAGGGTTTAAAATTCTAAAAAATGGCATATGGTCATGATTCTTTATATAGTCTTTATGGGGAATACTTAGTTTATAAATGCTACATGGGCATCACTTATCTAAAAACTTATCTGCCACCACGTCATAAAACAGCTAAAGTCCTAAAACAATGATGATTAGGCCAAAGACAATTTCTTCATAACAATATAGTGTGAGATTCGTATTTTGATTATGAGTGGGAGAAGTTCAGGTCTCAAAAGTAACTCTTTGTTTATTGCACCAAGGTTCACAGGGTAGCTTGAGAAGTTGGCATGGGGCAATTATTAATTTCTAATCATTACAGTTCACTACATACAATTTCAAATTTTAATCATGAAAATTCACCACAAACTTTCAAGTAGCCCTAGTGATCCAGACACTCCCCTTGTGATCTCAACCTCAGGGGGTGAAAATTGTCCCTATCTCTGGCGAGTGATTATTGTTTCAGTTAGCATAACTTTAAAAAAAACCTTTATAAACCCATGCTTACATTACTAATAAATAGAATCATGAGATAGAAAATAGCGAATCACTACTAGATAGAATCCATTTCGTTGTTGTTCATGAAGGGTTCAAACTTGGGAAGTGTTTCATTCCTAGATCCTAATTGTTGTAAAAATTAGATTGCAATCCTTGAACAAGAACATGATATTTACATGATCATTCATCCTCACATGAATATGTCATTCAAATTTAAAGGTATTGCAATATTTGGAACAACATTTCATTTAGATAAGGAACGTGTATTTCATGTACACAGAATCTTCATAATTTCGAGTGAGTACAGGATGACAATTGAACATTGAACATGGAGGAAGCATTCACTTCACTCAATGATGATTTTTCTTTGTTAGTGAGTAGTTATATGATCATTACTTCACTCAATGATTCTATTGTGTGTTTGGTGTCACATCTACATGGACATGTTTGAAGATGAAGCATGCCCTCTTCTTATGAGCCCTGATATTTTAAAGGAATTGCTAAAAAAAATCACTTCCACTTCAAATTCCTTCATTAGAGGATTCATTGTGGACAAGTTGGGAATTACTCTAATTTTATAGCTACGAGTGCTAGAAAATTATTAAGTCAATCTTGTTTAACATTTTAATTTTCAACTCTTCATTTTTTACAATGGCTAATTTTCTCCCATTTACTCTCAACAGATAACTTATCCATATATTTATTCTTGATGGCCCACTCTTTTTATCTTACAACTTCATTTTGGTTCTCTTGATGATGGGTGGAGTGTCCACTTGAAATCTTGGATGTTTCAAAACTACAACACAGTTAATCTCTGGGTGTTTTAGCAATTAACACCATGTTAATTAGAGATATTGATTGGCATTATTTTCAAAATGTTTATCATATTTCCTTCTATGTACATATCGTATGTAGGTATTGGACTATGGAACCAATTGATATTTCCATGGGAAATGAAACCCTTGTCTCTAAGCTCCATTTATCAAATTCGTAATACCACAATGTTTTACACGGCTATGACAGAGACCCCCATAGATGAGATCTAGACCATCGATTTTAGCTCCATAGATAAGATCTTATTCATTCATGACAAGGTGTATATATATATGCGAGTTGTCTAAAACTGCTACGATTTCACCCAGAGGAAATTGTATTTTCAGACACAAATTTTCCAGAATCCGGGATAGAATTTTTAGAATCCCAAAATAATAGTATTAATCCTGCATAATTTGGATGCCTTGGGGTTTTCCAGGGTGCTAAATTCATCTAGATGTTCAGAAAAACGATTTAATCAACACAAATTGCCGGATTTTTAGATTTCATATCGCCTAATTTCGATCAAGTTTTGCTCGGTCGCACTTTTAGATGGCTCCTATATATATATAGATATATATATATATATATATATATATATATAGAGAGAGAGAGAGAGAGAGAGAGAGAGAGATATAGATATAGATAGAGATATAGATATCTATATATATATAGATGTAGATATATATATATTAATATTATATATATAAGAACATTCACGGACTTCCCAATTTTTGGATCGAGAGAGCGAAAAGGGTGCAGCTGCTAGGGTTTGGAGGATTGTGCGTTTTCTGCAGTTGTCAGAAGTGCCTGCTGTGAGGGCCGCACTCCCTGCGTGCGCCCTGCTGGCTGCCCCAGACCATGACATCTGCGGGACTTCCATCCACAGAGGTAGTACTGGAGATGAATCTCGGTGAAGCTAGGGACCGGGAGAAAGGTGTGAGGCGGCGGCTGGGGCCGGGGGGTTTCCTTCCCAAAACCCCTTCGATCCCCACCATCCAGATCCGTGCAGAGAAATTTAGAGAGAGAGTGGAACAGTGGGAGGAGAAGGCTTTGATTGGCAAGTTCATTGGGATCTGGCCTTGGGAGAAATATCTTGTCAAATGGATCAAGAGCACATGGAACCCAAAAGGGGAGTACGATCTACACCTGGGGGCAAAGGGTTTCTTCACTATAATTTTCTTCAATGTGGAAGATAGAGACAGAGTGCTTGAAGGAGGCCCATATTTATTCTTTTCGGGGGGATTATATCTCATACCATGGAAAGAACGCTTTAACCCAGAGACTGAAGATCTGAAGGTGGCTTTGGTTTGGATCAGGCTCTATTATCTTCCCTGTGAATCCTGGGATATGGAAATTCTGCAAGCCATCGGCAATACCCTTGGTGAATTCATAAAAGTGGTGGAGTAGACAAAACAGCAGTGGTACACTGCATGTGCTCGGATCTGTGTCTACATGGATCTCTCTAAATATCTCCCAGAAGCCATCAATATGAACTAGGAAGATGAAGAATGGATCCAGCCGATTGATTACGAACAACTTCCTTTCAGATGTAGGTTGTGCCATGAATATGGTCACTTTGGTAGGAACTACCCATGGGCCAACCAGGTTAATCCTCCATCCAGATTTGATCAAGAAGGGAATAAAGATGAGGGCTTTACCCAGTTCGAAATCGCGGAAAGAATAGATCTGGTGATAATCACCGGAAACATAAGGAAAAGGTGGACAATGGCTCATCCAGCAAAAATCCTTTCCAGATCCAAGAGGAGGTAACTGACGATGGTGAGACCCGCAAGGAAGAGAAGGAAATCTTGGCACAGGAAAGGGTCGATGCCATTGATACGCTGATCCCAGACCCAATTTCAAAAGACCCTTCTGCCGCCATGGAGGAAGACGGCGAAGAGGTAGTAGATCTGGGGGACCTAGACTTGGATTAGCTTGAAAAATAATGCGAAAAAAAGGGGAAGGGGTATGTTTCACGAAGACAATTGGAAGTTCTCCATGAAGTAATAATCAAAACCAAAGCCAGTCAGAAACTGGGCATTCGGGTAGATGCTCAATCAGGGTATAAGTGTAAATCTCCAGCTGAGGATTTAAAACGAGGAAGAAAATCCAATAAGCAGCGGATAGCAAAAATTGGAGTTAAGCTAATCAAGTCAGGGAAGTACCCGACAATCAGGGCTTCCTTTTCTGATGTCAATAGAGTTACCCAATGAAGATAGTATCCTGGAACGTTAGGAGGTGAAATCACCCTCGGAAAATAAAATCTCTAGGTAGGAAAGTGAAGCAGGAGAACCCTGATATCCTCTTTAAGCAAGAAACCAAATGCTCCTTTGCAACCCTGGAGAGGATGGGGCAGAGAATTTGGAGAGGTTGTGAGGTCATGGCAATTGATAACTCTGGCATGCAGGGGGTTTAGTTGTCCTTTGGTGACCCTGATCCATATCATTAACTAACTGGAGAGCCAACAGGTTTTCCCTTACCTGTGATTTCTTTGTGTTCGATTTTGTAGCTTCTGGTACTTTGGTCAATATCTATGGTCCAAGTTCTACTCCTTTATTCACTTTTTCTCTTGGGTTTTGGCTCAGGCCTCGGAGGGATCTTATATTGTGGGTGGGGATTTCAACATGATATCCTCCCTTGATGAGAAGAAAGGCGGACGATGGATGTTGGACAGATACCAGAAAAAATTCCGTGATATCCTTTGTCTCAGTCCATTGGTGGATGTTGAAACATGAAATGGATGGTATACGTGGAACAACAAACTTGGCGGGACTCACCTAGTGGCCTCTAGGATTGATAGGTTCCTTGCCATGGAGGACATTTCCCGGGGGGCTAGCGAGGTCAACGCCAGTGTTCTCCTAGCGGCTGGTTTTGATCACTGGCTTGTCTGCTTGTCTGGGGATCTCTTAATCAACAACCTTTTCAGACCTTTTCATTTTGAGCAATTTTGGTTGGACCACAAGGACTTCAAAGATCTGGTGGGACAGTGGTGGCAGGAGTTGGTCCCCCCGGAAGGATCTGGAATGTATCAATTCCAGCAAAAGCTGAAGGCTCTGAAATCTAAGATTCGTACTTGGAACAGAGAGGACTTTGGTAATATATTCTAGGATAAAAAGAAGCTGACTGAATATCTGGTGTTATACCTCTATGTTTCACAGTGTCGCATCTCCATCACAAAACGAGTTGACGACACTTTCCCTACTGTTTTAAACCATCCAGAAGAGACAGATGATGAGTCAACCTTGAAGGTGAATCTACCCTGACAAGTTTTGACCCACCTTAGACTTTATCCACACACACTACCCCGCCTTGCTAGTTTATCAAAACGCGGGTACTAGACACTACCGCGCTATGCTCTTTCCCCAAGACGCGGCAGTGCCGCGTTCTGCAGTCTTTGCAGAACGCGGTACTCTTTTAATAGCCTTTTTCCCTTGGCTTGTGGGATTTTGGATTTTCGAGGATAAGGGAAGATTGGGGTCCTTGATTCGATCTCAACTCATCTCCTTCGATTAGAAACCCTGATCCACTTATCTCTCCTTAGATCCACCCATCTCTCTTGTTGGTTAACCTCACCATTCACTATAAAAGAGAGGCATCCCATTGGGAAAAGGGAGGACTCTTGAGAGTACCAAACTTATGGTCTTGCAGCGTTGTGGAGATAGCTAGAGGAGAAGACACTTGGAGCTAGAGGATTGGCTTGGGAATCAAGCACATTTTGTAAGTATTCTTCAAGTTGTAATGGAATAACTTGTCTTGTTTTCCCAAATCATTTGTGTTAATCTTGTTTTAATGATATGATTTGTATCTTTCATAAGATTTAGATTCTAACTCATGTTTTAGGTTGCTAGAGAATAGTGCATTCTTGTGTTTTGGTTCCATTTTGACAGGTTCATTTGTGAGGGCTTGGAGACTGGAGCAAATACCAAAAACAAGCGTCTGGATAGAAGGTTAGTTAAACCTCTTCTACTCTTTCTAGAATTTTAATCCTGAGATGTCTGTTAGATCTAGGGATTCAAGGTAGCATTTGTTTTGACTTGTTTCTTGCTTTAAAGATTAGTTTAAAGTCTACTTTAAAGTTAAGAGAACTTTGGCTTATCCGTAGGACAAAATTCTACATAACAAGAATGGCGACTCCGCTGGTTTTGATTACTGCTTGATTGATTCAATTCAAAGTCATTTATCTTTGCATTGTGAATTTTTGTTGCACTTCAAACCAGTTTGAATCTTGGTCCTTTTTGACCTTTATTCACTCCTCCTCGCAGTATTTATCTCCTTGTTTGATCACTGAGTCCCCTGGGTTAGCAACAACCCTGAAAATTTTATTTTTTCTTCTCAAGTTGCGCTTTTTCCTTCCCTTGCCACAGTATCGCGCCCTCAGAACTACTTCCAGCGCGGTAGTACCGCGCTCTCTGCCTTAGTACCAGAGCGGTACTGTCACAGTGCCGCGCTGCAGTTAGACCCTGACCCGTGGTAGTGTCTGCAAGTTTGTAAATTTTTTCTACTTGCTTGGTTTCCTGAGTCTCTCTCTGCCTTAGGTAATCTTTGCTGTTGCCTGTCAACATCCTGATTATTCTACAGTCTGTGTGATATGATTATTTCCCAGTTTGTGAGCTTGATTGTTGATTGAATTAGTGGCACTTTTGACATATTGGTCATTTTTCCAATTTGATTGCATTGACTTGATTTTTTCACCACAACCAACTCAACACCACTGTTCTCCGTTACTGAATACTGTAGTTTTTACAGTCATATTATCATTATCATTTTCAGTAAATTAAAAAGATCATTAGTTGAGAGCAATTTTGTTGTTTAAATTGAAAAAGTCTAGTGATATTTTGCATAGGGAAATGAACCATTGTTTTACCACAGAAATTCTCATTGTAGAAGCATTGTAGATTGTAGAATCAGTGCATTGAAAAGAGTGTTTACTTCAGTTTGGCTTTGTTTATAAATCGAAAAGGAAAAATCTCTTGCTTTGATGTTTGCTTGTGAAAAATCTCATGCATATTTGATCGAAGAACCTCTATCTTTACCCTAGCTAGATTTCATCGAAGACAAAGGCTTATTTGTGATTCATTCTCATTTGCATGGTTTGAGTCGTCATAACACCATCAAGTTTCACGTCCACTACCCGATTGAGTAAGACAGCCACTAAAATTAATCACCCTAATTAAACCAACTTTAACCTCACTTGAGGAAATCAAAAGAATTTGGTAGTTATGTAGGACACCGGGGATAGGCATCAAAATAATTCCCCCTTGTCGCTTTCATCTGAGACATAGTCGTTGTCTTTAGGGAACTAAAATCCTCTAGTACTTATTGACACGGTCACAGCTAGTTTGTGGAGGGGCCTCCTGACTGTTTCCAACTTTCAGGGGTTAAACGGCCGTGAGATTGAGAATCGGACGGACTCTGTGGAATACCGCACTCCACTTAGCCCTAAGGCAACATCGATCACTGATTTCTTCAGAAGGATGAAGTGCCGAAAACCTTTTCCGATGTGTCATGAACAAGGTGGCTTAGTATCTATTCTACTAGGGATCTTTTACCGAGGATCCCTTTCAGTAGAGGGATATCCTTCTTATATCGGTCTCTCATGTTGTATTGTTCGACTTGGATTTCATCACCTTGCGAAGGATACAGCCTGTTGAGGTCTCCAGCTCTTAGTTAGGAGTTTGCTTGCTATCTCATCTTTGTAGAGGGTCATTTTTTCTTTATAGGGACTGCTTGTTGGCATTCTGGCCATTTTTTTGATCAGCTCGCTTATTGAGACACCGGTCTCAGTATAGATTTTAGAGCTTGCTTTTTTGGCCTGTGAGCCTTGCTTTTTCTAGCTCCTCGTTTGCACATTCGGTTGCATTAGAGTTTTTGAGTTCTTTGTTTACGATACTGCCCCCAATTTTCATTTTCCTGTCATCATGTCAGATCTACCACGAAGATCACGAAGACAGCAAGGCCAAATCCCTCCACCACCACCACCGCCACGGACTACTAGTCCGCCTGCATCACGCATTCCTGCTCCTCCTGGCCGTGGTGCTGGTCGAGGGAACATTCCACCGCCGATACGTACAACGGTTTCAGTTCCACCCGTAACTGCCATTCACAGCACAGTCTCAGAATCTATTGCAGTTTCTGCAATCATTAGCCTATCTGAGACCTCCACTGTCACTTCACCCACTGTCATTCCAGATTTATCTATCACAGTGGACACAGTTACCACAACTGAACCTAGTACAACCCAGAGTACTAGACCAGAAGTCATCCTTCTACCCGATGTCAGCACTTCCCGTTCATCAGACACCTTTCACAATGATACAGACGAATCTGTTGGCACTATAGAAGGGTCCGACCAGGACATACCTGGCTTGATTTCAGTCCTAGGCGGGTACGTTGAAATTGTTGAAGATACTCGACTTCCTGACACACCCTTTGAACCTGATTATGGTTTCATCACTTCCCAGGAGGATCTTCCGCCTGTTATCACTACGTCACCCAGTGTTCATCCTCAGGAGACAAGTTCTTCTAGCAACGTACCTCGTACTATAGCTCTACCCAACCTCCCTCCGGGACATGAAATCATGGCTTCCATCCAATCTAGTATGGTTAGCCTAGTGAACTCTCCGTTAGCATCGGCACGGTTTAGACGCAGCACAGAGCAAATGCTCTCGTCAGTCTCTATATATCCCCCTGACACTCGTCCTTCTGACTATAGGGATCCCAACATCCCGTCTAGCACGGAGTTTCGACACTCCTTTGCAGACGGTGCAGGACCTTCGGATGTTACCATACCTAGTTTCCTGCCGGATCCCCAAAACCTTTTCCAGGACATGAACTCGGACCCAGTTTTCGAGGGTCCTCCTACCATTGAACATGTCATGGACGACGCTAATACCCCTGGGCTAAATTCCCCGCATTTGCTGTCATCACCCATATTTGGTTCACATTCTATGAGGGATAACCCAGTTTTTTCCCCGTCCTCACCTGTTCGATATGGACGACCCCTTCCGTAAATAGGTACCTTTGGTGCCGTTGGCCAATCCACGTTATCATATTTGACCAGCGGCGGAAGAACGCTTAGTCACACTGCTGGATCTTCCGGTTGGACCGGAGGATCACCCTCATCCACCATTTACACCATCTCAGGAGGTGGACAACCGACTACAGTGATCCCCAACTCTAACTACCAAATTCCCCCTGGTGGGCCATCAACCCAACCAGTTGGTGGACAACCTTTTGTTGGGAACCCTGTTCCGAGTCAACAACCTCCAACTGGTGGGCCATCAACCCAACCAGTTGGAGGACAACCTTTTGTTGGGAACCCTGTTCCCAGTCAACAACCTCCTCATATAGGGCCATCCAACCTAACTGCTGGCGGACAACCTATTGGCTCGATCCAACAAGCTTCCCAACCAGCAGCGTCTACTCAGTTTGGTATGTACAATCCACCTGGCAGTGGGAAACCTTATTCCGGTGTTCCAACCGGGCCTTACTCTCAACAACCCCTGTCAGGCATACTTCCTTCTTGGGATACTCAAATCCCACAGAGTGGGAGGTACTCACTTTTTGGAAACTGGAACCAAGTTGGAGGGAAATCTCAGATTCCCCCCAACTTGAATTCTAGCTTCCCTTACCCTTCAGCTGCTACAACTCCATGGAACCCATCATTGCAATTTCCACTCGTTCCCCAAGGCAGAACGAGCCTTCCATGGACACCACCATCGCAGCCACCCCCAAACCCTGCTATGGGAAATCCTCCACTTACACAGTATAGTGGTAACATCCCTGGAACACAACAATTCCAAGGAACTTTTCGCCAACAAGGAACATCAACTTTTCCTGGGTTCCAGCAACCCCAAGGTACTATACCCACTCAGCAGAACACTCACCAACCGGTTGCTTACAATCAACCGGTTAACCAGATGGCTTAGCATCCACAGAATTTCCAGCAGTATCCCACGGGAAACTCATATGGGTATAACACACAGCAGTATGCTATGCAGGGCCCTCCAGGGTTCGCGGCACCACATGGTTATTACTCATCCCCGCAAACCAACCGTCAACTTCCCTTTTTGGCCACACTTGATCTACCTGATTTGTCGAGGCTTATCAACGATCCTATATGGCATGAACCTCACTGGCCACCTATTCCAGCCAAACTACCATCGGACATTCCTAAGTTCGATGCCAAGCCCGGGGAAGACCCCAAGAACCACGTGATGACCTTCCATCTTTGGTGTTCATCCAACTCCTTGATGGATGATTCCATCTGACTTCAGCTCTTCCAACGCACGCTCACCGGAACGGCAGCAAAATGGTATATCGAGCTGCCACAACACTCTTTTCGTGATTTCAACACTTTGGCTATGCAGTTTCTGACACATTTCCAGCTCCCCATCCGGTATGAGACTGGAACAGAACTGCTAACTTCACTGCGTCAAACCACTTCTACACATATTTCGGATCACATCCACGAGTGGCGAAGACGCCGTAGGCTAATAAAGGCACCTATTCTGGATCAGCTACTTGCTGATTGGTTTACAAAATCCTTTTTGCCTCCCATAGCCAGAGATATTGCTATGCGCGGACCGGTTACAGAAGAACAAGCCATCTCGGCAGCACAATACATGGATTTGGTATATACTCAATCCGGTACTTTACATGAACTTCTTCCACATGCCTCCCGCGTTCACACTGATCCAACAAAGCCTACCACTGAACCACCCATTGATGGTATTGTTGGTTCAGTCAAGGCTCAGCCTGCTACCAACTCGACGGGACAACAAGCTTCTGCTTCCCCCGCTTTTACCCAGGCCGCTTCAAAAGCTTCCACCTCTCCTGCTGTCTCCTCTGAAGTGAACGCAGTTCAATCTATGTCCCAACCATCCGGAGGAAAGAAGAAAAACAATCGTGGCAAAACCAAGAAGAACCAGCAGGAGAACCCCAAGCCACAACCTACCCAGAATGACCAGAAACCACGTCGGAAAGCTAAGTTTCCCTTCCTGATTTGTCAAGATGATCATTATACGCGTGACTGTCCCTACAAGGACGAGGTCAACAAGTTCGTTAAAGGATCCTCTCGTCCGGCAGTGCTAACTGACCCTTTCCCCCAACAGCAACAGTAAATGGTTGCCCAAGAATCCCCACAAGGGGGCAACCCGACCAATCCTTCCCGTGGAGAGACGTCCACAAACCGCGAAATCCTAATGACAAGTAATGAGGAGATTAATATCACCACTCGTTCAAAGACTTATGACAACCCTCCAAGTTCAAACAAACAACCGGAGATAGCCAAAGGCAAATCTCCTGTTGAAGATCCGATTCCTATTCCCCCCCCTAACGGTCATCTCCATATCGAGAGACCACTTATGGACACAGTGCTACGCCCACCCAAGGGCACCATACGAAAGGCGACATTTAATCCGAATGCGCGAGCTTCCCAAAACTACAACATTGTTGAGGATTTGGCTCAAGCACCTTGCGCTATGTCGACTCTCGAGGTTCTCCAACACTGCCCCACGCAGCGCAGAACCCTACTTTCAGCACTGGGGGCACTGGACCCAGATACTTCAAACTCCATCATGTTTAACTTAGAGCATGCTAAACCTAGGCTTTCTCACCAGTTAGCCTTCCAGGTGCATACAAAAATCCGTGGAAATGTCATCCACCGCACTGTGTTAGATGAGGGTGCTTCCACGTCGATTATGTCTTTGAACTGCTGGAGAGCCTTAGGCTCACCCGAGGTCACAACTTCTCCCACTACTCTCAGGGCGTTTGATGGACATGGTTTTCAACCATATGGACTCATTCCCTCAATCGGTATTGAACTGGGCGGCAAAACAGTATCCGTACACATTGAAGTCGTAGATGCACCTTTGGATTACAATATCCTACTTGGTCGGAACTGGTTCTATGCCATGACTGCCATAGCATCTACAGTCTTTCGGATTGTACGATTTCCTCATGAAGGGAAAATTGTCACTATTGATCAATTGGATTACTGTATCCCAGACTCCCATCCGAACTCCACCAATACCGTCCCGTTATTGGATCAACCTCGGTACCAGTTCCAAGACATAGGTGTTGGTCTCATGAAGGATTCTTCCCTCATTGGAGTTTTTCCAGAGCTGGGAACCCATCTTCAACCAGTCAACATGATTTCATCGCATGTCACCCCTTCCGATGATTCATGGGTGATTCCGAGTCCTACTCAGATCCAAGGCTATGGCAATTCCATGCCTTTGAACAGAAACCTTGCAGCATATGACGCGATCCAATCAGCCACAGATTGGGTCGACTGTTCTACTGATCACACCATGGCACAGCTCTCGGCTGAAACTCATCCACACCCACCACTTTTTGATCCTCTCAACTTGATTTTTCCTACTGACAAATCAATCATGGAGGCTATGTGCGGTGATGAGCCACCATGGGGAGATTTTCATCATCGATCTTCATTCCCCACCATTCAATCACTTGAGCCTGATACCAAATCTAGCGTTTCACTTGGGATGGTTCAAACCAAGTTCCCCACTTCCCTCGACGAGGTATTTTCCGAAGGCAACTTGGCCAACCTAATGGAAACCACTCCCATCGATATTTCAGTGAAGCCTGGTATCGTGGAAAACGTACACATTGGAAAAACATGTAATCCCCTCGAAACGGAGTTCTATAGTGCCTACTTTAAAACTTTTCGCGATGTTTTTGCTTGGAGTTATGAAGAGATGCCAGGGATTGACCCGTCGATTGTGGTCCACGAAATTCCAACTTTCCTTGGAGCCCGACCTGTTCGGCAAAAGCTTCGACCCGTTCATCCTCGTAAGGCAGCCGCCATTAAAGCAGAAGTTGAAAAAATTTTGCGTGCTGGTTTTATCTATCCTGTCCCATTGACAGAATGGGTATCCAACATCGTTCCTGTAGCCAAGAAACAGGGAACGATTAGAGTCTGTGTTGATTACCGTGATTTGAACAAGGCTTGTCCCAAGGACAACTACCCAACTCCGTTTATCGACCAGATCATCGATAACTGTGCCGGAAGTGTTATCTTTTCATTTATGGATGGCTTCTCTGGCTATAATCAGATCGATATCCTCCCAGTCGACCAGCACAAAATGGCCTTTATCTGCCCTTGGGGGATCTTTGCATATCGAAAGTTACCTTTTGGCCTGAAAAATGCCGGGGCAACTTTCCAACGGGCGATGTCCTACGCATTCCATGACATCAAACATATCGTAGAGCCATATCTTGATGACCTTCCCGCTCATTCTCGGACTCGGGAAGACCATCCAGACCACTTGAGTGCCATTTTCGAAAGGTGTCGGCGCTACAATATACGTTTGAACCCGCATAAGTGCGTCTTCTGTGTAGAAGCCGGAAAACTGTTGGGCTTCATAGTCTCCAAAGACGGGATACGTCTAGATCCCGCAAAGGTAGCAGCTATCATAGCCCTGCCTTCACCTACCAATATTCCAGAACTTCAATGTTTGCAAGGGCACGCAAACTTTCTACGTCGTTTTATCTGCAATCTGTCAGAGATAACAAAAGGCTACATGCGGCTTCTCAAGAAGAATGTTCCCTTCATATGGGATGACGAAGCCCAACACTCCTTTGACAATTTAAAGGCAGCCTTAACCAAAGATCCTGTGATTCAACCCCCCAATTACACACAGGACTACATCCTTTATCTCGCAGCCTCGATTTCCACCATTGGTATGGTGTTAGTCCAGGAAGACCACAACGGCATAGAACATGTGGTGTACTATCTCAGCAAGAGTCTTCTTGACTCTGAAACTCGCTACTCACATGTTGAAAAGCTGGCTCTGGCAACAGTATTTGCTGTCCAGAGATTCCGTCACTACATCTTACTCCGTCGGACCACCGTCATCGCCGATTTCAATCCAATGTACTATATCCTCACACGACAAGTGCTTGGGGGCAAGTACTCCCGTTGGATTGTCATCCTTCAAGAGTTTGACTTGGAATTTGTCAAAGCCAAGTCTAAGAAATCTCTGGTCTTCGCTGAGTTAATTTGTAACCTGCCCCATGCTACTGAGCAATCCGAGCCCATTGATTCTCTTCCCGATGAATCATTGTTCCTCATTAGCACGTCTGATCCATGGTATGGGGATATTATCTTATATCTCCAAACCCAACGCTTCCGTCCTGATCTCACCCGCGATGAACGGCGACGTATCAGACATCACGCAAAATACTACCTTATAGTAAACGATACTCTGTATCGACGTGGTGTCGACACTGTCCTTCGACGCTGTTTAACCTTAGATGAAGCGCAACGTGTTCTCAACGACTGCCACGCTGGAGCATGTGGTGGTCATCTCTCTGGGATGGCTATGGCCCAGAAAATACTACGAGCAGGATACTTCTGGCCCTCAATTTTCAAATACTGCATTGAAACAGTCAAGAAGTGTCCGCCATGTCAATTTTTTCATGGCAAATCACGCTTGCATCCTGCTCCACTCCATCCTGTCATTGTCGTCGGCCCCTTTTCCAAATGGGGCATCGATTTTATACACTGTAAGCCCACTTCAGCCGGGGGGCATAGCTATGTCATAGTAGCTGTCGACTATTTTACAAAATGGGCTGAAGCGATGCCTACATATGCCGAAGACGGCAAAACAGCAGCGCAGTTCATATTCAATCATATCATCGCTAGATTCGGTGTCCCACAATCTATTGTGACCGATCATGGTTCCCATTTTAGGAACCATATGATCGAAGAACTAAGTGTCAAACTGGGTTTTCGCCACGAAAACTCAACCCCGTATTACCCACAAGCTAATGGCCAAGTTGAAGCCATTAATAAAGTCCTGAAACGAATGATTCAACGCATTGTGGGTACCCAGAAATCTAATTGGCACTCAGCTCTATTCTCAGCACTATGGGCCTACCGGACCTCAGTGAAAAGTGCTACTGGGTTTACACCATTTCAACTGGTGTACGGCCTAGAAGCCATTCTCCCGATTGAATGTGAAATTCCATCACTCAAGATAGCCATAGAGCTACTTCCACACACTACTTCCGAAGAGGAACGGTTTCTATACCTAGCCAAGCTAGATGAAACCCGCCGCGACGCCGCTTTGGCTAATGAAGCTCACAAAAAATGCATCAAAGCTCAATACGACAAATCCGTTCAACCTCGGATCTTCAATGAGGGTGACCTCGTGCTCACATATGATCAGATGCATGATAAATTTGGAAAAGGTAAACTTGAATCTATGTGGTATGGCCCCTTCATTGTAAAATGTGTCTTAGAAAAAGGATCCTATGAACTAATCGATTGTGATGGTACGCCATTGGCACGGCCCCGCAACGGGCCATACCTCAAACGTTTCTACGCGTGAGGTTACCCTACGCGGGTTACTTGTTGTACATAATGTACTTAGTTTGCTTTTGCTTTCTTTTTGGTGTGCGCATGGACCTCATGTATCCACTCTTACTTTGACTCGTGACTTTATGCGCAGATGTCTGCCTACTTTGGATTCGCCGACGGTGCAAGCCGACATACCTGGAATCTCGCTTCCGCAGCATGGGTGATCTATTCCCCCACTGGCAAGTTGATTTCTTCAGGAACCAATTGTTTAGGTCCTGCAACCAACAATATCGTGGAGTACCATGAAATCATTGGTCTCTTGACAGAGGTTGCTTCACTCGGGATTGACTCCTTATCAGTCTTTTTAGACTCCCAACTCGTGGTTTCTCATTTAAACCGTGTTTACACAGTCCGCAATCCCACATTACTTCGTTTATTTCGAAGAGTACGCCTCTTGGAATGGTCATTTAATTTTATCACATATCAACACATACCGAGAGAATTCAATTGTATTGCCGATTCATTGGCTAATTACATTTTGGATTGACATCTTGCCCATACATAAAAACATCATATAAAAACAAAATTCACAAGTCATTGTAAATATTTAGATCATAAAATAGGTCCATATCACTGTATATAAGAGTGTTTTTTCAAAAATACATAAAGTTTGTGTCAAAGACAAAATTGGGGATCAAAACCCATATACAAAAATTGGCCCTCAAAGCCTACATATCGTGTACATGCCGCAAAAAGATCGAAGGACCATCTATGGAGACCTCGGAGATCTATCATGTCCCTCATCGGACTCCTCCCGCTGCTGGTGGTAACACATTACAGCTCGAACCACCCTGCGAAGAAGTCGACTGATACGACCAGGTACACCCACAGTATTCCCCTGGAGGTGGTAAGGGACGTCATCCATCCGCATAGCAGGGATACCATGGGTCAATCCCTGCAGGTTCCTCTCAATGTCCCAAACGCCTCCTGCCTCGTCTTCATCTTCCTCTTCGTCAGGAATAGCTTGACGATCGACACCACCACCACGTAGTGGAGAGTATCCAGCTGGCCTCTGTGGTCCACGGTCTGCAACATGCATGCAAATATACATTAGGCATCTTTTACACATTCTAAAAAAGAAATAAAAATTAAATATTCAAAAAGGAAAAAATACATATCCATAAAGATCATACCAGAGTTATCCCAGTCATCATCCTC
This sequence comes from Larix kaempferi, assembly GCA_027924585.1. Lineage (NCBI taxonomy): Eukaryota > Viridiplantae > Streptophyta > Pinopsida > Pinales > Pinaceae > Larix > Larix kaempferi. The sequence continues at coordinate 11,105,628 of BSBM01000264.1, forward strand.
CGGCAATGCCAAGTCGATGTCCTCACGGAAATCTACCCCTGAGTAGGGATAGTCATCAATCATGACTATCTGCTCCTCTAGCCAAGAGAAGAAGTCCTCGCCAAAGGCTAGCCGCTGAGGTCCCCCGAGGCGTCCAGCATAGTCACTCCATCGAGCCATCCATGGCTCAGTAGGTGGACGAGGGTGCATAGATATCTGTGGACGCAGTAGTGGCACCCTCGCCAAAAAGAAAGTGACCAGGATGCTCCCATAGCCAAACTGGGTATTTTTCCCAGTCCTACACTTGTGCACTTGTTCTTTCAGATTGGACAACACTGCATCACACCAGTTGAAAATTGTTCCTCCCATGCACTCTGCTGCGAGATTCACTTGTGTGCGGGATGCCTGATGTGGACTCACGCTTCCCGCTGCACGCGTGATAGTGAATAGCACAATTTTTACAGGGAGATTTATGACCTCCTTTATGGCCACTTTCCCACTTTTCTTACTCGAACCCGCCTGGCAATATTGAGCAATCAAGTCATCTGTGCTTGATTCTGAAGCTGAGTATCCGGTAAAGTTCACCCGGGCCCCTCTTTTCGAGAGGCCCGTGAGGAAATAAATATCCTCGAGTTGGATTTCAAGCACATGCTCTCCCACTTGGAAAGCTTGAATGTCAGGGTCCCACAATTGGATAAGATGAGTAAGGAGCTTGGGTTGCTGGCGGATCCCTTTGGTTTTGAAGAACTTTAGCAAACCACATTCTCGCAATGCGGTCACGGTTGGTAAGTCATTTTCGGCTGCAAAATCATCCGCTTCGTGCTCTCTCTCTTTCCAGCTTACCATTTTGCTCCGAATAAGTTGCAAATCCCTGCAAAAGGGCAAACAAAACAATTAGTAACTATTTAGCAACTTAGTTTCTGCAGAAAATTGGAGAAAATTTGATTTTTTAAACTCAAAATTCGCCTGTGCCGCGCGGCAGTCCACACTACCGCGCCTCGGTTTGGGGATACAGCGCGGTACTGTTAGACAGTACCGCGTTTTTCGATAGGGCCCCCACGCGGTAGTGTGAAGGGCGATTCTTGCTCAAAAGGGCTCGCTAAAAAATCAAATTTTTCCTGGTGAAAGCAAAAATTTCTTACATAAAATGAAAGAGGGCTCAAGCACTCTTACCTGGCGCAGACGGCGGTCGAAACGGTGTCCCAGAACTCCCGGTATGGATCCTTGAAATCTTGCTCCTAAATGGGTGAAAATGTCTCCTTTGGGTAAAAAACACAAATGAATAGTAATTTCTATTTTTACCATTCCTTATATAGCATTTTTTCACATTTTTTTTAATTAATTAATTAATTACTATTCTAAATAGTTGAAATAAACCCTTATTCACATTGCTAATATCCAGTTTTTGAGAATTTATTGACAGGATCCTCGGTAAAAATGCGATACATTCACACTGGTGTTTATTCATGTTTTGACCTTCATTTCGAGCCCACTTTATCTTTTCCATGCTCTAGATCTAAAACTTGAAAAAGATTCCAAGCGCTTTTACACCCGTGTCGTGCTTGTCAAACTCGAGTAAACGGTGTCGAGTACGGTCAGCTTTACTCATGCTCGTTAAACGATGAGGAAAGTATTATCCTGGTTGTATTTTATTCTTTTTTCGGACCAGAATAATTTAAAATTACGAAAAAGACCATAGGAGTCCATAGTTAAGCTCTTTTCAGACTCCTTAAAATTGAAAAGATTGCCAAGTGATCTTGACTCTTTCACACTTGTAAAAGTATTTGAAAGGTCGTCTATTCGGTGATAAGTTACCCCTTTTTCGGCCCGTCTAGACTATTTACGAGAAAGGTATACCTCAGTCAATCTCGGCTGGGAGAGTTCTCTCGGGAATTGTTTTACACTTTTTCGGGATCGAGGGACTAAATTTTACGAAAAAGTACATTATGGAGCTTCCTTTAAAGTTTTTCAGGCTCTCTAAATATGAAAAACTACCAAGTTTTCCTTCCTTGGACTCGTTAAAATCTTAACATCGAAGGACCCACTTTGGGACGAACCCCTCCTTTCTCAGGTTCGTAAAACATGTGAGATTGGACTCATCCATGAGATGAGCTACACCGAGCATCTGTTATCCTCTTCAAGCTCGCAAAACAAGAAAGAGGTACTCGTCCATCATGTCGGGGAAATATGGGGGAATAAGTCAAGTTTATCTATGGCAGCTTGTCAATCGTTACCTTTGAACATGGCATGTGTCCGTCTCTTGTCTATATTTGGGTATCCATCTTTCACTGAGTTATGGTCATCATCATGGGTCGTCTCCCTGGCCACGAGTCCACTCATCCGGTGTCTATCCTCTATTTATCAATAATCCCTGCTACCAAGTCCTGTTACATGCCATTATATGTTCAAAGGGTTCCATTGTTTCGAGTCATTCATTGTGTCAGGCCTCCGCTGTGTCAGTACATACTCCATTGCTTCATCATCTTATCATCTGTGCCGATTTTGTGTCGATGATGTGGGAATTATCATGACCCACCTTCGACGAGTCTATTCCTATCGACACCAAATCACTATCTGGGAATTAGACTTAGAGATCAACTATTAGAACCTTGGTACCTGCATGCCTCAATGGCAGGTTTCCTCGTGTTTGACAGTAGGTTCACATCATTGACCTCTGATCAAGCAATCTCTCGGATGCTCGACATCAACTCATTCATTCGCATTTCGTTGAGATGTACTGTTGATACCTTGGGAATCATCGTCATCATTGGTGATCTCCCTCGCATTTGTTAACAGTCCACATCATTGACCGGTAATCAAATGGTTTCTACCATGTTCGACTTCAACACCTTGTAATCACATGGTTAGATTCGTATCTTTTGTGATCGGGTAGAAGACCCTGGACGCACCTCTACATTTTGATTGCATCCAGGTTGCGATGGAGATGTACCTTGTATTGTCACACAGATCCACTTATTGTATTGGTCGTGGCTGTGTCATTATTGTCTCATGGATCTACGATTGTTCATAGTAGCCATGATCTGTCCGCAGTTTACATTATCTCAATACTCATAGATCTGCAATGTATTGGTCGGCAGCCATGCTTTGAGTCATCTATTTCCAAGCATGGGAATGCCCGCCTCGGTGGTATATCTAACACTTTGTTTCTATTTCAGCTCGGTGTCGCTCTCCTCGATGCTATCTCTGCACATTATATTCGTAAAGTCTTTCGGCCATCAGTCCCTTCTGACCTCACACTTTAGGGGGCATCTGTTATACCTCTATGTTTCACAGTGTCGCATCTCCATCACAAAACGAGTTGACGACACTTTCCCTACTATTTTAAACCATCCAGAAGAGACAGATGATGAGTCAACCTTGAAGGTGAATCTACCCTGACAAGTTTTGACCCACCTTAGACTTTATCCACACACACTACCGCGCCTTGCTAGTTTATCAAAACGCGGTACTAGACACTACCGCGCTATGCTCTTTCCCCAAGACGCGGCAGTGCCGCGTTCTACAGTATTTGCAGAACGTGGTACTCTTTTAATAGCCTTTTTCCCTTGGCTTGTGGGATTTTGGATTTTCGAGGATAAGGGAAGATTGGGGTCCTTGATTCGATCTCAACTCATCTCCTTCGATTAGAAACCCTGATCCACTTATCTCTCCTTAGATCCACCCATCTCTCTTGTTGGTTAACCTCACCATTCACTATAAAAGAGAGGCATCCCATTGGGAAAAGGGAGGACTCTTGAGAGTACCAAACTTATGGTCTTGCAGCGTTGTGGAGATAGCTAGAGGAGAAGACACTTGGAGCTGGAGGATTGGCTTGGGCATCAAGCACCTTTTGTAAGTATTCTTCAAGTTGTAATGGAATAACTTGTCTTGTTTTCCCAAATCATTTGTGTTAATCTTGTTTTAATGATATGATTTGTATCTTTCATAAGATTTAGATTCTAACTCATGTTTCAGGTTGCTAGAGAATAGTGCATTCTTGTGTTTTGGTTCCATTTTGACAGGTTCATTTGTGAGGGCTTGGAGACTGGAGCAAATACCAAAAACAAGCGTCTGGATAGAAGGTTAGTTAAACCTCTTCTACTCTTTCTAGCATTTTAATCCTGAGATGTCTGTTAGATCTAGGGATTCAAGGTAGCATTTGTTTTGACTTGTTTCTTGCTTTAAAGATTAGTTTAAAGTCTACTTTAAAGTTAAGAGAACTTTGGCTTATCCGTAGGACAAAATTCTACATAACATCTGGAGCTCCTTCAAAGGAAGGGTATGGATTCGGGATGGGATGAGGAGTTAAGAGAATAGGAACACTACCTTCTGGAGCGTCTTGAAGCTCAGGAAAGGAAAGAATAGACCTACTGGAAGCATAAATCCTGTATCCAATGAATCCAGGAAGATGAAAGATACACAAATTTTTTTCATAACTATGTCATCCAAAACAGACACAAATCCAAAATATTCAAGATTCGCAAATCTAATGGGGACCAGGCAGAGACCAGAGATGAAATTGAAGAGGAACTTGTCCACGATTTCGAAACTATCCTAAAAGAAGACATAGTTGATCGAATTCAGGATATTTCAAGGATCACCAGACTCATCCCTCCTCTAGTCACTCAAGAACAGAATGAGATGTTGAGTAAACTAGTTTTCATGTAGGAAGTGGAGGATGCAATGAATCAGATGGCTTTGGGGAAAGCGTCGGGGCCTGATGGCTTTACCTCAAACTTTCTTCACTTCTTATGGGACCTCATCAAGTCGGAAGTTCATCAGATTGAGGAAGAATCAAGATGTTGCGGTGGGGTGTTAAAATCCTTCAATGCCACTTACTTATCCCTCATCCCTAAAGAGGACGGTGCTGATACCTTGGGTAAGTTCAGACCGATTGCTTTATGCAATGTGATCTATAAAATCATATCCAAAGTTATTTCCAATTGGCTCAAACCCCTCCTCCCCACCCTAATCAGTCCAAAGCAATTAGGCTTTATGGAGGGCAGACAAATTGTTGATAGCATCATCTTAGTTCAGGAAACCATGCACTCCCTCAAAGTTACCAAGAAATCGAGTATGTTTGTGAAACTAGACATAGCCAAAGCTTTCGACAAAATCAGTTGGCAATATATGAGAGGCATTCTGGAGGATTTTGGTTTCAGTAGGGGGTGGATCGTCTGGATTATGAACATGGTCTCTTACCCGTTATTTTCCATCCTCATTAATGGTTCACCTACTAGACTTCTGCAGGCTTCTCGAGGTATCCGGCAAGGGGATCCCCTCTCTCCTTTTCTTTTTATCCTCATGGCAAAAGTTCTTAGTAAACTTATGCAATATCAAGCTGGTAATGGTGGTATTCATGGGCTCTTTCTCCATGCATGCATGGATAAACAGACGCACCAGCAATTTGTGGACGACACCATGCTTATGGGGAACCCTTCAGTCCAAGAGGATAAGGCTTTCAAAAAGCGTATAGTGCTCTTTTCGAAGGCCTCGGGGTTGGAAGTTAATCTGAGCAAATCTTAGGTTTTTTTCTTCAACACCCAGATCCTGACCCAACGTAATATTTTAAGAATTCTTGGCTTCACCCGTGGAACCTTTCCCACCAAATATCTTGGTGTCCCCTTGGTTGAAGGCACGGTTCACATGATCTCTTGGAAAGAATTACTGGAAAAAATGAAAAGAAAACTTGCTAGTTGTACTCTTCACCCCCTTAACCTCCCCAACCGCTTAATCTTGATCAAATCCATACTCCAAGCCATGCTTGTCTATTTGTTCTCAATTCTTTCGGCCCCCAAGTCTATTCCCAAGGAAATTCGAAGCATTCAGAGGTCTTTCCTTTGGGGTTTGTTAGGAACCCATGTCTTTACTTTGTTAGTATGTTGTGGTTGGACGCATATGCTTTGTAAGTCGTCCCGTAGTATTTGTTGATCAATAGTTTATGTTATTGTTGTTGGCGCATATGCTTTGTAAGTCGCCCGTAGTATTGTTGATCCATAGTTTGTAACAGCCCATGGTTTCGACCCATAGTATTGGCGCCAGAATTAGTATATAAGTGTGTGTTGAGACCTATGAAGGCACCGTGAAGTTATTTGTATTGAGCTTGCTCATAGGAGGTTGCCCCCTCGAAGTGGCCTGTGATCAATATAAAAGTGATTCTGAGTTCTGTCATTTCTGCTATTTCGCATATTCGTATTAATTAATTGTTGCAGGGGCCTCACATCTGGTATCAGAGCACTTTCTTGGGCTCGCTGGGTGAAATTTCTGCCAAATTTTTTTCGCATCTATTGCATGTTCGGATTTGGGAATAATCCCTATGCGCTTAACTGTGGGAAGTACTTGGGCATAATCCCTAAAACTCATTGTGAGGAGTACCACAGGAACCCCGAAGTAGCTGGCCCATTGAGAGGACCTGCCAGCGAAAAGGGCAACGACCCCTACCTGATTGACTAGTTCCCACCCGTGAGGTAAACCAAGAGTTGTCATTTGTGGCAAAGCGGTTATCAGTTTTACCTGAGCTGTGGAGTGAGGGGTACTACCCCAATACGCAAGCCGTCAGATAGCATTGGTGGCCGAGTGAAACCCCTGAACTGTTAGGAAGCCGCACATACCTGGGGTCCATATCTACTTTCTGCTGAACTATTGTCGTTCACTGCTGCGCCGTTTCAGATCTATTTTGCAAGCCATTCCAGATTCAGCCATTTTCAATCCATTCGGCGTTGTTCCAGATCCCTTTCGAGCCGTAGCCGCTCCAGTCTGGAAAAAAAAAGGTATAAAATTCAGTTTTTTCTCCATATCTCCCTTATTTTCACTCTGTTTCCCTTGAAATTTTTGGGGAACCCCTGTCATCCCATTTTGCATATTTTAGTCCTGAGGACCCTATCCCCAATTCCCCTTCCCAAAGCCCGAAATCCCACATTTGTCTATTTTTAGGGTTTGCCATAACTTCCTCAGATGTCACCCAATCACCTTCAAATTTTACCACAGAGTTCCTTTCTGAATTCGGCTTCTTTGTTCCCCTCTGCCAAATTTTCCCATTCTTTCACCCCGCTTCTGAAATCCTCATTTTTGCTTCCCTGTCTATCTAAAAGTGTCTAAAACCTAGTCAAACCCCAATTACCCTTCTGATTTTTTCCCAAGTCCAGATTTTCCCTTACTGAAGTAGTTTTTGTTTTTGTTTTCCTACCCAGTCAACCGAAAAAATAAATAAATAAATAAAATCCTAGTTATGGTTGTCACCTGTGCAAAAGCAAAAACCATGGAGGACGCACTCGCAGCCATCCAAGCCAAACTCCAGGATCTGGATGAAAAATTTCTCGGTCTCCATCTTGAACATTCAGCTATGAACAACAAACGACAATCCGAGTCTTCAGCAGACAATGGGTTCTCTTCTTCCAGCAATTTCCGTGGTTCGAAGCTTGATTTTCCTCGCTTCAATGGTACCGATCCAACTGGATGGATCTATCGTGCCGAACAGTATTTCAGTCTGCATAATACTTTTGATGTCAACAAAGTTCCGTTGGCATCCTTTCATTTGGAACAGGAAGCTCTTCAATGGTACCGTTGGTACATCAAGGCTCATCCAGAACCCAAATGGCCAGACTTTTACCAACTCCTTTTGCAACGATTTGGTCCTAGTGATTTTGATGACTTCACAAGAGCCCTCACTAAACTTCTCCAAACTGGCACTGTGAGAGAGTATCAAACCGAATTTGAGAATCTAGCCAACCACACCGAAGGATTGTCTGATTACTTTTACCGGAGTTGTTTTATCAGTGGTCTAAAGGATGCCATCCTCTCTGAGGTCAAAATGTTATGTCCCAACACAATGATGGAAGCACTAGGGTTGGCTAAGTTGGCAGAAGACAAGATTTCATCCCAACAATGCTCCAAGCCCACTTTTGTTCCCTTCCGAAATATGGGTTCTCGGCGACCACCTATACCGAAGGCTCCTCGACCGACTCCTATCAAGCGTTTGTCTGAAACAGAGATGCAAGCACGCAGAGAAAAGGGGCTTTGCTACAATTGTGATGAGAAATTCACTCGGGGACATAGATGTGTTCAGCAAAATCTCTATCTCTTGGATGTGGAGTCTCCGCCTACCTCTGAAATTGGTGACGAAGATCCAGAAACACTGGATGCTCCGGTCGACATTCAGGAACCACCTATTGACCCTCTGTCTCAGGATGACCAGCCAGAGATATCTCTCCATGCTTTAGCTGGAATCACCACCCCCCAAACAATGCGAGTCAGGGGTTACTTCAAGAAGCTTCCACTTACAATACTCATTGATTCTGGTAGAACTCATAATTTCATTGACCCTCGGAACACCAAACAAGCTGATTGTTTTATCCATCCTTGCTCCAACTTTGAAGTCATGGTTGCCAATGGGGGCACCTTACCTTGCAAAGGGAAGTGTCGAAATGTGCGTATCTCTATGGGAGATTATACCTTGCACTCTGACATGTTTTCCTTGCCCTTAGGCGGATGTGATATGGTTTTGGGCGCTCAATGGCTACGCACACTTGGCCCTATCTTATGGGAATTTGCTGAACTTTGGATGCAGTTTTCCCTCAATGGACACAAACACACATTGACAGGATTACAACCAGGTTCTCTCAGCATCATAAGTTCACATCGCATGGAAAAACTCCTCAAGAAGAATTCACATGGTGTCATCGCTTAGATCCATTCCATCCAGATGCAACCATCAGCGGTCTCCACTACTCCTTTGGATCTACAACAAATTCTGGATCGATATACAGGTGTCTTTGCTGAACCAGTGGGATTGCCACCTTCAAGGCCAGAAGACCATCATATTCAGCTCCTTCCTGGCAGCATTCCTCCCAACATCAGGCCCTATCGCTACCCATTTCACCAAAAAACAGAGATTGAAATGCTTGTTCGGGACTTATTGAAGCAAGGTATTATTTTCCCAAGCACTAGTTCCTTTTCTTCTCCAGTTATTCTTGTCCGCAAAAACGATGGGTCATGGCGCCTCTGCATTGACTTTCGAGCACTCAATCACCTCACCATCAAGGATAAGTTTCCAATTCCTGTTGTTGATGAGCTTCATGGGGCTCACTTTTTCTCCAAGTTGGATCTTCGTTCTGGGTATCATCAAATTCGGGTTCATGAGGATGATATCCCTAAAACATCTTTCCGCACACATGATGGACATTATGAGTTTTTGGTCATGCCCTTTGGCCTCACTAATGCTCCTTCCACATTCCAGGCCTTAATGAATAAAATATTTCGACCCTACTTGCGGAAATTCATTCTGGTATTCTTTGATGATATCCTCATCTACAGTAAAACATGGGATGAACATCTCCAGCATTTGGATCTTGTCATGCAACTTTTCTCTGACCATCATCTCCATGCCAAGTAGTCTAAATTTGTTTTTGGATAGAAGGAAGTTGAGTATCTCGGGCACATTATCTCAGCACAAGGGGTTCGCGTGGATCCTGCCAAAATCGATGCCATGAACAATTGGCCGCGTCCTCAGACACTCAAGAGCCTTCGTGGTTTTTTGGGGTTGACTGGATACTACCGCAAGTTTGTCAAGGATTATGGGAATATTTCAGCTCCATTAACTACTCTATTGAAAAAGGATGCCTTCACATGGACACCTGCTGCTCAGTGTGCATTTGACAAACTAAAACAAGCTATGTGTACTACATCGGTGCTAGCTATGCCCTATTTTTCCAAGCCCTTCACTATTGAGAGTGATGCTTGCGGCAATGGACTTGGTGTTGTTCTCCTTCAAGATGAACACCCCATTGCGTTCACCAGCAAATCCCTTTCAGGTAAGAATCTAGCAGCCTCTACCTATGAGAAGAAAATGATGGCTATTTTGCATGTAGTACAGAAGTGGCACCCATACCTATTAGGGAATCATTTCTGCATCAAGACTGATCACCAGAGTCTGAAATATTTCTTGGACCAGCGTGTCTCCTCTCCGGCACAACAGAAATGGGTTAGCAAACTCATGGGTTATGACTATGAGATCACTTACAAGAAGGGTAAAGACAATATTGTGGCAGATGCTCTTTCTCGCACATTTGAGGCCCAAGGTTCTCTTTCAGCTATTTCTATGCCTGTTCCAAATTGGTTGCAATCTGTTCAACAGGGTTATGTCAATGACTCCTCCTTATCTCAAATCATCTAACGCTTGACCAACAACCCTTCTGTTGTACCACATTACTCTTGGGATGGTGCTTCTCTGCGATACAAGGGTCGTCTGGTGCTTCCCCAGAACACAGATCTTCAACAGGCTGTCTTCTATGAACTCCATGCTTCTCCATCGGCAGGGCACTCTGGGTTCCTCAAAACGTATGAACGAGCACGGTGTAATTTCTTTTGGCAGGGCATGAAAAGGACAATTCAACAGATGGTGGCCGAATTTGATACCTGCCAGCGCAATAAGGGTGAAACCACACTCCTTCCAGGATTGCTTGAACCCTTTCCCATACCTACACGGATTTGGACAGATATTTCTATGGATTTCATTGAAGGGCTCCCTAAATCTGGCGGGAAGACAGTGATTCTCGTTGTGGTTGATCGTCTCTCCAAATATAGTCATTTTTGTGCTCTCAGCCACCCCTATACAGCCTCCTCCGTCGCTCAAATTTTTCTGGACCAGATCTTTCATCTTCATGGCATCCCTTCTTCCATTGTCTCGGATCGTGATGCGACTTTCACCAGTCATTTTGAGACAGAACTATTTCGCCACACTGGCACCAAACTGAAGATGAGTTCAGGGTATCACCCACAAACAGATGGTCAGACTGAAATTTTCAATAAATGCTTGGAAACTTATCTTCGTTGCTTCACCTCGAAACAACAACATCAGTGGGAAAAATGGCTCCCTCTCGCTGAATGGTGGTACAATACCTCTTACCACACTGCCTCTAAAATGACTCCATATGAAGTAGTCTATGGTCAGGCACCTCCAGCTCTTCTTCCATACACCCCCACCAGTTCACCAGTTTAGGAAGTTGACACAGTCCTTCGAAACCACGATCAGATTCTTCGCATTCTGCGGGACAATCTTCACATGGCAAGAAATCGCATGAAGCAACAAGCTGATCAGCACCGTTCTGAGCGCACTTTTCAAGTCGGCGATATGGTTTTTCTTCGTCTCCAGCCGTACAAACAATCATCCTTGAAACTCAAAGGGCGTCATAAGCTCGCTCCAAAGTTCTATGGGCCATATCGGATTCTTCAGAAGATTGGGTCCGTTGCTTATAAATTGGAACTTCCTCCTTCTTCCCGCATTCATCCAGTCTTTCATGTCTCTTGTCTAAAGAAAGTTCTTGGCACCAACATCAGTGGATAAACGATTTTACCCGAACTGGATAATGAAGGATCCATCCTTTTGGAGCCAGAGGCCATCCTCAATCGGCGCACACGTCAGCTTTGCTCTCGCTCTATCACAGAGGTCTTAATTCAGTAGCACGGCATGCAACTAGAGGATGCTACATGGGAACCACTCCTTCAGATTCAACAACAATTTCCACATCTAAAGCTTTGAGGACAAAGCTTTTTTTAAGGGGGAGGGGATGTTAGGAACCCATGTCTTTACTTTGTTAGTATGTTGTGGTTGGACGCATATGCTTTGTAAGTCGTCCCGTAGTATTTGTTGATCAATAGTTTATGTTATTGTTGTTGGCGCATATGCTTTGTAAGTCGCCCGTAGTATTGTTGATCCATAGTTTGTAACGGCCCATGGTTTCAACCCATAGTATTGGCGCCTAGAATTAGTATATAAGTGTGTGTTGAGACCTATGAAGGCACGGTGAAGTTATTTGTATTGAGCTTGCTCATAGGAGGTTGCCCCCTCGAAGTGGCATGTGATCAATATAAAAGTGATTCTGAGTTCTGTCATTTATGCTATTTCGCATATTCGTATTAATTAATTGTTGCAGGTGCCTCACAGGGTTGCAGGGATGCTAAAGCCAAATTCGCGCTGGTTGTTTGGGCCAACCTCTGCAAACCAAAGATTAAGGGTGGTCTTGGCATGAGAGATACTGAGATTTTAAGTGAAATTTATGGAGCCAAAATTTGGTGGAGATGGTGTAATCACAGAACTGAACCTTGGGCTAGGTTGTGGCATATCAAATATGCCAGGGACAGAGATTTGGGGCTCCTAATCAGATATAATGAGGAAAAGAAGGGATCTCATATTTGGTTAAAAGCTTTCTCAGGCAGAAAACTTATTCATGACCATTGCTTCTAGGAGATTCACAATGGGGAACTGGACAATTTCTGGGATGATTCTTGGAACCAGCTCCCCAAGCTCGGGGATGACCCCAGGTGGAAAACTATTCGGGATCGCGACATAGTTGATGGCAAAACAAAGGTAAGCCATTATTGGGACCTCAATGCCCAGGAAGGACACGGGACATGGCTCCATGCTGAGAGTTGGGATGATTCCTCCTCTGCCGAGAATATTTCCTCTTTTGATTTGTTGTTGCAGGACCAGTTCATCAGGACTAATACCGCCCCGGACAAGCTCAGATGGGGATCTTCCCAGAAAGGCACATTCAGTATTAAACAAGCATACAAGATTTGCATCCATGATGAGGAAGAGGAGAAAATATGGGGGGAAATGTAGGAAATGAATATATGGTCCAAAATATCTATTTTTTGTTGGCTTGTTATGTGGAAAAGGATTTTGACCAGCGAGAACTTGAGGAAGCATGGGATTCTTGGGCCTTCTCGTTGTCCTCTCTATTTAAACTCAGAAGAGACTATAGAGCACCTCCTTGATTCCTTCTTGTTTTCTTCATTGCTCTGGGATAAGGGGGCAACTATTTTTTGGAGAAGTCACAGGGTCAGAGGTCACCCTAACCAAACCCTCAAGTCCTGGGATCTAAAAGCTTTCATGAACCCAATCATCAGCACTCTTTGGTAGCTTTTCCCGGGAATGGTGATCTGGACTATCTGGAAAGAAAGGAATGAACGCATATTTAGGGATAAATCCCACAGGGAGGAGATTGTGTGGACAAAGCTGGTCAAAAACATGATAGAAACGATCAAGAGTCGGCAATGGAATGACAAGGATAAAGACCTTTCTCAGGGGGAAATTCCCTCTCGTCTGGCATTGTGGCAGACTTTCACCGGGCTGACTGGATCAGGCCCTGCTGTCTCCTAGCAAAAGCTGATCTAGCGAGATGTCGTCAGCCAACTAACCATGTGTCCACTTTCCAAGCATATGTCAGCAGTCGGGTGGGGGAATTTATGAGGGTACCTCGTGCCCTGGATCGTCCCCGATCAGAATGACGCTTTTCGTATCCTTGGTTATTGTGATTGACAGGTTTAGGCTTAGCCTCAGGCGTGGTAGGCTCGGTGAAAAGGCCAGGGGAATATTTCAATGTACCCTCACCGGCGTTTCTTTCATTTCCTTATATGGACTCTTACTCCTGATGATATCTTGCCCATACTCTGTGATGATAGCCCATCAACTCGCAATTCTTTCCATAATGACGATCTTGATTTCAAATAAGACTGGCTCGTCTTGCTCTTTCAACCATCTCCCTATTCCTCCCCAACTGCTGGCCTAGTGTTTGTCCTGATAGTTTTGTTGAGTGCGATCATTTTTTCGAGCGTGAGCGTGGGTGGTTCTTCTGGGTCAAACCACCTGAACCTCTAGCGGTTCTCGTTATGTCCCCAAAACATCGGTTTAATTCCTCGAAGTCCATGGGTTCTGGGGCTGGTGGACTCTCTGTTGGTGGGGAATCGTCTACGCAGGGCTGCGTTCGACCGGGTCGTGTGACCCGTGCCTCGTCTAAGTCACGCCTGCAGGAATCCACTTCTTTTTTTCGGAATCGTATTCCCCCATCAGTGAGGGACGATATTGAGGGCGTTGAGAAGGACCTTTGGGACACTGTTCAGAATCTCCCTATTAAGGAAGTTCGTTGGGAAATTGAAGAGTGGGTGGTAGACCCTGGCACCACCACTGGCTGTGCATCTATCTATGAGCGGACCCTCATGACCTACTGGGTCACCAAGAATTTGATGGCCCATGTTTTAATGGAATCCTTCAATAAACACAGAGGGGACGATGAACCTGTCAGATCTTGGAAAACCCACAATTTGGACAACCACGTGATGCATTCGAAAATCAACGCCATCGTTAAGAATATCGGACTCACCTTCGTCATTCAAGGGAAGGGAGAGGGGGAACTCGGCAGCAACGCTCGTGGTGGCACAATGAGCCCTCCTGGGAATGCAGGGAGCACTGCTAAAGACCAAAACCATCCATCTAGACATCATCAAACCCTGGAGACCGCTGGTAGGGGTCCTCCCACTGTCACCATTGACTAGAGCTCTGGTTTTTGGGTTCTCATTCTATGTTTTTTTAAACTTGTTTTTGCTTTAGTTATGCAATAGGAGGTAATTCTGAATGGTCTAGATGATTAGGAGTTTGAACATTATTATCATTGTATATGTCAAATTCCTATTTGGCAGACTTCTGTCGGGAATGTCTCAGATTAAGCTTGATATGTCTGGCTGGTCCATGGATTCCTGTTTGGCTTATCTCGACCGGGAATGCCGAAGTTTTGATGAAACTGTGTGAAAAGCTCTGTACTCTCTTTAAGCAGTAATATATAGTTGTTTTTATTTACAAAAAAATATTATATATATATAATATAAAAAAACTACATTATAACATTAAAAAACTTCAAAACAAAACAAAACAAAAACTAATTTACCTGCTCAAGCCTGAACTCTGCTCCTCCCTCTCGCGCTTGAACCATTAGCTCTTGCCTGAACTCTGGTCCATCCTCTCGTGCGCGAACCATTAGACCGGAAAATCACATTTTCACCTTCGGCCATAGCTTGCAGCTTGTAGTGGAGGTTGAGGAGGCCGCAGAGGAGGTTGCAGAGGAGGTGAAGGAGGCCGCACAGGAGGTCGAGGAGGTTGAGGAGGTGAAGGTGGTTGAGAAGGTCGAAGAGGAGGTCGAGGAGGTCAAGGTGGTTGAGGAGGTTGAAGAGGAGGTCGAGGAGGTCAAGTTGGTTAAGGAGGTCGAAGAGGAGGTCGAGGAGGTTGAGGAGGTCATAAATAAGGTCAAGGAGGTCGCTGAGAAGGTCGAGAAGCCATAGAAGCTGCAATGCCTCCCAAATCGGTAAGAATCCAATTTTATTTACCATTTTGTGTGGTATAGAGTTTGGTTGGATGTCAATTTTGTGAAAATGTAAGAAAATATGCCCAAGGCAATTTTACACACTTGAACCTCCCGAAATTCCCCTTGGGCTCCCAAATAGCTAAAACTTGCCCCATCCCTTGTTTTTTAGGAGGCCCTAAAACGCCATAAGGAGCCAAATCTCATGCTGCTACATTCAGTAAATAATTGCATCTACATCTCATGAGGCCCTAAACCACCATAATTCCAGTCATAAGCCTCAACTCTGAGTTCTACCTTATAAACAAGCATTAAACCTTCAAAATGGGATTGATCCTCTTCCAATCACTTGTTGCAAGGGATAACTCAGGTTTGTGGCCTAAAATTCATAATTATGACTGCCACTACTTATTCAATGGCTGAAATATGCCCAACATTTGAAAAGATGACCCCTCATTGTTGGAGTATGCCCAGAATGGTGAACAATCTGTTAATTTGGGCAAAAACATGACCAATAGTGGAGGTTTTATGGTCCTCTTGTCCACAAAATTACCCAAAACGTTGTTATAGGGTTTCCTATGCAGCTGCAAGGTGCCCAGAACTCACCAAAACCTTGTTTTTTTGTTGTTATCCATAACTGTATTAGAGATTAGGGTTGCTTAGGGGCTTAAGACATTCCCAACATCAAGATCTAAGGATACTACATAGGTTAAATTTCTTTCTAAAATTCATGATAAAATAAGGACAATAAGCTTGGATACTAAGTTGAATATGACTAGGTTGGGATTCATATTTATTGACACCATTGGGAAATTTAACCAATGTCCAAATCTCTCTTTTCAAATTCCTTTTATGGATATTTAGAAGAAGACATATCCTTCCATGTAGATTATAAAAATTGCAATTAGGTCAAGTTCTCCTTACATGGTTTGGATAAAATTGAAAGCTTCAATTTTCAGACAAATAGAAAAGTTTGGGCAATGTAGAATGTGAGGAATGAGAAAGATCCAATCTGATAGCTCGATTCGCATTATATCATCCCATTATGCAAGGTCCAGGGCATTGCCTACAAATTTTGAGCATTGCATAAAAATTCTGATCTATACTCTCATAAGGACCATAGAAATTGAAGAGTTTGAGAGACCTCCCCAACTCATTACTAAATTACTCAATGCAAATTACTAAGAAAACCACATAAGATTTAATTAGAGGAATGGAAGGGTTTCTAGACTATCACCATCTCTCTTACTAGCAGAATTTGTTTACCTTGCTCCAAGGACCCCTACTAGCAGAATTTGTTTACCTTGTTTGATTTCTTTGGTATCTATCGCCAAATCAAAGTAAGTGCATGCAAGATAACCAAATGACTGCAATAATTGATCCAAATCAATGTACTAATCAAGAGACATGGATTACATCATAGTGACGACACATGACAGGATGCCATAGGTCCAATAGCATGCAATTATGGAGGCAGTTTGTCAAAACTGGTGGGTGAACAAATGATTTGATTTCCATTGCTACAATCTGCTCACAAAATACAGTATAACACTCCCAACTCCTCTCAAATACGTATATGTAGAATCTCAAACTGTATATGGAAAGAGGAAAGAATGCATGATAAAGTTGGAAGAATACGCATGCCACACTTTCTATATCTTAACTCACCGTCTATATTTTAGTGGTGGGAGTTCTCCTTTTGGATAAAATGCTCACATACTTGGGAGTGCAAAACCTGTGTTGTCCGGAATGTGGTCATGCATAAACTTTGGAGCACATTCTCTAGATCTGTCCCTTTGCTCGAAATGCATGGACCTAGGTAGATTCTATCCATCAACAATATTTTCCTACTTCATTAGCCTAGTGCATTTCCTTCTGCAATTTCCTACCATGCACCATTGAATTTTAGGACACCTAGATGCTCTTCCAAAAAATATCTTCTTTTGTATATGGAGAAAATGAAATGATTCTAAGAATGCAACAAGGATGATTTGGCACTTTTATGTTTTTAAGTCCTGTAGAAGTCTAGAATCACATAGTTTTGTCAAGGGTTTTATATTTTTGTATGAATTTCAAGATATGGAAGGCAGAAAGTATGAAAAATACGCAGTCAGTTCTTTGTAAAAGGTCAATGTTTTTTGAACTTGTAGTTAGGACAAGAGAGGTCTGAAATCTTATTTGTTATCATCATGTCTATGGTTTAGCATTGAAGAATAAATTTTTGTAATGCCTAAGTAGAAAGAAAGTAAAGGCTAGACCGCGTAAATTAGCCATTTTTGTGAAAAAAAGTTAAAATGAAGGAGTTTACATATGCATGAAATCTTCATGTATAAACCATTACTTCCACACAAGCTACAACCTGACAATTAAGAAGAGAATATGGTTATTAGTAGAAATAAAATACAAAGCTAAATAAAAACTAAATAAGAAGTGATTGTAAAAGAAAATGGTACAAGTTAAAGAACTATCACCCCGGAATGAATTTCCACTCGTGGTGTGCCAGGCAAGCCAAATGGTATGCCCTAAATTTTATATATTGAATGGTATTTTTATCTTGGGTAATGCGTATCCATAGCAAAAGAAAAGAGGTTGAAAACTCATATTGATACCTAAGATGACATAATGCAGATTATTGCATATTCTTCAGATCTATTACCTACCCCAAGAGGAGCCACAGGTGTATGGGAAGGTTATTATGCTTCCTTTGGATCCCAATAAGTTTCATGCCTTAGAACATCTTACCTCATACTTGTTTCAGTCTCTAGGGAAGAGTCTCTACCCTAAAAAGGTCTCTAATCTGCCTTTTGCACCCTCTGATAAACACGTTGTTTAGCTTCATTTATTAGGTCAATGTTTCACTCCTTAAATGTAAAGTCATATAACCTTGTAGGTTGGAGCCCCCATAATGTTTTTCTTTTATGGTGCCACCATATGAGTTTTGACAGTAAGATTAATTGGCCCCATCCCTTTATGAAGTAGTATATCATGATAAAAATAAATATATTTGTATTTATAATTATATTTTCTTTGTTCAACTTGGACCTCTATTGTTTTTATCCCAAAACCAAAAGTGATTTAACTCTGGGTACCCACGCCTTCCGTCCGAGGAGTGTTTCCAACGGTCTTGAGTTTCATCTTGGCAACAAGCCTCGAATGGCGGGTGTGGGTACACAAAGTCTAGAGTTTCTTCCAAGCGTGGGATATAACACAAGAGGAACTGAGCTTAGTTGATATTAGTATTTTCTGCAATCAAACTTTGAGCTTAGTTGATAGTACTCTGTCTGCAATAAAATTTAAAGGAACTGCGGAAAATGAACATGACCATAAGCTGATTGATGGGAGTTCTAATATAAGGTAATTTTTTTCCAATTTAATTATTTGATATTTGAAATTCCAATTCAACTAATGTGTGGGATAGATGTGCCATAGATGAAAGTTTTAACATCTCAAGGAATTAGATCTTTGACCAAACACTAGGAATGACAAACTTGGGTACTAAGAAAGAAATAACAACAACCAATCATTATCATTTGTATGGTTGTAGGAGGGAAGTTTCAATTCCCATAGGAAAGAGCTTGGGGGCATTGATGTCAAGGTACTCAATGCAAGATAAAGGGGAAATGATTAGTATTGCTCATGATGTAAAAGTAAAGGATGTATTACTCATGATTAGGATACTCTTGTATTTATAGTCATAAAAAAACAAGTTGTGGTATAGCTTCCCCTATTGTAGTTATTATTTTTTTATTAAGCTCGTGAACATTTATATGCAATTTATTGTTTCTACTATCACTGTGTTTTTGTGATTAATGATTGAAGAATGTTATAAGTGTGCCTAAAGAATTATGAACATGGATATATACAATTCCTTATATTTATTATCACTTTGTTTTATGTGATGAATTCATTTGCGTGACTTGACTATATCTGAAGCTCTCCTTGAGGTCCCATGAATGAACTTGAACACTTGCTACATTCATTTAATTTGAAAGAGTAGTTATAGTTTGAAAGAACTCTCTCCTTACCTTAGCTAGCATCCATTGAAAGGAAAGGCATTTTTTATTCATATGCATTTTCATGGTTTGAGTCAATCATCACACCATGAGTTGCACTTCCATCACCCGACTGAGTAATACAACCATTAAAATTTAACTCGTTAACTCAGCAAACTTTAACCTCGCTTGAGGATAAAAATAATTTGGTAGTTAGGTAGGACACTGGGGATAGGCATCCAAATAATTTCCCCTTGTCATTTTCATCTGAGACATAGATGTTGTCCTCTAGGGTACTAAACTCCTCTAGTATTTATTGACACGGTCATCGACCAGTTTGTGGAGGGGCCTCCCGTTTTTTCAGGGGTTAAGCCACGAGGATTGATTCCGGATGGACTTTGTGGAATGCCACACTCCACTTAGCACCTAAGGCATATCGATCCATTGTCTTCCTTGTACTCTACCGTATTGGTGATACAGGGGCAATAAGACAGAAGTGCCGAAAACCTTCTCTGACATGTCATGAACGAGGTAGCCTAGTAACTTTTCTTCTAGGGATCTTTTACCCAGGATCCCTTTCGGTAGAGGGATATCCTTCAAATTCGGTCTCTCACTTCGTATTGTTCGACTTGGATTTCATCACCTTGCGAAGGATACAATTTTTCGAGGTATCCATCTCCTAGTTAGGAAGTTTGCTTGCTATTTCACCTTTTTAGAGGATCTTTTTCTTTTTAGTGCTGCTTGTTGGAATTCTGGCCACTTTTGTTTCAGCTCGCTTACTATGACACCGGTCCCAGTACATTTTTTTGAGCTTGCTTTTTTGGCCTGCGAGCCTTGTCTTTTCCTAGCTCCCCTTCTGCACGCTCGGTTGCTTTAGGGTTTTTGAGTTCTTACACGGTCAGTTACCAATTATCTGATGATGTGTGATGTCCTCTTCTCCTAGGTCTTCGAAATGGTTGAGTTAGATGGTATTTGCAAGGGACTGAACACCCCTTGATGGAGCCACTAACGCTTGACCTTAGCTGTAGTCTAGAGGACCATGTGATCACATCATCCATGTGGACTTTTCCGTTTACTGTGATGATGGTATTTCAGGTTATATGGAACAATGGTACATTTGAGAGAGAGATGATTGGTTGTACCCCACCTTGGTTGATTGTCTTATGGTCCTTTCATTTTGTTGATAATATTTTTGTGGTACCTTGCCTTTTACCTTTTGGGTCTTTTACTCATCTTGGGATATCTTTTGATTTGTACCACCTTTTAAGTTTTTGGTCTTATGGGTACTATGGTAGTTTGTCCACACTTGAGGTACACCCCCTTTGTCCAAGTTTTTATGAGTCTTTATACCCACTTCGTACCACCCTCCAGAATCTAGTTAGGAATATTGCTTGCTATCGTACCTTTTGGTGGTCCTATTTGAGTTACAAGAGGTAGTTACAAGGAGCTATTGCATATAAGAGGTAGTTACAAGGAGCTATTGCATATATTTGACATTATTTGACCTTCCATCTCTTTGGCATGTCAAATAACAGGTAGTTACAAGGAGCTATTGCAATATATAGTTGACCTTATTTGTACCTTCCCCACAATGGTTAATTTAATTTTGGTCCTTACACCCTATTGTTTATTGGTCTTGTGGTAGCTTGTCCTTTCATTTTTTTGTGGTACCTTTCCTCTCACCTTTTGGGTCTTTTACTGATCTTGAGTTATATTTTGATTTGTATCGCCTTTTATGCTTTTGGTCTTGTGGGTATAACTATGGTATTTTGTCCACATTTGAGGTAGTACACCCCCTTAGTCCCAAGGGTTATGAGTCTAATTTATACCCACTCTTTTATTTTTTACTTGTACCTTACTAGTTGGTTTTTTTACCCTTTGGTTGGTCCTTGTACCTTACTGGAGGCCATGAGTCTCTTTGTCCTCAGTCTGTTGGCTATCAGCTCATATATATTGTGATTGTACTGAGCCTTTTGACTGTCATTGACTTTCTTTGATTGACCATACCATAGCCCAGTCATCTCTCTCTCTTTGGTTTGTACTAACCCTATAATAGGGTCACTTGGTTCCTAGAGTTGATTGGCCTCTAAGAGGCACAGTCATTTTTGAAAGTAACTCTTCTGAGTATATTACAGGAAACATCTACACCCAGGTAATCAAATATGTGTTGGTTATAAGACTTAAGTAATCAAATTGTTGGTAATCAAATATGTGGTAAATCATTTGAATTAAGTAGTTAAGACTTGTCCTGTCAGACAAAATTGTTGGTAATCAAATTATATTTGTTGGTAAAGAATTTTAAGAGTGGTGGAACTCCTCGATTGAGCTTGTGAGGAAAATTATCTTGGAGAATAAGTGTCCTGACAGAAAACTGCGCAGAACTATGCCATTATTGATAAAGAAATCCTTGTAGCACTAAGATGCATAGAGAAGTTCCAGATTCATTTGTTGAACCATGACTTTATCAGAAGAACAGATTGCTCCAGTCTTCCATTTGTGCTAAACAACACAATAAAATTTGCAACAGCAAAAGGAAAGTTAGCAAGATGGCAAGCATTATTTTGATGTTATAACTGTACTGTTCATGAGCACATTTTTGGGAAAGCAAAAAGCATTCCTGACTTTTTAACAAGAGAATATTTGACACAGAAGTATGTTGTTAATTTTTAACAAGCGAGCAAGAAGCAAGCAAGCCTGGTGCAAGAGATCCCGAGGCGAGCGAGCGTAGAAGGTCAAAGCGGAATCCAGTGGGCCCATAACCCACAAGAAAACATGGAAATATCTGCTTGGACCGAAAGAAAACATCAGATCTATCAAATTAATGATAATATGAGTTGGTTGGATTATATGCAAACATGGAAACCTAGGTGGGAGTTGAGACATACTGAAGTATTGGATGCTAACTTACAGGGATCTGATGCTTTTATTAGACTAGTGCCAGAACTCAGAAGAATGCCTATGGGATCCAGTATTGTACCAGAGATGATTTACAACAACTCCCTGAGAAAATCAGTTGATGCAAGCAATTGGTTAACAAACCTCTACCATGATCTTAACTTAATCTCAACAGAGGTCTCTACACATCACCCCGGGCTACAACTAGACCATCAATACTACTGTATTAACCGTATACGTTCTTTGGAAGCATGGCCACATCAAGATGCTAGTCTCCGGTTTCCAAGTACTACACACACTTATGAAAAATATAAAAAATTATGGTGGAAATTCTTGAGAAAAGAAAATACAGATAGAGCATATTATACCATGCTAAAGTTTGGAGTTCAAATTACACATATCCATGAGGATCCTGCATTCTACGTACCTAATTGGATGAGAGACTGGTGGCAGTCATTCGACATCAACCTGGCAGCATTAGAACCAGCTGTTATTTATAATCTAAAACGGGAAGTTAGAGAATCTCTCAAACAGGTCAAAGATATTTTGCAGACAAAGATTACTGAGGATCAAATCCTTGGGTACTACATTAAATACAAAGAAAAATGGCTTGTCAAAACCCGCATAGACGTCCACATGCATCATAATAGACGCGTGGTTCGTAGGTCTATTTATTCAAAGGCATGGCGCACTGAATCCAACGTCTTTCGAGAAATATATGGTCCCCCATACTCCGATGATTTGGAAATATCTCAAAAGTATTTGGCTATGAGTGGGGCCTATCCATTCAGATTGTCATAAAGATTGAAAAGAAATTCTTTGTAACTATGTCATGATAATATAAAGAAATCCCTACTTTTCTCTATGTCAATATGATTGAAAATCTATGTTATGTAATAAATACCCTAAGTCAAGATTACAAGTAATTGTCCAAAGCCAGCATTAGTTGGGAGTATGACTGAAAGCTACCATTTTTCAAAACAACTTACATGTCTACGGTTCCGTTTTTGCTTGATTCAATTACTTCCAGTCATCTAAGAAGACCATGCTTGAATAAGATTATACAAGTTCCACAACATTATATAAAATATTGTTTTTGAAGATTTGTGAACACTTAATAACCACCTAAAAGATCTTACTTTTGAAAGTCATAAAAACTTTTAGAATTTTTCCATAATGGATAGTTATTTTTATTTTATATTATTATTGTTGAATATAAATATCTTACTAAATGTGACTGAACTTCAATTACCGAGGTGATGAACCCAAACTGATGGGATGAGAGATACTTTAGGGCCATGATGACAAAGTTGATAGTTGGATGGTTTGATATGGGACTCAAGACCCAAAGTAGCAATAAAAGAAAGCTCATAATTGCGTGAATTTCTACTCATAAGAAAGATAAAGTGATCGTCTTCCTCATCGCTTGAATTCCTACATGCTGAGAAAGGGAATGAGGATCAAGTAACATTATAAAAGGCGCTACACGTCACCTTTTAAGAGGCGTTATGCCTTGCGGTCGTGTCTAAACTTTTTTCCCATGGTGTAGGTAGAATCAAACAGGTATTTATCAGATCTATCTTCCTTGAGCGAGGGGAGTTTAGGAAGGCTAGAGGAAAGTGAGACATCCAGTAGGTGTAGAAGAGTTGTATCAACTAGATGTCAAAAGACCAGAAGAAAATTCCATAAACGCAATGAATTTTTTCAGGGTTGAGGGGGGTCATGTTCCTATGATGATGAGACAATAGACGACATCGAGGTGCCCTTGAGGTACAGACGTTTAGTGAAACAATGGGTACCCAAGGATCTTCCTCAACCGAACATAGATTTTTGTGTGAACAAGAGGATATATCGAATTGCACCATCGTTAATACATGGTTTCAGGTTGTTTTGCATGGATGGCATAAAGGTCCCTTACGGCACATGTATAGAATTGATGGAGTATGTTGGACCCTGTTACAACTACAAAGATTGGATGTGCCTGGTCCAATATACAAAAAGTATGCGTAGATATGGATTGTCAGCAAACTATTTACAGTTGAAAGACAAAAATCAAAATAAAGGAGCAACGTTGTACATGGACGGAAGGCCAAAGGCCACAGGGAATATTGCGGGGTTTATAAACAGTACACAACCAGGGTCTACAATTAAGCAACCGTGTTTTTGTAGTTGCCATTAAATCAATATCTGCAGGGGAAGAGTTGCTTATTAATTACAATTTGAACCGAGTAGATACAAACAAGGTTACTATGGGAGTGGTACATATAACATTTTACTAACCTTTTATTAATGAATTTAACATATTAAGGATTTTTTCGTTAGTTTATTTCGTTTAAATTTTCCATATTTACTTCGCAGGCTAGTGATCGGGATAAATCCCCACCAACAGATGGTTGGAGGAGTACATCTTCCTCGAGGGAGCAGGTATACATCTTTGTAATAGTACAAATATAATAAGAAAAAATAGTTTTTTTTTGCTTTGTTTTTTCATTATTAGTATATTGGTTTCGTTTCTATAATGTTATCTAATTATTTTGTTTATGTAATTTTCTCTATGTTTTTTATGCAGTCCGGTTCTGCAAGAGTCACAGTACCCTCAACGCAACAGGTATACATCTTTTTAATAGTAAAAATATAATACTTAATAATAGTTTTTAATCGATGTGTTTTTCATGATTAGTTTTGGATTCGTTTAGGTGACTTTCACTATGTTTTTTATTTAGGTATCTATAACGGGAAGCTCCCAGATATTAGTAGATCGGGGCAAGTCACCTATGACCATCGATACTATGAGTGGATCACGATCCTCTAGGTTGCAGGTATAATCCATTGGAATTGTACCAATATAATACGTAGCATAATGTTTATTTTGTTATGTATTTTTCGTGTGTATACTGGTTTCATTGTGATAATGTTTTCTACTTCTTTTTTGCAAGGGCCCGATGATCGAGGCAAGTCCACAGCTGTGAATCAGACAACACCATCGTCCAGGCACCAAGTAAACCTAGTTGTAATTTCAGGAATCTATCATGATAGATATGTTTTGTTAATATAATTTTAGGAATCTATCATGATAGAACTCAGTAGTGTTATATATATTTTTGTTGCGGCCCAATGAATCGCTGTTTGAAATAGCATCGCAAGAATATTCAGTAGATCCTGAAGTGGCTGAGATGCTTAAAGATTCCGACATAATTGGTGAAGCCACAAACCCGTTTAAGATGATAGACAAAATGTTGGAAAAATATAGTGCGAAAATCATTTCTCTGCTAATCAAGGTTCTGCAAACAAGCCAGATTATGGCAAGGATTGAATTGTTGGAACGGAATCTGAATCCTTGCAAGTAAGTTGAGGAATCTTGAATCATAAAATAATTCATTTATAACTTTATAATTTTCTCTTTTATATGATAGTACTGAACGTATAAGACATGGTTTGTATTTACAGAATTATCAGAGACCACACAATAGTGGTCAAAAGGGTGTTGGCCCCAGTGAGGCTCATGGAGAGACGTGGCATCATGAGCAAACGAATCCACGTGCATCGACTCGTTCGCCATTGTTGTCGACTGAACAGTTGGCAACACGTTCTGACACACCACGTACCCCAACTGTGAGCGCATCGGCCGCTAGTGACCAACGCACACCGGATCGTCCAGAAGAAGGGGTCGACACCGAGAATCCTGGTAATATTGATATCAACCTAGCTGCATTTCTAAGATCTTACTGTGTCACTAGAATGGGAACAATGGAG
Source organism: Larix kaempferi (assembly GCA_027924585.1). Classification (NCBI taxonomy): domain Eukaryota; kingdom Viridiplantae; phylum Streptophyta; class Pinopsida; order Pinales; family Pinaceae; genus Larix; species Larix kaempferi. The sequence continues at coordinate 11,131,378 of BSBM01000264.1, forward strand.
GCAAAAATTTTGGTCGACGAAGATCTCATCCTAATAAAGATCGAGAAGATCCCAGGTAATTAATATACGTTGATCAAGTTAGTGTTTATAATTTCATTGTAATATACCGACAAAACTTTTTTTTTTCAACTAATTATGGTCATGGCATGATCGTTTTGCAGGAAATGATGTTTTCTATAAACAAATGAATGACATGTCCTTGAAGATCTTCGGCCCACCATCCGAACAAGGTGGGATAGACAACCGAAATTTTTAAAAGATGAACTCACTAATCAATTGGTTGGCCTGTTCGGCGACAAGACCTTCAATCAAGCCAAGGTCCTGAAAAAGGTTGTCCGAGACCAATATAGAACCCACCTGGAAAAAACCCTAGGTATGAGCGCCCTCCAATGATTTCAGCAATGGAGTGGAAAGCTCTAGTGGATGATGGAAAGGAGAGGGCTCAGAGAAGAGAAGGAAAGATACCACCAGGCACAGGGAGGTATGTAATACTTTCCACAATGTAATTCTAAACCTTATTATTATTGATTTCTATATAGAACTTGGAACATCTAACGAATTTCAACACTTGCATAGGCTGTCAGACACATGAAAGGCCACAAAGGCAAGACTGGAAAAAATAGGTCAGCACAAGCTTGGGCCTGGTGGTTATTCAAATTTGGCGGCACGAATTGTAAGTTTCGAAAAACCAATAATGCATACAAATAATAAATTACAAATTATTTTTTGTTTTATTGCACCGCAAAATGTTAATTAACGACGTTATGCAAATATGCAAGCCGAACGATTCAATGAAGTGGCCACTGAGGAAGACATGAAGCTTAGCTTCTAGCAAGGCTTTCGAGCTATTCTTGAACACCAAAAAAGCTTCTCTGGGCAAAAACAGTCTTCTGGTACCAATCCATCTGGTGCACAGGTAAATAGAATCTATATACTTTAATGAAGATTTATTGCTTGTGCAATCTATTCGTTATAAATACTTGGCAAAAAATATTGACTCTATTTTGAGCAGGAAAGCAATGATCCCCCTAATGTCTAGGAGGGACAACAACAAATCGATATCATGCTTCGAATCCTGGTAATGAATTTATTCATATGCTACAATTTTATGTATAGCATTGCAAATGGTGAACATTAATTGTAGTTCACCATATTTCAACTGCAGAGCATGTAGAGGGTGAAACTGTACAGGTTGAGCTTGGACAAGAACATGAACAACATGATGTGGCCACACCAGGTAAAAAAACACCTTTGTAATGTTTTTTTAAATGAAATACTTGTCATTACAATAGCAAAATACAACGATGTAACATTTTCACATTGTTGCGGCAAATCCGAACCCCTTGCCGCAAAATCCATGTCTAGATAAGCACTCTAGGATGCAAACATCACCACAAGCGCCTGATGAAGAACCAAGAATTGGAGGAGAAAGTCCAGATGTAGATGCTCCTCTTAGAGATTATTTACCACTAAAGAGAAGAAAAACTAAAAAGAAGTGACTGGAAAAATGTCGTCTAGTTATTTTTTATAATAATATATCGTCCATGATTTTTGGCCTAATGAATGAACCAAGAATTGGAGGAGAAAGTCCAGATGTAGATGCTCCTCTTAGAGATTATTTACCACTAAAGAGAAGAAAAACTAAAAAGAAGTGACTGGAAAAATGTCATCTAATTATTTTTTATAATAATATATCGTCCATGATTTTTGGCCTAATGAATGAATGAATGGTTTAATGGTTTAATGATTTAGTGTAGTAAACCGATACCTTTATTGAATGTCAGTTTTTATTGAATGAATTTGTTGATTGAATGAATGAATGGTTTATTGAATGTTATCTTTTATTGTATGAATGTGTTGACTGAATGAAACAATGGTTTAATGAATGTTAGCCTTTATTGAATGAATGGTAGATGAAATTTCATGATGAAATATGGATGAATTTGCACGTATTTGTTTTTTTCAAGTACATGCATTGGGTATGGGGAATTGAGAGTGATGTGAGGGGGGGAGGAGCCGTAAGAGCTTCCACCTTCACATGGTTGGCCCTGTTCAAAAGAATATTAAATTATTCTTGAAACAGAGAGGAGCTCAATGAATGGCTACAATGCTGGCTTTCTACAACCCACTCGCGTGTCATCTAAATTTTGACAATTTCTTGGAGCTTGTTGTGATGTTTGGTTGTTCCTCATAACCAATTTCGCGTTTCCAGATTATGAAATATCACTTTTTTTTGTGGAGTAGAGTGAGATCTTGTTTGTAATGGGTTTGTTGATTCGACATGAAACTCTTAATGAAGATGAAGTGGCTAGTACTGGAATAATATCAGTGCTAATTGATGTCCTTCGAGATAAGCAGGAAAAAGTGAGAATGTTTTTCATGACAACACTAAGTGCTTTTAACTTCCATGTATACCATGTCCTATTAATTGTACACTTGCATGATCCACGTTATTCTATTTCTTATCTTAGTTCGAATCACTGCAAGGATTCGAAATCAGAATTTGTGCAAGTCACCTATGTCCATGATTGTTTGCATTACCTCATCCAAATTTGCATTATCATTTTGTGATTGACGTAACAAATATCTCAAGCTTTGGCTTCACAACATGAAGAATAGAATGGATAGAAACTTAAATAATACACTCAATGCTTCAAGGTTATATTAAATAGCCAAGGTAGCAATATTTCAATTGATCCTAAAGAAGAATCCTCTTTGCATGAGGACATGAAAAACTTTAGGCTAGGGGGAGTGTTGGGTCTGAGTTTTGAAATATTTTCATCCATTCTATTGGTTTTTTTTATCACTCCTATGTTTTTGTATATTTGCATCCCCATACCCTTTGAAACCCAGATGGGAATAATGAGACCTAACTACTTATTTATATTTATTCCTCTGTTTTAATAAGTTTTAAGGGTTTTTAATGATCAATTTAGCTAATAGTGAATGTTGAGTCTTCATGATTGTTTCCAGTACCAATTTTTGCAATAAATCATTAAATTCAATACTTGTGGCATACAAATGGGAGATTGAGCATATGGTTTTTCTTCAACATGGTTCTATGTTCTGTACACAATATCCAAGCTGATTACATGCAACTCCAGCCTTCAATCAACTTGTGGTTAATGCCTTCAGAAAGATGGTCAATACAAGTTAGATTTACATAAAGGATGAAAATGTTGAAATTTATGTGTGCATGGGGAAGAGATCCAATATCACTCTCTGATCTACCTTAACTTGGCATACAAATTATGAATTCCAAAGAAGGATGGCACATTGTCACAACCTTATTTTAGCATGCAATTCTAAAATGGGAAGGAACGCATTATACATCAACTCCAATACATTCGGGAAGGATATCAAGACACATGTAGCACATGGATTCTCCAATCATCTTCAACTAAATCGATGTCATAGAAGAATGATGCATTTTAATAAATTATACTATGTTTTTAGCAATTCTCGTCAAGAATTATAAATTATAAATTATACTTTCAGTAGTATGAGACTTCTTTCAAGCAAGTGTGGCCTCCCTTTTTGCAGTGTGAGATTTCAATTCAAGCATGTGTGATTTTATTTCAGCAATATAATTTTTTTTTGAAGAGGGAGTGTTGATTTAGCTTTGCAGTTGTGTGACTTTAGTGGTGTGAATTTTCCATATTTAGGACAAGGATTTTTCAACTGGTGTGATTTGCAAAGTTTTCAATATAGTACAACCCCTATCATCCATGTTCTATTGTTTTTTTTTATCACTCCTATGTGTTTGTATATTTGCATCCCCATACCCTTTGAATCTTTAGATGGGCATAATGAGACCTAACTATGTTGAGTGGAAAGCCAACATGGCTCTCTTCTTGAGATCCAAGAATAATAGTATATCTATTGATTTCCAAATAATAGTGTATTTTTTTTTAATATCATAAGGTAGTCGGATATCCAACAACGACGCGAAGGTAACTGACATTCTTGCCATACGTCCGACGGAAAGGAACGTCGGATTCCAGGTATTTTCTCATGTAAGGGTCGTCAGATATCCGACGCCGACACCGAGGATATCTGACGTTCATGCCATACCTCCGACGGCAAAGAACATTGAATTCCATCCCTTTCCATGCGCAATGGTCGTCGGATATCCGACGCCCGCACCGAAGATATCAAACGTTTGTGCCATACCCCGGACAGCAAGGAACGTCGGATTCCATCCCTTTCCATGTGTAATGGTCGTCGGATATCCGGTGCGAACACCGAAGGTATCCGATGTTCTTGCCATACCTCTGACGACAGGAACGTCAGATTCCAGCCCTTTCCATGTGTAATGGTCGTCGGATATTCGATGCCCACACCGAAGGTATCTGACGTTCTTTCCATACATCTGATGGCAAGGAACGTTGGATTCCAGCCCTTTCCATGTGTAATGGGTGTTGGATATCCGACGCCCATACTGAAGATATTCAACTTCCTATGAAGTGCCCAAAGTCGGTTATCTGATTTCCTCGTGGTCGGTTATCCGACTTCTTGTGGCATCGCATAACCGACGAAGTTCCAGCCGTCGGATTTCAGCCGACTTTGGACCGATGTTAAAAAAATATGGAGGTTGTCGGATGATCGACCACAAGATGTAGAAAATCCGACTTTTTAGTCATCATATTTTGGGTTAAAAAAACCTAGTGATTCATTGTTGACTTTAGATCTTATTGTATCTTCTTAGAATTAAAAACGATGCAATCTGTGTGTTAATATTGCTCCTCTCCCCCATTCTTAAAAGGTGCTAGATCAATGGAAGAGCACATGCCTTGCAAGCAAGCGGTTGGTGGTTCAATTCCTTTGTTCCCTAATGATATTGTAATATTTGTTGTGTCAATTTATATTAATGCTAAGCTATTTTTTTATACAAGGGGGCTTTCAAACCATCTATGTATGTTGTTATGAGGATAGTTCCACACTGCCTCTATAAGTTTCTATGAGAGGGGTTTATAACTGTCCTCGAAGGATTTTATGAGGGGGTTTTTAACTACCCTCATAGGTTGCTATGAGAGGAATTCTAAATTGCCTCCATAGGTTCATAACTACCCCTGTATGCATCTATTGGGGGCTGGGTTCTAAACCATCCTTGTAAGATGCTACAAAAGGGGTTCTAAATCACCCTTGTATACAACTATGAGAGGGGTTCTAAACCACCCTTGTAAGTTTTTTAGGGGGGGGGTTCTAAACCACCCTCATATGTTTCTACAAGGAGGGTTTGAAACTTCCCTTGTATGTTACTAAGAGGGGTTTTAAAACTTCCCTTGTAGGTATTAAGAGGGTTCCAACCCCCCCCCTAGGGTAGGTTTTTAAGACGGGGGTTCCAAAATGGCCCCATAGGTTTGTACGGGGGGTTTAAGAGGGGGGTTCAAAACTACCCTCGTAGGTTTGTAAGAGGGGGTTTAAGAGGGGGGTTCAAAATCACCCCTGTAGGTTTGTAAGAGGGAGTTTAAGAGGTGGGTTCAAAACCTTCCCTGTAGGTATCTATGGGGGAGGAGGGGGTTTAGAACCGCCCCCAAAAGTCACTTTTGAGGGCGATTTAGACCACTTCTAAAACTGCCCCTAAAATCCCAGACTTTTAACGTCGGTGCTTTTAGGGTCGGTTTTTCCAAAACCACCTCTAATGCCAAAACCTCCCCCAAAATTCACTTTTGTGAGTAGAATACAACCCCCCCTAAAGGTCAAAAATTTACTAGTGAATCCTATGTAGACCGAAGGTAAAGACAAAGTGTTATTGTTATTGTTAACAATGAAACCAAGTGCACTCACCAGATCAATGTCTACCAATTAAGTTCTGAAAACATGTTATTGGTTTGTTGTAATAATATAAGCTTGAATTTCATGTTAATGTTTAATTTCCATTGATCATCTTGCTTATCTAGGTCATAGTCCGAGAATGATATTTACTCCTTTACAAATGGTTTGGAGTCCTAACTTTAACCTGCAAACTGTTTTCCTCATGAACTATTACTAGTTCCACTAGAGGTAACATTACATCACTAACATTATATTGAGCTAACAAGTTTAGAAGTAGGATCATAACATTTGATGTTTGGTATTTCAAGATAGTAGTAAATGTAATGGACTAGTTTGTACAATATGTCCAATTGCTTCTTTCATTTGTACTAACAGATGACATTTTCCTGTCTATTGTATTTCTTCCTTTTTAGGTCAATTTTGGGGCCAAAGTATTTTCTCTTTTACATTTATATGGCACTTATATGTGAATAATTATGGGACCAAGGGCATGAATGAAATATGGCATTATAGATAGTTGTGAATAAATGCACAATTAACGATAAATACATGTATTAGTACAAAAGAATTAACAATGAGAAACTATCTAACTTATTTAAATTTGATTTCTAAAGACCAATTAACAAACTAATGTAAATAACTTAAAGAAATTAAATGCAATCTATTTAGAAAAAGACCAAAAGGAGTTAGCAATAAGTTTTTTGAAAAAAGTGAACTATAGTCGTTAGCATAAATATGATGCAATAATTAGTATGATATCGATGCCTATGTAAATTAAACTAGCTACTTTTAAAAGGCACGCCAAATATTAGTTCCAATAATGAAATATTTGTAACTTTAAAAGCTAAAACTTCGTGTATTGGTCACAAACTGAAAATTAATTCATTATTATAATTGTTAGCGTGAGATGAAAGATTGTGAAAAACTGTGCATGGAAGCTACTTTAGACTGAAACATAGGACAACAGAAAAGCTAACGATTAAAGATCGAAAATCAGATTGTTTTATGTACAGTTAGGTTTAAAAAAAAAACTGAAATGTATACAAGTTAGTAAACAATAATGAAAATAATAATATTTACAGTCTGGATGTACATATTTATAGTTCGTGAAATGTAAAAAAAGTGTAAAAACAGTAGTAAATTTGAATAACAGAAGTGGAGGAAAGACGCAAATATGTCCAAATAATATTTTTATTAATGGTGAAATTTGAATAGACATCAAGTACAATAGGTTGTGGTTGGTTCAACCCCTAAGAACAGAATGTTTACGAGACCCTACGAAGCTCTCAACATTCCAAGTTCACCCGGGTGAAACCGAGACAGCAAGAGTACACATCGCTCAGATTATGTTGACGGTAACCTACACGCATAAATATCTTATGCATAAAAATATAAACATCAAAATACAAATGTGTGTAGGAAAACAGAACGTACCTCCAATGGAAGGACACTATGCCTTCACACTAATGAATGGACCTGAAATGTAGTCTTACTTACAATCACCGCTTGTTAGGCTCATGGACAATTGAGTATGAAATGGAAAAATAACAACAGTGGAACCTAGTAGTACCCACATCTTACCTCCAATGTGAGATCCTTCGTGGAGTAGCTTTGTTTCAATTTTAAAGCCATTTAGTACTTTGATTTAGTGCTTCGTCGTGCTAAAATTATGTTACATGACCGCATATAATCTCTGAGTGCATAAACTAAAACTATCTATAGGTTTCTTACTTGTTGCATGATATGCATAATAGTCTTTGTCCAAAACATGTATGCTTTCATTGGATCACTTTGTCTTTATGGTCTTAATTTCTTGCCTTTCCTATCTTGACGAATGGCATAACATGCAATCTACTAGCATGATAAAGACCGCAGCCTACATACCCCATTTCGAACTTCAAAATTCCCGTAAACTTATGGTGCCCCTGGTGAGCTTCAAACTTGTAAATGTTATGTTTAGTATGATACAAAGAAACCTGTTAAAAAACAGAATGTGCTCCTTCCAAATTCCTCCTTGTCCGTGGCATTGGAGGGATGTCTAGTGCTTGCGTTATATTCTTTTTGGAACTGTCATTTTTTACCACTTTGTTGTGCCTCGACTGCTAGCATCTTTGTGTTCACTAAATAAACTGCGAAAGGTATAATAAAAGCAGGGCCTAATGGAGAATCTTGTGGGGCAAACCTCTCAAAAGGACTGTTAAATTTGTTTCCTCTTGTGGCACATTTTCTTTCCTGCTCAATTATATGGTTACTATAGCTTGTGCTCCTCCCTTCCCGTGAACTCACTAGTGAGCTAGGTGCACATTACCTTCTCCTCCCCTCTCTCGGTTGATGCGCTTGCCGTTAGGTTTTCTTCCATATCGTGTTCCATGTCGCTCACTGGTGAAACGTGTTATTTGCTAACCTCCTCCTTTTCGACTGGAAATTTGGAATTTGAGTTTTGTTTGAAAGCTAATGCCGGCCTTTTTTGTGTTATCATTGTTCTGTCAATGCAATGTTCTCTTTTGTACATCTGCATATGAATTGGTGATTGTCTGTCGCATTTCTTACTATTGGGTGTGGTGTACATTTCCTTTCCCTTACGGCCCACGTCATGATTGTTTCCTTCATGTGGATGTTGCATGGTATTCCCTTGGCTACCTACTCATATCCGTTATTTTTTTTACTGTGTAGCTCGCTCATCCAACCGTGAGTGTTTTTTATATGTATTTGAAGCACAGGGTTTGGGCGTCAGGGTTTAGGGTTTTGTGAAGGCAGCAACGTTGCTCCTACCCGACCACTGATAACATATACCATGAGATTCAAGAAATGTGCCCCTTCTCTTTTTAAAAAATATTCAGTTCATGAAACGGTCAAGGGATATTGGGATAGGTAGAAAAAGGAGGAGATCAATGAATGTGATTTAAATGGCATTAGCCCCTTTTTGTAAAACGAGGATCATAATAATAAAATGTGAAATTTAATGTAAAGGGTTTTGGAATTTTTCTATGGAATAGGATAATGAAATGGGAATGATTTCACTAGATTTTTTTCTTTAGAAATGGTGGATATAGGTTTGGTGCCATGGAGAATTTCTTTTGACTTTTTGAGCATAGGTGTGGTAATACAGAGTTCATAGATAGAACCAAAAAATTAATTATTGGACACAGAATCAACAAACTTTAATAGATGATATGAACAAGATTCATAGTTGTTGAAACTTCAATTGAGTGTCGAAAGGGTCAAACAGTGAAAGTTTTGATTAAACAAGATATGGGCACGATCAGTGCAACGAGGGGGATGCAATGACACTAACTCCATGGCATGACGATGCCCAAAGGGAAAGATGAGAAATCTCCAAAACTTGACTTGTTCACGACATGGCGACGTGTGAGATGCAACAGAAGGGTAACCTGAAAGCAAAAATGGAAAAACGAGATATAAACATGACAAGCACATTGCTTTGGACAAAACAGTGCATATGAAATAACTAGGCAATGGAGTTCAACAAGTTCACCTCTAGCGTCATGTTTCGACACTTCGGAATCATGTCAATGTTGAGAATCAATAACTAGCAACAAAGCAAGGCATGTGATGCTAGGTTAACTCTATCAGGGTAGGGACGCTCACTGACAATAAATCGACACCAATAGAAAAATAATAAAGAACCTGAGAAAAACCTCACTCATCCCTTATTTATAGAAAATATATGGTGCCATGCTAAAATCTGTGGATGAACTAAAGTCAAAGAATAAAATTCATAAAACATTCCCTGTGGCTCTAACTAGTGAGTTACTCAATCTTGAGATTGGGCATCCATGTAGTTGTTTCAAAAGGACAAGTTATAGTGGGAACATGGGGAGGCTGAATCTAAGTTTCTACAAATAATTTAATTGGGTGTCTCTTCAAAACTTGTGTTGTATATTAGCTTGTTTGCATATCTATGGGCCTTTTAGTGTATTACCAATTGTTGAGATAGAAACGCCCCCCAAGTCCTTGAGAAGAAACATGGGGGGGCCTACTTCTAAATTTTTTGTTTTCTCTATTTTCTTGATTTCAATTTCTTTGGATGTACTATCCAAAGAATGTCAATATTGGATCCTCATCCTTAGTTTTTTTCTAAGAATGGACCTTTTCTTATCTTTCATTCAAGTGTGCTTCACCTTCACCTTTGGAAACCATAGAGCCTCATCATTTGTAAATTTGAGATTATCTTCATTTGCATTCCCTTGACTTCTCCTTCAAGATTATGATCTAAATGGTTTCTTAACCCTAGCCTAACAAAGTGTTTGATTATCTTTTCAAAGTGATGTCTTCTTTTTCAAACTCCTTATCAAACTTGATTGAAAATATGTTTCATTCTTTGGTTTTTTTCTCTTACCACAAGATTCAAATTTTCATTCTTATGGTATATCGCAAGTCTCCAAAGTTTATTTTTATGTGATATTTCGCATGATTAGAAAAATTCATTTTCCATGATGCATCACCCGCAAAAAAAAATTATGTTGTGTTGTATCGCATAACCAAGAGACTTCATTTTGTTAAACCCTATATAATATCGCATTACATTAATAATTTATTATATTTGTATTATCCTTATCGATAAGCTAGGACCTTATTTGTAATTGCATGGTTAGCTATAATTGTAATTGTACTCTTTGTCTCCTATATATACACCAAGGAGACCTAGCTTTAGGATCATCTCATCTTGTCTTATGTCTTTGCTACATTGTATAAGGAGTTTTCCCTTTCACAAAGGCTTCTTATTCATCTCTTTTCTTCATTTTTAAGGCATTGTATTACTCTATTTCTTATTCTATGCTCTTTTGGGAATTTGTTGCATAACATTTGGTATCGGAGCTTGGACGCTTCTAAAATGAGTCATCTTGGAATTTCAGCTATAACGTTTTTGGGGGAATAAAAATAGAAAAAAATGGAATAACCTTAGAGAAAACAGCAAACTATCTATGGTATGAATTTCGTGTTCTGATTCATTACAAGTTCAGAATTATACCCTAGGGAAGTTAGGGTATTTGACTAGTCCAAAAACTAGTCTCAAACTTGTGTTCTAGGTAAAAATGTTATATCTGGAGGTTAAAAAGTCCAAATGGAGTGAGACCTATTGCATCAAAAATAAAATGGACCATACTATTTTTGGTAGAAGTTTCATAATAATATCCTAAAAATTGGACACACAGCAGGTCGTACACTTTTGCTCTCCTTAAAGGGACAAAAATAACAAGTTTTGGGAAAGTTACCATAACTTTTCCTTGGCACATCATAATTATGTCAAACTAGTGGCGTTGCAAAGAAGACATACCAGGATACTACAAGAATAAATTTTCATACTCATAGGGGCCAAAATTATATATATAATTCATGATCAAAGTCAGCCACCAGTACACCCTACAAACTCAAGTTTTTGAAGGTATGTTAAACTGAAACTTGCATATATTTTGATTAGAGTATATATTTGTTGATGTATATGTAACTTTGGAATGTATTTTACCCATGTATATGGTATTCCTATAGAGATGTTATTATTCCTCTATACGGAAGTGTCGTCATTTACATTGTAAGTGTCGTAACTTATACTTGATGGGTTATTAGACCACCTTGATGGGGTCGGCCCTGTATGAGTCATATGGGTAAATGGGTTATTAGACCACCAAGTGTGGGGTCGGTCTGGATTAATGTAACCATGGGTTATTAGGCTAAGTTAGACAAGTCGGCCCCACTGGTTTATTGGGCAGGACAGGACAAGTATAAATAGAGATCGGGAGATCTCTATTTGATCACTCATTACTCACTTCTATCTCTCTCAGAAAGTGGCGCACTTGTGAGGAGGAGGATCATCTACTAGGAGAAGACTATCTCTTGTACTTTGGTTGTATCATTGCTCTTTCTATCTCTGAGGAAGTTGTGGGGTTTTTCACCTTCTTGGTTTTCCCCAGTGAAACTCTATGTCTCTTATATGCTTGCATTATTGTGTCCATGATTGATATGCCGTAGATATGTTGTACATGTTATTCTCTCAGTTAATATCCTATAACAGATTGAATTAAATTATGAAAAACTAACATGGTATCAGAGTTAGCCTGAAAGAAGGCATGGTATGGCATTTATGACACTTGTTGCACTTGCGAAGCTAGGGCTTGATATAGCAAAAACCAGTCATCGTAGCACTTTTGCTATAAATCCATTTCAGCGAGGTTTCAGGATCGAAAACTCATACAGGTCGAAGATAAGATCCCCATGTACCTTGTTTCCTAAGAAAAACTTTTAATTAGTTGTACTTTGTGTTTTATGATCTGTACAATCTAGGGTTTCTGCCTCTTCCAGATCTGAGTCATAAATAGGTGACCTAGGACAAAAGGTCATAACCTGGGCTAGGAAGCTCCAAATGAAATTTTGTAAAATGTGACAGGTAGGGCACGGACTGTACTTTCACAGGCCGAAGGTTCAGAGGCCGAAAGTGAACCAGTGACACATGGCACTTTGTACAAGTTCGCTCTCTTGTTTTATCCCATAAACAAGTCACATTGCGACACTTGGAATAACTCTCTCTCAGAGAATCCAATTGAGGTCAGACCTATAGGGTTGGAAATATGACAGGTCAGGCTACCACAAGTAGAATTTTCATACCATTTGGATTCGTAATTTCGGAGTTACACCAGAAACAATCAGGTGCATATTTCTATCAAAACAGAATTGGATTTTGAGCACCTTCATTCATGGCTCCGGGAATTAGGGTTTCAAAGATAGTTGGATTTTTTGTAATCGGAGACCACGGCTGAATGATACTCATCAAAATCAAAATTTAGAGACCAAGTTCAAATTTTTTGGTTGGGCAGAAGGCCGGCCTTGATCAAACCCTAGTTCGGGACTTTGATCGGAAAAGTGGAAAATTAGGGCTTCTGCAAAAGTTGGAATTTTTTAAGTCTGTGACCACGGCTGGAAGCTCCTCAGACAAATCAAAGTTTAGAGCTTTGGATCGAACCTTTTGGTTGGGAAAAAGGGTGGTCTTTATCAAACCCTAGTTCGGGATCCTGTCCAGAAGATCTGGAAGTTTCAAAGGCAATTTTGAGGGGTGAAACTTTGCAGTTTTCAAATTCCGAGTATACCAGCTTGATCAGCTCATCAAGGCGCATCTTTCTATCCTTTCAGAATTTTGAAATTCAAAGTTTGAAGTTTTAGGGCTTCTCTGACAAACCCTAATCCAGCTCCAGATCCAGTTTCTGCAAATCAAGTGGATTGGGTTAATCCTAGAAGAGAATGGATTGGTCACCTGCATAAGTGAAGAAGTTCCTGTTTCAGAGAGAGATGAGGCTAAGGCCTTACATAAGAAGATTACAAGCAAACTCGACAGGTATGACTTACGGGTATGTTTCGAAATCTGTTCATGATTAAGTTTATGATATGTTTGTCTTCATTAAGATTAGTACAATCTTGATTAGTTTTAGACTTGTCATATCACCTTAATAAAAATATGAATGCATGATAGAAGATATCCATTGATTAGGGTTTTAACACTTATGATTGTACTAATGCATTGTGGTGTTGTATGAGGTTGATGTTGTCCACTAACATGAAAGGTACATCAATAAAGACAAATCATGTTCTAGTTCAAGAACATATGACCATGGTGACATGAAGACAAATATTCATCCATTGTCATGGATCACATAGAAGATCTACTTATGAGGTATGTATAACTTGGTTCTATAATGGTTAACCCATGAGATATGTAGGTTACTAGCACAAGTCATTGAAGAGAACAAGAAGACATTATGTGGGTATGTTAGACATAACTAGCTAGCATGCTAATCCAGGTATGTTTTTCCTATATCAAGTTAGAATCCTATCTTGTGTTAGGATCTCTTATATAAGTATACATGGTATGGTTGATAATGATTATTCATGAAGTTAGAAATGTAAGTATTCAAGGGTTTATGCATATTATGTGTCTTACATTGATTGATGATATGACTAACCATAAAAATATTTTGGTCAAATAAAGAATATGCATGAGTAAAAGAAGTATTCCCTGAAACCTTGAATACTAATGTTTATTATATGTGTATGAAATGATCTTGACCATACATGTTTATACTAATGAATGAGATCTCGAGGATAACACAATGATGATACTAGTAAGTATGCATAGTGATCGAGGATGGATATAAGTTCAAAGACAGGTAATCCAGGAAGAAAAGATCAAGAGGGAGCACACTCCAGTAGTTCCTCCAAGGAAGCAAATATTGAGAGGGAGTCCACCCTACAACCAAACAAAGATTAGTATTTGAATTGACATTTTTGCATACTTGTTTGTTTAAATAATATTGCTCAATGATGTATATGCTTATGTTCCTAGACTTAGGGTGTGTATTATGCATATTAGAATAATTGCATTAATGAATAGTATACTACTAATATGCATGTGATGGGTAAGTGGCCTATGGCACTGTACAACATTCCATTGCTACTTATCTAGAATGAAACCTCTTTGCTAACATGTTGGGATTTGTGTACACTCTTAACAATGTTCAGGTAGAGATTGGAAGGCATCTAGAAACTTACGGGATATGGATAAATGTTGTATTGAAGCATTGGCTAAAATAATTGCATGACTATATGACATATTTATTTATGTGTAAGAATTTGTTCTGAAAACTATGAGATGTTTTCTAATCATGCAATTTAACTTGTTTTGTAGGAAAGATCGTATACCATCACCTACAAAAGAAGGACTACAACATTTGTTCAGCAACAACGTTATCTATTGAAGATATTGAAGATATTGAAGTTCTCAGGATTCGGGAAGAATGCATGATAGAAGAATACTAGTCGATCATGAAGAATGTTGTTTGGGATGTAGTCCCAAGACCTGAAGGGAAGTCTGTGGTGACTTCCAAGTGGATTTACAAGATCAAGCATGCTGCAGATGGCAGCATAGAAAAGTACAAAGCAAGATTTGTAGCTCATGGCTTCTCCCAGAAAGAGGGAATAGACTATGAAGAAACTTTTGCTCCTGTATCCAGGTACACTTCCATCAGATCAGTACTTGCTCTGGCTGCAGTAATGAAATGGAAGATACACCAGATGGATGTCAAGACAGCATTCTTGAATGGTGTAGTCGAGGAGGAAGTGTATGTGGAGCAACCACTTGGTTTTGAGACACATGACAGAGAGTCATATGGGTGCAGATTGAAGAAAGCCTTGTATGGATTGAAGCAAGCTCCTAGGACTTGGTATGGTAGAATGGACAACTTTCTATCCAATTTGGGCTTTACCAAGAGTACAGCAGATTCCAACCTTTACTACAAGGTTGAGGAAGGAAATCCAGTGATACTACTTCTATATGTGGATGACCTGTTTGTTACAGGAGAGGATAGTTTGATTGTTGATACCAAGAGGAAGCTTGCTTTCGAGTTCGAGATGAAGGACTTGGGGATGATGCACTATTTTTTAGGCATGGAGTTGTGGCAGAGTGCAGATGGGATCTTCCTTGGACAAGGGAAGTATATAGTATATATCCTGAATAGGTTCGGGATGATGGACTGCAAGGCCATGGCCACACCTATGGCATCGAACCTGAAGCTTTTGTGTGATGATTCATCTGATCTGGTTGATGTCACTGTGTATCGTCAGATGATTGGGTCCTTGATGTGCCTGACGAACACGAGACCAGATATTTGCTTTGTGGTGAACACATTGCGCCAGTTCCTGATGGATCCCAGAGGTGTTCACCCGGTTGCTGTAAAGCATATTCTGAGGTACCTGAAGGGTACAATTGATTATGGACTCAAGTATGATGCGAATCAAAAGTTTAACCTACAGGGTTATGTTGATTCGGATTGGGCAAGCAGTGCTGCAGATAGGAAGAGCACATCTGGGTGCTACTTCAGTATGGGATCAGGTGTGATCTCTTGGTTTAGCAGGAAGCAATCCTACGTAGCACTGAGTACAGTCGAAGGAGAGTATGTTGCAACTTGTTCAGCTAGTTGTGAGGCAGTATGGATGAGGAATCTATTGTCTGAGTTATTTGATCTCTCGTTGGATGCTACTGGTATCTATTGTGACAACCAGAGTTGTGTGAAGCTGTCTAAGAACCCAGTGTTCCATGACAGGTCGAAGCACATTGAGATCAAATATCACTATATCAGGGATATGGTGCAGAGAGGAGTAATGAAGCTCCTGTATATTGCGACGGATGAGCAGATTGCAGATGTGCTGACGAAACCACTAGCCAGAGTGAAGTTCGAGTACTTCAAAGAGAGGCTTAGTGTTCTTCAAATTGACGACACTTCGAGGAAGAAGTGATGGACACATTTGCAAGAGGCATTCCAAGCATGGTGAGAGGAGGATCCTTCCCATGGCTGTGGATGTAAGCGCTGGATGATGAGCATCAGGACGATGCTCCAATTACTGCTATGTATATGCATCATGTTGGATGCGTGTTATGTATATGCATCGTGTTGGATGCTTGTTATGATCAGTTGGATCATTTATATGTATATGCATCATGTTGGATGCTTGGACCATGTATTTGTATCAGGTGGATACGTTGTATGATCAGGTAGATCATGTATGTTGATATATATCAGGATGATACATTGTATGATCAAGTGGATCATGTATCTGTGTATGTATCAGTTGGATACGTTGTATGATCAGGTGGATCATGTATGTTGATATATATCAAGAGGATACATTGTATGATCAGGTGGATCATGTATCTATGTATGTATCAGGTGGATACATTGTATGATGAGGTGGATCATGTATGATGATATGTATCAGGTAGATACTTGGTATGCATCAGGTAGATGCATTATATGATCAGGATGATCATGGATGACGAGCTTGAGGATGTTGCTCCAGATAACATGCATCAGGACGATGCAATGATGATGATCAGGATGATCATATGTAATGACATGTATCAGGTGGATACATTACATAATCAGTTGGATTATGTGTGATGAGTTTCAAAGACACAGATGCACATGAGCTTTTCGGACATGGTTGTAGATGTGTTCTCCCATGGTCGCGATGTAATTGATGGGATTTTCCGACATGGTGGCAGATGTGTTCTCCCATGGTCGTGATGTAATTTCCAGGGCCATTCGAGCATGGTTGTAGATGTGTTCTCCCATGGCTGTGATATAAGTGTTGGGGCCATTCGAGCATGGTTGTAGATGTGTTCGCCCATGGCTGCGATATAATTGTTGGGGCCATTTGAGCATGGTTGTAGATGTGTTCTCCCAAGGCTGCGATATAAGTGCTGGGCCATTTGAGCATGGTTGTAGATGTGTTCTCCCATGGCTGCAATATAAGTGTTGTGCCATTCTCGCATGGTTGTAGATGTGTTCTCCCATGGTGTAGATGTAAGTGTTGTGTGATGTGCATCTGGGTTGTGCTTCGTGAAGGATGATCATGAGTATTATGATGATACTCTATGGCCATGGACAGGTTGTGCAGTAGCATGTGAAAGGTCCTGGGAGATCCAATAGGTTCAGCTGTGTGCTCGTAATCAGTCCTGGGATGCTCTTTTGAGGTTTTGTTGACTCACGTAATAAGTCCTGAGGATTCCACAGTATGGCCAGTGATGATGAAGACCTGCAGGTGGTGGGCCTACATCCATTATGAAAAAGGACTGGCTCTGTAGAACTTCCTATGACGAGTAGATCGAAGATTGATTGAGATAGTAGCAACAATGACGATGACGATTATTCGCTGATGATGATCCAGAGAAGAAGACTTGTGCTAGAAGATCTACGTTGAGAAATACCTTCCTAGTTAAGAGGGAGTGTTGATGTATATGTAACTTCGGAATGTATTTTACCCATGTATATTGTATTCCTATAGAGATGTTATTATTCCTCTATATGGAAGTGTTTGTATTCCTCTATACAGAAGTGTCGTCATTTATATTGTAAGTGTCGTAACTTATACTTGATGGGCTATTAGAACACCTTGATGGGGTCGGCCCTGTATGAGTCATGTGGGTAAATGGGTTATTAGACCACCAAGTGTGGGATCGGTCCGGATTAATGTAACCATGGGTTATTAGGCTAAGCTAGACAAGTCGGCCCCACTAGTTTATTGGGCAGGACGGGACAAGTATAAATAGAGATCGGGAGATCTCTATTTGATCACTCATTACTTACTTCTATCTCTCTCAGAAAGTGGCGCACTTGTGAGGAGGAGGATCATCTGCTAGGAGAAGACTATCTCTTATACTTTGGTTGTATCATTGCTCTTTCTATCTCTGAGGAAGTTGCGGGATTTTTCACCTTCTTGGTTTTCCCCTGTGAAACTCTGTGTCTCTTGTGTGCTTGCATTATTGTGTCCATGATTGATATCCTGTAGATATGTTGTACATGTTATTCTCTCAGTTAAGATCCTATATCATATTGAAGTAAATTATGAAAAACTAACAATATTTTGGTTGGTTAAAAAGGTGTGATAAAGAGGAAACATAGAAGAGTAATATTAGATATTATTGGGCTCAAGTGGAAAGAGTTGGAGCGAAAAATTATATCTCCTTAAACCTCCCGAAGGCTCAACTGTGACACAAGATGAGCATGAGGAACTGAACTTTGAGTTTACCAAGCTTAACGAAAAAGTAAGAAGCATTGAATATGCAATGCTAAGAAAGGTGGACATCATGGATATGGTAAATAAGGATGAATTTAAATTATTCAAACGGGATATGCAAAATATCTTTGAAAACACGAGGCAAGAACTTGTGAAGGATATAATTGGTCATCTTAACCAAAATCCAAAACCTCTAGAAGATGATAAGGAGAATAACATGGACTTGTTCCAATTATAGCCTGAAAATTTAGAAACAGTTGAAGAATAGGAGGTTTAAGTTTCCAACATTTGAATACTCATCCATCATCATGGGTTCAACTTAAGACCAAGGAACTACTTCGTTTACAATATTGATATGATATAGTTTGATGGCAATGATCCCATAACATGGATATTCCAGATGGAGCAATTCTTCGATCTACACGAAGTTTCAACTTTACAAAAGGTAACTATTGCATCCTTATATTTAGAACCTAATCAATTTGTTTGTACCAATGGATTTGTGATAGTTAAAAGGACTCTATTATATATTTTTCTATATTTAAGTAAGAATTGATAGCACATTATGGAGAAATTAATAGTAACACATTCTTTAGCCAATTGATAAATCTCAAGCAAAGAGATCTAGTTGCAAAGCACCTTAAGCAATTTCAAAAGTTGAGTCTTAGAGTGAAGAACAATCCTAAGGATAATTTGTTGGATCTCTTTATGGGAACTCTAAAGGAGAGCATTCAACATGAGGTACTTCTCTTTGAACTTAAATCATTGGAGAATGCTTTAGTTTGGCAAGGAAAGTTGTCAGTAAAAATATGGCTACTAGAAAGGCTACTACTAACACCTATAGAGAGGGAAGTGTTTCATCCTCCAACCACAATCAATCTACAAGGTTGACACCTCAACAATTGGAGGAAAATAGAGCGAAGGGGCTATGTTTAAATTATGACAAGTATAGTAAAGGGCATAAAAGCAATCAGAACAAATTATTCTACATATATTGTGAAGAGGAAGATGATCCAGAACTGGAGCAATCTCAAGAGTTATATCTAGAAGATGCTACTCCAACCATATATTTCCATGCATTAGGCGTAATTAGCACTCCTCAAACTCTCGGGATAGAAGGATATATCAAAACGCAAAAGGTAATAGTGTTTATTGAAAAAGGACATCATAAGAATGAGCTCTTGTTTGAATGTTTACCTCATAATCACACATGAATATATTATCATTTGGAGGATTTTCCCCTTGCGGGGGGTTGTCCTGGTTGGGCCTAATGGAGGTACTGGCACCACAACAACCATTTGATGTTGTTGTTGTGGTAAGGGTTGTGTCAACACAATGGGTCATTGGTTTTTCCCACCACATTGATCCATCATTCGATGAACATCCTCCATAGAAGGGCACTGATGAATGGGATGGTCTCCCTGGAAAATTTTACAAGGGAACTTGAATTTTTGTTTCTCTTTGGTGCATTATCCTGAAGTGTTCTGGTTTGGTGCCGGTCTTGTCCCAAAATTGGCATTTTTATTTTCCTTTTGTTTTTTCTTCTTTCCTTTAGAGTTTGTGGATTGGACTATAAGGACTTCAAAAGTTTTGGAAGGACTAGTAGATTGTTGCTTAGCCTGGCCATCTTTGGGTTGCGAAGTTTGAACGTACATGTTTCCCAATTGTTGGGTAAAATTAATCAATCTAATTAATAAAACCAATCACACCATCGACATGGGCTCCCTGGGGTGGCTATTGGGCCCCAAAATAGCCCCTTTTTGCCTACACCTATCTACACCTTTTTCCCTGTTTTGCCTCACTATTCCCTGATCTAATCAGATATCTTCTGTTATACCTCTATATTTCACAGTGTTGCATCCCCATCACAAAACAAGTTGACGACACTTCTCCCCTACTGTTTTAAACCATCCACAAGAGACAGATGATGAGTCAACCTTGAAGGTGAATCCACCCTGGCAAGTTTTGACCCACCTTAGGCTTTACTCACATACACTACCGCGTATTGCCAGCTTGACAAACCGCGGTACTAGACACTACCGCGTTCTGCTATTTTCCCAAAGCGCGGCAGTGCCGCGTTCTGCAGTCTTTGCAAAACGCGGTACTCTTTTAATAGCTTTTTTCCCTTGGCTCGTGGGATTTTGGATTTTCGAAGATAATGGAAGAATGGGGTCCTTGATTCGATCTCAACTCATCTCCTTCGATTAGAAACCCTGATCCACTTATCTCTCCTTAGATCCACCCATCTCTCTTGTTGGTTAACCTCACCATTCACTATAAAAGAGAGGCATGCCATTGGAAAGGGGGAGGACTCTTGAGAGCACCAAACTTATGGTCTTGCAGCATTGCGGAGATAGCTAGAGGAGAAGACACTTGGAGTTGGAGGATTGGCTTGGACATCAAGCACCTTTTGTAAGTACTCTTCAAGTTGTAATGGAATAACTTGTCTTGTTTTCCCAAATCATTTGTGTTAATCTTGTTTTAATGATATGATTTGTATCTTTCATAGATTTAGATCCTAACTCATGTTTCAGGTTGCTAGAGAATAGTGCATTCTTGTGTTTTGGTTCCATTTTTAACAGGTTCACTTGTGAGGGCTTGGAGCTTGGAGCAAATACCAAAAACGAGCGTTTGGACATAAGGTCAGTTAAACTCCTTCTATTCTCTTCAGCATTTTAATCCTGAGATGTTTGTTAAATCTAGGGATTCAAGGTAGCATTTGTTTTGTTTTGTTCTTAGCCTAGAGTTAGTTAAAGTCTGCTTTAGTCTAAGGGAATTTTGACTTATCCGTAGGGCAGAATTCCACATAACAAGAATGGCGACTCCGCTGGTTTTGATTACTGCTTGATCGGTTCAATTCACAGTCATTTATCTTTGAATTGTGAATTTTTATTGCATTTCAAACCTGCTTGAATCTTGGTCTTTTTTGACCCTTATTCACCCCTCCTCGCAGTTTTTATCTCCCTGTTTAATTACTGAGTCCCCTGGGTCAGCAACAGCCCTGAATATCTTACTTTTTCTTTTCCAGTTGCGCTTTTTCCCTCCCTTGCCACAGTACCGCGCCCTCATAACCACTTCCAGCGTGGTAGTACCGCGCCCTAGTCCTTAGTACCAGAGCGGTACTTACACAGTGCCGCGCTTCATCCAGACTATAGCCCGCGGTAGTGTCTGCAAGTGTTTAATTTTTATTTTTATTTTATCTTTGCTTGGTTTCCTGAGTTCCTCTCTGCCTTAGGTAGTCTTTACTGTTTCCTGTTAGCATTCTGGTTAATTTCCAGTTTGTATGATCTGTTTATTACCTAGTTTGTGAGCTTGATTGATTGATTGAATTAAGTGGCACTTTTGACATATTGGTCATTTTTCAATATTGATTGCATTGACTTGATTTTTTCCCCACAACCAACTCAACACCACTGTCTTCCGTTACTGAATTCTGTAGCTTTTACAGTCATATTGTCATTATCATTTTCAGTAAATTAAAAAGATCATTGGTTGAGAGCAAATTTTGTGGTTTAAATTGAAAAAGTCTAGTGGTATTTTGCATAGGGAAATGAACCATTAATTTTGCCATAGAAATTCTCATTATAGAAGCATTGTAGATTGTAAAATTAGTGCATGGAAAAGAGTGTTTACTTCAGTTTGGCTTTGTTTATAAATCGAAAAGAAAAGAAAAATATTTTACTTTGATTGCTTGTGAAAATTGTTATGCATATTTGATCGAAGAACCTCTATCTTTACCTTAGCTAGATTTCATCGAAGACAAAGGCTTGTTTGTGATTCATTCTCATTTGCATGGTTTGAGTCGTCATAACACCATCAAGTTTCACGTCCACTACCCGATTGAGTAAGGCAGCCACTAAAATTAATCACCCTAATTAAACCAACTTTAACCTCACTTGAGGAAATCAAAAGAATTTGGTAGTTAGGTAGGACACCGGGGATAGGCATCAAAATAATTCCCCCTTGTCACTTTCATCTGAGACATAGTCGTTGTCTTTAGGGAACTAAAATCCTCTAGTACTTATTGACACGGTCACAGCTAGTTTGTGGAGGGGCCTCCTGACTGTTTCCAACTTTCAGGGGTTAAATGGCTGCGAGATTGAGAACCGGACGGACTCTGTGGAATACCGCACTCCACTTAGCCCTAAGGCAACATCGATCGCTGTCTTCTTCGGAAGGCTGAAGTGCCCAAAACCTTTTCCGACGTGTCATGAACGAGGTGGCTTAGTATCTATTCTACTAGGGCTCTTTTACCCAGGATCCCTTTCGGTAGAGGGATATCCTTCTTATATCGGTCTCTCATGTTGTATTGTTCGACTTGGATTTCATCACCTTGCGAAGGATACAGCCTGTTGAGGTCTCCAGCTCTTAGTTAGGAGTTTGCTTGCTATCTCATCTTTGTAGAGGGTCATTTTTTATTTCTAGGGACTGCTTGTTGGCATTCTGGCCAGTTTTGTTGATCAGCTCTCTTATTGAGACACCGGTCTCAGTATAGATTTTAGAGCTTGCTTTTTTTGGCCTGTGAGCCTTGCTTTTTCTAGATCCTCTTTTGCACACTCGGCTGCATTAGAGTTTTTGAGTTCTTTGTTTACGGTACTGCCCCCGATTTTCATTTTCCTGTCATCATGTCAGATCAACCACGAAGATCACGAAGACAACAGGGCCTAAGCCCTCCACCACCACCACCGCCACGGACTTCTGGTCCGCCTCCATCACGCATCCCTGCTCCTCCTGGCCGCGGTGCTGGCCGAGGCAACATTCCACCGCCGATACGTACAACATCTTCAGTTACGCCCGTAACTGCCACACACAGCACAGTCTCAGAATCTATTTCAGCTTCTGCAACCACTAGCATGTCTGAGACTTCCACTGTCATTCCAGATTTATCTGTTACAGTGGACACAGTTACAGCAGCTGAACCTAGCACAACCCAGAGTACTAGACCAGAGGTCATCCTTCTACCGGATGCCCACACTTCCCGTCCATCAGACACTTTTCACGATGATATAGACGGATCTATTGGAACCACAGAAGGGTCCGACCAGGACATACCTGGCTTAATTTCAGTCCCAGGCGGATACGTCGAGATCGTTGAAGATACTCGTCTACCTGACACACCTTTTGAACCTGATTATGGCTTCATTACTTCCCAGACGGAACTTCCACCTGTTATTACTACGTCACCCAGTGTTCATCCTCAGGAGACAAGTTCTTCTAGCAACATACCTCGCACTTTACATCTACCCAACATCCCACCGGGACACGAAATCATGGCTTCCATCCAGTCTAGTATGGTTAGCCTAGCGAACTCTCCGTTAGCATCGGCACAATTTAGACGCAACACAGAGCAAATGCTTTCGACAGCGTCTAGATACCCCCCTGTTTCTCGTCCTTCTGACTATAGGGATCCCAACGTCCCGTCTAGCACAGAATTTCATCACTCCTTTGCAGACGGCTCAGGACCTTCGGACTTTACTATACCTAGGTTCCTGCCGGATCCCCAAAATCTTTTTCAGGACATGAACTCGGACCCAGTTCTCGTTGGTCCTCCTATCATTGAACACGTTATGGACGACGCCGATACGCCTGGGCTAAATTCCCCACATTTGCTGTCATCACCAATGTTTGGTGCACATTCTATGAGGGATAACCCAGTTTTTTCTCCGTCCTCACCTGTCCAATATGGACGACCTCCTCCGCAAATTGGTACTTTTGGCGCCGTTGGCCAATCCATGCTATCATATTTGGCTAGCGGCGGAAGAACACCTAGTCATACTGTTGGATCTTCCGTTTCAACCGGAGGATCACCTTCAGCCACCATTTATACTATTTCAGGAGGTGGACAACCGACTGCAATGGTCCCTAACTCCAACATACAAACCCTCCCTGGTGGGCCATCAACCCAACCAGCTGGGGGACAACCTTTTGTTGGAAACCCCATTGTCAGTCAACAACCTCCAACTGGTGGGCCATCAACCCAACCAGTTGGAGGACAACCTTTTGCTGGAAACCCAGTTTCCAGTCTACAGCCTCCTCATATAGGGCCATCCAACCTAACTGCTGGCGGACAACTTATTGGCTCGATCCAACAAGCTTCCCAACCAGCAGCATCTACTCAGTTTGGTATGTACAATCCACCTGGCAGTGGGCAACCTTATTCCGGTGTTCCAACCGGGCTTTACTCTCAACAACCCCCGTCAGGCATGCTTCCTTCTTGGGATCATCAAATCCCACAGAGTGGGGGGTACTCACTTTTCGGAAACTGGAACCAAGCTGGGGGGCAATCTCAGATTTCCCCCAACTTGAATTCTGGTTTCCCTTACCCTTCGGCTGCTACAACTCCATGGAACCCGTCACTTCAATTTCCACTCGTTCCTCAAGCAGGAACGAGTCTTCCATGGACACCACCGTCGCAGCCACCCCCCAACCATGCTATGGGAAATCCTCCAATTACACAGTATGGTGGCAACATCCCTGGAACACAACAATTCCAAGGAACTTTTCCCCAACAAGGAACAGCAACCATTCCTGGGTATCAACAGCCTCAGGGTACTATACCCACTCAGCAGAACACTCACCAACCGGTTGCCTACAATCAACCGGTTAACCAGATGGCTTACCATCCACAGAATTTCCAGCAGTATCCCGCGGGAAACTCATATGGGTATAACACACAACAGCATGCTATGCAGGGCCCTCCAGGATTCTCTGCACCACATGGTTATTACTCATACCCGCAGACCAACCGGCAACTTCCCTTTTTAGCCACACTTGATCTACCTGATTTGTCGAGGCTTATCAACGATCCTATATGGCACGAACCTCACTGGCCACCTATCCCAGCCAAACTACCATCGGACATTCCCAAGTTCGATGCTAAGCCCGGGGAAGACCCCAAGAACCACGTGATGACCTTCCATCTTTGGTGTTCATCCAACTCCTTGATGGATGATTCCATCCGACTTCGGCTCTTCCAACGTACGCTTACCGGAACGGCAGCAAAATGGTATATCGAGCTGCCACAGCACTCTTTTCGTGATTTCAACACTTTGGCTATGCAGTTTCTGACACATTTCCAGCTTCCCATCCGGTATGAGACTGGAACAGAACTGCTAACTTCACTACGTCAAACCACTTCTACACATATTTCGGATCACATCCATGAGTGGCGAAGACGCCGTAGGCTAATAAAGGCACCTATTCCGGATCAGCTACTTGCTGATTGGTTTACAAAATCCTTTTTGCCTCCCATAGCCAGAGATATTGCTATGCGCGGACCGGTTACAGAAGAACAAGCCATCTCGGCAGCACAATACATGGATTTGGTATATACTCAATCTGGTACTTTACATGAACTTCTGCCACATGCCTCCCGCGTTCACACTGATCCTACAAAGCCTACTACTGAACCACCCATTGATGGTATCGTTGGTTCAGTCAAGGCTCAGCCTGCTACCAACTCGACGGGGCAACAAGCTTCTGCTTCCCCCACTTTTACCCAGGCCGCTTCAAAAGCTTCCACCTCTCCTGCTGTCTCCTCCGAAGTGAATGCAGTCCAATCTACATCACAACCATCCGGAGGAAAGAAGAAAAACAATCGTGGTAAACCCAAGAAGAACCAGCAGGAGAACCCCAAGCCACAACCTACCCAGAACGACCAGAAACCATGTCGGAAAGCTAAGTTTCCCTGCATGATTTGTCAAGATGATCATTATACGCGTGACTGTCCCTACAAGGACGAGGTCCACAAGTTCGTTAAAGGATCCTCTCGCCCGGCAGTGCTAACTAACCCTTTTCCCCAACAGCAACAGCAAATGGTTGCCCAAGAATCCCCACAAGGGGGCAACCTGACCAATCCTTCCCGTGGAGAGACGTCCACAAACCGCGAAATCCTAATGACAAGTAATGAGGAGATTAATATCACCACTCGTTCAAAGACGTATGACAATCCTCCAAGTTCAACCAAACAATCGGAGACAGCCAAAGGCAAATCTCCTGTTGAATATCCGATTCCTATTCCCCCCCCTAATGGTCATCTCCATATCGAGAGACCACTTATGGATACAGTGCTACGCCCACCCAAGGGCACCATACGAAAGGTGACATTCAATCAGAATGCGCGAGCTGCCCAAAACTACAACATTGTTGAAGATTTGGCTCAAGCACCTTGCGCTATGTCAACTCTCGAGGTTCTCCAACACTGCCCCACGCAGCGTAGAACCCTACTTTCAGCACTGGGGGCACTGGACCCAGATACTTCAAACTCCATCATGTTTAACTTGGAGCACGCTAAACCTAGGCTTTCTCACCAGTTAGCCTTCCAGGTGCATACGAAAATCCGTGGAAATGTTATCCACCGCACTGTGTTAGATGAGGGTGCTTCCACGTCGATTATGTCTTTGAACTGCTGGAGAGCCCTCGGCTCACCTGAGGTCACAACTTCTCCCACTACTCTTAGAGCGTTTGATGGACATGGTTTTCAACCATATGGACTCATCCCCTCAATCGGTGTTGAACTGGGGGGCAAAACAGTATCCGTACACATCGAAGTCGTAGATGCACCTTTGGATTACAACCTCCTACTTGGTCGGAACTGGTTCTATGCCATGACTGCCATAGCATCTACAGTCTTCCGGATTGTACAATTTCCTCATGAAGGGAAAATTGTCACTATTGATCAATTGGATTACTGTATCCCATACTCCCATCCGAACTCCACCAATACCGTTCCGTTATTGGATCAACCTCGGTACCGGTTCCAAGACATAGGTGTTGGTCTCATGAAGGATTCATCCCTCATTGGAGTTTTTCCAGAGCTGGGAACCCATCTTCAACCAGTCAACATGATTTCTTCGCATGTCACCCCTTCCGACGATTCATGGGTGATCCCGAGTCCTACTCAGATCCAAGGCTATGGCAATTCCATGCCTTTGAACAGAAACATTGCAGCGTATGACGCGATCCAATCAGCCACAGATTGGGTCGACTGTTCTACTGATCACACAGTGGCACAGCTCTCGACTGAAACTCATACACACCCACCATTGTTTGATCCTCTCAACTTGATTTTTCCCACTGACGAATCAATCATAGAGGTTATGTGCGGTGATGAGCCACCATGGGGAGATTTTCATCATCGATCTTCATTCCCCACCATTCAGTCACTTGAGCCTGACACCAAATCCAGTGCTTCACTTGGGATGGTTCAAACCAAGTTCCCCACTTCCCTCGACGAAGTATTTTCTGAAGGCAACTTGGCCAATCTTATGGCAACCACTCCCATCGACATTTCAGTAAAGCCTGGTATCGTGGAAAATGTACACATTGGCAAAACATGTACTCCTCTCGAGACGGAGTTCTATAATGCCTACTTTAAAACTTTCCGCGATGTTTTCGCTTGGAGTTATGAAGAGATGCCAGGAATCGATCCATCGATTGTGGTCCACGAAATTCCAACTTTCCCTGGCGCCCGACCTGTTCGGCAAAAGCTTCGACCCGTTCATCCTCGTAAGGCAGCCGCCATTAAAGCAGAAGTTGAAAAACTTTTGCGTGCTGGTTTTATATATCCTGTCCCATTGACAAAATGGGTATCCAACATCGTCCCTGTAGCCAAGAAACAGGGAACGATCAGAGTCTGTGTTGATTACCGTGATTTGAAGAAAGCTTGTCCCAAGGACAACTACCCAACTCCGCTTATTGACCAGATCATCGATAACTGTGCCGGAAGTGTTATTTTTTCATTTATGGATGGCTTTTACGGCTATAATCAGATCGATATCCTCCCAGCCGACCAGCACAAAACGGCCTTTATCTGCCCTTGGGGGATCTTTGCATATCGGAAGTTACCTTTTGGCCTCAAAAATGCCGGGGCAACTTTCCAACGGGCGATGTCCTACGCATTTCATGACATCAAACATATCGTAGAGCCATATCTTGATGACCTTCCCGCTCATTCTCGAACTCGGGAAGAACATCCAGATCACTTGAGTGCCATTTTCGAAAGGTGTCGGCGCTACAATATACGTTTGAACCTGCATAAGTGCGTCTTCTGTGTAGAAGCCGGAAAACTGTTGGGATTCATAGTCTCCAAAGACGGGATACGTCTAGATCCCGCAAAGGTAGCAGCTATCATAGCCCTGCCTTCACCTACCAATATTCCATAACTTCAATGTTTGCAAGGGCATGCAAACTTTCTACGCCGTTTTATCTGTAATATGTCCGAGATAACAAAAGGCTACATGCGGCTTCTCAAGAAGAATGTTCCCTTCATATGGGATGATGAAGCCCAACGCTCCTTTGATAATTTAAAGGCAGCCTTAACCAAAGATCCTGTGATTCAACCCCCCAATTACACACAGGACTACATCCTTTATCTCGCAGCCTCGATTTCCACCATTGGTATGGTGTTAGTCCAGGAAGACCACAACGGCATAGAACATGTGGTGTACTATCTCAGCAAGAGTCTTCTCGACTCTGAAACTCGCTACTCACATGTTGAAAAGCTGGCTCTGGCAACAGTATTTGTTGTCCAGAGATTCCGTCACTACATCTTACTCCGTCGGACCACCATTATCGCCGATTTCAATCCAATGTACTATATCCTCACACGAAAAGTGCTTGGGGGCAAGTACTCCCGTTGGATTGTCATCCTTCAAGAGTTTGACTTGGAATTTGTTAAAGCCAAGTCTAAGAAATCTCTGGTCTTCGCTGAGTTAATTTGTCACCTGCCCCGTGCTACCGAGCAATCCGAGCCCATTGATTCTCTTCCCGACGAATCATTGTTCCTCATTAGCACATCTGATCCATGGTATGGGGATATTCTCTTATATCTCCAAACCCAACGCTTCCGTCCCGATCTCACCCGCGATGAACAACGACGTATCAGACATCACGCAAAATATTACCTTATAGTGAACGATACTTTGTATCGACGTGGTGTCGACACTGTCCTTCGACGCTGTTTGACCTTAGACGAGGCGAAACGCGTTCTCAATGACTGCCACGCTGGAGCATGTGGTGGTCATCTCTCTGGGATGGCTACGGCCCAGAAAATACTGCGAGCGGGATACTTCTGGCCCTCGATTTTCAAAGACTGCATTGAAACAGTCAAGAAGTGTCCGCCATGTCAATTCTTTCATAGCAAAGCACGCTCGCATCCTGCTCCACTCCATCCTGTCATTGCTGTCGGCCCCTTCTCCAAATGGGGCATCGATTTCATGCACTGTAAGCCCACTTCAGCCGGGGGGCATAGCTATGTCATAGTAGCTGTCGACTATTTTACAAAATGGGCAGAAGCGATGCCTACGTATGCTAAAGACGGAAAAACAGCAGCGCAGTTCATATTCAATCATATTATAGCTAGATTCGGTGTCCCACAGTCCATTGTGACCGATCATGGTTCCCATTTTAGGAACCATATGATCGAAGAACTAAGTGCCAAATTGGGTTTTCGCCACGAAAACTCAACCCCGTATTCCCACAAGCTAATGGCCAAGTTGAAGCCATTAATAAAATCCTGAAAAGAATGATTCAGCGCACTGTGGGTACCCAAAAATCCAATTGGCACTCAGCTCTGTTCTCAGCACTGTGGGCATACCGAACCTCAGTGAAAAGTGCTACTGGGTTTACACCATTTCAATTGGTGTACGGCCTGGAAGCCATTCTCCCGATTGAATGTGAAATTCCATCACTCAAGATAGCCATAGAGCTACTTCCACACACTACTTCCGAAGAAGAACGGTTTCTATACCTAGCCAAGCTAGATGAAACCCACCGCGACGCCGCTTTGGCTAATGAAGCTCACAAAAAACGCGTCAAAGCTCAATACGACAAATCCGTTCAACCTCGGATCTTCAATGAGGGTGACCTCGTACTTACATATGATCAGATGCATGATAAGCTTGGAAAAGGTAAACTTGAATCTATGTGGTACGGCCCCTTCATTGTAAAACGTGTCTTAGAAAAAGGAGCCTATGAACTAATCGATTGTGATGGTACGCCATTGGCACGGCCCCGCAACGGGTTATACCTCAAGCGTTTCTACGCGTGAGATTACCCTACGCGGGTTACTTCTTGTACATAATGTACTTAGTTTGCTTTTTGCTTTCTTTTTAGTATGCGCGTGAACCTCATATATCTGCTCTTACTTTGACTCGTGCCTTATGCGCAGATGTCTACCTACTTTGGATTCGCCGACGGTGCAAGCCGACATACCCGGAATCTCACTTCCGCAGCATGGGTGATCTATTCCCCCACTGGCGAGTTGATTTCTTCAGGAGCCAATTGTTTAGGTCCCGCAACCAACAATATCGCAGAGTACCATGCGGTCATTGGTCTCTTGACAGAGGTTGCCTCACTCGGGATTGACTCCTTATCGGTCTTTTTAGACTCCCAACTCGTGGTTTCTCATCTAAACCGTGTTTACACAGTTCGCGATCCTACATTACTTCGTTTATTTCGAAGAGTACGCCTCTTGGAACGGTCATTTGATTTTATTACATATCAACACATACCGAGAGAATTCAATTGTATTGCCGATTCATTGGCTAATTACATTTTGGATTGGCATCTTGCCCATACATAAACACATCATAAAAAATAAAATGCACAAGTCATTGTAAATATTTAGATCATAAATAGGTCCATATCATTGTATTTATAAAAGTGTTTTTTCTAAAATACATAAAGTTTGTGTCAAAGACAAAATTGGGGATTAAATCCCATATACAAAAATTGGCCCTCAAAGCCTACATATCGTGTACATGCCGCAAAAAGATCGAAAGACTATCTATGGAGATCTAGGAGACCTATCATGTCCCTCATCGGACTCCTCCCGCTGCTGGTGGTAACACATCACAGCTCGAACCACCTTGCGAAGAAGTCGACTGATACGACCAGATACACCTACAGTATGACGCTGGAGGTGGTAAGGGACGTCATCCATCTGCATAGCAGGGATACCATGAGTCAATCCCTGCAGATTCCTCTCAATGTCCCGGACACCTCCTGCCTCGTCTTCATCTTCTTCTTCGACAGGATCAGCTGGACGATCGACACCACCACGACGTAGTGGAGAGTATCCAGCTAGCCTCTGTGGTCCACGGTCTGCAACATGCATGCGAATATACATTAGGCGTCTTTTACACATTCTAAAAAAGCAATAAAAATTAAATATCCAAAAAGAAAAAATACATATCCATGAAGGTCATACCAGAGTTGTCCCAGTCATCATCTTCTGGCAAAGCCAAGTCGATATCCTCACGGAAATCTACCCCTGAATAGGGATAGTCGTCAATCATGACTATCTGCTCCTCTAGCCAAGAGAAAAAGTCCTCTCCAAAGGCTAGCCGCTGAGGTCCCCCGAGGCGTCCAGCGTAGTCGCTCCATTGAGCCATCCATGGCTCAGTAGGTGGACGAGGATGCATAGATATCTGTGGACGCAGTAATGGCACCCTTGCCAGAAAGAAAGTGACCAGGATGCTCCCATAGCCAAACTGGGTATTTTTCCCAGTTCTACATTTGTGCACCTGTTCCTTCATGTTGGACAACACTGCCTCACACCAGTTGAAAACTGTTCCTCCCATGCACTCTGCTGCGAGATTCACCTGTGTGCGGGATGCCTGATGTGGGCTCACACTTCCTGCTGCACATGTAATAGTGAATAGCAAGGTTTTAAAAGGAAGATTTGTGACCTCTTTTATGGCCACTTTCCCACTTTTCTTACTCGAACCTGCCTGGCAGTATCGAGCAATCAAATCATCCGTGCTTGATTCTGAAGCGGTGTACCCGGTAAAGTTCGGCCGGGCCCCTCTTTTCGAGAGGCCCATGAGGAAGTAGATGTCTTCGAGTTGGATTTCAAGCACATGCTCTCCCACTCGGAAAGCTCGGATATCGGGGTCCCACAGTTGAACAAGGTGAGTAAGGAGCTTAGGTTGTTGGCGGATCCCTTTGGTCTTGAAAAACTTTAGCAAACCACATTCTCGCAATGCGGTCACGGTTGGTAAGTCATTTTCGGCTGCAAAATCATCCGCTTCGTGCTCTCTCTCTTTCCAACTCACCATTTTGCTCCAAATAAGTTGCAAATCCCTGCAAAAAGGCAAACAAAGCAATTAGTAACTATTTAACAACTTACTTCCAGCAAAAAATTGGAGAAAATTTAATTTTTTGAACTTAAATTTCGCACGTGCCGCGCCTGGAGGACACCCTATCGCGCGGCAGTCCACAGTGCCGCGCCTCATTTTGGGGTTACAGCGCGGCACTGTTCAACAATACCGCGCCTTTCGATAGGGACCCCGCGCGGTAGTACGGTGAGCGATTCTTGCCCAAAAGGGCTTGCCAAAAAATTAATTTTTTCCCGGTGAAAACAAAAATTTCTTGCATGAAATGAAAGAGGGGCTCAAGCACTCTTACCTGGCGCAGACGGCGGTCGAAGTAGTGTCCCAGAACTCTCGGTATCGATCCTTGAAATTTTGCTCCAAAATGGGTAAAAATGTCTCCTTTGGGTAAAAAACACAAATGAATAGTAATTTCTATTTTTACCATGCCTTATATAGCATTTTTTTTCACATTTTTTAATTGATTAATTAATTACTATTTCAAATAAATAAACCCTTTGTTCACATTGCTAATGTCCAGTTGTTGAGCATTTATTGACAGGATCTGCGGTAGATACAGGATGCATTCATACCGGTGTTTATTCGTAATTTGACCTTCATATTGAGCCCAATTTATCTTTTTCGTGCTCTGGATTTAAAACTTGAAAAAGATTCCAAGCGCTTTCACACCTGTGTCGTGCTTGTCAAACGCAAGTAAACGGTGTCGAGTACGGTCAGCTTTACTCATGCTCGTTAAACGATGAGGAAAGTATTATCGTGGTTGTATTTTATTTTTTTTCCGGACCAGAATAATTTAAAATTACGAAAAAGACCATAGGAGTCCATAGTTAAGCTCTTTTCAGACTCCTTAAAATTGAAAAGATTGCCAAGTGATCTTGACTCTTTCACACTTGTAAAAGTATTTGAAAGGTCGTCTATTCGGTGATAGGTTACCCCTTTTTCGGCCCGTCTAGACTATTTTACGAGAAAGGTATACCTCAGTCCATCTCGGCTGGGAGAGTTCTCTCGGGAATTGTTTTACACTTTTTCGGGATCGAGAGACTAAATTTTACGAAAAAGTACATTATGGAGCTTCCTTTAAGTTTTTCAGGCTCTCTAAATATGAAAAACTACCGAGTTTTCCTTCCTTGGACTCGTTAAAATATTAACATTGAAGGACCCACGTTGGGACGAACCCCTCCTTTCTCAGGTTCGTAAAACATGTGAGATTGGACTCATCCACAAGATGAGCTACACCGAGCATCTGTTATCCTCTTCAAGCTCGTAAAACAAGAAAGAGGTACTCGTCCATCATGTCGGGGGAATATGGGGGAACAAGTCAAGTTTATCTATGGCAGCATTGTCAGTCGTTACCTTTGAACATGGCATGTGTCTATCTCTTGTCTATATTTGGGTATCCGTCTTTCATTGAGTCATAGTCATCATCATGGGTCGTCTCCCTGGCCACGAGTCCGCTCATCCGGTGTCTATCCTCTATTTATCAATAATCCCTGCTGCCAAGTCTTGTTACATGCCGTTATATGTTCAAAGGGTTGCATTGTATCGAGTCATTCATTGTGTCAGGCCTCCGCTGTGTCAGTACATACTCCATTACTTCATCATCCTATCATATGTGCCGATTTCGTGTCGATGATGTGGGAATCATTATGGCCCACCTTCGACGAGTCTATTCCTGTCGACACCAAATCACTATCCGGGAATTAGACTTAGAGATCAACCATTAGTACCTTGGTACCTGCATGCCTCAATGGCAGGTTTCCTCGCGTTTGACAGTAGGTTCACATCATTGACCTGTGATCAAGCGATCTCTCGGATGCTCGACATCAACTCATTCATTCGCATTTCGTTGAGATGTACTACTAATACCTTGGGAATCATTGTCATTATTGGTGATCTCCCTCGCATTTGTTAACGGTCCATGTCATTGACCGGTAATCAAATGGTTTCTTCCATGTTCGACTTCAACACCTTGTAATCACATGGTTAGATTCGTATCTTTATGCGATCGGGTAGAAGACCCTGGACGCATCACTGTGTCTCGACTACGTCCAGGCTGCGATGGAGATGTCTCTTGTATTGTCACACATATCCACTTATTGTATTGGTCGTGGCTGTGTCATTATTGTCTCATGGATATACGATTGTTCATAGTAGCCATGATCTGTCCACAGTTTACATTATCTCAGTACTCATGGATCTGCAATGTATTGGTCGGCAGCCATGCTTTGAGTCATATGTTTCCGAGCATGGGAATGCCCGCCTCGGTGGTATATCTAACACTTTGTTTCTATTTCAGCTCCGTGTCGCTCTCCTCGATGCTATCTCTGCACATTATATTCGTAAAGTCTTTCGGCCATCACTCCCTTCTGACCTCACACTTTAGGGGGCATCTGTTATACCTCTATATTTCACAGTGTCGCATCCCCATCACAAAACAAGTTGACGACACTTCTCCCCTACTGTTTTAAACCATCCACAAGAGACAGATGATGAGTCAACCTTGAAGGTGAATCCACCCTGGCAAGTTTTGACCCACCTTAGGCTTTACTCACATACACTACCGCGTATTGCCAGCTTGACAAACCGTGGTACTAGACACTACCGCGTTCTGCTATTTTCCCAAAGCGCGGCAGTGCCGCGTTCTGCAGTCTTTGCAAAACGCGGTACTCTTTTAATAGCTTTTTTCCCTTGGCTCGTGGGATTTTGGATTTTCGAAGATAATGGAATATTGGGGTCCTTGATTCGATCTCAACTCATCTCCTTCGATTAGAAACCCTGATCCACTTATCTCTCCTTAGATCCACCCATCTCTCTTGTTGGTTAACCTCACCATTCACTATAAAAGAGAGGCATGCCATTGGAAAGGGGGAGGACTCTTGAGAGCACCAAACTTATGGTCTTGCAGCATTGCGGAGATAGCTAGAGGAGAAGACACTTGGAGTTGGAGGATTGGCTTGGACATCAAGCACCTTTTGTAAGTACTCTTCAAGTTGTAATGGAATAACTTGTCTTGTTTTCCCAAATCATTTGTGTTAATCTTGTTTTAATGATATGATTTGTATCTTTCATAGATTTAGATCCTAACTCATGTTTCAGGTTGCTAGAGAATAGTGCATTCTTGTGTTTTGGTTCCATTTTTAACAGGTTCACTTGTGAGGGCTTGGAGCTTGGAGCAAATACCAAAAACGAGCGTTTGGACATAAGGTCAGTTAAACTCCTTCTATTCTCTTCAGCATTTTAATCCTGAGATGTTTGTTAAATCTAGGGATTCAAGGTAGCATTTGTTTTTTTTTGTTCTTAGCCTAGAGTTAGTTAAAGTCTGCTTTAGTCTAAGGGAATTTTGACTTATCCGTAGGGCAGAATTCCACATAACATCTTCCCAAGCATGGATTACAACAGGTATAATCTATTATTGTTTTATTTCATTAATGCCTGATTTTTTATGGTTTTGGACTTTATCTTTTAAGTTATGCTAATCTGGATCGATTTAACAAAGATAGTTCAGAAGCCTTGAGAAGACCGCAGGTATAGCAGCTTCCTAACCTTTGGAGAAGAGGCATACGTGGTGCCAATTGTCCCCTCTTGAGTTCAGTTCCACATATTGTTGCAACGGTTCAAGTGTTCCTCCACATGGTCAGCTGTGACTGGGCCACAACAGAGCATTCGAGTATCATCAATCAGCTAGAATCTACTCCAGTCTGCTAAGAGCATGTAACAGCTCAGGCCTAAATGCAACAATTTCATTTAATTTCACTTATGGTCATAACTGTTCGATTGTAAATCGGTAGCCTGAAGATCATAGATCTTCATGGATGCCCGATATTTGGTGAAACAAATTCATGTCATCAAGATATAAATGTAAAGAGGCGTTCTGAGATTGGGGTTGGAGAATTTGTAATTGTATAAGCTGAAACAGAGAGCTTTAATGGTGATTCATCATTCTTAATACAAGGAGCAGAGTTTCTTATATCTTGGTGTTTTAATTTGTGTTAGTTCACGACATCTCTGTTAGAAGTCCAGGGCCCGCCTTCTCACAGAGATAGCCGAATTAAGTATATAGATTAGTTTATTTCCTGTTGTGTGGTATGGATTTGCAGTAGGTACATTTTATAGATTAGCTGCAACAGTAATCATTGATAATTGCATTCTCCTTTGGTATTTAATGGCTGCATTCTGGATAGTTGTAACTGCATGGTGTGACAGTCGACCGTGTAGGTTAGTTTCTTTATGCAAGTATTTTAGTTAGTTGTTACAGTCAAGCTCAGATCTGATTTCTTTTAGTCTTTTATATTTTCTAGTATTTCCAATTTAGTCAAATTATGGTCCAAGTTTAATTCTAGTTCTTTGTTGTTGTTTATCTTTCTTAGAGATCATTAGGTTAGACACGTTATGAGTGAGTTATAGTAGTTGTTATTTGAATTAGATCAGTTTTGATTGAGTACTGTAGTTTGATATCTTGAGGATTTAACTTCTTGCAAAAGTAAGTCTAGTTTATTTATTCATAGATCAGTAACTGTTGGATTGATATTTGTAGGAAGGTAATGGTACTTGAATTCTTAGATGGATAAATTAGATTAGTTTTAGCTATGAGATGAGTTTGACTTAGCAGATAGGTAGGATAATTTATCTCCATTTATTCAATCAACTACTTGAAATGTTTATGCATAGACTGTGCTAATTACTATTGAAATAAAAGACTTCCTTGGGTTGACAATTCATATTGAGCATCATGTGTGTTATTTGTAATTAATTGGCATATAGGGTGACCAACATTTTGGCGCAGTTGTCGAGGATGGTAATTGATAGACATAGATAGTGGTTGATTTATTGATTTCATTTTAGTTCTGATTATCTAAATCATGCATGAATACAAGAAAAACAAATCGGGAACCCCCTCAAAATACTAACATTGTGGGTGGACGAGGTTGTGGTCGAAATCAAGGTCTAGGAAGACATACATATATTGATGAAATAATTGCTAGAGCTTATTCTTCTACCAAAATACCACGAGCATCTCCAAGAAGGGGAAATTATGTTCTCCCTAATCTTAACACTTCTCAATCAACTTTGGAGAACACAATGGGACCTTCAACTCCCATTCCAGAGAAGAAACCTCCTGAATACAAAGGAAGTGTTGTGGGTGCACCGGATAGAGAGGATATCTATCATATTAATGGGCACAGAGTTACCAAAGAGGAGTGGTTGGAATATCGCCAAGAGAAAGAAGAAGAAAGAAGGCGAGAGGAAGAAAGGAGGAGAGCAGAAGAAGCAAGGGAAGAGGAAGAAAGAGCAAAGGAAGCACTGAAATTTTGGAGCAACATGAATAATGGAGAACATGAAGGAAACAATGAGCGTCACAATAACAATGGGGAGGAGGTGGAATATAATCAGCCTGGTGACACTATGGTCACACTCGAATTCCCTATTCTCCAAACACCAGGGGCAGCTCCTATGAAGAATATTTCACCCTCTATTCTCCCAAATTTTCATGGTAAGTCTTCTGAAGATCCAGATGAATTCCTTTTTGAGTTCGATATCCTATGTCACAATTACGATTACACCTCCAGTGCGCAGAAACTAATATTATTTCCAGCCACCCTGCAAGGAAATGCTCTGCGTTGGTTTATGAGTTTGGGTCGTGAGACCATTGCTACTTGGGATTAGATTAAAAAAACCTTCCTTTCCAAATATCAAGAATACTGTAGAACCAGAGATAGGAAGGAGGAGTTGTTTAAAATGGTTCAGAAGGAAGAAGAGAGATTGGAAGATTTTGTTGAAAGGTTGTTGTATAATTTACAGAGGTCTGGTCATATTGAGATTGGAAAAGATGTACTCAAGATTATCTTACTACGGGGAATTAGAGAAGATTGCCTTGATATGTTGAATTTGTTGGTGAAGGGGGATATCTCAAAGGAACCCTTTGAGAAGATTGTTGAATTATGTCGAAGGTATTCAAGGGGGTCCTCTAGAACCAACAATCGGGACAATGAACGAGATCGAGATGTCTTCACTAGGACACAGAAATCAGCTAGTGGAGGAGCCACTCAAGCAGAAATATGAAACCTTATGGAGAAATTTAAAAAAGATATGATGAGCTCCATTTCCTCAGAATTGGATGTCTTGAGGGAAAACCAGAGGCGGGCAATAGAATATCTAACACTTGGCGTATTATGTCCCAAATGCAGAAAGAAGCACCCACTGAAAGAATGTCTGCTTGACAAGGTAGAGGTATGTCGGATATGTGAATTGGATCATGATACCAAGGAATTTCCTTCATTACCCAAATTCAAAGTATTCTTGCAGGCATCTACTTCAAATGTGGAACAAGCCTATTTTATTGCTCGGAAGAAGCCTTGGAAGCCTCGAAATCAAGGTATGAATTCAGATCCATCACCTTTTCGGAATAATATGAATGGTATGAATAATATGAATACACAATTCCCTTCACATTATTCTAACAACCAATGGCATCCATCTCAAAATTCAATGAAAAATCCTAACCCCTAGATGCCATGGGCACAACAATCAAACCAGCAAGCTCCCTGGTCTCCCAATTGGAGAAATTCCTACCCAGGAAACAATTTTCCCCATCGCCAAACTCCTTACCAACAATATCCTCCTCAACAATACCCTCTCCAACAGTATCAGCAGCCCTAGTTGCAACTCCCAAACAATGTCACACCTATGAATGCACCACTACGACCACAGCTACCTACACAACCTAACCCCAACCCGAATAATAAAGCAGTTCATCCATTTGAGACTGCCAACATGCCTGCTTATTACATTTCCCAAATTCCCTGCAAGGACATACATTTACGATCAGGGAGGGTAGTGGAACCTATCGTCATTGAGGATGTTCCATCCTCAGTGACTGAAGCTAGAGTGAATCAGCAATTCGAGAGTACAGTCAACTCAGCAATCCCCATCATTGAGGATGTTGAAATTCCTGCTGAAACTCAGGAAGAAACACACAATTAATCACAGCCTACACAACTGATAAGAGAACCACCATATCCTGAACGATTGGCCCTACAAAAGGCAGTGGAACAACCTCGGTTCAATCTCCTAGGAGAGTTGAAGAATTTATATGTCAGAATTCCACTGTTACAATCCCTCCATGATGTGCCCATCTATGCCAAGACCATTAGAGACCTATGTGTAAAAAAACCAAGACAAAAGCCTAGGGATTCTCCCACTGTCCATGTATTGGGAAAACTTTATGAATTAATAATTTGGAAGACTCCTGTGGATAAATATGATGATCCTGGAAACCCTATTGTTACAGTACACATAGGACACACTCAGATACCGAATGTCTTGGTAGATTTAGGCACAACTATCAATGTTATGACCATCGAAACTGTGAAGAAACTTGGACTCACTAATCTTCGGCCAACCCCTACCATATTGGAACTTGCTGACAGGTCAACAATCAAGCCTGAGGGAATCCTGGACGACCTGGTAGTCTCTGTCGATTCGTGGGAATACCCTGCGGACTTCTTGGTTTTACAACCGAAGTCACAGCTGCGGTGATACTCGCTGATCCTGGGAAGACCTTGGTTAGCCACAGCAAATGCGTGCATCGACTGTCGATCGGGGTCCATGACCATCTCAGATGGGACTGACTTTAAAATCCTGACTCTGTACCCACCCTCCCAACCAATCTTGGAAGCTGAAACTCTACTTTGGTGGATCTAGAGGAAGAAGAAGGCATTCAACCACTGTTGACGATAGGGAGAACCTTAACTTTTAAAGATGAAACAGAGGACGATACCATTAACAGATTCATCTGTGAGCCTACATCTGTCACTAAACATATCTACCAAATTCTGAAAAGTACCTTAGATGAAACAAAGCAAGAAAATCTAACAGAAGAGACTCTAGTTAGTGATGCCAACACAATTCCAGTACTCAACAATTCGAAAAGCATTCCAGTGGAAATTGAGCCAGGAACCCGAATCTTGCGCCCAATGAGTTGGAACGCCTAATCACTCTGCTAAAAAAACATAAGTGAGCTTTCATATGGGAATACACAGAGATGAAGGGTATCCCCTCTAATCTGTGTACCCACCATATTTACATCAAAAGCAACTCCAGGCCAGTGTGCCAACCACAACGAAGGATGAACCCGAATTTAAGGGACATAGTGAAGGAAGAAATCCAAAAACTTTTGGAAGCACGATTTATATACCTAATTTCAGACAGGGAGTGGTTTTCTCCACTCGTGATCGTGCCAAAAAAGAATGGGAAATGGAGAGTCTGTGTAGACTACAGGGAATTGAATAAAGCAACGCAGAAAGACCACTTTCACCTACCCTTTATCAATCAAGTTCTTGACACTTTGTCTGGAAAGAAGTATTTTCCTTTCTGGATGGATTCAGTGGTTATAACCAGATCCAGATTGCTCCAGAAGACCAAGACAAAACCACCTTCACCTATCCCTGGGGCACTTTTTCATACAGGGTACTTCCTTTTGGGTTGTGTAATGCACCGGCCACATTTCAGAGAGCAGTGATTGGGATATTTTCAGAGATGGTAAACAACTGCATGGAAATTTTTATGGATGACTTTACTCCATATGGTAGTGATTTTGAGGAAGCATTGAAAAATTTAGAAAAGGTTTTGGAACGTTGTGAACAAAGCCAGTTATCTTTGAGCATTGAAAAGTGCCATATGGTGATGAGTGAGGGCATAGTTCTGGGGCACTTCATCTCTGTTAGTGGTATCCAGGTAGACCCATCCCAAATTAAGGTAATTGAAAACATACCCAATCCTGGAACACAAAAAGAGGTACGTAGATTCTTAGGGCATGCTGGTTACTATAGAAGATTTATAGAAAAATTTCAAAACTAGCTTCTCCTTTATTCAGTTTGTTGATGAAGGATGTACAGTTTGATTGGACTGATGCATGCCAAACAACATTCACTGAACTAAAGAAAAGGCTCTCTACTGCACCTATCTTGAGAGGACACAATTGGACTCTACCTTTTCATATCTCCTCAGATGCTTCAGACACTGCCATTGGAGCAGTTTTAGGACAGCAGGAAGGTCATGCTCCATATGCAATTTATTACATCAGTAAAAATATGGCCCCTACTGAACTGAACTACATTGTCACAGAGAAAGAGTTCCTTGTCATTATTTATGCAATCAATAAATTTAGACACTACATTACTAGATATTCCACTTTTGTGCACACTGACCACTCAACCATCAAGTACTTAATGAACAACCTATTACCAATGCTAGAGTAACTAGATGGTTGTTACTGTTACAAGAATTTGACATTACAATTATTGACAGACCAGGAAAGGAAAATGTTGTTGCTGACTTTTTATCTCGACTTACTAATAATGATGACAATCTACCAGTCGAATATTCCTTCCCTGATGAACAATTGTTTGTAGTTTCAGCTTATTCCCCATGGTATGCAGATGTTTCTAACTATTTGGCTACAGGAAATCTTCCAGCACATCTATCAAAGAGAGAAAAAAGAAAGACCATACAGCAGAGTGCTAAATACTCTTGGATAGATGGAAAGCTCTTCTACACAGGTCCAGACTTGGAAATCAGAATATGTGTAAGAGAGGATGAAATTTACAATATCTTGAAGGCTTGCCATGATGGGCCCTGTGGGGGACATTTTGCTGATAAAAGGACAGGTCATAAAGCATTGAGGATGGTTTATTTATGGCCAACATTATTCAGGGATGCAAAAAGATATGTTCAGGCTTGTGACAGCTACCAAAGAATGGGCCAGCTAAATAGACTAGATGAAATGCCTCTTCATCCACAACTTGTGGTTGAACCTTTTGATAGATGGGCTCTCGATTTTGTAGGGCCTATCAACCCTCCATCGAATTAGAAAGTTTACATCTTGGTTTGCACAGATTGCATGACCAAATGGGTGGAATTTGTAGCCTTGGTCAAGGCCAACGATCAGGTTGTAATTGATTTCTTATACGAAGATATTTTTACTCGGTTTAGAGTACCCAAGGAAATCGTTACAAATGGTGGACCACAGTTTGTGTCTCATAAATTTGAATCCCTATTACAGAAGTATCATATTCAACAGAAAGTAACCTCACCATTTCACCCACAAGCTAATGACCAAGTGGAAAGCACAAATAAGGTAATTGAGGCTATTTTGACAAAAATGGTGAAGAGCCACCGTAGAGATTGGGATGAAATACTGCCAGAGGCACTATGGGATTATTACACCACATGGCGCAACACTACTAGTTTTTCCCCATATGAATTGGTGTACAGAAAAAATATTGTCTTCCCGATTGAATTTGAAATCAGAACTTTGAAGACAGCCATAGAAGCAAACCTTGATTTAACAGAAGCTCAGAGGAACCGTTTGAATCAGCTAAATGAGTTGGATGAGAAGCGTACAGCTGCATTTCATCATACAGCATTGATCCAACAGCAGCGCTCCAAGTGGCATGACAAATTTATAAATAATAAATTATTATGTGAAGGAGACTA
This sequence comes from Larix kaempferi, assembly GCA_027924585.1. Classification (NCBI taxonomy): domain Eukaryota; kingdom Viridiplantae; phylum Streptophyta; class Pinopsida; order Pinales; family Pinaceae; genus Larix; species Larix kaempferi. The sequence goes on from BSBM01000264.1 coordinate 11,174,346, forward strand.
GGCTCTGTTGTATGACTCATGGTTTAAGAGGGATTTCAAAGGCAAACTACGTACAAGATGGCTAGGACCCTACCAGATAGCCAAATTCTTTGACAATGGAACAGTTCGGTTGATCACCATCAATGAAAACAAAACACATTATTTTCCAATGGTCATCGGCGACTGTATCATAAACCAATTTCAAGGGATGCATTTCTTTCACATGTCACATCTAATCCAGGTTACCAATTGATTCAGGAGCAAGGAATTTTCCCTGTCCTTGATAATTCTTAAAAGGCTGCTACAATTCTGTATACATTTTTCTGTATATAAATAAATCATTATTTTTCTTTTATTTGATTTTATTTTTCAGCTTTGATGGGTTTTTGTTTTTTTTTAAGAACTCTAAATAGGTTTATGTGTGGAATATCACTCGAATGGAAGCAGTCGCAACTCGGTCCAAGCGATTGTGGGATTCTGGCTTATCCTCCTTTCTGTGAATAACTCCTTGTAAGAAAATAATGTTGCAGCAATAATTACTCAGCCAAAAGCAATGCTCATTTCTTCTCTTTTTGCCGCACCTGCAACACTGCTAAATCCCGCCCAATTCTCTTTTTCTTGCAGCTGTGACTCTGCCAAAGTTGCCTATCTTTCCCATTTTGCGCAGCTGCAACATCGCTAAATATGGCTTATTTTTCTTTCCCGCGGCTGCAACACTGCTAAATCCTGCCCAATTCTCTTTTTCGCGCAGTTGCGACTCCGCCAAAGTTTCCTATCTTTCCCATTTTGCGCAGCTGCAACACCGCTAACTATGGCTTATTTCTCTTTCCCGCAGTTGCAACACCGCTAAAGTTGTCTATTTCTCCTATTTTTAGCAGCTGAGACTCCGCCAAAGTTTCCTATCCTTCCTGTTCTACACAGCTGCAACACCGCTAAAGTTGTCTATTTCCCCTATCTTTAGCAGCGACGACTCCACTAATTCCTTATTGAAATCTTGTTATATCTTTGCTCACCAGTATTAGCGAATTCCATCCTCCACAAAGAACATTAAAAAAATACTACCTGTTTTCCATGTATTCTTATGATTTATGCCAACGTGGATGTACTTTATTTGCTAGTCGACAACGGCCAGCTCGTGGACGCATGTGCAAATTTATGACCCTATCAGCGATGTGACCGTGAGAAGGCGCCACCTTGCAAAAAGACGGTTTGGCATTACATTTGAAGGTACGAGTCTTAATCATAAACGTAATTAGGCATGACTTAATGCAGTAAGCAATAATGAATATACTTTGTCGTTACTCCATGTCAGTCATCCGTAGCCAATCAGCTAAGACGGAAAACACGTCTGATTCATCATTCATTCTTGGTTTATGACCGTCATTCTACCTGCCTCGTGCGATAACCTATCATCGATTTTATGCCAAAAATGATCGTGCCAATTCCCCAAACTAACTGTGCCACCTTTCCTAAAATACCCAAATCAAACTTTGGCTATCCATTGCTCATTTTGCATGCAGTAGCTTGATGTCTGAGACTGTCACTCTTTCCTCCGGTAGCAGAATTTATTGAAGATTCACAATTTGGGCATCCCGGTAAGACATGAGCCTATCAGCATAGAACCTCTGCATGCAAACAGAGAAGTTTTTACCATCTTCCAGGAAGTTGGTTGGATTGATTATTTCCAGCGTTTGAATGGTTTTCATGTGGAAACCGCACTTGAGTTTGCTCAAAATCTAACCAGCACCCATTCAAAATTTTGAGGTATAAGGATATATGTTTCAGAAGCAATCATGGCGGAAGTAACAGTATTGCCCAGAACTGGGATGCACTAGTTTGGTTGGAAGCACCATAATTCAACCGCAACTGAAGAATTTTTGGCGGCAGGAGAAATTGTTCGGTCGCATGGTCGAGGAGTAGCGTTGGAATCCTTTCCAAATCCTTGGAACCAGGTGGCGACCTTCATAAAGAAATACATTTCCTTTGAAGGTAGGTACAAAGTGGTTTACATATATAAATTCTTCCTCCTTTCACATTTACGCCACCGCAGATTGTTAAATATGTCATTTTATCTTTTACAATCTCTGCAAACTATGGTTGGGTATGTCAGGGATGCTCGACATCCCTTATCTTCCCTCTCAAACCATGGGTTGATTAAAATATTAATCTTACGGGCCCTGGCGCACCAGAATTTGACGTGGGAACAATTTGTTACTCGGCCAAGGGTACTCCGAGAACCTGCCATGGCCTTAGGGGGTGTTGAAATAGTAAATGAGGACCAGAGTTCCTCCAATTCAGCTGGGGGAGGGATGGAGCATTGGAAGACCAAGTGGAAGAGGTTGTGCAACTGGGGCAGGTATTGAAATTCCCATTTTAAACCCCAAATCACCTATTGTTACATAAGAACCTGCTGCGGAAGAACCCCAAATTGGAAATCTTCTTTTTGAAAATGAGCTGCTAAAGGAGGAAGTGCAAGTGCTTCGGAATGAATTGGAGAAATGGAAGGAAGCAAGCAGAAAATGGGCAGAGAAGAGTTTGAATACATTAGTGGAGGCTACAGATTTGTTAGAAAATTCATCTCTTGTTTTGGGAAATGAAGAACAAGGAGAAATGGTATGCCCAGAATGTGGAGACATATTTCAATCAGCAAGGCACAGAGTCATAGTGTTGGGTTTGGTAGCACAAGAACCTGTACAGGCAAAGCAAGAAGGAGAAAGAGTACCTGCAGTAGAGCTGATGGAGGAGAATGAGCTAGAAATAGACATAATCCCTGATCTGGAACTAGGAGAAGATGAAGAAATGCAATCCCAATGATCAGGAAATATTGAACTATTCCAGGACCAGTCTCACCTTCCAGAAGACATCGAGGTAATTCAAGAACAACCTCAACAATTTGAAGAAATTGAAAAACAGGATGTTGTTACACAAGAACCAACATCCTTGAAAATATTTAGTGAAGCTGCAACTCAGACAACAATTGCTGATATCGAGGTACAAGAGAAAGACGTTGTTACACAAGAACCAGTGTCTTTAAAAATATTTGTTGAAATCGCAACTTAAACTGAAGTTGTTGAGATTGAATTGAAGAGAAAGGATGTTGCCACACAAGAACCAGCATTCCTAAAAGTATTTGTTGATATTGCAACTCAGATAGAAGCTGTTGAGTTTGGTATTCATAGAGGGAATGTTGTTACACAAGAACCAGTGTTCTCAAAATTATTTGTTGATTCAGCAACACAAATTGAAGTTGCCAAGGTTGAAGTACAGGAAGAGGATGTTGTTACACAAGAACCAGCATCCTCAAAATTAACTACTGAGATTGCAACACAAGCAAAGGCCATTGCAACACCGATGGAAGAGGAAGTTGTTACACTTCCAATTCAAAATGAGGAAGCTGGGACATCTGATGACAAAGTAGGAATGCAATTTTCTCAAGAAATTATTAATTTAGATTCTGATGATGAGAAAGATGTGGAGGATAGAAGGATTCAACGTTTGGAGAAAAAGCTTTCTTTGTTACAACTGGAGCTAGCTAAATGGAAAAATCATATTGATCAGTGTCAAGAAGGGATGGTCCCTCTCTTTGAACATAGAAAGACTATCAAAGAATTTAGGGAGAAGTAGGCAGAGGAATTAACTCTTCAGAGATATCAATTGGAAGAGGTGCAAAAATAATTGGAGGAGTTGAAGGAATCAAATCCATGCAAAAATAAAAAGACCAAATGTATGCCCTCTCTCGGGAGCTGTTGAGTTCAAGAGCCCCATCTCCTTCCTATCTGGTATTTATGTATGAACAAATGACCCTATTTAAATTGAAAGCTTTACAGGAGGGTAGACCTTATCAAATGTTGATCCCAGCTTCTTAGTTCATAGAGACCTTTTTGTCAAGCAGTTTTCTTGAGCATAATCTGTTGTGTGAATTATATTTGCACAATATGGTATGTTATGGTGACTCTTGCTCTAATCTTGTTCCCTACGCGGGAGATGTTCAGTTGAGGGCCTTTGCCTCTTTTGTTAATAATCATGTGCGGTGGGAAGATGCTTTTCAAACAATCACTAGGAATGAGGCCAGCTCCAATCTTTGGATTAGGAGTGAACCCCAATCTCCTCGGGTTCTCCTTGTAAATCATGGTAGGTGTCTCCTATCTCCTCTGAAGACTCAGCATATGAAAAAGTTGCAAGAGAAGGATATCTCTACCTGTGTTGACCTGATATCCAAACAACAGCATCTTGCCTTAGAGGGTAACAAGCACACGTGGCAGGCTTCTTCTCCAGCTTTGAAGAAAAGGGATCCTTACTGCCTTAAGAATTTCAAACTGGCTCTTCCCAGGGTGGCAGGGTATGTCAATTGCATGAGAACGTGTGGGGTTCACTGGCTGGGACTCAAGTTCAAATTTCCACTCATATGGTGGCCGGTAGGGCAGTACAGGGACAATTATACACTGACCAAGGCAAAAGAGAAGCAATGCTAGGAATATTGGAATACTTGCAATGGGTTTTTGGAAGCAGGAAAGGAACCTAACATTTCCTTCAACTTTTCCTCTCGACATGAACTAGGACCAGAGTCAAACTCTGATTAGTTGGTTGTTGCATGAGGACATCCAATTGGATAGCTAGGGGGAGATGTTGGGCCCCAAAATAGCCCCTTTTTGCCTACACCTATCTACACCTTTTTCCCTGTTTTGCCTCACTATTCCCTAATCTAATCAGATATCTTCCCAAGCAGAGCATGGATTGCAACAGGTATAATCTATTATTGTTATATTTCATTAATACCTAATTTGTTTATGGTTTTGGACTTTATCTTTTAAGTTATGCTAATCTGGATCGATTTAACAAAGATAGTTCAGAAGCCTTGAGAAGACCGCAAGTGTAGCAGCCTGCTAACCTTTGGAGAAGAGGCATATGTGGCGCCAATTGTCCCATCCTGAGTTCAGTTCCACATATTGCTGCAATGGTTCAAGTGTTCCTCCACATAGTCAGTTGCAACTGGGCCACGACATAGCATTCAAGTATCATCCAATTCAATCAGCTAGAATCTATTCCAGTCTGCCAACATCATGTAACAGCTCAGGCCTAAATGCAATGATTTCATTTAAGTTCACTTATGGTTGTAACTGTTCAATTGTAAATCGGCAGCCTGAAGATCGTAGATCTTCATGGCTGCCCGATATTTGGTGAAATGAATTCATGTCATCAAGGTATAAATGTAAAGAGGCGTTCTGATCCTGGGGTTGGAGAATTTGTAATTGTATAAGCTGAAACAGAGAGTTGTAATGGTGATTCATCATTCTTAATACAAGGAGCAGAGTTTCTTATATCTTGGTGTTTTAATTTGTGTTAGTTCATGGCATATTTGTTAGAAGGCTAGGGACCGCCTTCTCACAGAGATAGCTGAATTAAGTAGATAGATTAGTTTATTTCCTGTTGTGTGGTATGGATTTGCAGTAGGTACATTTTATAGATTAGCTGCAATAGTAATCATTGATAATTGCATTCTCCTTTGGTAGTTAATGGTTGCATTCTAGATAGCTGTAACTGCATGGTGTGACAGTCGACTGTGTAGGTTAGTTTCTTTATTCAAGTGTGTTAGTCAGCTGTTACAGTCAAGCTCATCTCTGATTTCTTTTAGCATTTTATCTTTTCTAGGATTTCCAATTTAGTCAAATTATGGTCCAAGTTTAATTCTAGTTCTTTGTTGATGTTTATCTTTCTTATATATCATTAGGTTAGACACGTTATGAGTGAGTTACAGTAGTTTTTATTTAAATTAGATCAGTTTTGATTGAGTACTGTAGTTTTATATCTTGAGGATTTAACTTCTTGCAAAAGTAAGTCTAGTTTATTTATTCATATATCAATAACTGTTGGATTAATATTTGCAGGAAGGTAATGGTACTTGAATTCTTAGATGGATAAATTAGATTAGTTTTAGCTATGAGATGAGTTTGACTGAGCAGATAGGTAGGATAATTTATCTCCATTTATTCAATCAGCTACTTGAAATGTTTATGCATAGACTGTGCTAATACTGTTGAAATAAAAGACTTCCTTGGGTTGACAATTGATAGTGAGCATCCTATGTGTTAGTTGTAATTAATTGGCATATAGGGTGACCAACAATGGCCTAGTTGAATCTAACGTAGGTCTCACGGCATGGGGTATTAAATCATAGAGAGTGCTTGATTATGAATAAATAAAATCCATTTTTGGGGAACTCTGAATGAGTTGTTCTTCAGTCATGGCTACTAACATAGCCACATATTTGGAAAGAGTAGGAAAAAATGATTTTATGACCTAAAATACTAAGAATTGATCTGGGATATCTGCTTTGATAAGCCTTCAATGCCTCTGCAACTCATAAATATGATCAGAGATAAGAGTAGAAGTGGATTTCTTAAGGGAATTCAATAGTTTCATACATGTTTCATAGAGGATACGCAACTGAAAATGTGTCAAGAACACCATAGCTAAATATGAAAAATCCATGAATGTACTACAAGGGAATTCAATGTACCATTTTGCAGCGCTTCCAATGAGGATTCACTGAAACAAACACAACCTGATACTATGGTCAACTAGGGAGTTAGATGAACACCATGAGTGAAATGTCATCACATGGTTTGATGGGCCATCTCCTAGTTTTCCTTAAAGTTTGGGTATCTCTAATAGGATTTTGGTTGGTATTGTTTCCCACCCATTCATATGTAGAATGGGATAATTCAAAAAGAATTCTAGATATATCCTTCACCCCAAGCCAAAACCGCCTCGTCCCATACCCCCTTCCTGCGCATTAATTCATCTTCCCTATATCCAAGGCATCATTGATCGAATATCTAAACTTTTAAATAAAAAAAGACATTAAAATTCTTTTTAAACCTCACAAAACTCTCAAACAACTATTTCAAAGTGTCAAGGATAAATATGACCCCCTTCTGTCCCAAGGGGTTTATCAAATTCCCTGCTCATGTGGAAAGTCCTATATTGTCCAAACGGGTAGATCCATTCAAGCTCGCCTCAAGGAGCACATCGCAGACACTAATCACAATCGTCTCTCCAAGTCCACCATTGTCGGACACTCATTTCATTCCAAGCATCTCATTTGCTTCGATCAAACCAAAATTCTTTCCCAGACCTCTCATTACCTCTCACGCCTTATTAGGGAATCCCTTGAAATAGAAAAGAGTCCTAACAACTTCAACCATGATGATGGCTACAAGTTGAGTCAGTCATGGAAGCCTTTAATCTATCATCTAAACCATAAACTCAATTGATTTCCTTTATGTCCTTCCCCACCTCCATTCGACCCTAAATTCTCGCCTCTTCTCTTAAATAATTTTTGGTTTAATTTTGTTTATCTCACTTTATTCTAGTTTATGTTCAACCCTTCACAAACATTTATTTTCTATTCTTATTTTTCCTTCTACTTTACTAACTTTCTTCTTTCATACCTTTAAGATTTTAAATAAAATTTGTGACAATTTTAATTAGTTTTCATATTATTATTATATTATTTTATTGTTTCGGTTATATTTTTCAACTTTCCTCTCTTATCTAATTATTTTTTGAAATCTTACCCCTAATTTTTATCCTTACTTTTATTAATTGTATAATTTGAAAAATCACCGGCATCAAATTGTCTTTCACATAATCATAAATGATTCTCTTTGCTTTGGTTTGATTCTTCTTGAAAGTAATGCGCCCAACATTAGAAGTAGGTTCTTCAACAACATTGGATATGTATCCATCTAGATCATGCTCTTCCAGGATATTCAGAATCCTGGCCTTCCAAGTATTGAAGTTCAAAGTTCCTTCATGTCAGTCTTTTGGTCTTACTAAGATTGAAGCCATTATTCTTCAAGTACTGTGGTCAACGTTTTCCACTTAGGATCAAGCTCGACTGCAAAACTTATCTCATTCACGCCCTGAAATCAAGAATAATCAAAAGCATAAGCATTCACATAAGACACAATATTTACCCTGTGGAAACCCTCTAGTACTTTAGGGAGAAAACCCCGGCAAGATCTTCCTTAGAATATTTATAGGTAGCAAAGAATGTATTTACAATGACCATATTACATCAAGCACCCCTGGTACATTATCAGAGAGAAATACCAATCACCCTTGGTGCAATCACAGAGCAAGAGAAAGGAGAGAATAATAGAAGAACCCAACGGTTGAATATGCACTAAGACCAATGCACACTTCCTTCAAGACAGATTCGCTCTTCACCTTGATCTCATAAAATCCTGCATTACAAGTGTATCATACATCTCATTCTTGGCTTAATTTATAGCCTTCTAACTTCAAGATGAACCTGCCTTCTAACTTCAAGATGAACTTGCCTTCCAACTGCATGATAAGTCACTTAGTTAGGTTACTAACTCAAGTGTCGTCATGCAAGCACTTAATTAATTAGATCTTCTACTTTAGGATGAACTCACCCTTCAACTAGATTCTAGACCACTCAAGTGTTGTCTCTTAGTTTATCTAAAGTGTCATCATGCAAATACTTAGTTAACTCAAGTGTCGTCATGCAAACACTTAGTTAACTAGATCTTCTTTGTTATCACTTAATTAACTTTTTAACTGAAGTCTTTCTTGTTAACATCATTGAAGTAAACAATTCGAGTTCTCTCTTAATTAACTGAATCCTTTCTTGATCACTGAAGTGAAGAATTTGGGTTCTCTCTTATCTTAAAATATTTTATCTTTATCTCTTGTCTTATTTGCATCATCCACTTGTGCCATCTTTACTTTATTTATCATATCAAATATACTAAGAAGAGGCTTAACCTTTACACATAAGGCTTATTCATTCTTGCGTCCAACTCAAGAATCTACTCCAAATTTCCTAAGTCCAACTTAGGCTCCCTAAGTGTTAGAAAAACAGGATCGCAGAGCAATAACAATAAACAAGATGCAAATATAAATCACATAAAAATAATACAAGTGAGACACCAATATAATGTGGTTAACCCAAGATGGGCTACGTCCACACGAAAATTGCCATTCCTTATTATTATATCATCCAGCAAAATGAAGGGATACAACTCGCATCAAATCCACTGCAATTTCATCTTCACTCTCTCACAGACTCTCTTACACAATCATATAGATCTTTACAATGCTACAATACACAACCGTGTTACAATGCCTTCCTTTTAAAGAGGGATTACCATGGGAAAATACTATGGAACACCCAATAACATGGGCCCGTAAATCACCCATTATGGACCAATTCATGACTGTCAAATTACAACATTTTACAAGGCATTTGTTCTGAAATTTTCACTACGGGGGCGCTACCCCTAAACCCCTGCCAAGGGGGTTCTCCTAAAATGTAGTCCCCCGCCCCCTCCCCCCGAGAACCTCTTTAGTGACTATATTGGGGGGTTAAGTCCCCCCAAACCCCCCGTCAGGGGATGGGATCTAGACACGGTTGAAACACAACCTCTGAATAATGAATATCAGGCTGCACAACCAACAATATTCCACTTGGAGACTGATCACAGCAACTTATCCGTTGTTGCACTTGCTGGACTATGCTCTGAACCTTGGACCTGGCTAATTTCTCATCTTCACCTTCATGCTTGAAGGCCAACTGAAACCGAGCAGGAACTCAATTTTTTTTTGTTACTACCTTTGTCAACATGTCTGCAGGATTCTGGCTAGTGTGTATCTTTTCCAGCTTCAACAGTTCATCTTCCAGAACAGATCGTATGAAATGGTACCTGAGTTGTATATGTTTAGTCTTAGAATGGAAGGTTGAGTTCTTTGCAAGATGAATGGCACTTTGGCTATCACTATGGAACCTACTATTCTCCTACTTCTTACCCAATTCCTCAATGAACCTTTGTAACCAAATCATCTCTTTATTAGCCTCTGTAACAGCAACATACTATGCTTCCATTGTTGAAATTGCAAAAAACTTTTGCAGCTTCAAAATCCAATTTACTGTTGTTCCACCTACAGTAAATACATACCCTGTGGTGCTCCTCCTGCTATCTTTATCACCTCTCATATCTGCATCAAGATATCCCTGTAGAACAGTTTCTGAACCTCCAAAACATAATGCATTAGTAGTAGTACCTCTCAAATACCTAAGAATCCATTGTACTGCCTTCCAATGTTCTTTACCTAGATTGTTCATATACCTACTCACAACTCCCACTGCATGTGCAATATCTAGTCTTGTGCACACCATGGCATACATCAAGCTGCCAACTTCTGATGAATAGGGAACCTTGGACATGTAATATATCTCTTCTTGTGTCTTGGGACACATCTACTTACTTAGTTTGAAATAGTTGGCCAAATTTGTACTAACTGATTTTTCATTCTGCATTCTAAACCTCTCCAACACCTTTTCTATGTACTCACCCTAAGACAATGTCAATTTGCGATTTTTCTTATCTCTTGTTATTCTCATACCAAGGATTTGCTTTGCAGCACCCAAATCCTTCATCACAAATGAATTAGATAACTTTATTTTGAGCACATTTATATCATGCATGTTAGGCCCTGTAACAAGCATGTCATCCACATACGATAACAAGATAATATATATCACATTATCTAGCCTATTCAAATAAACACAATGGTCGGAATGACATCTACTATAACCTTGTTCTGTCATAAAATTGTCAAATTTCAAATACAATTTTCTTGATGCTTGCTTCAGGCCATACAAGCTCTTCTTCAACCTTCATATTAAATTCTCCTTCCCTTTGACCTCATACCCCTATGGTTGTTGCATATAAATCTATTTCTCCAAATCCCCATGGATAAAGGTTGTTTTTACATCTAATTGTTCAAAATGCAAATCTTCTACCGTCCATAGACTTAAAATAGTTTTAATTGAATTCATTTTAACAATAGGATAAAATATTTCATCAAAATCTATACCTTTCTTCTGTGCAAACCCATTTACAACAACTCTGGCCTTGTACTGCTTCTTTCTTCCATCTTCTTCCTTCAACCTATAAACTCATTTATTCTGCAATGCTCTTTTACCTGCAGCAAATTAAACCAAATTCCAAGCCTGGTTTCTAACCAATGAGTCCATCTCCTCATCCATTCCTTTCTCCCACTTCTTTCTAGTTTCCACCTGCATTTCTTCTTCATAACATTCTGGTTCACCAAATTCAGTCATCAATAAATAATACATTGAAGGAGAGTATCGTTCAGGGGGTCTTCTTAACCTGGTAGATCTTTTAACACTTGCAAGAGTTTGAAGTACCTGCGGCTGCTCTTGATTTTCCGGCACCTTTAGAACTTCATTTTCTTTGATTTATAAAGTATTATGTACTCTGCATTTTCATTTTCATGTTTCTTTCTCTGCAACTGATCTTTATGCATGGCATTTTCCTTGAATACCACATCTCTACTCCTCATTATTTTTTTATTTTCATAATCCCAAAAGCGATAGCCAAAATCATCAACCTTGTATCCAATAAAGGTACATTTCTTGGATTTAGCCTCAAGATTTGTTCTATTTTCTTTATCAATATGGACAAATGCTTCACAACCAAAATTTCTCAGAAGTGAGTAGTTTACCTTTTTACCTTTCCATGCCTCCTCTGGAATTCCAATGTCCAAAGCACTTGAAGGCCCTTTGTTTATTAAGTAAACAACAGCATCTACAACATCTACCCAAAACTGTAATGGAATCCCTACATGCAATCTCATACACCTTGCACGCTCCATAATTGTTTTATTCATCCTTTCTGACACACCATTTTCTTGTGGTGTTCCTGGGACTTCCTTCTCTCTACGAATCCCATGGTATGAACAGTAACTATCAAACTCCTTGCTGCAGTATTCACCTCCATTATCATATATGAGACACTTCAACCTTTTTCCAATCTCATTCTCAGCTAAATCTTTCCACTTCTTAAAAGTAGCAAACACATCAGATTTTTGTCTAATACAATAAACCCAAGTTTTTCTAGTTGCATCATCAATAAAAGTAACATAATAACGAGAGCCACCAAGAGATTTTACCTGAGTCGGTCCCCATACATTTGTATGCACAATCTCTAACTTTTCACTCTTTTTTTGTTTCCCAACCCTGAGAAATCTGACTCTCTTCTGTTTTCCATAAACACAGTTCTCACAGAATTCCAAACTTACTTGCTTCAGATCTGGTAGTAACTTCCTTGAGTGGAGAATCTGCATTCACTTCTCACTCATGTGGCCAAGCCTATGATGCCACAATGTTGTATATGTTCCTGTGGAAGCTAAAAATATAGAACAATTAGTATTATGAGGACATAAATGCTACGTACCTATCCTGTCTCCTTTTGCTATCACCATCGATCCTTTAGTGATATTCCACCACGTTTCTCCAAACGTAGATAAACAACCACCATCTTCCAACTTCCATGTTGAGATCAGATTTCTTTTCATAGCAATAATATGCCTTACATATTTCAGCAGCCATTCACCATTCTCTAACTTTATCCGTAACTTACCCATTCCAACAATTTTACATGGTTCATCATCACCCAATAAATCATGACCAAAATCGTCTGGAACATAATCATGAAAGAATTTCCTATGGGGCGTATCATGACATGAAGCCCCTGAATCTACTACCCAATAATCACTAGTATTATATAATGCAAAAATCAAAGCATCTTATAACACATCACCTGCTACATTTGCTTCCTGAGTAGTCTCCTGATATCCATCTCCTTTCTTCTTTAGAGATATGCAGTCTTTCTTCAAATGTCCTTTATTTCCACAGTTCCAACAATATATCTTTCCTAATCTTGACTTGGATCTGCCCTTCCTAGACTTGTTGCAATTACCTAGGCTCTTTCCTCTCTCCCTTTGTCTTCCCCTCCTCTCCATGGTCAACATATTACATGATGTCTCACCTATGCTTTTTCGTCGCATTTCATCACTAAGAATAACATCAACAACATCATCAAATTTCAAAATGTTTGAACCAGAGACAGAGTTACTCACGGCCATGACCAAGCCGTTCCAGCTTTCTGGCAATGAGCACAAGATTAGAAGATACATGACCTCATCATAAAAGTTCACATCTACAGAACTTAGCTTATTTGTAATTGTATTAAATTCATTTAAATGATTAGCAACATATCCACCTTCTGACATATTCATATTAAATAAACACTTCATTCGAAATAACTTGTTGGAGGCCGAGTGTTTTTCATATAGCTTACCAATGCGCTCATCAGACCCTCTACTGTGTTTTATTTTGAGATATTTAAAGCCACCGACAAAGCTAGGCACAGTCATATTGTACTCAGTGCCTTTATGTCAAGAAAATCCCATTCTTCATTCTTCATCCTTCATAGCCGTCAGGTTTTTTTTTTCCTCCCAACGATAGGAATAGATCCTTATGATATAGATACTCCTCCATTTGCATCTTCCATAACTGGTATTTTTGGCCATTAAATTTCTCGACCTTAAACTTTCCTTCTTCCACCATTGCTCCCACTTGAACCTCGAATCCTTCTTTCCTACGAGTTTATTTTCCAAATAGACCTTTGGCTCTAATACCAATTGTTAGAAAAACAAGATCGCAAAGCAATAAAAATAAACAATATGAAAATATAAATCACATAAAAACAATACAAGAGAGACACCAATATAACGTGGTTCACTCAAGATGGGCTACGCCCACACAAAAATTTCCAGACCTTATTATTATACCATCCAACAAAATGAAGGGATACAACCTGCAGCAAATCCGCTGCAATTTCCTCTTCACTCTCTCATAGTCTCTCTTACACAATCATAGGGATATTTACAATGCTACAATACACAACCATATTATAATGCCTTCATTTTAAAGAGGGATTACCATCGGAAAATACTATGGAACACCCAATACAATGGGCCTGTAAATCACCCATTATTGACCAAGTCATGACTATGAAATTACAACATTTTACAAGGCATTTTTTTTCAAAATTTTCGCTAGAGGGGTACTGCCCCGAACCCCCACTAGGAGGGGGATCCTAAAATGTAGCAACTCCCCCCACCCCTAGACCCCCCATGGTAACTATATTGGGGGGGGGAATCCCCCCCAAACCCCCTCATCATGGGATGGGATCCAGACACAGTTGAAACACGACCTCTGAATAAGGAAGATCGGGCTCCACAATCAACACTAAGGCACTACCTCAACACACGAGGCTAAATCCTGACGCACAAGATTGACTTGGAGAATGACTCTTGATGTTGTAACTTTAATAGTTAAGGGACTATAGACTTGAAATAGTGTGATAGCAATTGTAATTGAAATAGGGAGTAACCAAATTGATATTGGAATTGTAAATGTAACTTTGTAAGAATAAAAAAATCGAAACTAAAATTGTGATTGCAATAAGGAAATAAACAAATTGAAATTGCAATTGTAGTCATAATTGCAATAAAATAATTGAAATTGTAGTTGTAGTTGTAATAGAAATTGCAATCGTACTAATAAACTTGTGACCATAAATGCAAATTGTAAATTGTAAGATTGTAGGATTGAAAATTGTAATTGTAACCTTAATTGTAAAATTGCAACTGTAAATGCAATGGTAGAATCGTAGAATTGTAATAAAATTGCAATTATAAGTGCAATTTGTAATTGCAAAATTGTAAAGTCGTAGAATTGTAGAATTGTAACTGTAACTGTAATTTGTAAAATTGCAATTGCAAATGCAATTATAATTGTGATATTTTCAATCGCAAGATTGTAAAAATCATAAAATTGTAAGGTTGTAAGATTGTAAAAATTTAAATAATAAAATTGTAAAGTTGTGAAATTGTATGAATTGTAAAACTGAAAAATAGTAACTGAGATTGTAATCGTAAAATTGTAGTTGTAATTTAAGATTGTAACTGCATCCTTGTAACCTTAATCTCTTCACATAATAAATGCATAAATATAGAGTTAAAAATACTGTAGAAGAACCAATAGTCTCAAAATTGGAACCTAAGCTCTGATAGCACTCTGCGATGTCCCCGACACCGCTAAACACCTTGAAACTAGGGGAGATGGTTTATTCAAGGTAATGCACAGTGGAATACAAGATCTAATTCTAGGCCAACATTTCTAAATTACAAATAAATAAACATACATCCCTTTTAAATGAAATGTGGAAAATAATGCATATCATTCCCCCCGATGCACATGCAATGCAAGCATGAATGCAATCTCACTTGAACCTAAAATTTAACATGTAACTAAACATTATTAACGTCTCTACAATCTGCCATGACAATACAAATAAACCATAATAAGATAGATTTAGAGTTTGACATGTGAACATTAATAGATTTCCATTTCTCGGTTTGTTAGTTTCAGTTATGCAAGTGTTGTTGATTTTCGATTTAGGGGATGTCATCTACTGTTGTTAATTTTTTATCAAATCGGGTATATAATTTGTTTATACAGCCATATACTCTTTACATCAAGTTTGAAGGCTTCCATTTAGAGAAGAAGAATCATAATTTAGAGAAGAAGTAAAGAATGCTCGCAAGAAACCAAAGAGAAGCCATTCAACCTGCATCCAAAGGCTAGCATAAAAAGCCAAAAACCAAATCAGATTTCACTCAGCCTCCAAGGGCACATTAGCTGCATAAAATATAGAGTAAAATAGAGCATAAGTTTCCATAACAGATATTTATCTTTCAAATCTCATAAAAAAATATTGCAAGCAAGATTCCAAGTAGAAAACCATATGATCTTGCATCCAATCATTGACAAAATGAGCATCTATTCAATAGAGTTTATTAAATCCACCAATAGCACATTAGTAGATATATACATAGCATATAAACACATGAATAAACATATAAAATAGTACTTATCTTATTGAACAGCAGCTGGCTTCAACATGACAACTTTCCTCCCAGTCATAGGCACAGTCCAGACAAATCTTACTTGGACAGGAAAGCCCCAACATGAAGCCAAGGAATCCACGGGAAGGGTGAACTTAAGCAATGGAATAGATCAATATCATATTTAGAAACACAAATCAATCCGTCCACCATCTACTTCCCCCTCCATATACACTACCTAGTGGAATGTAACTCCCTTCACTACACAAGTCCCTCAGGACATCACCATTCTTCTGAGGATTTACGTGACGATATGGGGAAGAGATAAGAAATGGGAGTAAGGACCTCTTGTTGTCTCAAAAATGGAAAATAATCTCTATCAATGGTTCAACACCATATCAACTCACAATGGTTCACAATGCACATAGCTTTAATAGCATCGTTCCCCAAACTGGCATGAATAGATCACATAACAGGACTGAGGTAACTGGTAATTGTTCCCAAGGAAGGTAGCACTTGGTTTTATAGATAAAGGAGGAATTAATTTGAATTGGGGTGAAGTAGAGGTTAAGTTGAGATAGATTCCATTTTTTGGGAATAGAAAATTGAGAGGAGTTACTCAAAAATGAGGAGTGGATGCCAAGGAGGGAATGGGAGGTGAGAGAGGGAGTCAATTAGGTGTCATAACTGACCTGCAGCACAAAAATAGGGTTCATCTCCCATTAGTAGTTGTAACACCGCAGTTTTGATCACGTTGCATTAAACATGTAAATGATGTAATATCGATATAAAATCATGGTGAGGAGCTCAAGGCCAAGGCCCCGCCATTGATTTATCGTTTATGTATCGACAATTAAAAATTGATGCATGTGAATCGCATGCTAGCATGGCACAATGGAAATTATAAATATGATGTAAATATGTATTTTAATAAAAATACCCACAACTAGATATGCAATGCAATAAGAGTATGGGGGCATGATTTTTACAAGGAATAGGGAGCGAAATATTCAAACCCTTGAATCCAATAATGTCAAGCCAAGTGACAATGAGAGAACCCATGAACCATTAACTACCCACATCGACTTATGCACCCAATCATTTAATTGTTATAAGAGGTAGTTAAAGTGGTTATTATTTTGGGAAATGGAAGGTATGGATGTACAAATTTCATGTATGGGAAAGCCATCATTTTTAAAAAACGTGTTTTTTCTTCCTAGGCAAGAAAAGACCCACGTATTTGCTTCCCAATCCATCATTCATTCATGATTTTTTTGTCTCACGCCCCTCTTGTTGGATGGGAATTTTCCTCCACGAATTCACTGTGTTTTTCTTCATTTTCTAGTAGGGAAATATGTTTTTGGTGTTGTGGAATGACTAGGAGGAAGAGAATTTCGATTTGGGGGTTCATAGAGGCCAATTTTTCCATTTGAATGCTTGTATTACCTATGGGAGGAATCATTTTGTACTTAGTGGTCAACTTCCCCTCTCAAATTTCCTTTTTCTATGCCCAACAATTGTGCATTGTTGTGTGTTTGAGATATATATATGGTTTATGTTATGTGAATCCCTTGTTTTGGCTTGAACTTGTATGTAAGCAACCAGGAGTAGAGAAGGATTCGGAATTGGCTTGATAAATTGAAAGGTGTAACCTCAGCAAAGATGATAGGGCTTTGGATACTTTTCTATACACACCTTGAAGAGCACTAGAAGGGAAGGTATGGCTTGAGGGACTGTGGAGCAGTGAAATTGATACTTCCTTGTGTTGGGTGTGTAGGTATTGTGGGTGCCAAGCTAGCTAAGTCTTGTAGAGGTACTGATATCTCTATGGTTGAGCTCACTAGCTTAGTAATTCTTTCATTTATACTGCTTTGATAGCCTGATAAACCCATCTGTGGACTGCCTTGGCTGCGATGTGGTATATACTTGGCTATGTGTTAGTTATTGTTCCCTTTTCCTAGTGGAAATCATGCCCACCTCGGGGGTGGCAGTTATGTTGAGAGATTGATGAGCACAGTTGGCCTATGGTTGGGTGGAATGTTGCAGTTGCATATCCAATTGCTCTGGACAACTTCATATCAAGATAAGTATTCTCTTGTATTAATTATGCAATGTATTTAATTGATGACTATTATAATTATGCTAGAAATTGCATGCTATACGTTTGTAGCAAAGTTTACTTTCGTTCTTTATTTGTATTATGCATATGCACACATGTATTTTACTTGTATGAATTCATAAAATGACAATGGGGCCAGTTTTGAAAGCCCATATTTAGTTCACATTCCCTCCCTTATGTCGGATTGATGGAAGGGGACATGACATTATGGTATCAGAGCCATGGGTTGCAACATTGGACCTATATGGGCTAAATCTGAAAACTTGCAGTGTTCAGATTGCTTCCTGATCACCATTAACTATAAAAAAAACTCTAAGTCTTTGCCTAAGTGTGTGTCGGCGGATTTGAGCGAGTTGCATTAACACATTTCAGTGAACTTAGCTAAGTTTCACCGACGTGCAATTTCAGTGAGTTTTGCAAAATTGCGCCGATAAGCATTTCAATGAGTTTCACCGAGTTGCTCTGTTAAGCATTTCAGGGAAGAATGGGAAAATCTGCCAACGTTTCTGCAAGCTTTGTAAAAATCTACTGAAGTTCAGCGAAGTTCTAAAATAGTTGCCGAAAAGAGAGTTTCGGTGAAGTTTTGGAGAAGTCGCTGAAACAGTTCAGCGAAGTTCTGAAAAAGTTGTCGAAAAGAGAGATTTTGCGAAGTTTTGGAGAAGTCACAGAAAGAGTTCGGTGAAGTTTTGAAAAAGTCAGTGAAAAAAAGAAGTCATCGCCAAAAAATGTGTTTCGACGCAAAATGAAAAAGTCGCATATACAATTCGGCGAGTTTTGGAAAAGTCTCCGAAAAAGGGCTTTCACTGCAGAATGAAAAAGTCGTCGATAACCATTCATCGAATATTTGAGAAACTCGCCGATATGTTTTGACGAATATTTGAGAAATGTGTTGATGAGTGTCGTAGAATTTTGGGAAAATAGGCCGACACATCGGTAGACTTAGAGAATCATGCCGAAATAGATAAATTGGGCAATTTTCCAGGGATATTTTCAAGTGCCAGAAATCGAAAAATGTAATTGATCTTATGCACCCGATTGCGCGAAATCGAAAGATTTACAACAAAAACTGAGGGTGATGCCCTCGACCTGCCCTGCAGCGGCAGGGAGGATGCAAGGGGGAAAGCCACCTTGACCCCCATTTTTCTTTTTTTCAATCTACAAAGTTAGATCTTGGGTTCAACCGCAACTGTTGAAGCAGTGTAAAATTTAGTGGGTTGTGTATTTTGAAGGGTGATTGGTTGTTCCCAGGATGCATGAAAATATTTTTTTAATTTTCTAAGAATGTGATAAATCTAACAAATGTGTTTTATATCAACACATTTTGCATATTCATATTCATATCAGAGACAGTTAAAGCATTCCATATAGTTCAAGTTGAAAACATTTGGTCTTGGGTAGGCCAAAAGATCGTCATCATGGATGATGCACAGGATCACTATGAGCTTGAGACAGCTGCCATGGGAGAGAACATACAGATTGAGAATGCAGAGACAAAATCCAATGGAAGAAGAAACCAAGAGACTCCCCCAGATATTGCAGCCACCACGAGGAGCCTAATGGTGGAACTACAGAGTTGTAGAGAAGACAATGCAAGGCTGATTAAAGCTCAAGAAGAACAAAATCAACTGAATGCAGCTATGCTGCAAAGTTTTACAGACATTCAAAGGAGGATTAACTATGGGCATCACTCAGCCAATCTAGAAAAGAGTGGAAGTAGTTCAAAGATAAATTCCCGCAAGAGGTCCAATATCTCAAGAAGAGCTTCTAGAGACAGGACATATACTCCAAAAATATCTTCTAGTGGATCATCTGACTCTAAAGAATCCATTGAAGGTTTAATCTCTTCGTCTCATTCATATCATAGGAATAAAAGGAAGAGGCATTACAAGAACAATTCACATGGGGAATTTAAGAAGGCTAAACCTTCTACATTAATGGTGAGGTAAAATCTGGTCAAGAAGCTAAAGCTTGGCTTCTTGGGATGAGGAAGTATTTCCAAGTCCAAGACTAATATGGAAATATGAAGGCAAGGGTGGCCATATTCAATATAAATGGAAGAGCATATATGTGGTGGGATCACCTTAGGCAAGTTAAGAAGATCAATGAAAGGAAGATTGTGTGGAAGCATTTCAAGAAGTACTTCAAGCAGAAGTACCTCTCTGATAGGTACTGTGATGATAAAATCAAAGAGTTCCATGAGATGAAATTGGGGCAAATGACAATGGAAGAAACAAATTCTTGGAGCTACTTAGATATGTCAAGTATATCAGAGATGATAAGGTGAAAATTCAGCGTTTTCTAGGTGGACTACCTCAGTCATATAAAGATAGAATTGAGTTTCATGAACCTCGAACTCTATAGGAGGCCATGAGAAAGGCCAAGTATTATTATGATAAAAAAAAAAAAACCTAATTTCCATAGGGCATGGAAGGACAATAAAAATAAGAAGTTTGACCAAAGGAGGAAGGGGTTCAAGCCTCCTCATCTCATAAATCAGCAAAGGAAGCCACCACAAGGTGTGACTAAGCCAACAAGAATGATGGGAGACAAGACAAGAGATCCAAAGGAGCCAAGAGAGACACTTCAATGTTGTGGATGTGGAGAGTACCATATGCTTAGGAGCTGTCCACATTGGAATGTGTAATATCTCTAATTTGAAAATTTACTCAATTTGGCCAATTTTCGAACCTTGGACTAATGAAACCCCAAACTATCCCAAATGGTTTCAAATTATGTCTGGAGTGGATTGAGGTGTATTAGGACACACTAATTCATATATTATATTCTTGGACAGTTTCTAAAGGCTTCAGGAACTTGCATTTACAACTTGAGAAGGAAAGGCAAAAATACTAGGAAAATCGATGTTAAAGCCCCCAAGGGTAGATGACTCTTCTGGACTCCCAAATGTTGTACGAACCTACCAAATTTCAGAACAGACACATGTATAATATCAAGGACCCCAAAAAAACCTAGGTGCAACATTGATTCATATTTATAGCTTGCTAAGGAACTCTTAAAACATAAGGTTACAAAACACATTCATTTCTTGGAAATTGTGAGCAATATAGCAGAGATTTTTACATGGAATTCTAAGCAAATGTGAAAAGGGGTATGCATAACATTTATGTCTCATGTACAGTAAATAATAGGCTTCTCAAACAGCTACAAAACCCAGAAGAATTATGGTGCAAAACTGATATATAAATGCTCAAAGTTTCATAAATGTATACAAGGGCGCAATGACTCAAAATGGTGGTTTTTGCTTGAATTTTCTTATATGGTCCAAGGGATTTCGAGTTGTGGCTCTCATGATATGTCTATAATAGATTTATGTAGCAACGAAAATTTCCATAAGGTATAAATATCAATCCTCCATTAGCTAGATGCAACAAGAAGTGCGCCATCACACTTTTACATGACATTGAGAGAAAGAGGAAACTAGCTTGAATATCAATGTTACTTGGAGAAATAGTACATGAAGTGCTTATTATTTAGAGCTGTGGATCTCATGATCTATCCATTATAGATTTATGCATCCATTAACAAGTTCATAAGGTCGAAACAACAACCTTACATTATCTATATGCAACAAAGAGTGTGTTATCTCACTTTACATGAGCATTGAGAGAAAGATAGGAGAATGATAGTAGAGAAGGAAGAGAGAATATGCACTTGAACTCATATGGGGGTTGAAACTGCATCAAAACATCTCCAAGAAGCTCTGTTGAGAGGTCTGAATGGCCTATCCATAAACCAACTTGGATTGGAATCTTGCACCCTCGAAATTGGTACTAAGGCAGGGATGATGAACATCCACTGTGCAAGGACAAGCTTGAAGCTCTCCAAATTACAAATATGCAAATAAAAAATGATAAAAATCTACTCCATTTCGACTTGGACTCCTTTTAATAACTTTAGTTGAGTAATTTACATCCTTTGAACTCAAATTATCTCCTAATTACTCATGAAATTCGAATTAGTGGGGGTTGTGACCCTTCATTGGCACAACATAACACTTGGCTCATCTTTTGTCTCCAACTCCTCCATGAATTCGAATTTGGGAATATTTTGGATGCTTTGGAGATGTATAACTTGTTGATGTATTTGTAACTTCGGAAGATATTCTTCTATGTATTACATTTGTACTTTATTATATTCATGATGGAGATGTATTATTCCTCCAATCAGAAGTGTCGTCATTTGTATTTGTAAGTGTTGCAACTTATATTTGATGGGTTATTAGACCACCGATGTGGGGTCATCCCTGCTTGTGTCATGTGAGTGGGTTATTAGACTTCCTTAGGAAGTCATCCCAGATAGAATTAAAGGCAGGTCAAGTTGTGTATAAATAGAGAGTGAGTGTGTCTCATTCTATTCATTCACTCACTCATCTAACTCGCATTAGTTGAGAGAGGAGTGCACACAAGTGGAGGAGGAGTAGATGTTGGAGTCATCTATATTTTGGGTTTGATCATTGTGATCTTTGTATTGGGGGATTATTCTATCTCTGAGGAAGTTGCGGGGTTTTTCACCTTCTTGGTTTTCCCCAAGGAAACTCTGTGTCTCTTGTGTTTATGATTGTTATGATGTGCTTGTTATTCTCTTAGTAGGATCCTAGATAATGTTTGAATGCAATTATCGAAAAATTAACATGGTATCAGGGTCGTGCTAAGAAGAACACACTGTGCAGTTGCGGAAGCTAGGGATTCTTAATCTTTGGGTTTCTCTCCTCGGATCATCAAAGGTAGGAGGCTAGGCTGACTCTCCTTGGCAGGGCGCATCTTTCTGTCGAGACAGAATTCAATTCTGAGCACTTTCAGTTTTTGGCTCGTCACTACTGTGGGAAATTAGGGTTTCAGAGAAAGTTGGAATTTTTGGAATCCGAGACCACGGCTGGATGCCCCTCAAGAAAATAGAGGTTTAGAGACCAAGATAAAACCTTTTCGCTGGGCAAAAGTTTGAGCTTCATCAAACCCTAATTCGGGATTTTGATCGGAAAGGTGGAAAATTAGAGTTTCTGCAAAAGTTGAAATTTTTGGAATCTGTGACCACGGTTGGATGCTCCTCAGAAAAATCAAATTTTAGAGCACAAGATCGAACTTTTTGGCTTGGTAGAACCCCGAGCATTATCAAACCCTAGTTCGGGATTTTGTCCAGAAGAGCCATAAATTTCAATGGCAATTTTGAGGGGTCAAATTTTGCAGATTTCAAAATTGAAGTATACCAACTTGATCAGCTCAGCAAGGTGCATCTTTCCATCCTTTCAGAAGTTTGGAATTCAAAGTTTGAATTTTTAGGGTTTCTCTAACAAACCCTAATCTAGCTCCAGATCCAGTTTTCAGCAAATCAAGTGGTAAGGCCTAATTCTTTTATTTCCATTTGATTGTCTCATTAAGGTGTCTCACCACACCAAGCTTGAGGATAAAATTGAAGGAGATGGCAACTTCTGAGCATGGAAGTATAGGATTGGGTTAATCCTAGAAGAAAATGATTTGGACACCGACATAAAAGAAGAGGTTCCAGTTCCAGAGGAAGATGAGGCTAAGGCCCTACACAATAAGAACTTGGTCAAGGCCAATAGAATCATTACTGATTCTATAAAAGACCATCTCATACCCCATGTGTCTTTCCTAAAGACACCTAAGGAGATACCTGAGTCCTTGACCAATTTGTTTGAAGGAAAGAATATAAATCGGAAGATGACTCTGCGGAATCAATTGAAAGGGGTTAAGTTCCAGAATGGAGAGACCATCCAATCCTACTTTACTAAGGTCTCTCAAATCAAAGAACAACTTGAAGCATTGGATGAAGTAGTGGAGAATTGAGAAATTGTCATGACCACATTGAATGGTCTACCTAGGTCATGGGACTCCTTCATCCAAGGTATTTGTGCAAGAAAGAAGTTGATCTCTTTTAGTAGACTATGGGAGGAATGTTCACAAGAAGAAGCTAGACTTGTAGCCCGAGAAGAAAAGATGGGAATTGAAGATCAAGCTCTCACAGCACACACCAAGAAAGGTAATCCCAAGAGGGAGCGATCCTTTCACAAGAGATATTCACATCACCATCATCAAAGAGATAAGACGAATCTAAGATGCTTCACCTGTAATGAGAAGGGACACTTTGCTTCATAATGTCCCAAGAACAAAAGGAACTCCAACAACAACAACAACAAGAGCAACAAGAATAGATATCATGCTCATGTTGCTGAGGATGATGAACCTCCCAGGAAGAAGACTAAGGTAGAAAATGAAGACTCTTCAAGTGACGATGAATATGTCCTAATCTCTGCTCTCACAGGTACTGTTACACATGGGTGTAATGATTGGCTTATTGATAGTGGGGCTTCTAAACATATGACGGGATTCAAAGAATCTCGTATGGACCTATCTGAACATGAGTCACCTCATAAGTTGAAACTTGGGGATGACTATCAATACCCCATAAAAGGAAGTGGTGAAGCCTCCTACAAGTTAGACTCTGGGAAGTCTATAAAGATGCAAGATGTTCTATATGTACCTGAACTCAAGAAGAATCTTCTATCGATATCATCTTTGGATGCAAAAGGGATGATAATTGCATTTGTGGATGGCCAAGTACTTATGTGGCCAAAAGGTAAGACCATAGATGATGCAGTAGTGATTGGAGAGCAAGAGGGAGGATTGTACAAATTGAAGGGACAACATGAACATGCCATGGTACATGAATCCATGGAACCAAGTCAACTTTGGCATAGAAGGCTTGCTCATGTGCACTATAGAGCACTACCAATTGCCAGTAAAGTTGTAGAAGGTCTTCCTGAAATCCAGTCAAAGCATGAAGTTGTTTGCAAAGGATGTGAAAAAAGGAAAGAACACAAAGAAGGCATTTCCAAGCAGGGAAAGCAAGGCATAAGGAATCTTGGAAATTATCCACTCCGATGTTTGCTGTCCAATGTCATCCAGTTCACTGAGTGGGTATGTATATTATGTTTCTTTCATTGATGATTTCTCTATGAAGACTTGGGTTTATTTCTTGAAGATCAAAGATGAAGTATTCAGCAAATTCAAGGAATTCAAAGCCTTGATAGAAAACCACACTGAAAGAAGATAAAGACCTTTAGATCCGAAAATGGTGGAGAATTCACTTCAACAGACTTCAAGAAGATATGTAGTGATTCAGGGATTAAGAGGGAGTTGATCAGTCCTCACAATCCACAACAGAATGGAGTTGCAGAAAGGAAGCAAAGATTGAGAGGGAGTCCACCCAACAAACAAACAAAGATAAGTATTTGAATTGTCATTTCTTGTATATATGATTGTTTAAATAATATTGTTCAATGATGTATATACTTATGTTCCTAGACTTAGGTTGTGTATTATGCATATTAGAATAATTGCATTAATGAACAGTATACTACTAATATACATGTGATGGGTAAGTGGCCTATGGCACGGTACAACATTCCATTGCTACTTATCTAGAATGAAACCTATTTGCTGACATGTTGGGAGTAGTGCAAACTCTTAACAATGTTCTGGTAGAGATGGAAGGCATCTAGAAAGTTACTGTATGAATACGGGATATGGATGAATGTTGCATTGAAGCATTGGATAAAATAATTGCATGACTGTATGACAAATGCCTTTATGTGTAAGACTTTGTTCTGTAAACTATGAGAAGTTTCTAATCATGAAATTCAATTTGACTTGTAGGAAAGATCGTGTACAATCACCTACAAAAGAAGGACTACAACACTTGTTCCAGCAACGAATTTCAAAGAAAACTATCTATTGAAGATATTGAAGATATTGAAGAATTTGAAGTTCCCAAAATCCGGGATGCAGTAATGGAAGAATGCCATGATCGAGGAATATCCGTCGATCATGAAGAATGATGTTTGGGATGTGGTCCCAAGACCAAAAGGGAAGTATGTTGTGACTTCCAAGTGGATCTATAAGATCAAGCATGCTGCAGATGGTAGCATAGAGAAATACAAGGCAAGGTTTGTGTCTCATGGCTTCTCTCAGAAAGAGGGAATAGATTATGAAGAAACTTTTGCACCTGTAGCCAGATACACTTCCATTAGAACAGTACTTTCTCTCGCTGCAGTGATGAAGTGGAATATACACCAGATGGATGTCAAGATAGCCTTCTTGAATGGTGTAGTCAAAGAGGAAGTATATGTGGACAAGCCAGTCGGTTTTGAGACACATGACAGGGAGTCATATGTGTGCAGATTGAAGAAAGCCTTGTATGGCTTGAAGCAAGCACCTAGGACATGGTACGGTAAGATAGACAGCTTCCTGTCCAGTTTGGGCTTTACCAAGAGTAAAGCAGATTCCAACCTTTACTACAAGGTTGAGGAAGGTAATCCAATGATACTCCTATTATATGTGGATGACATGTTTTTGACAGGAGAGGAAAGCTTGATTGTCGATACGAAGAGGAAGCTTGTTGTCGAGTTCGAGATGAAGGACTTGGGCATGATGCATTACTTTCTAGGTATGGAGGTGTGGCAGAGTGCATATGGAATCTTCCTTGGACAAGGGAAGTATGCAGTAGAGATCCTGAAGTGGTTCGGGATGATGGACTGCAAGGCCATGGCCACACCTATGGAATCGAACCTAAAGCTATTGAGTGATGCTTCATCAGATTCGGTTGATGTCACAGTGTATCGTTAGATGATTGGGTCCTTGATGTACCTGACGAGAACGAGACCAGATATTTGCTTTACGGTGAACACCTTGAGCCAGCTTCTGACATATCCTATACATGTTCACCTGATTGCTGTAAAGCATATTCTGAGGTACCTGAAGGGTACAATTGATTATGGGCTCAAGTATGATGCGAATCAAAAGTTTAAACTGGAGGCTTATGTTGATTCAAATTGGGCAGGCGATGCTGCAAATAGGAAGAGTACTTCGGGGTGCTGCTTTAGTATGGGATCAGGTGTGATCTCTTGGTTTAGCAGGAAGCAATTCTGCGTAGCACTGAGTACAGTCGAAGCAGAGTATGTTGCAGCTTGTTCGGCTAGTTGTGAGGCAATATGGATAAGGAAGCTACTGTCTGATTTATTTTATCTCCAGTTGGATGCTACCTGTATCTATTGTGACAACCAGAGATGTGTGAAGTTTTCAGAGAACCCAGTGTTCCATTACAGGTCGAAGCACATCGAGATCAAATATCACTATATCAGGGATATGGTGCAGAGAGGAGCAGTGAAGCTCCAGTATGTTGTGACAGATAAGCAGATTGCAGATGTGTTGACCAAACCACTAGCCAAAGTGAAGTTCAAGTACTTCAGAGAGAGGCTTGGTGTTCTTCAGATAGAATATACTTCGAAGAAGAAGTGATGGGACACATTTGCAGGAGCCATTCCAAGCATGGTGGTAGGAGGATCCTTCCCATGGTTGTGGATGTAAGCGTTGTGTGATGAGAATCAGGACGATGCTCTGGTTACTGCTATGTATGATGATCAGGATGATCATGTGTGATGAGCAGTAGGAAGATGCTCCAGATGATATGAATCGAGACGATGCTGTGACGATGATCAGGATGATCATGCGATGATGATATGCATCAGGACGATGCTGTGACGATGATCAAGATGATCATGCGATGATGATATGCATCAGGAGGATGCTATGATGATGATCAGGATGATCATGTGATGATGATGTGCATCAGGATGATGATCAGTTTGATCATGAAGCATCAGGTTGATGCTCAGTGCGAGAATGATCAGTTGGATCATGAGTATCAGGATGATACTTCGAGGCTGTAGATATGTGGCAGTTTGTGCAGTAGCATGTAATAGCTCCCTGGGAGATCTGATAGGTTGAGCAGTAAGCTCGTAATCAGTCCTAGGATGCTCTTTCGAGGTTTTGCGAGGGAGGCATGTAATCAGTCCTGGAGATCCGATAGGTTGTGCTAGGCACGTAAAGGTCTTGGGATGCTCTTTAGAGATATTGTCGATCGTGTTAGGCACATAAACGTTCCTAGGATGCTCTTTTAAGGTTTTTCCTGTTCACATGTAATCAGTCCTAGAGATCCGAGAGGTTGAGCAGTAAGCTCGTAAAAGTCCTGGGATGCTCTTTAGAGTGCTTTCCAGTCGTGGTAGGCACACAAACGTTCACGGGATGCTCTTTAAAGGTTTTGTGAAAGGGTTGCATGTAATTAGTCCTGGGAGATCTTGTCGGTCATGCTTAGGCACATAAAGGATCCTGGGATGCTCTTGTCAGGTTTTGCAGATGCATGTAATCAGTCCTGAGGTTCCACCTCTATCAGGCAGCTCGCAGAGTTGATGAAGACCTACAGGAGGCTAGGCCTACATCCAGCATGAAAAAGGGTTGGATCTGTAGAACTTCCTATGACGAGAAGAATTGAGAGATAGCCCAGTGATCGAGATGACGAGTACAGCAGCAGTGACGATGATGCTCCATGATCCAGTGATGATGATCGAGCTCCAGAATTGGAGACTTGTGGGGATATGTATTGATGACCTGTGTCTAGAGAATACCTTCCTAGTTAAGAGGGAGTGTTGATATATTTGTAACTTCGAAAGATATTCTTCTATGTATTACATTTGCACTTTATTATATTCATGATGGAGATGTATTATTCCTCTAATCAGAAGTGTGTCATTTGTATTTGTAAGTGTCGCAAGTGTCGCAACTTATATTTGATGGGTTATTAGACCACCAGTGTGGGGTCGGCCCTGCTTGTGTCATGTGAGTGGGTTATTAGACTTCCTTAAGAAGTCGGCCCAGCTAGAATTAAAGGAAGTCCAAGTTGTGTATAAATAGAGAGTGAGTGTGTCTCATTCTATTCATTCACTCACTCATCCAACTCGCATTAGTTGAGAGAGGAGTGCACACAAGTGGAGGAGGAGTAGATGATGGAGTCATCTATCTTTTGGGCTTGAAAATTGTGATCTTTGTATTGGGGCTTATTCTATCTCTGAGGAAGTTGCGGGGTTTTTCACCTTCTTGGTTTTCCCCGAGGAAACTCTGTGTCTCTTGTGTTTATGATTGTTATGATGTGCTTGTTGGTCTCTTAGTAGGATCCTAGATAATGTTTGAATGCAATTATCGAAAATTTAACATAACTCCTCTCATGCTCCCTCTTGGTCTATTTTTAGCTCTTACATTGTCATAGATGTCATATAATATGTCATAAGTGTCATAGGTGTCATAGAATCTGTCATAAGTGTCATAATGCTTGTCATAGTTGTCATAGAATCTGTCATTGCCAATTTTTAGCCATATGACTCTTCCTCTTCCTTCATGAATGTTACCTCTTCCCTTCCAACTCGAATTTGGGAATGGCTCCATGTTTAAAGGAGGAATATTCTCTCATGCGGACCCAACATGTCCACTTATGCACCCTCAAGTCCAACTAGGACCTAATGCCACTTCATTTTGGAGCATTTAACATTTATTCCATAATTTATTGGCCTATTTTTCCACCATCAATTTAGAATATTGAATTTTCATGAGAAACTATAGAACTTGGGGTTAAATGTCAATATTTTAATTATTCCACATAACCCTTAGGAATTGGGTAGGCCAACTTAATTATTTATCTGAGAATCATTTAATTGGGGACATGAAAGTCCTCCCCATCCAATATTGCTTGTCCTCGAGCAATTTCAAACATGGATGGTGAAGAACCTGCTTTCTTTCCAAAACTCTGAGTAGTGGCACTCATGTACTGCAATTGTGTGGTTCCAAAAGCAAGGAGATATGGGTTTTCTTTTTCATATTGATATCCCTTGTGACATCACCACTAAACACAAAAATATTAATTAAATCCATCAAAACAAGTTTGCACAATTACTCTTTACCTATTTCATATTTTGGAAACCCTTCCTGTATAATTATTTGAAGTTGCCACTAAGTTGCCCAACTTTGAGTCTTTAAGATTCCATGAAAATTTTAGAGAGGAACCACCATACTTGTTGCTACACTACTCTGATTACAATCACCTTCTTAAGTGGTGACTTGATCTCCCATACTACTTGTTTCCCCAAAAAATTGAAACCAATGAGACTAAAAATTATCACAGGGTCCCATTGCTTGTATTACACTCCAACAATTAGGAGTGATCTCCAACCCATACCACCGGGAAAGAGAATTCTTGGATCCCATTTACTTGTATGCATTCTTCCAAACATCATAAGTACAAAATATATATCATCAAAGTACATAACAACATAATACAAATGTACATCAAGGAGGTGCCTCATCAAAGAAGCATGAAAGTGCTTGTACCTCCAAGTAAGTAGACCACCATTTTCCAAGTGCATACAAGCATCAAGTGACCAATCAAATCTGCTCCAATGACATAGGTGAGGATCCCATGTCCTATAATTCTACTCCAAAAGGATGTAATATGCATAAAAATAATCATCAATGTGTTATTTCATCCAAGAAATGAATGAAGAACCTCCACTAAAATCCAAACCAAGTATGGAGCAAAGAAAACAATGAGCCTTCAAGGGGCTCACAGAAGTACCATTTGTGCATCCATGAATATGTGTATCATCAAGAAATAACAAAGGATATTGCTGCCAATAATAATTTTCTCCAATCATATATCTCTTCACCCAAGTATTGGATGAAGTTCCTCCAACATCAATTGAACTAAGCAAGGAGCAAGGAAAATCACGAGTCTTCAAGTGACTCAAGTGAACATCATAGGTGCATCCATGTAGATATGTATCATCATAAGGTAAAAAAGGATGTTGCTGCAAATGTAAATAATAAAGTGCTCTAATCATTTCATCATCTAAAGGAGAGATAGGAGTTTCATACTCCTCATGTGGCACCATCAAAAGGAAACTTTTCACCCATACTTCACTAGGATGAATGCTGCAAAATATGGAAGTGTAGGATGTAGGAGAATGAACCAACTCCCCCAACCCCTCCATGATTTCGACTTGGGGAATATTTTGGATGATTTGGAGATGTGTAACTCCTCTCATGCTCTCTCTTGGTCTATTTTTAGCTCTTACATTGTCATTGTTGGAATATTATCACCATCATTTTTTATATTTGCATGCATGCATGCATCCAGTCATCAGTATGGTGGTCTCTCCAGCACCTAGAGCCTATTTTCATCCCCCTAGAGCTTTTCTACAACCCTCAGTAGCCCTCCTACCTACCTGATGCACCTTGTTTTCCTCACCTGGATTACATATGCACCTTATCTCACCTACCAGGAGTTTAACAATCAATTAGAGCATTGATTGACCAGTTCTTGCATTTATTGCTCAGTTTAACTGTCTGTAGCTCACAGTTGTCTAGTTTGGAGTGCCACCTGACCTTATGACAGCCTCATGCGCCCTCCTTGGAGTCTCCATCCCCTGATTTGTGATCACATGGTTCAGTTAGACTCAGTTAGATTCATTTGACTGACTTTTGACTATTTGTGACTACTGTCACTGATTGGATGATGTCTCCAATGATATCCAAGCTACACACTGAGGAGAATTTGAATGACCTTTGGCTTATTCGAATTCACTTGACAATTATTGTATTGTATTCCGTTTTCATAGTGCCATCTCACAGCTGATGTATGATTATACTACTATTCTCCATTTTTTGTGTTCATGAGTGATTATTGATTCAATCCTTCTTCTTCTTCTCTGCAATTCTTGAGTGAGATTAGTGAGATTTGTTCTAGCTGTGAGATCTTCCTGCAGATTGTCACATGGTATCATAGATTGAGCCAGCTATTCGAATTGCAATAGTAGTAGTTGTAGCCATTGCAGCAGTTGCAGCAATTCATTGAGCAACTGTCTTTCATTGAGCACCAGAACTCTGGATTTCCACAGCAATTCCTGGTGCAATTGTCTTGAATTCACTGGAGAAATCCAGTGAGGTCTATTTAGGTCTGAAGGATCCAATCATATGTTCTCATTGTCCTAAGGCAGTGTTCATTCGATTTGCAGCAAATATCCATCAACAATTTCATTTGTTTTGCAGGTTTATTCATCCATTCAAATTCATCTTCAATTCGACCTCGACAGCTACCTATCGATCTAAAAATGAATTCATTCAATTATAGCGAATGGAAGGCTAAAATGGACATATTCATGAAGTCCAAGAGCCTCTCTAGAGTATTGAATGGTACAGCAGTCGCACCCACTGGTGCAGTAGAGAAATCCAAGTAGTTGGATAAACTTGATGAAGCAGTAGGGTTGTGTTGACACAAACCCAGTCAACAGGCGTTCCTCACTCTGTTGACATCCAACCCAGCATGATCTCCCTGAGCACCGGCCTAGATAAGTTTTACCCCATCCAGCAACACTTGCGGAGTAGATGAAGTCTCACCCGAGATGTTCAAGGGAGAGCTGACAGAACCATGTTTCCGCCGAATGAAGAAGGACCCTTGTGTATCCACTTAATCAATTTATCGTAGCATTCACAAACAGATCTAACATTTCAACTTATGCATTTAGGCAGAAGCGCATCATAATTCAACAGATCTCATTATCAATTAAAACCCATGAATGTGCAATAGATATAGCAGTTAAAGCATCATTTGGAATAAGGAAACATTGCATCATTCATGTATTCATATCGCACATCACATTTATAACAGGAAAATCAGAAAAGAACACAAATATTTTGTGCAAAACCACATCATATCATATTAATATTCGGAACATACTCAGGTACAACAATATAGTTCTTCCGTCGCATACCCAGATCAACAGATAAAAATAGGCAAAATTCTCTCTTATCATCCGTGCTCAACTTCTCTTCAATTCATCGATATCTCAACACTTACAATGCTATGTCTATTTATAGGCTTCTTCCTTTACATTCATTGTCCACTTAGCCGACCACATATCTACTTTCTAACAAACTTTACAAAAAGGATGACGCAAAACCCACATAATGCGGTCCAAATGACCCAAAACCCGCATAATGCGGTCCAAATGACCCAAAACTACATAAACTATTATCAACTTGCGCGTTATTTTCCTTCTTGCGCGACATTTCTGACCTTGCACAGCTGACCCATCAAACCGCCTGCAAACAGACCCCAACACAATCTTGTGGCTTACCCTTGAGCCACGTCAGCTGGACATGGTGTACTATACTCATTCGTCGTAGTACTATTCGTCTGAAACTGTTCTTGTTGTCTGGAGCTCATTTTTGTGTACTTCTCAAACTAAGACAGTGATCTCAGGCTCATTGTCATGTACTTCTCAAACTCATCCTCCACTCTCTAGAAACCTGGAACATCTGCTCTCCAAAATCTGCTGTCGCGGTTCCGACATGTTCCAGACTGAGGAAAATTTCATGAACAATGCCGAGGTGCGAGAAGGGCCAACCACTCTGGCACCTCTGTTTCGCACCAAGTATCACCGACTATCGGGGCCAGGGGAACTCTGCCCCTACCGTTGTGGTGGTCGCCTGGACCACAAATCTTCCAACCACCACCACATGCTTAGACATCTCGAGTGAGACCTCGTCTCTAGTTCTGCCGAGTGTCTGCGCCGCTTCTTTCTCTGGGTTCCCATGCACACTCGTCGTTCAGGCCCTCAATGCACCTAGTGTGCTACTGCACGAAATGAAATGGATCATTTCCACAGCTTCCTTGGAATTACTAACTTATCTATCTTCCTGACTCGCTCGCAACATGGGTTCCTCTCGTCTGATCTATACCTCCTTGCTCTCCTGTGCCTGTTATTTATATGTTTTCGTCGTGTCCTGGACGCCTGCTTCTGAAATCATTAGTAAATCCGTTCACATAACTTTTTGATCCTATCATCATACCATTTCGTCGTCTCTCGATGAAGCGGATCCGCAGCACTCATGGTCAGACTTGACTTCTTACGTGCGGAGCAGCGACCATGCTTCCACCGGTTGTCGTTTGTGCCCAACGTGCGAAGCATCAACCAAGGTGCCCCTGATCATGCTAACATCTTTTGTTATGCATGTCAAACGTTCCTGACTTCGTCGTCAATCCTGGCAATCTAACCGTCAGAGCTGTCAGAAAGACCTATCATGTTAAAGAGCGTCGTCTACTAACGATCTGTAATTATTCTTGATTTGATTGTGTCGCGACCGTGCAGTTGTCGTGGCTTGGCTCCCTAACTGTGCTATCATCGTTCCAACTTGCGCATTATTTTCCTACTGGCGCGTCATCCTGTCACCTAGCATCCTGCATTTTTTATTTTTTTATTTTTTTATTTTTTTATTTTTTTTCCTATGCAGTTAAGCATCGTGTGACTCCGGGCCCATCCTATAGGGATTCAGCCTGCTACCATTCACCAACTTAGGTAGCATCGCTCCATCTAACTGTTGCAGTTGTACTGTGCCTCCGGAAGTAATGCAACTGATGCGATATGGATCGAGCCAATGCATATGTAATTTACCTGGATGCTTCATAAACTTGCTATCATACAACAGCACCAAGTCGCCTTGTTGAAACTATTTATTTTTAATATGTCAATCGTTCCAAGCTTTTTGTCGATCCTTCTCTACACGCTTGTGAAAACCTGCGATAAAGCAGTCTTCCTCAAGATGTACCAGCTGCACCAAGTGTTCTTCTAACGCTGCTTCATTGTGCATGCATGTCGTAGCCGCTATGCGCAGACTCGAAACAATGTACTCCATAGGCATAACCACCTCTTTCCCATACACCAGTTTGAACGGTGTATGCCCCATCAATCTTTTGCAAGTGGTGTGATATGCCCACAAGACTGCGGGAATCTTCAAATCCCAGTCATCATGGTTCGCATTACAAACCTTTGTAAGCGCATGCTCCAACACTTTGTTGAATGCCTCCACTGTGCCATTTTCCTGCGAATGGTATGGGGTTCTCTTCTTATCTTGTATCTGAAGATCTGTTGTCAATGAGCGGACTGTACGATTAATGAAGTGACTCCCCTGATCACTCATCAATACCTTTGAGCATCCAAACCGAGTAACAATGTTGCTGAACAAAAAGCACATTGTTGTCGTAGCCGTGCAATCTACAACTGGTGCGGCCTCCGCCCATCTTGTCAAATAATTTGTCGTTGTGATAATGTACCGTGCACCAGTGCGCTTCCCAAGTGGGTTGATAGGTCCCACGAAATCCACAGCCCATTTTTCAAATGGTTGTAATGTCACTTGAGCTATTACCGGCATCTTGTCCCTCCTTGAGGGTTTTCCAGCTCGTTGGCAGACGTCGCAGCTGCGCGCATAATTCGTCGCATCATTATGGAGAGTGGGCCACAAAGCCCTATGCGAAGCACCTTCCTAGCAGTAGCTCGACCTCTATAGTGTCCACCCGCCACTCCTGCATGGGCCTCTGACAATATCTTCCCTTGCTCATGAGGCAGGACACAGCGCCTCAAGATCTCGTCCGGTCCCAGTTTATAGACCTGTCCGGCAATCAACTAAAAATCTGCGGCCTTCACCACCAACTACTTCTTCTGACTTGTGGTGAACTCGTCTAGTGCGATTCCCGTTGCCAAAAACTGAATTATTTCTTCATAGTAGTCGTCGGCCACCTCGAC
This sequence comes from Larix kaempferi, assembly GCA_027924585.1. Classification (NCBI taxonomy): domain Eukaryota; kingdom Viridiplantae; phylum Streptophyta; class Pinopsida; order Pinales; family Pinaceae; genus Larix; species Larix kaempferi. The sequence goes on from BSBM01000264.1 coordinate 11,209,757, forward strand.
TTTGAACAATTGCACATCTGGCAACCCATCTTCAATGTTTGTGGGCTCCTCACCTGTATCAATTCATGATAAATGATCTGGCCCCGCATTCAAGCAACCTAGTTTCACAATCACCTCAAAATCAAAATCTTGAAAGAGAAGTAGTCAGCGGCATATCTTCCCCCCCAACACAGGCTTATTGACCAGGTATTTCAAAGCAGATTGTCTGTGAACATTTTGAAATGACCCCCCAATACGTAGTGCCTAAACTTCTATAGCGCATATACCATTACCAAACCTTCCCTCTTTGTAGTCGTATAATTTTTTTCCGTAGATGATAGCTTTCGACTCGCAAAAGAAATTGGGTGATCCAGATCTCCTTCGCCTGGTTGCGCAAGCACTATTCCCAGTGCAATCAACGATGCATCCACATGGACGTGGAATTCTTTGCTCAAGTCCGGGAAGACCAGTATCGGTGCTGAAGCCATCTTAGCCTTCAGCGTCTTAAAAATTACTTGACACTCGGGACTCCATAAGAATACCGCATCTTTCTTTAATAACTTTTCCATAGGAGCTATAATCGCGGCGTACCCACGAATAAACTTGCGATAGTACCCTGTGTGCCCCAATGTCGCTCTCAACTGCTTTACATTTGTAGGCGGTGTCAAGCTCAAAATCAATGCAATATTCATTGGGTCAACCAACAATCCTTGCTTGCAGACAATGTGACCCAACAACATCCCAAAAGGTGCGCAGAAAATACACTTCTTCAAGTTCAGTGATATCTGATGCTGCCTACATCGCTCAAACATCAGTCGCAGGTTTGTCATATGGTCACTGATCAATCCGTAAACTGTCCAGTCATCCATATAGACTTGCAAAAACTTCTGAATAAAATCTCTAGATGCAGCGACAACAACATGGGAAAATATCGCAGGTGCATTCTTTAGGCCAAAGGGCATCACGGTGTACTGGAAACATCCCCATTCAGTCACAAATGTTGTCTTGTGGTGATCCTCTTTCGTGATCCTGATCTGGTGATAGCTAGAGAAATCATCCGTGAAAGAGTACATTTCTTGACCACCCACTCCTTCCAGCACTTCATTCGTGAATGGCATCGGAAAGGATCATGCATGCACGCATCATTCAACTTCCTCAAGTCGACGCAAATCCGAACCTCACCTGTCTTCTTATCCTGCACCACCATAGGACTAATCCATTCTGATTCTTCGATCGGCTCAATGATGCCAGCATCCAGCATTCTGTCAAGTTCAATTTTGACCCGTTCCTTATGTCCTGGATTCAGTCGATACGGTCACTACCCCAGTATTCCCTTCATTTCAGAAAACTTGGTGGGGAGCAAATCCTAGAACTCATGCAACAAGTCCGTGACCTTTGCCATCATTTCGTCGTCCCATTAGTCCCCAACATTCGCAAACTTTGGGTTCTCCTCTATCCCAATGTGGATCTTCTTAATCTTCAATGGCTGAGTTACCGGATCGGTCAGTGCATCAGGTGCTATGACATCTCGACTCCCTTTTGTTTCCAGAATATTGATATTCCGCGGATCGTCCTCATCCGCCGGCCTTCCAGTAATATTATAACATTCCATCATTGACTGCATGTGATAATGTGTATGCGGATCCACAGGGTAGGAAATTGGAACCACCTTCAGAACAACATCGCGGATGAGTTGTAGGGCATTGTGAACATCTGGATTGGCATCCGCGAAATTGAAGGTATGAGTAAAGCAAACCATCAAATCTAACCAAGTGGTAATCTCCCCGCGCAACTCAGCTGAGGCATACCAAGATTGCGGTATTTCATCCAAGGTATGAACAAAGGAATGTACCCATTCGTCCTTTGGTCGTGAGACCCACAAAGCCTAACATTCAATTAGATGACCACTAGGGTCATTTCGCCCATCATACTTTCCGGTGTGGTATATTTCTGTGTCGCCAAAGCGAACCGCCATCAGTCTTCGACAATGAGACCGCCCAGTAATTGACTTTTTATGGGCCGCCCACCAATGTGCTGGAGCAGCCTTCAGCGCTTCCTCCAATGCCACCAATCATTGTGGTTCTGGCACCTTATCTTCAAATGCTACTAGAAATTCAGACAACCCGGGAAACCATTCGTAAACTGGTAATGTAACAGTATCAATCGCGACATGGCACAATGACTGCGCGATCAACCCACACTTGCGAAATGACACCTCCTACAAGTGATTCTTCCAGTTCTCCAAAGCATCATCAGAGTCATAAGACATAGAGCTAAAGTTGCGCCAACCGAGTTCTCCGTTGGTAGTGGGATGGATGTAGTCTTCAAAAATATTATGCACGTGATCCCATCCTCTTACAACTTCATCCTTCACTGGTCTACATACCTACGTCCCTCCGTCGGATCTAATGGAGCTATAACTCGTAAGTCTTGATTTTCAAAAGTCATCACCCTTTTCTTGAAATTAATGACTTCCATACTGTCATTGGCCCATCCAATCCCCAACAACGCGGGATAGGAGCTTCCCCCATTGACAACTTCGATAACGTCGAAATTATCATAAGTTTTCATTCCCTCAATGTCCACAATGAGACGCGGCACTCGCCTAATGGGTGTTACCTTGGCTTGATTAGCCAGTTGCAATTGTACAGGAAACCATCTCAGCGTTGGGCTCCCCATTTTATGTTGTGCCTGCTTCGTTAGAATATTGACATCTAATCCCAGATCCAAAATGATTGAATCGACATCATAGTCCCTAATCTGGATGTTCATGCGCATCTCTTTCCCTTCCTTCTTTCATTGTAAAGAGTTCACTACGGACTCTTTCTATCCCTTTGTCAGTCGATGCAATAGACCTTATATATCGGCAAGAGCATCGGGATCGTGCACCAGTGATAAACAGCTTTCAAAGAAGTTCTGTAAAGTACCATACTGTCGCGATGGTCCTGCTTCCGAATTTGAGTCAAAAGCAGGGGGCATGTCATAAATAATTGTCTTACCGATATTTTGTCCCATCGCATTACGTGCTTCAAAGAATGTATCTCACTTGGCATCAATATCAAACTGCACCTTCTTCATTCCAGCCAACCGGATGGGGGGATGTGCCCCATCCTCTCCTTTTGTCATACCTCCACGAGTGATAACAGCAATAGCAACATCTTGCGTCCTCGGTTCTGCTAAAATTGCTGCGACGATTGATCCCTGATTCTGGTTCAGTGGTGGGTTCACAAGTTGATTCACGTTCTGATTTGCATTCTGATTCGGTCACTGATTTTGGTTATGTGGTCGATTCTGATTCGGCACCTGATTCTGCAACTGCTGAACATTTCCTCCCTACCATCTCGCGATCAACTATGGACAGTTCTCAACTTTTTGATCGCCACCAAAGAAATATGTACACTGTGTTTGAACCTTCGGGCAATCTCTCTGGTAGTGTCCTAATACTCCGCAATTATAACATTGTATGGTTCCTCGACCTCGTCTGCCTCCTTGATCGAAGCCTCCACCTCGTCCCCCTCGGAATCCTCTATGGAATCCTCCTTGTTGCTGATACTACAGTTGATTAAATTGTTGCTACAGAGGGTTCGGTTGCAGCTGAACACACTACCCTGGATGAACATACTGCGTTGGTTGAACGTACTGTGGCTACTACGGAGCCATCTGCATTGGATTATATTGCGGTTGTGGCACAAACTGTTGTTGGGGTTGCGGTTGCGGTACAAATTGCATCTGCGGTTGAGGTGGCAGCTGGGCCACCTGTGGTTGCTGTAGTGCATGTTGGTCGTCTGCCTTTACATAATATGAGTCGTATGTTCTTTCCTGAAGTAAGCCATATGCCCAACAGTCCTTATCTTCATGCCCGACATATTTGCATAAGGTACAGTATAAATTCATCGGCTTTGTGACCATCTTCTTCATGTACTGACACTCCTCATGTCAATGTCCATAGACTTGACAAATGCGGCACCATGGCATACCTCCGCCACTCAATGGGTTCGGCGCTCCTGATACTAGATAGTTGCGGAAATCTCGGCAGTTATCCCTAGTGTGTCCTTCTACACGACATCGAGTACACCAAACCTCTTCACCGTGCTCTTTACCCTTCTTGAGATCTTGCAAATGAATTGTCAGGTTGTCCAATTGCGTCTGAATCTTAGACATGCCGGCTGCATTCTCACCAACCGGTGAAGCTTCTAACCGCGTCGCAATCTCCAGAGCCTCACTCGGTGTCGCAATGTTTTGTTGCATCAACGAGAATCGGATATGAGGTAGCAACGCCGGATGAACGATTCCTTATGCTGAACATCGCTCATCTCAAAGTTGACTCTTTCCATTAGCGTTTTAAATCTTTGGTCAAAATCCCAGACAGTTTCATTCGGATACTGCTTAATCTCCTTTAGTTCTGTGATGTATTGTGCTTCAGACTTAGGTTTTCAGAACTCTGCACTTAATCCTTTTCTAACTTCATCTAATGTCTTTTCGGACTTCCTGCAGGAACTTGTACAAACTTCATGAACTAGTACAGTGCGCGACCCCGAAGAGTCATCGCCAACTGACCTTTCTTGGCATCATCATCTGTGATCTATTTAACAATCCACACAGCTTCGCATAAAAACCAGTATTGCTCTGGGTTGTCAGTTCCATTTCCATGGAACAAAGGTAACTTTGTATCTTCTCCCACCATCCTGGGATTCCTCCCTACAGTCGTTGATCCACTATTAATTCAATGTTGTTGACACGATGAACATGGCAGTGTCAAAATTGTATTTTTTCTTGGTTGTGGAGTAGGGAGTGGAGGTGTGGGTACGCTACTGCTGGGGGTTGGTCTTGCCTCTGTCCTGGGCGTAACCTGGTCTTCCTTCTCAGCACTGTGAGGTCGATTCGTCCCATGTGGTTTTCCTTCGCGGTTTTGCATTTCAATCGCAGCAGGACCTTCTCCTGTCCTCTGCCTCTTCTCTTGTTGAAACCTTGCTCCTCCCCTCATAAGACCACTCTCTTCCTCAGCTTCCTTCACAGTCTCGTCATGACTTGCACCCATCTACCCCATATCATTCCATTCGCCTCCCCCCTGCCGTCGCGGTATCCATAGCCTTCGCCCACCAGGGTTCTTTTACTCCAGGTTCATCTTCAATATGCCCTTTTCACAAATGAGCATATTAATGGACAACTGTAGCGACAACAGGAACCTGCCTCTTGGTCTGTTGAAAAATTCCCTTTCAGCTTCGCTATAGGATTTCGTTGTGCCGACTGCAAACTCGATAATATAACCCTCCAATATGCTGTCAAGCTAGACTTCAATAGCCCATGATTCTCTATTGTCTACCACCTGTAACTCCTGGATCAATTCTGGGGTTCAAGACGTTGGCTCACCACCTTGAAAATTTACCTTGCGGAAGGTCAATTGCGCCAACCATTCATACAATATGATCGGGAATTCGTAGAAAAAATATTTGTGCGGACCGTCGTGTATGTACTTTTCTAGCCACCAATCCGTCGTCAACCCAGGGTTCTGATTTTCTTTCTTAGTGAACTCTCACAGCTTTTGATCGAACCAATCTTGAATCCTCGGTCTTGTCGGATGCCACAACATGTCCTTCCTTCATTTCGTGCTATGGTCCCGGCAACGGAACCATTTTTTGACACAAACCCAGTCAACAGGGGTTCCTCACTCTGTCGACATCCAACGCACCGCGATCTCCCTGAGCACTGGCTCAGACAAGTTTTACCCCGTTTAGCAACACCTACGGAGCAGATGAAGTCTAACCCGAGATGTTCAAGGGAGAGCTGACGGGACCATGTTTCCGCCGAATGAAAAAGGACCCTTGTGCATCCGCTTAATCAATTTATCGTAGCAATCACAAACAGATCTAACATTTCAACTTATGCATTTAGGTAGAAGCGCATCATAATTCAACATATCTCATTATCAATTGAAACCCATTAATGTGCAACAGATCTAGCAGTTAAAGCATCATTTGGAATAAGGAAACATTGCATCATTCATGTATTCATATCGCACATCACATTTATAACAGGAAAAACAGAAAAGAACACAGAGATTTTGCTCAAAACCCCATCATATCATATTAACCTTCGCAACATACTCAAGTACAACAATATAGTTCTTCCATCGCATACCCAAATCAACAGACAAAAACAGGAAAAATTCTCTCTTATCATCCGTGCTCAACTTCTCTTCAATTCATCGATATCTCAACACTTACAATGCTATGTCTATTTATAGGCTTCCACCTTTACATTCATTGTCCACTTAGCCGACCACCTAACTACTTTCTAACAAACTTTACAAAAAGGATGACCCAAAACCCACATAATGCGGTCCAAATGACCAAAAACCACATAAACTATTATCGACTTCCGCGCTATTTTCCTTCTTGCGCGGAATTTCTGACCTTGCGCAGCATCGCGATGTTGTGCAGCTGACTCATCAAACCGCCTGCCAACAGGCTGCTACTCCTCAGCATTTCCGAAGACCTCCATTTTCATGTCATAGATCTAGCCACTCCAAAAGAAGTTTGGGGGAAGCTCGAACCTCTCTTTGGACAGAAAGATGACTTGAAAGGTCACAAGTTGGAAAATGAGTTAATCTCAATGAGCCCTTGCAAATTCGAATCCATCAATGAGTTTCTTACCAAGTTCAAGAATTTGATTTCACAATTGAAGAGATATGGAATAGTGAAAGAAGACAAGCAACTCATCCTTGCCATACTATCAAAATTGGGCCGAAATTACTCAGTATTTGTCTCCACCTTTCAAACAACGAAGCTCTCCATGCCAAAATGGAAGTTTCCAAGCCTTGATGACTTCATCGAGTCTCTCACAATAGAGGAGGAGAAATTGATTTAAATGGGAATGATAAAACCCAAGATGGATTCAGCACTTGCAGCTGCTGAGGTGAAGAGAGTGAATTGCAAGGGCAAGTAAAAAAAATTTGACAAAAAGTCGAGTGAGCAGAAGCAAAAGGAGGCTCCCTATCAGTCAGAAGGGGCTTCGAATTCCAAGAAGACCAAGCATTCTCAAAAGGAGAAATCCAAATGTACCTATTGCAATAGAGGATTTCATCATGAGAGTTATTGTATGAAGAAGACTATAGACATGATGGCTCAGTTACTTGAAAAGAATAACCTCCCAGTACCTGCATGTGCTAGGAAGAAATATGTTGAACCTTCTAGATCTGAGGACAAGGAGAGATGTCATGCCCTCATGGAAGGTGCATCAAGAGAGTCCTCCTTCATCATAGATTCAGGAGCATCAATACATATGTCTTCCTCCAAAGATCTCTTCACTGGATTCGAATGCACAGTTGGCCCTTCCATCATGTTGGGGAATGATTCTGAGGTCTCCTCTGAGGGGATTAGAAGGATCAAACTTGATCATAGATACTTCTCTAATGTACTCTATGTGCCTACACTTACTGCTAATCTGCTTTCGGTCTACCAAATGACCCATACTGGAGAGCCCAAGAGGGTGATATTCTCTCCAAATGAGGTCGAAATACAAGACATGGTTTCAAGAAAAATCATTGCAAAAGGTGTTGCAAACCATAGTTCAAAACTGTATGAGTTCTCACACTTTATTCCTCTCTCCAAGCAGTGTTCTCTTCACACTCATGCAAATGAAGAGAGTAGAATATGGAATGAAATATTTGGACATCTCAACTACAAGGATTTGCAAGTCATGCAAACTCAAAAGGTGGTTGAATGTCACATCCCCACTGACCCACCTGTCCACTGGAGACCATGATCCATTTTTTTTTTCTCCCAAAACATCGGCTGAGTACCCATACACACAGTCAGGAGAGTTCGGATCCGCAACCCACAGTTGTGAACCCGCAACCTTCAATCCGCAACAGTGGATCCCGCAATCCGCAACCCGTAATTGCGGATGCAGAAATGCGAAATTCCAACTTCCGCAGGAGGTCACTCCCACAACCCTCAATAGTGGGTCCCTCAATCCGCATCCTGCAATCTGCAACCCGCAATTGCAGATGCGGAATTGCGGAAGCCACAAACACCCAGTCATGAACTTGACGATCTCGCAACCCGCAACAGCTGATCCCGCAACCCGCATCCCGCAATTGCGGATGCGGAATTGCGAAGTCCCAAAACGCATACTTTTGAACTCGGCAATCCCGCAACCCACAATTGCGGAACCATGCGTGAGGAACCCTGCCTCTGCAAGGGTAACTTAAGGGGCATAACTTCTTCCTCCAACATCCAAATGGGGCAAGGTTGGTACCGTTGGAAATCTCTTGGAGAGCTCTATCCAATGGTAGAGTCCCCCGATTAGGTGAGGTATCTAACCTCCCCATTTTCTGATCTGAATCTCTATATATATCCCGCTTAGACACTTCCAACCTTCTCCCTGTCAATATCTTCCTTTCCATCTGACCCACAGAGGTTCCCAAAACCACTCGCATGGATTCCCTTTCTTCCCCAGGGACCAGGTGTAAGTACACATCTCCTTCACAGGGTTAGTTATAGATAAACATTCATCTCCAAACAATGAAACATTATCATTTGTTATAGCATGTAAAATGCATTAAGCAGATTTAATCAACACATCTATCATATGCAAGAATTACAAGGCATTAAACTCATGCATTATAAGATGTACATATAATCATAAACTCAGTCCTTTACTCAAGCCTGTACATGACTTCATGTCAATCCCATTCATATACATACATACCACAGTCCATAATCATACAAGAGCATTCATAACAAAACAATGAAACACCATCATTTATTGTAACAGAAATACTTGTCTTTCAATTCTGAAGCAACTGGCTAAGTGAGAGCAACGTTCCACCCAACCTTATATCTTTGTCCATCCTATACTATTTCAGCTGAGAGATCACCCCCGAGCTGGGAAGTGTATCCACTAAGGAGGGCTAACAGGTTCTCTCACAATCAAGGCTCCATTCTCATGCTAAACCAGTCTGTAGTTGGGTTTATCAAGCATTCCAGGGCACCTACCCATGCTAAGCCAACCTACCGTGGTTATCAAGCAATTCAGGGACAACAAGGAAGGTGTTTCTAAGCCAGTGAGCTCAACCACAGAGCTGAGGGCATCTCAGCACTCAATTGACCTGGCACCCACAATACCTACCACATCCAACACAAGGAAGACCTACATCATTGTTACACAGTCCCTCAAGGCATCTTCCCTTCCAGTTCTATTCCAGGATGGGCATAGAAAGGTCCAGTCGCTCTTAGCCGACCTGGCACCCATAATACCTACCACATCCAACACAAGGAAGATCTTATCACTGCTTCACAGTCTCTCACATTCCTTCCCTTCTAGTGTTATTCCAGGATGGGCATAGAAAGGTTCAGTCACTAGTTCATTGAGACTATAGCCTTCACTGGGTTTATCAAGCAACCCAACCCTTTTCCCACAATTCAACAACTAAATTCATTACTAGGATTGGGTTTCCTCGCAGCTGCTCTGCCAATACCACTCTGCAGCATCTTCTATCAATACCACTCTGTCGCTGTAACTGGTGTTTGCACACCGGGTGCTACAGCTATCAGCTCTCAAGCGTTTTCTAACACACAGGAAGAAAGAGTAACCTCGGATTTCCCTCCCCGGATGGGTTTGGTGGATACAGGAAATACCTGAACGAATTCCCTGTGAGGGTCGATGGCTCGTGGATAGTAAGTGCGTGAGTGGGTGAATGAGTGAGGAATCCCTGAATGTATCTCTCCCTCCCTGAATGAATCCCCTTCTCAGATAGTCAAACAGGTTCAGCGAGTTCCCGCAGGCAATTGAGTGTCGTCCTGCACAAGCGATCAAAGCCATGCCTTACCATACGAAATCATAGGCATGCTCCATACTCCAGCGGCCTCAGCAATCAGGGTTCTCAACCACCTACTGCAGTTGCATTAATGTCAGCAGGGAGTTCAAACAGGTTCCCAGTCAGACATGTGGCAATGTAGGCCACCAATCCCAACCCCCTCAGCTCTCCCTAGTGGATACACATGGACCCTTCTCATTCATTGCCTCCTTAGCCAGCTTCTTGGTTACTTTATTCATTCAATAATAATTACATCATTTACATTCCTTCATGGCTTAATCAACCCATGAATAATCGAATTGTCCAAATCCTCACCTAAGCAAATAACCTTAAACATCCACTAGTGGGGCCTTGGCCTTGAGCTCCACACTAGGGAAAATACACATATTGTATATACACAATATTTACATCGAATCCAAATGCATCAAGGGAAAAATGGGGTATTACAACTCCCTCTCCCCTAAAATAACACCATCCTCGGTGTTCTCAAAATTGAACAAAAATGGGAATGCCTCTTTCATGGCATCCTCTAGCTCCCACGTGGCATCTTCTGGACTAAGGTGCCTCCATTTCACCTTTACCTGCCCTATGGCCCAGTTCCGGAGCAAGGTAACCTTCCTGTCGAGGATGCATGTAGGCTCCACCTAGAACTCTCCCTCTGGTTCCACCTGTATCACATGCCAATCAATGATATGATTAGGATCATGTACGTATTTCTTAAGCAAAGATACATGGAAAACATTATGAGCTTTCATGTTAGTAGGAAATGCAATCCTATATGCAACTGGCCCTATCCTATCAAGGACTTCAAATGGCCCACAATATCGGGGTGCCAACTTGGCACAACTTCCCAATTTTATGGAACTCTTCCTGGGTCTCACTCTCAAGTAGACATGATCCCCAATCTGAAATTCCTTATGCATTCTCTTTGGATCTGCATAACTCTTCTACCTGTCCTGTGTTGCCTTCAAATTCTGCCTGATCTTAACAACTTCCTGCTCCATCTCCTCAATCATTTCTGGTCCAAGCACTACTCTGTTCCCTGGGTTGTCCCAACTCACTGGAGTTCTGCATCCTTTGCCATACAACAATTCAAAAGGACTCATCTTCAATGATGCTTGATGCCATTGTTGTAAGCAAATTCCACTAAGTGTAAATAGTCTTCCCACTTAGATGGTTTATCCATTACATACATCCTTAACATATCTTCAAGGATCTGATTCACTCTCTCAGTCTGACCATCTGTCTGAGGATGATAGGCTATACTAAACTTCAACTAAGTTCCCAGCTCTTGGAACAATCCTTTCCAAAAATTGGATGTGAACTTCGTGTCACAATCTGAAACTATTGCCTTGGGTAATACATGCAATCTGAATATCTCTCTCATGAATATACCTGCACTGTCATTAGCCTTGTGGGTGGACTTGACTGGAATGAAATGAGCTACCTTTGATAGCTTGTCCACCACAACCATGATTGAATCATGCTTCTTTACTATCATAGGAAATCCTGTTATGAAATCCATAGAAATCACTTCCCACTTCCATTCTGGAATGGGTAAGGGCTGCAACAATCCTGATGGATGTTGGTGCTCTACCTTGACCTGTTGGCACTTTTGACATCTAGAAATGTACCCAGCTATGTCCTTCTTCATACCATGCCAAAAGTACTGCTTCCGCGTTGTTGTTATAGTCTTCTGATATCCTACGTGTCCTGGGTATGGTCTTTGTTGCATCTCAACCATCACCAACTTCTTCAAATCTGCACTGTTTGGAATGTACAGTCTGGTGTCCTCATAAACGAGAACATCATCCTCACCCAGCTGATATCCTGCATACTTCTCCTCTATAACATTCTGCTGCAATTTCTCTTTAATCTGAAGATAGAATTCATCACTATCTTGAGCCTCTAAAATTCTTTCCTTCAAGTCTGATTCACATCTACTTGTTGCTGCAATATGGAGTTTCTTGCTGAGTGCATCATCAACCTTATTCTCTTTACCCTTGACATGCTTAATCTCCAAATCAAACTCACAAAGAAACTCCATCCATCTAGTTTGCCTTGCATTCAGATTTGGTTGGTTGAACAAGTATTTTAAACTCATATGATCAATTCTGAGCTCAAATCTCCTTCCCAAAAGATAATGCCTCCATCTCTTGAGAGCGTGAATGATGGATGCTAGCTCTAAGTCATGGGTGGCATAGTTATTTTCATGCTCTTTCAGCTTTCTTGACTCATAACAAATTACAGAACCTTCTTGCATTAGCACTCCACCGAGTCCCTCAATGCAAGCATCAATTCATACCACAAAATCCTTACTTGGATCTGCAATCCTCAAAACAAGTGCGCTAGTAAGTAGCTCCTTTAACTGCTAAAAGCTTTTCTCACACTTTTCAGACCATGCAAACTTGATATTCTTCCTCTGCAATGAAGTGATTGGATGGGCTATCTTGGAGAATCCTTCAGTGAACCTTTTGTAGTAACCAGCAAGGCCCATAAAATATCTAACATCTGTTGCATTCCTTGGAGTGGACCAATCCATGATGGCCTCAATCTTCTTTGGATCTACTGCAATGCCTTCTACTGATATAATATGACCCAAATATTGCACCTTCTCTTGATAGAAGTGACATTTACTCAGCTTAGCATACAACTGGTGTTATCTAAGGACTTGTAATACCATCCTCAAATGTTCATCATGCTCTTCTTCATTCTTTGAATACACAAGAATGTCATCCAGGAACACAATCACAAACTTATCCAAATACTTGTTGAAGACACTATTCATGAGACACATGAATGTAGCAGGTGCATTGGTAAGACCAAATGGCGCGACTGTAAATTCATAATGACCATACCTAGTCCTGAAGGTTGTCTTATGAATGTCTTCTTCCTTTATCCTTACTTGATGGTACCCAGACCTCAAGTCAATCTTCAAGAACACTCTAGCTTCCTTCATTTGATCAAACAAGTCATCAATCCTTGGCAGGGGATACTTGTTCTTAACTGTCACCTTATTGAGCTGCCTGTAATCAATACATAGCCTCAATGTTCCATCCTTCTTCTTAACAAACAACACTGGTGCACCCCATGGGGATACACTCCGTCTGACATACTCTTTGTCCATTAACTCCTGCAGCTGCATCTTCAACTCTACCAATTCTGGTGTGCTCATTCTATAGGGAGCTTTGGAGATGGGTGCTACTACTGGAACAAGATTAATGGAAAATTCAATATCTCTCTTGGGTGGAAATCCTAGGACCTCATATGGAAACACATCCTGGAACTCCTGCAATATCTGGAAGTCTTCTACCCTGGGTCCCTTATCTTCTACTAAATCTGATATATGTACAACATATAACTGGTAACCCTTTTTATAAAACTTCCTTAATTGCAGAGCTGAATCTGCCTCACTGAAACATGCTTTGGAATCCCTTTAACCAACCTTGGCTTGCCTTCATCATCAAGGCATTCCAATGCTTTCTCATAACATTCCACCTTGGCTCTATCCCTTTCCAACCAATCCATGCCAATTAGGGCATCATATGATCCCAATGGCAAGATATTTAGTTCAACATGTGTGAGGAGTCCATTCAATTCTATAGGACACTCCTTCACTACTTCACTTACCTTTCTCTTGGTACCGGTGACCAATTGAACTAGCCAAGCCTTGTCATGCTTCACTTTACCAAGAGAACAACCTCCAACTATCTTAGGGGATCCATAACTATTAGTAGACCCTGGGTCAATCAAAACAAAAATAGATTGCTCAGCAATCTTACCTTCAACCTCCACCACTATTGATTGATGGTATGCTTGATGATCATTCGGTGCTGCATAAATCCTAGGTGTTGTTGTTGCCATGTCCCCCACTGTAGTTGCTCCTCTAAAATTGTGCAAGCTCCTGGGATTCTTATTTGCAGTTGGGAAATATCTGAGCATGTGGTTCTCCCCACAACCCCAACACTGAAGTGGACATTTTAACGCTCTATCGGTTGCTACAGCTGGCTTGAATTCTCTTCTTACTTGATGGCCTTGTGGAAATCTCCTAGGCTGATTCTTGAATGGTGGTTTAGACTCACCTTTCTTCTTATCGGACCTTCCCTTGGGTTTACCCTTCCACAGTGGTTGTGCCTCTGCCTTACCTTTATTCTGCTCATAGCAATGCTCTGCCATCTCGATGGCTTCATCCAAGCTTGGTGGATTTACAAACTCTATCCTATCTCTGTAGCTCTGTGGTAGACTACCAAGGAAGCTTTGAATCTTCACTCTTTCATCCTTGATGTAGTCCACATATCTCAGCAACTCCAGAAACTTATGAACATGCTCGTCCATAGTGTTATGTCCTAGCCTGAGTTCATTGAACTCTTTTCTTTTGATATCATAATACCTAGATGATAGGTACTTCTCCTGAAAGTATCTTTGGAATCTACCCCAGCTGACTCTTCTTTCACTGATTCCTTTCACTTGCATGAGGTGATCCCACCAAATAGAAGCTCTTCCACTAAGGTTGTAGACATCAACCTTAGCCTTTTCATTCTCTGAATATTCATGCATTCTGAAGTACTTATTTATTCCAAGAAGCCATGCCTCTGCTTCTTGACCTTCTTTACTTTCACCATCAAAAGTGGGAGGCCTTGCCTTCCTAAATTCACCCTGTGGAATACCTCTGTGCTTCTTTCTTCCTTTACTCTTACTGGCAGTGCGTCTTGGGCTCCCTTGAGAACCCTCAGAATCATCTGACCTGCTAGAAGAGAACTTAGGAGAAGGTGTCCTGTGCCTTCTGCCCACAGAACCTCTTCTAGGTCTTGGAGTTCTTCTAATGGAACGACCCCTAGACTGACTTTCTACATTCTTTTCTTCTCGACCTTCGTGGCTTGGGTTAGAACCACCGTTAATACTTTGCTGCAAGTCCGTAAGACTCTACAAAATGGTTGCATTGAGATGATGTTGCTCTTCTTGCGCTTTCATCATTCGTTCATTAAAGCTAACCATAGCCTAAACCAAGTTTGGGGGTGCCACTTGCTCCCTTCTTCCATCAGACTCGGCCTCTGTATGGGATTCTTGAACATTCTCACCCAGTACATCATCTTCTGGCCCATATGGGTCTTGTGCATCATTCAGAGTATCCATTCTTACACCGTTCTGTGCGTTGCCCTGTGATACAATTCGTCTTACAGCTGCTGCTATCTCTCTGCGTATCAGATACATTCTATTAGACATCACAAGCATGCAAATAAGCTCTATCATACCCATTCAAACTAGGAATTATTCATTCAAACAATTAACCAATCAAACAAGTTCATTAAAAATCACGCCATGGCGCATTTCTCGACCAAAATTTCATGCACGGGAGGCCCAAACAGCTCCCAGTTCTGCAACTGAAGCTCTGATACCAATCTGTCATGTCCCCACCGACCCACTTGGCCACTGGAGACCATGATCCATTTGCTTTTCTCCCAAAACATCGATTGAATTCCCATACACACAGTCAGGAGAGTTCGGATCCACAATCCGCAACCCACAGTTGCGAACCCGTAACCTTCAATCTGCAACAGTGTATCCCGCAATCTACAACCTACAATTGTGGATGCGGAATTCCAACTTCCTCAGGAGGTCACTCCCGCAACCCGCAACAGTGGGTCCCGCAATCCGCAGCCTACAATTGTGGAAGCCCCAAACACACAGTCATGAACTTGACGATACTGCAACCCGCAACAGTAGATCCCGCAATTGCGGATGCGGAATTGTGGAGTCCCAAAACACATACTTTTGAACTCGACGATCCCGCAACCCGCAATTGCGGAACCATGCGTGCGGACCCCTACCTCTGCAAGGGTAACTTCATCAAATCTTCTAAGGGGCATAAATTCTTCCTCTAGCATCCAAATGGGGCAAGGTTGATACCATTGGAAATCTCTTGGAGAGCTTTATCCAATGGTAGAGTTCCCTGATTAGGTTAGGTATCTAACCTCCCCATTTTATGATCTGAAACTCTGTCTATATCCCGCTTAGACACTTCCAACCTTCTCCCTGTCAAGATCTTCCTTTCCATCTGACCCACAGAGGTTCCGGAAACCACTCCCATGGCTTCCCTTTCTTCTCCAAGGACTAGGTGTAAGTAAACATCTCCTTCACAGGGTTAGTTATACATAAACATTCATATCCAAACAATGAAACACTATCATTCGTTACAACATGTAAAATGCATTAAGTAGATTTAATCAACACATCTATCATATGCAAGAATTACAAGGCATTAAACTCGTGCATTATAAGATGTACATATAACCATAAACTCAGGCCCGTACATGACTTCATGTCAATCCCATTCATATACATACATACCACAGTCCATAATCATACACAAGAATTCCTCACAAAACAATGAAACACCATCATTTACTGTAACAGAAATACTTATCTTTCAATTCCAAAGCAACTGGCTAAGTGAGAGCAACGTTCCACCCAAACTTAGATCTCTGTCCAGCCTATACTATTTCAGCTGAGAGATCACCCCCGAGTTGGGCAGTGTATCCACTAAGGATGGATAACAGGTTCTCTCACAATCAAGGCTCCATTCTCATGCTAAACCAATCTGTAGTTGGGTTTATCAAGCATTCCAAGGCACTTACCCATGCTAAGCCAACCTACCATGGTTATCAAGCAATTCATGGACAACAAGGAAAGCGTTGCTGATCCAGTGAGCTCAACCATAGAGATACGGGCATCTCAGCACTTAGTTGACCTAGCACCCACAATACCTACCACATCCAACACAAGGAAGACCTACATCACTATTACACAGTCCCTCAAGGCATCTTCCCTTCCAGTGCTATTCTAGGATGGGCATAGAAAGGTCCAGTCGCTCTCAGCTGCACAGTCTCTCACGGTCCTTCCATTCCAGTTCTCTATTCTGGGATGGGCATAGAAAGGTCCATTCACTAGTTCATTGATACTATAGCCTTCACTGGGTTTATCAAGCAACCCAACCCTTTTCCCACAGTTCAACAACTGAATTCATTACCAGGCTTGGGTTTCCTCGCGGCTGCTCTGCCAATACCACTCTGCAGCATCTTCTATCAATACCACTCTGCCGCTGTAACTGGGGTTTGCACACCGAGTGCTACGACAATCAACTCTCGGGCGTTTTCTAACTCACAGGAAGCACGAGTAACCTCATATTTCCCTCCCCAGATGGGTTTGGTGCATACAGGAAATACCTGAACGAATTCTGTGCAAGGGCTAATGGCTCGTGGATAGTAAGTGCGTGAGTGGGAGAATGAGTGAGGAATCCCTGAATGTCTCTCTCCCTCCCTGAATGAATCCCCTTCCCGGATAGTCAAACAGGTTCAGTGAGCTCCCCCAGGCGATTGAGTGTCGTCCTGCACAAGCAATCAGAGCCATGACCTACCATATGAAATCGCAGGCATGCTCCATACTCCAGCGGCCTCAGCAATCAGGGTTCTCAACCACCTACTGAAAGTGCAATAATTTCAGCAGGGAGTTCAAACGAGTTCCCAGTCAGACATGTGGCAATGTAGGCAACCAATCCCAACCCCCTCACCTCTCCCTAGTGGATACACATGGCCCTTTCTCATTCGTTGCCTCCTTAGCCAGCTTCTTGGTTATTTTATTCATTCAATAATAATTACATCATTTACATTCCTTCATGGCTTAATCAGCCCATGAATAATCAAATTGTCCAAATACTCGCCTAAGCAAATAACCTTAAACATCCACTAGCAGGGCCTTGGCCTTGAGCTCCACACTAGGGAAAATACACATACTATATATACACAATATTTACATCGAAGCCAAATACATCAAGGGAAAAATGGGGTATTACATTGAAAGCCTTCCCAATCTCATATTTTTCCAAGGCACCTGCAAAGGTTGCTTGAATGGAAAAGATCCATCAAAGAAGCTTGAGAAAAAGATGATTCATGAAGAAGTGTGAATGCTAGATCCAGATCCACGAGAACCTGAAGATCTAGCACCTATTGTTTCAACTCCTATTGCTAGATGGGCCACTACCGCTCCTACTTCCACCATTGATCTCCAAGATACAAGAGTAGCATTCTCTCCTACAGATCCATTTCTAGCTTAGAGATGCTTTCTTATGATTGGATATGATCCAAAAACATTCTTTGAGGCCTCCCAAGATCCAAGATGGGTAGCAGATATGGAAGAAGAGTATCAATCTCTTCAAATAAATGAGACTTGGGAGCTTGTCTCTCTCCCACCTGGAAGGAAGCTTGTTCAATGCAAGTGGATATACAGAACAAAGATGGACTCTGATGGAGTCACAAGCAAGTATAAGGCTAGATTGGTTGCAAGGGGTTTCTCCCAAGTTCATGGGATTGACTATTCTGAGACATTCGCACCTGTTGCTAATATGGATTCCATCTGTCTTGTTCTTGCTCTTGCTTCATCCAATCACTAGGAAGTACATCACATGGATTTCAAGAGTGCTTTCCTTCATAGAGATCTAGAGGAGGAGATCTACATGAAGCAACCTGAGGGGTATATTTATGATCCTTCACTTGTGTCAAGATTGAGGAAGTCCTTGTATGGGCTTAAGCAAGCTCCCAAAGCTTGGTATGCCAAGATGGATTCCTTCTTACTTTCACAAGATTTTCAGAGATGCAAATCCAAGGGGGGTTCACTAGTGAGGCAATATCATATCACGTCTATTCATATTGGGGGTTTGAATACTCTTAAAAATCTCAAAAATATATTGCCCCGTATTAAGGGGTAAAGGGGGGTTTTTAATTTGACATAGTAATATAAATATTGGGGTTATTCTATTTGGGTGGGTTGAGGAATAACCTCCAAATCATTGGATGGATTCATACCTCCAAATTATTGGATGGATTCATACCCACCTAAAAGTTAAGGACCCTCCATTTTTATTTGATATTGCTTATGATCCTAAGTTTTTGATAAATATGATAATAGTGTACCAATGATAATATCGATGGAAGTCTTTTTGGATTACTGGCGTTGAGCAATCCTCATTTAATAGCTTATTTAGGATTGGTTTGAATTGACGTTATATTTTTTTTATCTTTAAGTTAAGATATGTAGCTAATTGGGAGTTCCGGAGTTGAACAATTGTATTGTATTTTTTGTATCCATTCACGTAAAAGATCTAACTCTTCATTTTTTAGGTTGTGGGTTGGGTGGGTATTGAGATTCAATCAAACCTTTCTCCATGACAACCAAGAAAAGTGAGATCAATCTTTCTTGCCTCACTGGAACCAGGAAAATTTAGATCAATATTTATTGACTAATTATTTCTTTCAACTTTTTGTATTATTCTTTGACATATTCACATTTCTAGTTAGGAATAATCGTTAGATTGAGTTATATTTGGCACATTCATAATTGTAATCTCAATTAGTATATGCAAGGAATCCACCTTAATATTGTATTGGAACTGATATGAACATAGGTGAAAGTTTAAATCCTTATTTACATACCCTATTTGTTATCATTACCATGAAATGGTATCATATAAGTTTAACCATCTGTGTATCTTTATAACTATTCCATGCTTGAAACCTAACATTGGAGATTTTTCCCTCTCTTGTTAAAAAAAAAAAAAAACTAGATATAACCCAAGGAAAGGTAACTAAATGTTGTTAATTCCCTTGATTGCAAGAATAAATGTAAAGGAACTGGAGGAAATTCATATGTTTCATCTTGTGAATGACCCAAATCCAAGCTATGCATATGATCATATGGTGTTATTGGAAAGTAAGAGGAATTTTTCTATGTTCATTTGGGTTCAAACATCAATGATGTTTGTTTTGATAGGAAGGTAGGGGAGTCCATCCATGAAAGCGTTTCAATTTTGCATTTTTATGGAGTTTAATTTATTAAGCTTATAGAAAACATGAGCTCTCTATGGATATACTTATATTTACATGATATAAAATTGGTAGATTGGTATATTGTGGTGTGAAACATCTACAGTTCTCATATTTTCTAAGCATTGCACTAACTATTCAACTATCATCATTTGACATTCTTTGTTATGTTGATCTCTTGATTGGGTTTCCTTTTACACATTTTTCCTTCCCAATACTATTTCATTGGGTCTTCCACTGTCCAATACTACAAATTGATCAGTCACCCCTGCAATCCTGGTAGGATCATTATTAGCATTATACTTTTATTTTATTCAGCATCATGTTTTCTTATACTAAGATGTGTTAAGGCTCTTGTTTGTTACAACTTGATAATATGATATAAGGGGGTTATTAAAAATGGGTTGATAAAAATGGATACATACAATATTTGGTGAAACTAGGGGTTTTCTTAATTGGAAAGGCATATTGGGAGGGAGGTTTAACAATAAAATTTTAGGAGGAATTTTCCCATATTTAGAGAAAATAGGGTTATTATTTAATATCATGCGAATGATCGTGCTATGTAACAAGTTCATTGAGTGAACCCCCTGTGATGGTGTACTTGTAATGTGTTGGAACACTACTAAATGGTGTGAATTCGTAAGGGAACTGAAGGACAATGCAAGTCAAGCGTAGTGGACACATCAATATGTGTGTGTGTGTGCATGTGCGCGCATGTGTGTGTGTGTGTGTGTGTGCATTGATTAGAGAAGTGTGTGTGCGCGCGCGTGTGCGTGTGTGTGCGTGCACGCGCGTGTGCGTGTGTGTGTGTGTGTGTGAGAGAGAGAGAGAGATAGATAGAGAGAGTAAAATTTTAAAAAAAATGAGAGCAATGCAAAGGTTTTTTAGAAAATGTTTGAACTACACCTAGGTGGTTCAAAAAAACACCTCCTCCACCAATTCTTGTTTTCCTTGTAGTGGACTTTTCATAGGTTTCCAAGCCTCAAATTCTAGTGTATTAAATGTATCTATATGGTGTACTTGTAATGTGTTGGAACACTACTAAATGGTGTGAATTCGTAAGGGAACTGAAGGACAATGCAAGTCGAGTGCAGTGGACACATCAATGTGTGTGTGTGTGTGCGCATGCGCGCGCGCGCGCGCGTGTGTGTGTGTGTGTGTGTGTGTGTGTGTGTGTGTGTGAGTGTGAGAGAGAGAGAGAGAGAGAGAGAGAGAGAGTAAAATTTAAAAAAAATGAGAGCAATGCAAAGGTTTTTTAAAAAATGTCAAATATTTTTGTAAAATATTTTGAACTGCACCTAGGTGGTTTAAAACCTCCACCAATTTTTATTTTCCTTGTAGTGGACTTTTCATAGGTTTCCAAGCCTCAAATTCTAGTGTATTAAATGTATCTATATGGTGTACTTGTAATGTGTTGGAACACTACTAAATGGTGTGAATTCGTAAGGGACTGAAGGACAATGCAAGTCAAGCACAGTGGACACATCAATGTGTGTGTGTGTGTGCACGCACATGTGTGTGCATTGATTAGAGAAGTGTGTGTGTGTGTGCATTGATTAGAGAAGTGTGTGTGTGTGTGTGTGTGTGTGTGTGCATTGATTAGAGAAGTGTGTGTGTGTGTGTGTGTGCATTGATTGGAGAAGTGTGCGTGTGTGTGCACGCGCACACGCGTGTGTGCGTGTCTGTGCGCGCGCACATGTGTGTGTGTGCATTGATTAGAGAAGTGTGTGTGTGTGTGTGTGTGTGTGCATTGATTAGAGAAGTGTGTGTGCGTGTGTGTGTGTGTGTGTGTGTGTGTGTGTGTGTGTGTCTGTACGCGCGCGCGCGTGTGCGTGTGTATGCGCGCGCACACGTGTACGTGTGTGCGCGCCCGCGCGCGTGTGCGTGTGCGTGCGCGCATGTGTGTGTGTGTGCGCGCGCACGCGTTTGTGTGTGTGTGTGTGAGAGAGAGAGAGAGAGAGAGAGAGAGAGAGAGAGAGAGGTAAAAAAATTTAAAAAAAGAGAGCAATGCAAAGGACACCTCCTCCGCCAATTTTTGTTTTCCTTGTAGTGGAATTTTCATAGGTTTCCAAGCCTCAAACCCAGGGATTGGTAATGGAAAGACAAACCATAATTGTGACCCTTCAACAAATGGCAAAGAGATTGGGTATCATATCAAGTAGAGAAATGAGCAAGGGGTACATGCACAAATGGAAGTGGTATAATGACATATGAAGGAGTTATAAATGGTGCATCAACAGATAGGACATTGACATCATGCTACATCTAATGAAGAAACATCATTTCCAAACAACCCATAAATTTACATCACGAGATTCACAATAGTGGTCCCAAAAAGGTAATGAAAAGCATGATAAGAATGGTGTGCAAAGTGGTGAAGTTAATAGAAATAATGATAGTAATCACAAAGTATTATACATATTTTTCTAATCCTATTAGACTCATTCCTTATCGTTGAAAAGTTTCAATTGATTTTCGGCAAGGCAACCAATTTAACAATGTTTTCCTCATAAGAGCATTTGGCACCTAAGACCACCTTTTCCATTAAAATTTCATTTCATTTTTCTAATGATCTCGTGAATTCAATGATCCAAGTTGAAATACATCTAGTATAGATGGCATTTGCACATTGAGTTTTTCTATTTTGGAAAAGTAATGCTTTGAATGAGAGCTATATTATAGACTTTGAGGGTTGTTTGCATACATTTTTTGCATTTCACCAAAATGAGTCTAGAAATTCCAATGGAGGTTACCTAGATATCTTTGTGTCATATGATTTTAATGCAAATGATGAAATTCAATTTTGAGGCCTACAAGTATATAAACATGTATTAAAAATTGTCGTCACCAAGGCAAATTTGTCTTCATCGATTATGAAACCCATCAATAGAAAGGTGCCGCACGAGGCATCCAACCACTTGTTGGAAACATATTTGTCTCCTCTATGCCTGCAACTGATGTTTCAATGATCCAAGGTCATAAGAATGAGTTATGGTTTTACGAAGATTAAAGACCAAGGGATTTTGTTGGTGCCTATTTTTATTTTTAATGGTTTGATGAGCAAACTTTTTTGCTTTGTTTGTGACTCAATGGTCAAGTTGAGGTTGTGTGATGAATGTAGAGCCTTAATGGTAGAATATTTCTTGTGTTAGTCGGGATTACAAAAGATTGTGGAAGCATGACTAGGCTTTTTGTTTTTGCTTTATTAAGCAATTTTTGTGCGCACTTTCACTTTAGCTATGTGCTTCAGATTTACAAACTCAATAAGCTTCCTTAAATCACTATACTACACCAATGACTAAATCCCTCATACTTGTTGTTCAAGTTTCTGTGAGAATATAAATGGGAAAAATAAGAGAGTCATTGCTTATAGTTTCTAATTCACCACAGACGAGGTCCCTCTTAATGTTGGGTTATAGGTGAGTGTTTCTCCATTATTTTCTTTTAGAGGCATGGCTAGTCAAATCCATTTCAACTAGAAAGCAATGCTAGAGATCAACCTAAACAAATGCTCACTAATTCTACCATCTTGACAATGCATTTTCACTCATAAAATCATGGTACAATCCTCTCTCATGTTTTCGGCATCTTAGACTCGGCCATTATTGTGTTTTAGTAGTTTTTAATGCTTGGTATTGATCTGCAAATTGAATGGGCATCTAGATTGCTATTTTCTTGTATTAGATTTTTCTTATCCATCCCATTTTGGTTTTCCATGCAATATATTGGCTATAAAAACCAATGTGCACCCTTCATAGGTGTTTTTATTTACTGCTCGAGATTGGTTTTTTTAGTAGTGGGACTTGCAATGTTTTCATTCTTGCTTCTTTAACACTCTTTTCCATGCAAAGAAGAGTTAAGCTATTAATATTATTTTGATTGTAGATCTTTTGACTACTAATTATCTACGTCTTTAACTTGTTTATTCATATGCTATTGTTTCAAATTAACAAGAACTTTATTAAAGTTTACAACACTTTGTTTTGATTAATGGAATGCATTTAAAAGAGCTTGTTTTAAAGATTCACATTTACTAAAACATTATGAATGCCTCACCTAGTGAGTTCATGTGCATATGCTTGGAGATTTTATTGAATACTTTGTTCATCTTATTGACATAAATTTACTCTCATTTAAAATCGAAAGATTCATAAGTTTAGTGCAAGATTTCCTTTGAGATAGCTAGACATCAATTATGAGTTTTGTGTTGCTTTGATATAGTAAGTTTCATCTCCATGTATCTTTGTTCATGAAATACATATAGAGATACATTGTTCATTTTTAAATGAAGGTACCGTCTTTTCATAAATAATTTGATTGCATGTATAATAATGTAAGATGTAATACATCACATGCAAAAGAGATATCAACAAGGTGAAATTGAATTCATTGCAAAAGAGCTTGGATGTACACCTTAGTGAGTCAAAGCCAGAGGAATTACGCTCAACATATATTTTTAGTACAAGTATCACCTTCGGCGGGAAAAATAATTTGTAACCATGAACATTTTAATTAATCTTCACATGTGTGGATGGGTTTATTTCTTTCTATATTACCCAGTGTGTACGTAGGGTGAACATGTGGTTAACGCCATCAAAAGTTTGTAACTTTAACACATCAAATCAACGCATTTATTAAGCTATATTATTTCTCTTTTCAATATAATATGGTTCATTGTATAAGTCTCCTTCTCATGGTCACTTTCATACCCCTCGAGACTTTCCTAAAATTCCCCTTTTCACCAAGTCATGTTCTTTCCCTCTAGTTTGCAACAATATTTCCAATTCACATTTTGTCTCGTTTCCATCGTTAGGATTGGAATTTCCACTTTCTTATTGGGTTCCATTGAAACATATTAGCCTCTACTCTTGGGCTTTCTTCCTAAAAAGTTATCAAATTTCACTAGTGGCATACTCTTGCATTGTAAATTTTATTCGAGTTCTTGCAACATCCCCAAAATGCTGGGTCTAAAATATAATTTTTGTAAAATCCTATAACATGATGTCTTTTCAAACAAGTAGTTGAGGTTTCTTAAACATACTAACACAAAAAATATCATATTGCATATTAGAATTGTAATTGGAACACTTAATGTTTGTGGAATGAAGTGGTATCCTCCCCACCCAGGTTATAATGTTCTAAAATTTGGATATGGACCATAATTGTCTAAGTCACCTAGACTTGTTCATGCGTATTCACCTAGGTGGTGATTTGGGTTGATTATTTGTTAAGCCTAATGTCCAAAGTTAGGAATAATGTAACATGGGAACAAGTTGGACAAGGAATATGCATAACAAAGATGGTGGACCTTAGTTGACTCATCAATTAAGCTAAGCTCCTCGTGGTTCGAAATTATTGAGAAAATCCAAAGGTTGGCATTCATAAGGTTGGGAAAAATAATTGGTGGAAAAGTCCAAGGAAGTGCAACTCCTAGCAATGTGGATGAGGATATTATTACTGCAGGTTCATCAATGGGACAAGGAAGTGGAGATGGGCCACATAAATTATTATTTGCCCCAAAATAATACAGTGTAGTCTAAATATTCTACATTTTCAACCTTTTTCGAGCATATTTTTCGTCTAATTTTGTTCTATTCCGATTGGAAATCTTTAAAAAATCTTAGCATCACATATATTAGTTATGGAAATTGCATAATTTGGGTGCCATGGGGGTATTTGAGGGTATTGAATCTATTTATGGATTCAAAAATACAATTTAAACGCTTATAAATTTGGATTTTACCAAAAACATAATTATCGAATTCCGGCCAAAACCCATCGTAAAGTCGAAAACGTAGAATAAATAGACTACTCCAAATAATATTCATGCACATCCAAATCGAATGGTTGCAAGGCCATGTAATAATTGGGTCAAAACCACGAAGGAGAATCAATAAATGAGTCAAATGACCCACTCTGTCATAAACAATTAATGATTGATATTTTATTTAAGATAATATGAGAGAAGTTTGACCAATTGGTGGCACCAAGGAAGTTGGTGGGATATTTTAAATGTGGACAAACTCAATCCTCCAATTTAAGGAGGTGAAGTAAAAATGTGGACAAGTAATTAAGGAAGTGGTAAAACCTCATCTTTGACTTGGAGGGGGTTCCTTAAAGTAGGGAAAGAGGCTGTAAGGGCACATTAGTGGAGCAAGAAGACTTCTTGGAAACCATTTATTAGCTAGCACATGGTTTTTGGTGTCCCATGGTATTTGCCACTAGTATTGACTAACTGGAAAAACTAGTCTTGACTGTGGTTTTCAGCGTTCCATGGTATTGGAGACTAGTATTGGAGATCTATCAAGCTTAAAAGGATCAACAAGGTGCACTAATAGAGGTTTTTGAGGAAATTTTATTGTATTGGAGTTTCTTAGGCTTCTCTTTGCTTGGGTGATCCTTCCCTTGCAAACCAGGAGGGTGATGGGCCCCTCAAACATTGTGTAACTAGTTGGAAAGGTTGGCCAATTAAATTGGTGAGGAGTTGGAATCCCTGTTCAAATTATTGTGCATCATTCTACAAACATTCTCTGCATTTTTCTACTTCTTTCTACTTCGGATAATTCTGCTCCAATTCTATGTAGTTTCATTCATTCTCTTGTAGGGGTTTTGTATCCAATCTTGATGTAATTCGAGAATGATATATGTATTTCTCTCTATGATATATGGTATCCATATCTGATGTCTGCAAAAAAAATATTCAGACCTTCACTTTTTGAAATAAAGGGAGTTCTGCAAATTCTATGTCTTTTTACCTATGCTCAATGTGCTGGAAATTTTGACTCATTTTACTGTTTGCCATATCTTCACTTATGTAAGTCCAAATATGATTTTGTAAGTTGATGCAGGTTGGTCAGACATAATAGGACCCATTCCAACCACCAGATCAAGAATTAGTTTGGGTTTGATGATGTTTGGAACCGTTTGGAAATCACCTTACTACGCAGTCCCGAATTGTCAAATGTTTCCCAAATCCATCCAAACCACAAAATAACCTTCTAAACTATGAACCAAGTGTCTCCTATTGAAGATAGGATTGTAAAAGAGTTTAGATACATCCAGTGAAGCAACAAGATCCGTTAGGTTTCCACATAAGTCCCGGGGATTGAAACTACGTGATCTTAGGACCATCCTGGGCATGACGTACCCAGAGAGTGTGCCCACTGTAGTATGTATGGAATCTAAATGCCCCTGATCATAGTTTTGTAGACCTGTAGATGATTGCTATAGACCATATCCTTGTGTTTGTTCAGATCCAATTGAAACTGCTCCATTTCCTAGTCTAGGATTCGAGATTGTCTCCTGGATTCAAATTGCCAATATTGAGCTAATTATAGTGTGGATCAAGGTTTCATGTAAAGTGTTTGACAAAAGTCCTGAATCATACCTGCATAAATCAGAGGTCCAATCCTTCATATCAGATCTGAACTTTGACCTCTAATCATTCCTCTTAAGTTGCATTCTCTCCCAAACTGTCTTCCAATGTTCCGAATGAAGTAAATCACCTAGTTTTGGGGAATTTCAATTCTCTAGAGTTGTGGGTGAGATGATATCTCTGATTTTTCAAATGGGGATTTTACACAGGTTCTATTCAAGTAAGTGACATATGGAGCTCATAATGTGAATATTATTGTAATGACTTTGTGCCTTGTTGTTGACTTGGCCTTGTGCTTTGAAGAATCTATGGTTTACCCTGGATATCATCCTAGAAAGGGGAAGTACTTGGGGTTATTCTCGAGTGTTGTGACCTAAAAAACAAAGTAAAATGAAACAAAACTAAAGCTAAAAACACGAACAAAACTAACATAACAATAACACCATTAAACCATAATCCAAAAATAATCACAATATATAATAACATGTTATTATAATGAGAACCAACCCAAAGATTAAGAGGAAGTTGAAAGGCAAAACTCAAATCTTCATTATTGAGTGAAAAGGTACAATGCAATCTATCAAGTCGATGACCATGTCAACGCATATTTTTTACACAAAATTATGACCGCTCGCTATGCTTTCAACATTTCACATATCATGGTAAAGAAATCACAATTCCATTTCACGTCAATAGATCCATCAATAGTTTCCTTTGTTATTGTAACTTTTTGAAGGTTGTGCTTCTATGGTTTTCGAGAGACAAGTGAATATGCCACAAAGGGGCTGGTCCATGTCAAAGATAAAAATTGAAAAAAGAAACTAAATTATAGTTTGAATATAGAAATTGAGAAAGAAAAGAAAAATCATAAGAACTAACAAGTTTACTTGTCACATCAATTAAGTATTTGTCCTCATACAAGCATTAAAATAAAAAAAATATATATAGAATTTGTCATATCAAAATCGAAACATCATATGGGAAGTGACAACAATTGATTTATTTTAGTACATAAAAGTCAACAATGGCATGTGAAAGTTGCCACATGGCACTCTTAGAAAAAATCATATTAAATGTTTTTTTATTTTTATTTTTTGTGTTTTAAAAATTAAGTCGCACTCTTAGGGATTTATGTCTCATATATAACCTCTTTGGCCAATGAGAAAATGGAACAAGTAAAATTTAAAAATTCTGAAATTTATTTTTGATTTTCAAAAGAAAAACAATTTAATAGGTTGTATTTTATAAACATTGGAAAACTTAATAAAAAATTATAACATGAAATTGAACTACTGCTAAGTCAAAGCACTTTGACTTGCAAATGAAAAGTATAGCCCATGCTTTGGTATGGACTAATGAGGAGGTTCATTATTGGGAGAAGACACTCCAGTCCTTAATTAAATCAACTATTGGATGGTTGATATCAATGGCACTTGGTGGGGGGAGAAAGAAAACATATGGAGATTAGAAGTAAAAGAGGGAGGCAAGGAATGAAAAAATAAGGAGAGGGGACGAGCTACATAATAAAATGAGTAGGATTTTTAAGTCCCTGCAAAGATTTTTGTTTTCATTTCTTTGCGGCACAAAAATATTTTGGACAATAAATGTAAAGTTATTTAATTTTCAATTAGTTTTTTTTATAGTTACAATATTTTTATAGATAATTTAATTTCTTGTGTTCAATCTAAAATTTTGTGTTATAATTATAATTTATAATTTCATTTTCTAAATTTTAATAGGTTAAAAAGTTAAGATGTAATTCATCGAATTACAAAAAAATATGAAATTTGTAAAATTTAATTAAAAAGACGCCACCGATGCAATGTTGATAGGAGTGAATTAATGTTTTAATGCAAGATATATCTGGCAACCAATATTCTCGTAGAAGCTTGATTAGGACATGGTAGCTTTCCTCATCCTTGTTTCCCTTTGTCATTGCTTACTTGGCTTGTTTGATGGACTTTTGATTCATTAAGAACATGCTCTCAAAAGTGTGACAAAGAACCTTCATGTTACCCAAAATATATTTGACCTTGCGAAAATCTTCCTTCACTTTATTTAGATGATTTTTAATATTATCAATTCTACCAAATAATGGATAAGTTTAGTGTATAACATAAACTCTGCGAGGAAATAATTTGCTTTGCTAAGGAAGACCACGAGCCATTAAAACCAATACACACATTTACTTTTAGATTCATGAGTGACCTTGCAAATATCTTATTAGTCCCTACCTTGGGTAGCATGGACTCTAGTAAACAACTTGCCATCTTTTTAGTAATACACACACAATTCCATGCATCTAACTTTCCTTTAACCTGTGTTTTTCGTGAAAATCAAATATCGCTTTTTCTTTCACCACTCAGATACTTGAACACCGTTTTTCAAACAATTAAAAACTTTGAGGTCTTATTTGGCCTCATAACGAGGGCATTTTCCTTTTACTATGTTTTGAACTTAGGAGTTACAAAATATTAGGATAGTCCGTGAGTGTTAAAAAAAATGAGATGCATTTGTTATCTTTGCGTTAACATTAGTGTCTAAGATTTTATGTTATAAGGCTTTTTTCATGTTAAACGCCGACATTGATTTCCCAAGAGTTTATGCCTTTATGTCTTGATGCCTTTTTTGTCCCAATGCCTTCGTGTCCAATATAAGTTTGTTGGGCGAACTTTGTTTTTTGACACGATAAGGTTGTCAAACATTGCATCTATGACAGTGGTGATGTTTAGCATGGTGGCCATGTGTAGAGACTTCAATTGGATCAAAATGAACTTGAATTGTTTCCACGTAGAAATCATGCCCCAGTTGCAAAAGGATTCCCTGCCAGAATATCACCGATATCCCCAAATACAGTTCTCGTTGGGCTCCATGGGCATGCTAGAGGTGCCCAAAAATCATCACAAGATGTCTTTTAAAGGGATGACTATGTTTTGTGAGAACACCGAGCAAATAGGGGAAGAGAAGAATGAGCAACAATTAGGCCATGGTCATATGGGAGAAGTTGAGGAGCAAAAACAATTGGCGATGCTCAATCTTAAGTACCAATTTCACGCTCTCAGATTGAATATGTCGGGGAAAGATTGGCATGCAAATAAGCAAGTACAAGTTAATTGACCTTTTTTAGTAGAGTCGTCCACTTTTTGAAGCTTCCTCATAAAATGAACCAACAACATCTCATCATGCCTTAACTACCTCAATAAAGGCCAAGAGCTCCCAAGTATTGAGGGAAGAAAAGAAGATGTAACATATGCCTTTGAGGGGAGGGCTTGCAGTCCCACGTACCTCTAATGTAATTTTTTTTTCAATTTAGGGAAATACAGGCCATCCTACACTTTTCATCGTAGGTATGCTCCCATCTCTAACAATTTCGAGAATAATGTGACCAAGCATACCTACACACACACAACTATAAACTTCAATAAAATGGTATGCACTTTGAGGCTTTGTATTGTTTTTGTTGTAAATATGTAGGGCAACAATAGCCCTGATGATGCTCTTCCTATACACAATTTGATAAGTTCCCTTCATAAAGCATATATCCTAGCCTGCATATATATTGAAGTAATTTTTATAGTAGGTCTAATGGTTGGCACAACTTCTACCATGCTCTCATCATCTGTTATAAAAAGGATCATTCAAAGATCTAAAATCATTCATTTTTCCATTCAAAGACAATAAAAGTGAAACATAACTCTATAAACCGAGAATATAGAAATTAGAAAGTGCAGGTGATTAAAACCATGGCAAAAACTAACTACGGAAAGAATAAATAGTAAGATCAACAAAATAAATATACAATAGCTAATACTCTAAAATACAATACATTAATTACTACAATTCATTCAGTTCACATAATCCTTTTCCAGCCTTTATTATCCACCAACATCTTTCGCATCTTAAACAAAACATAATTGTTATACCATTAATCCTATCATAAAACAAGAGTCTTTGAATAAATTATACACAACATTGGTAATGGAAAATAATGCAACTTGATTTTTGCTATATTTTGTTATATACCTACAAGACTTGAAAGCTAATCATCTAACCAGAGTAAGTAGGTAACACTGTTGCAACACATGTTTAAGCACCAAAACATATTCAGATGTCTAGAGCACACCTAACATATACTAAGCAAAATTTTTAAATAAGGATACAACCCCTAAAATGCACAATATACTTTGAATGTGAGATAATATACTAGTTGTGTGTATAGCGACCCGAAGCACCAATTGTCAACGCAACTACTCTAATGGTGATTGTAAACATTGTATAGGCCCGAAAGTAATAACTAGAGTTGGGGTTGTCATTGAATTATTATTCTTGTGAGCTTTTTACCGACAATAAGACTTTTTAAACCACTTTCAAGCTTTCGAGTACTTACAACCTTTTGAGCCTCCTTTTGATTGACCTGCCAAGAGTGTGCCAAGAGTTCACCTCCTCCTTAACCTAATTCTAGCCAAAGAGTTTTTCTTCACTTCTTTCTCAACCACCATTGGTTCTCATAAAGGAATACCTAATTCCACTAGTCATGGAAAGAGGAAATATTACTCTTATATGTGATAAATGGGGTTTGGGCAATTAATCAATTATGCACACCCACATTTTAGTGCAAAGATTTATCAAACATTGTGAGCTATGATAAACACACCCAACTATTATAAGCTTTGATACCAAAAGAGTATCAAGGGATCCCTAAGACCCAATATGATTTTTAATACGAAACAATACATTTATTTTCCAAAGAACATTGATCACATCAATGTGCAATAGTATTCATATGCAATGCCCAAGAAATGTTAACGCTGCACTCTAAAACTTGATGTAACATGAATCAATCCTCACAAGTAACTTATAAATTTCAAATGCAATATAACAATAGATAAAATAGAGCAACACACAAGAAACACAAACTCGATCAAATGTGCAAAAACATTTTCCTTTTCAACTAAGAAAACTACAAATGTATAATAGAGTTACATCAATGTATAAATTAACCTTCAATTCTTGACTATATGTACAATAGAGTTACATCAATGTATAAATTAACCTTCAATTCTATGTATACACAAATAGTTTGATGAACAAAGTTGACTAGGTTGGTGATCATCCTTCATAACAATTCCTTTAATTTGGGTTTATTTATTCAAGTTCGGTTACATTGACTCCTTGAAAAATTTGGAGATCAAACTTGATTTGATTAGTGATTAATTTGAATCATACCATAACTAATCTACCAATGTGATCGGAATAAAAATTTTGTGCTTGAATCCCAATGCATTTACATGTAATCGTATGTGCTTCACATATGCCTAAGCCTAACAACTATTCACTTTAGTGACCTACAATTGTGCCAAAATACATTATGCATGTGTACCTAATTTTGTTTGTTTGCTCAAATCTCCCCGACTTGTGGGGGTGGCCCATGGTTTGAGAAACCACGACCCAAGGGCATCTAAGCCAGCAAAATCACCTGGGGATTGCACCTGGCCTAGACCACACCAGCCTCAACTTGACTGGGTTTTTGGGTGTCACACCTAAGGGGAATTGAACTTGGGTCGCTTTACTGACGAGACCCACACCTTAACCGAGTGAACTAGTGGGAATTGACATACACATGTACCTAATTATTCATGTATGTGCGCTTGAATTACTTGTGCGTGAGTAGATTTTTCATTACATTTTATAACATTACTATAAGTGGTATGATCATTTCAATGATGAATGTTGTGCTTTGCAAACCAAAAGGTCAAGGCCTACTATAGGTAACTGAAGAACCTAACAATGAGGAACATGAGAAACAACCTAATCCTAGCTCCTCCAAGCCTTCGTTGGTTCTCATGGTTAAAGATTATATTAATCACATATGGGAGTCTCTCTTCTCCCACAATTTCCAAATAAGTTAAAACAAGTAATAACACGTTGAAAACTAGATAGGCCTATAATCAAAACCCATAACCTATCCCAAGTTAATGAGATGGTCTACCTTTGAGTCATATGCCATGTATGATGGGCTACTCTAAAATTATGGGCTCCTTTATCTCTATTATGTGCATTTTTGTTTTGTGTAGAAGTTCAACTTGCTTTCTATAATGAGGAGTAGGACCAATCAATTCCAAATCTCCACAATTTCACTACAATGCAAGCTCAAATGGATTTAGAAACCTTTGCCTATAGAACCTTAAATTTGAAAACTTACCTATGGTTGACAAAACATTGTTTAGAAATTAAGTGAGGTTGTATTGATACCTTCTCCGTACTTGATATGCATTGTGCTACCAATGTTGTTTCCATCTCCATATATTAAATAAATACATTTTAACTGAGAAGGAATTATCGTCGGAAATAAGCTCACAGAATCCTAAATTGCAACTTCCTAATATGGCTTCTTCCCCTTCTTTACTAGTAATAGGATAGAACCTTTTGAGTCCTATTGACAAACATGATCTGCATTATTCTATGGGAAAATCTTTCCAACATTCAACCAAAGCAAAAATTATTTAGTTGCAGGAGTAGTTAAAAATACAATATGAGTTGTAGTCAAGATAGCTAAGGTGGAAGTAGCCACTCACCACCTAGCCAAAAAACCTACCACAACTACTAACGAGACACCAAAGTTGTCGAATCTGCATTTACAACTATCTTTGAGCATTAGGGAAAACACCAACATTTGTCTCATTCAAGACCTGAAAACATAGATATGAAACAACTGTTTCAACTTCCAACCACTTGCCAAGAGAAATACCCAGCTCTTATGTTGTCAACTTATGGGAATCAACAAAGGTTTTTGCAGTGTTAAATTTCTCTTGTAGTATTATTGTAAACTCCGAACTTGCATCCTTGTCTCTACAACTATATTTGTCCATGTAGCCACCTACTTCTCATCTTTCCTATCGAGTGCCAAGTGAACTCCTATAGACCAAGTGTCGTTTTATGAGAGAGCCTACGGGCACATGTGAGACAAACGTACCTTGTATTAAATACACTAACCATCTACAGACCAATGGAAAGGTAAAGTCCAATCAGTCTGAATTGAACAACACCTTTTTCCACATCATTTTGCTTGTTGAGATCCCCTCCATCAATAACTAATGATGTCCTACTCCAATAATTTATGATTTTGTATTCTAAATGTTTTTCTTATCACTTCAAGTTGGACGCAAGATGTTTGTCCTTTATACTTAGGCTCCTTATCAATTTGGGAACTCAAGCAATACAACATAATGCAAGTCTAACAAGAAGCTAATAAAATCCGTGTTTTTGAGTCTTAGATAGTAAAGCTTTGATCTCTAAATTGAGTGTCTTCTTCCTTAAATGAAGCGAATGAAATGAATATATATATATGATGGCTTGGATATATCTATCTATTTTTCATTAAATATAAATTATTGTCAATGAAACCGAGGCTTCAATTTAATGGTCATCCTTATGACCCTTTAATTTTAACAAATTACATGATTCAAATCAATGATTAACTATCATAATTATTAGTTAAACTTAATATTCAAACCAATTATTATAAACCGCATTCTCATGGGCATCGAACAAGAGTCTACAAACTAAAATATTTTTCCATTATATTCAAACCCTTCCATTATATTTAAACCAATTACAAATGTTTAGAAGACCGTTGTTACCGTACCAAAATAAGAATCTCTCTGTCACTGCATTATCTTTTTGTGGATTGCGTATTTGGAAGAGGGAACAATATGTCGTTGCCCATGTATAGACTTTCAATGCATTATTGCAAATGACTAAAGACACTACAGTACTACAAGTCAACTAATGGTCAGTTGGGCATCAAGCACAGTGGTTCCCTATCTTTATGCCTTGCACAATGAGTTAGATACAACTGATAGTCCCAAGTTTTATAAGCATGATGCGACATTCTTGAAATTCACCCTTTCTCATCCCACAACGATTTGGTTTCATTGATGGCTTGAAATAACCATTTGATTTACTGTCGGCTTAAAACTTTCATGACAACTCTCACTTGTTTTCTTTAGAGGATGTTGAACTTGTTACTGCAATATCAATATCAAAATTGAAGAAGACTGAAGGCAAGCACTTGCTACATTGCCACTCCCCTTATTCTTTTATCAACTTTTACTTTTCTCAACTTCTATTCTTCAACTTCCTGTAGCTCATAAATGTGCAAAAGTACTCTACTTGAAAGTAGCTCTGGGTTTGGTGCTCATTTCCATAATAGTAGGTTATGAACATAAATAATCTCCAAGCAATGATTTCCCATCCTATTAGGATGAATATCACCTCCATGATAGTTATTGCAAGTTTTAACCATAATCTCACACCACCTAGAAGCTTTATGATTAGACCTTGGACAATCCATCTAAATATCAAAATTATAATGCAAACTATCACTCCAAATGTTGAAAGTGTCCCTAACACCAAACTTGTTACGATGGATCCAGGATGACATGCATAGTTAACAAATCACAATTTCAACACTCGATCTTCTAGTGCTTTCCAGGTGTTTTCTTTAGGCTTTCCAAGAATGAATACAATTATTTGAGAGTGAGATTCTGAATGTTTTTGCTAGCTAGAGTTGTGCAAGTGAGAAGGACAATACGCTGTATGAGTGTGGTCGATATTATAAAACTCAAGATGATGAACGAAACCATGTTAACTTGCTTGGTGTGTGGGTAGGTATAGATGGAATATATGGCTAAATATAAACAAGAGTCACCAAGACAATGACATATGCTTAACAACTAGGATAAAATGTTCATGAATACACTAAATCCCAAAGCGATTATTTAATGTTCGGATCTTGGGGTGGTGCAAGTGATAGATTCTTGAAACAATGTGTAATGTTAGAGCTAAAGGTGACATGCACAATGGCACATAACGTATTGATGAAGACGATCCTTAGTTTGGCCACTGATGGACTATGGTATGTTCTTTCAATTGTTGTCATTTGTGAAGTGGCTTGAAAATGCCTGGTTGGCTATTGACCTTATTGTTCTAAGGGAGTCACCGAAGGTTATTTTTCCATTACCATTGCTATGACACTTCTCACAAATCTCGCCCTTCGACACTTGACAAGTAGAAGCAACAACAACATAAGTAGGAAAATTCGACCATAAATCTAGGTGTCCAAATTTAGACTTGGATAGATTTCCCAATTGACTAACTGAAATCAAAACTTGATACAAAAAACAGGGTATGCAACAAATTGATACAATGTAGATCTAATTTGTTTTTTTGTGGCAACACACACACACACTCACTCACACACACTTACACTTACACTAATGGATTTATATTTATATGTAAATATAAAAGGCGAGGAGAGATGCATAAAAGGATTCTTGCCTTTTGCTTTGAGTGTGATGATACAATTGTGTGTCTCATTCTCTCACATGCCCACAACCATAATAATGATGGAGTTTTTCTAATTCTCCCAACAATCAATAAATGAATTAATTCATAAATGTAAAATTACGCTCCTCTTTTATTTTTTCTACCTGTGAATCATCACCATTCAATTGGTAATTTTTATAATGTTTTTATGTGTTTCTTTATTTTTAAATTATTTAAATTGCATGGAGTAAAGCTACTTGTAACCCTTGTTTTTATTGGTCACGAAAATGATAGAGGATGAAATTCTACACTTACTTGAATTTATACTCATTGATTTTCATTTACATGTTTTGATTTTATAATTTTCAACATTTATTTCATAAATTTAGTAGAAAATATTTAATTTCGATTAAAAATTTGGTTTGATGACATGTTATTAAAATATTTAGTAATGACAAGTTTTGTGAGTATAGTTTGAGTGAGTAGAGTGCCTAGGATAATATGTGTTTATTTTATAAAAGTCAAATATTGAGTGAATACAAGTTTTGTGAGTGTAGTTTGAGTTGGTCCAATGGTTGATGACGTGTAACAATGCATGAACTTAGTTGACACTTGGTTGGGATATAAAACTGCATAAACCCTTTCACATTAGTAAAATTGCATACTCCTTGAAGTAAGACGAAGTTACTCTTTCCTTTCACAATATGGAAGATATTTTTAATGTTGTTTTCAATATTTTTTTGGGAAATTTTATCGGTGACACTTTGGATAAAAAGAAGGCATGCGTGACGGAAGTGCAAGACTTAGGGGAGTCAACTAATCTTGTGGCAAAATGACCCTCTTTTCAATCACAAATCTCACAAGAATTGAGCAAAAATTTAAGGGATAATCAGAGTCCTATACTGATCTATGTTTTGTGCATGGTGGAAAGATGCTCTCACGAGTTTGCTCAATTTTGAATCGACCTAGGTTTTCAAATATTGATCAAAGTTTCAAATCAATGAGAACTCTGACTTCGTATGTAGTGGGATTCTAGTAGGCAAAGGGAAGTTTGTTACATGATTATACAACCCTATTCATTTGGAGTAAGCTATTTTTGTAATAAAAGAGCCTATTTCCTACCACAAATTTGACGAAAATCATACAAAAAATATAGACATTATATAGTTCCATCATGATCCAAGTTTTGTGCATAATAAAATATTACTTTTTAAAGTTTTGTCAGATTTTGAATTAACACAAATCCTTACTATCCTTACTAAATTGATTGATACGAAGGAGTTTACTATACACTATTATATTATATGACTATTTCAATCCATCAATAAATCACTCAA
Source organism: Larix kaempferi (assembly GCA_027924585.1). NCBI lineage: Eukaryota > Viridiplantae > Streptophyta > Pinopsida > Pinales > Pinaceae > Larix > Larix kaempferi. Next base: position 11,247,473 of record BSBM01000264.1, read on the forward strand.
AAACACTTTTTATTATTATTACTACATTACCAAAATGTCACCACCATCTCTTTAATGTGTTCATTAAGTCATATGCCACTCACCCCAACTCTCCTTTCCCCTTTCCTACTATGATAAGAACCAGAACTTAAATGATAATCGAAATTCTTTTGATTTTTTTCGAATTTTAATTCAAATTAAACGATTAATTTTTTTAAATATTAAAAATGAATGAAAACCATAATAACCTAACTTCTAATTTGGCTAAAAAAATAATTTTTTTTTTTTAAAATATTAAAAATGATGTAAACGATAATAACCTAACTTCTATTTTGGCTAAACAAAACTTTAAAAATTTAAATATTAGATTACTCGTACCTCCACAAAATCCCGGGCCGGAAGCCCTCCCAAAAAAACATGGATTGCCAAAAAATGGACCAAACATTATAAAATAAAAAATAAAATGGATTGCCAAACACCACTGTGTAGCGTTATCGAATGTTCGTCCACCCTTCTTCCTCCTCCTGAGGGGATGAGTATCTGTACCAAGGGCCAGGGTTTAGTGGGGAGGTTCAAGGTTCGGAGTCCGAGATCTTTGGCCGTGGATTCCGTGTGCCCAGGTTCAGTTTCAGGTACCAATAGCACCACAAGGACAATGAGTGGAAAGAATGGTTATGCGCTCAGAGACACTAGTCTGTTTAACACTTACAACTATGGAGATGTTGGGTATTGGGATAACAGGTACCTTCAAGAAGTTGGGCCGTTCGACTGGTACCAGCGTTATTCCGAACTCAAACCCTACATAAATACACACATTCCTAAAGCCTCCCGTATTCTTGTGGTTGGCTGCGGAAATGCAGGTTAGTAACAACTGCTGCTCGCTCGATCCCTTTCTTATTGTTGCTACTTTTACGTTTTGTAAGATGGGGAAGGAAGGTATGGAGGTCCTTAATCGTGGGGGCCTTACGGCCTGTTGCAGTACGAATTTCTGTCTGGCAGCAAAATACCTTCCTTGGTTTGGTGCAATAAGCTACAAAGGGTTGTTAGATAGAGCCTTTGATCCCGATCTGATCATGCACATCTCTGCTTCAGCACCTGATATCTGTCGCAGGCAGCATGCACCCGTCCACTTTGTGTTTCCAATGCCTACTGTGCCTCCCCACCCCCTAACGTCGTCTCTTGTGGGCCTTCCAATATGCAGTTTGCAAATTCTGTGCAGTCTATCTGCATCTTGACACATAAATATGCCATACGTACACGCAGCCTGATACTCCATTGCATATCCCATGTGCAGTTCCAAAGGAGCCAAGTCCGCTGCAATAGAAACAGTTATCCATAATTTCTTTCTTACAAGCATCCCCTTCCCACATTATAGACTGGTTCTGTGCCCCTTTCCTTTTCTTTGCTGTTATGCTACCGAAAGTCTTTGTATTGGTTCCAGCTGAAAGGAAATGCATGATCAGCAGCAAAGCAAATAATTTATGAGAGCCCAATATTTGTTACACACTCTAAGTATAAGTGAAGCCATATTTATGAAGCTATGATATGTATCCACATGCTATGGGTACACTTGAAAGCAAGATACATTGCAGTATAAAGGTCATCTTTTTATCGTACCAAATTACGTTTTAAAACAATGGATACTAGAATTGTTGCATTCATCTCCTATGGCGGGTCATTCAGGCTTTTAGAAAACTAGGCAATATTTCTTTTGGGACGGAATGCAAAAGGACATTCATACTTTTGTGATTGAATGTGACACTTTTAAAATAAACAAAGGTTAGATAGTGAAGACTCCAGCGCTACGCTGCTGGGAATCGACCCCCCCCCTCGAATCGATCCCAAATCGCGTTCCTGACGGAATCGATTCTGGAATCGCGATTCATCATCCATTCCGTCCGGAATCGATTTGGCAATTCGCGAATTGGTAAAAAAAAAACGATCCTTGCCATTTTGCAATTCGATTCGGAATCGTAGCTTCCGGGTCGATCCCAAATCGAACCCTCATCAAACACAGGCATTAAAATCAAACCCTAAATCAATTCCGAGATCGATTCTGCTGACAGGGCGGATTTTTGGATTTTTTTTTGGGTTTTTTTTGGTGGGATAGGTCACTTTGGGCCAATAAAGTGTGAACGAGTCCATTTGGACTCATTCCATTACTCATTTGCTTGATTGGGAAGAGTTTGAGCTTGGAGTGAGTTTGCTAGTTGTTTGAGAGCTTTGAGCATTGAGAGGGAGATTGAAGGGGAGAGCTTGCAAGGGAGATTGAAGCTTCCATAGAGACATTCAACCACCATCGAAGAGCTAAAAGGTAGGCTCTAAAAACTCATCTTTGTTTGTTTTTGCAATTTTTTTTCACTTTGTTAAAAAATGGAAAACTTGCAATGTTCTCTTCTCCTACTCTTTCCAATTTCTTCTTTTCCATCATTCTATTGCAGGGAACAAGTGACTCTCATCTTTAATCAATAAACATGATGGGTATGTGGTTTTGGTTTTTCATTCCATTTCTTCTCATTATGATGGTGTTCGGTAGTAGATGCGGTGGTGGTACTGGTAGTGATGAGGGGGAAGAGGTAGAAAGTGATGCATACCAAGGAGAAGAGGAGGAAGGGGAATAGGGTGATGATGATGAGGATGAGGGTGATGTGGGGCAAAAACAAAAAGACACAACACCTTTGTGGAAGTATGTGACAAGGCAAGGGGGAGGGAGAGGGGGTGGAACCACAAAGTTTGCATGCCCCCATTGTGGGAAAACATACAGTGGGAAAACATACACAGGTTCATATACCCGGGTGAGAAAGCATTTGTGTGGGGTTATGCCATGCGATGTAGGTAAGTCTCATGAAGTCAAAACTTGTGACAAAGTGGGAGCTAAAGAGAGAAGCAAATACAGGATGGAAGAAGAGGCCGCTCAAAACAACTCCAAGAGATCGAGGGTTGATTCTGAATCCCCACAGAGAATGTTTAGTAGTGGAGCTGGATCATCATCGGCTCGATCGGGAGTCTCATCTCCCCATGGAGTCTCGCCTATACGAAGAACATTATCCGATTTCCTTGACCATGGTTGTAGAGATGATGTGGATTCAAAAGTTTATAGGGTTCTCTATGCATGTGGTGTGCCATTCAATGTTCTTCGCTCACCCTATTGGCATGAAATGGTACAAGCCATCAATGGTGGCCCTCAAGGATACAGAAGCCTTGGGTATGACAAAGCTAGAATCGTGGGACTTGACAGGGAAAGAGCCAAAATCAATAGTGCTCTTGGAAAGTTCACAAATGATTGGTCCAACTATGGGGTACCCATTGTATCTGATGGGTGGACAAATGTTAAAGGAAAGCCATTGATAAATATTCTTGGCGTTTCTGCTAGCGGTGCGATCTTCCTTTCAGTGCATGACTACTCAGATCGCTACAAAACCGCTCTTAATATTGCACAACCTTTACTTAAAACCATTTAGGAGATTGGGCCATACAATGTCATTCAATTCATCACTGATAATGCCACTAATTGTAAGGCAGCAGGAGCAATCATTATGGATAAGTCTCCCAACATATTTTGGTCAGGGTGTTTGGTTCACACATTGAACCTTTTGATGCATGATATTGTTAAGATGAAGGACAATAATTACCGATGGATTGGTGCCTTGTACAAGAGAGGTAAGAAAATGATCAAATTTATTACCAATCATAGCATGGCCCACCACATTTTTCCCAATCACTCTAGGTTGGAGCTATTGAAGATTGCAAAGACCAGATTTGCTAGCTACTAGCCTACTACCTCACCTTCAGGAGGCTTTTGAAGGTAAGAGAGGCATTGGCTAGTATGGTCTCAAGTGATCCATGGCAGGAATTGAAAGACAGAGCTGCAAGTGCATCATATAGAAGTGACTTTCAGGAGGTGGAGGACACCGTTCTTGAAGGTCATTTTTGGTCACATGTTAGGTATGTTCTGCAGTTCACCAAGCCAGTTTATAACATGATTCGTTTTGCAGATACAGATCAGTCGGTGATTGGGGAGGTATATGAGCAGATGGATAGCATGCTTGGTCAAATCAAAGACATTGTTGAGCAAAAAGGTGCAGTCTTGTATGACCATATTCATAAACATGTGGTCAAAAGGTGGGATAATCTAAATGTTCCACTCCATGCCCTTGCATATGTCCTCACCCCAAAATACTATTCTCCAATTTGGTTGGCCCAACCTGCACCTGGGGGTGGAGTCAAGAAAAAACCCACATAGATCCAGAGGTTGCTGCTGGTTATATGCAAGCATTAGAGAAGTTGGTCCCTGATGAGGAAGAGTGTGCTCAAGTACGGAGTGAATTGAGCATATACATAAGTGAGCATGGACGCTTTGGTTCCCTGTTTGCAACCAAAGATCGAGACAGATTGGATCCTATCCATTGGTGGAACATGCATGGCTCTAGAGCCACATATTTGCATAAATTGGTGCTGAGGGTGCTATCACATGTTGTTAATAGCTCTTCTGCAGAGAGGTGTTGGAGCACCTACAACTTCATCCACAGTGTAAAGAGAAACAGTCTGAATGTAGATCGCGCAGAAAGCTTGGTTTATGTGCACTACAACTTGAGGTTGTTGTCCCATTATTGTGAGGCGGCCAAGAATGATAGAACATTTTTGACTTGGGACAACAATCCAGAGGAGGCTAATGTGGAGGATGGAGCCATAGCATTAGAGCGCTTGGAGGCTGAACTATTGGGTGATCATGATGATCCAATTCAGACTACCCATACAGAGATGCCACCCCCAAGCAGAAGCAACTTTCCGGATGCAGGAGTTTTGCCATTAGCTTCACAATGTCCAATTTCAGCCCGCGGGAGCCATTCATCTTCTTCTCATGTTCCACGATCACTTCCACCAGCACCTATTCCACCTAGAACACGAGAAAAGAAATTGGAAGTTACTCGTGGCAAGTGGAAAGCTTAGTAGATTCATAGTACTTTGTAGTTTGTATTTCATTTTCATGTTTATTTTGGCGGTTGGCCTATTTTGTAAACATTATGGCCTAGTTTGAAACTTTGATGGCAAATATTATATGTTGAAATTTGAAGATTGATGTTGTTGATGATTGATGATTGATGATTTGATGATGATCATTTAATGACAATGTTATAAGTTATAGCTCCTAGAATCTAGAAGACGAGATGATTAATGTTATATCAATGTGTACTAAATGGTTATATGAATATCTAGATTCTATGTTTTGATGTTTTTTATAGCTAATTTGGCATAATACATGTTTTTTTTAATTTATATGCATCAAAATATATTAAAATATATATTATATAAAAAACGCTCCCGAAACGGAAGCTTTTGAAAATTTCGCTTTTCGCTCTCGCTCCCGCTCCCCGCTCCCGCTCCCTGCTTCGCTCCCGCTCCCAACAGCGTAGCTCCAGGGGCATTGCAAAGGCAATTAGGTTGACGGGTTATATATAAGGGCGCTGAGACAACTCAGTGTGATGCAAGAATGAAAGGTTAAGAGGGAGAAAGGAAGCTTTAAGTAGGTCCTTAAGCTTCACATGAAGGGCTCTTTTGTGTATTTGGCCAAAGTCCAATGCTCGGGTTGGTGTTTATATTTTCAAAAAAACGTTTGATTTGAGATTTAGTGAGTGATGGTTATAATTACATAATTTTTTAAACAAGTCACAATTTTTATTCATAAACACAATGCATTATATAGATATGCTTTTAAATCATTCAAAGATAACCAATCAAATGGATTCTTAAGATAAACAAAAAATAGTTTTACAATGAGTCAAGAATCAATATTTAAAGAAATCCATTCCTACAGTGATGGATATACAACTATCATCTCTAAATCAGCTTCCAAAGGCTCATTATTCATCAAAGGAACCTGATACTTATTGAATCAGAACTCTCAGATTCATTGCTCTCTTCATTCCTCTTGATGGAGTATCCATAGTTGCCACAACCTCTAGAGAAGAGAAATCCAAAGGTTGTACACTGTCTGTTGTTTATTTTATATTATCATTCTTTATTCTGGATTTTTCTTTATTGACTTTATCAACCTCATTAAGGGGAAAATCTTCCTTATGCTTCTCTTTGAGTGATGGTTTTATAGGTGTGTGTGGGTGTGTGTTATAGAGTTTTAAAACACATATATGTGTGTGTGTGTGTGTCTGTTATAGAGTTTTAAAACACATATATATGTGTGTGTGTTATATAGAGTTTTAAAACATATATATATATATATATATATTTTAAAATTAAAACATTAGAACTTGGACTCAGATTCTGGCGGGGATTGGTTTGATTGTTTTATATGACTTGGCTTACTAAAAAAACATAAAATGTTACAATTTTAATGAAAACAATATATTTTAAAGATTTCAAACCCTGATTCGAAACCATTAAAGACAAAATATGCAAATTCTGCTCATGTATATACAATGTAAGGGTGAATATAACAAAATGGCATTGAGTGCGATACATATATGAAACAAAATACATAATCAACGAGGATTTAAATGGCCTCTAGAATCCAAAAAACAACATGCATGTTGCTACAAGCTACTGGCCTACTGCATATCATTAATCAACATGATCAATTATCAAGCTCATCACCACTGTTGGAAGTGGGATTCTTGGGCAAGAACTACAGGATCTGGCTTGGAGTCCTTGGACTTGTCGGATTCTTCAGGGACATCTGCAACTGCAATAGTAGTACTAGTAGAAGCAAATAGATGGGGCTGGTTTCTATATAATGTGTTTTAGGGTTTAGGAGAATCTAGGTTTTAGCCTTTAGGTATAATGTTTTAAAAATTACTTTTTCTTCTAACAGTATGCTGCGGCCTGTAGGGTGCCAAATTGGATTGACTTGGCTGCCAAACAAGTCCTTAATCCTTTTTGGAGGCATTTATAACATATATATATATATTTAAAACAAGATGCTTATTCTTATAAGTCTATGGCTCAGTGGCAAGTGTGACTTTCCACAATTTGGGAATATTGCAATTAAGTGTTGCCTGTTTACATCAGTCAAAGAAGATCCTTTTGGCTAAGAAGCCATGGGCAGGGGTATCTACTATCTATCCTGCCAAATATCCCAGGACTTGCACCTAGCACCTAACCCCAATTGTTTGAAAATGGCATACTTGCTTGGGTGAAACTGCTCATGGCCGTCAATTCATGGTTGAGGTGAGGGCTGAAACACGTCTCTCTGGGATTTGAACCTTGGTGGGGAAAAAGACCATCCCTATGAACTAAGATCCCGTTCACAGATATAATTGCGCCGACAGTCATATTTCTACAGCCCAGGTGGGAGGAAAGTGTCAGTCTGTCCAAAACATTAAATTAAAAACATGATTTCTTATGCCGACTATAAAAAATTTAAATAAATAAAATAAAAAATAAGAATGCAAGCATCACGTTGGTTAAATCAATTTTATATAAATAAAATAAAACAAATATGGATAGAACAAATTGTAATTGTAATTGTAAATTGTAAATTGCAAACCTCTTAAGGGATTTGATCCTTAAAAAAGGGGTTTGCACCTCAAGGGATTCCTCTCGGTGCTTCGTAGAACCGGAGTTAGATGGGTCTATACTGGTTCTACTTTTTCTATTTTTGCCAAAGATTATAACTGTCAATCGATCGCATATGTTACTGTTTTCTTAGTAAAACTTACTGTATTACATCTGCTGTTTTTTTTATAACAAAAACGGTTACTTTTTATATTTGATAAAAAAAGGAAGGTTGCGGCCGGACCGGTCAACCTGTTTTTACATCTTTCTATATGCTGATGAAAGCATTCCGGAGGAAATTCGTTAAAAAACAAAATTTGTGGTTCCCAACAATCCATAGCTACTATCTTCCTGTTCTTCCTATCTGATCTGCATAAGTAATATCTACAATACTGCCCAACCAGCAGTAGACATTTGAAAAACATAACAATTATTTTTTTGATAAGCATTTCCTGATCTGTAATGAGCTTCCTCAATCCTTCCCGCAGTTGAAGATCTGACGGCAGCTATAGAACAATTGATCCAAAGTAGTACAATTTTCAGAATTTGGAGTGGTCTTTATTAGACTCTTATTCGCAGTTTGAAAGCACCATTCTGTATGTCCTCGTTGCTTAGTTATTGCTCCAGCCGTGATTACCCAAAGCAAAACAATGCTTTTGGACCTCCCCTCTTCCAAGAACAGGTGCAGCTTCAATGCATTCTGGAATATTTGGACTCCAATCTTCTGGTCAAAGTTTGCTGATTGTAGTTTGTCAATCTCCCTTGCCGCATAGAGAAGAGCAACACCACCACCTGGTAAAATGCCCTCCTCTACTGCTGCCTGGTAAACCCTATATAATGTCGCATTACATTTATAATTTATTATATTTGTATTATATTTATTGATAAGCTAGGACCTTATTTGTAATTGCATGGTTAGCTAGAATTGTAATTGTACTCTTTGTCTCCTATATTTACACGAAGGAGACCTAGCTTTAGGATCTTCTCATCTTGTCTTATGTCTTTGCTACATTGTATAAGGAGTTTGCCCTTTCACACAGGCTTCTTATTCATCTCTTTTCTTCATTTTTAAGGCATTGTATTACTCTCTCTTTCTTATTATATGCTCTTTTGGTAATTTGTTGCATAACATTTGGTATCGGAGCTTGGACACTTCTAAAATGAGTCATCTTGGAATTTCAGCTATAACGTTTTTGGGGGAATAAAAAATAGAAAAAATTGGAATAACCTTAGAGGACACAGCAAACTATCTGTGGTATGAATTTCATGTTCTGATTCATTACAGGTTCGGAATTATACCCTAGGGAAGTTAGGGTATTTGACTAGTCCGAAAACTAGTCTCAAACATGTGTTCTAGGTAAAAATGTTATATCTGGAGATTAAAAATTCCAAATGGAGTGGGACCTATTGCATCAAAAATAAAATATAGACCATACTATTTGTGGTAGAAGTTTAATAATAATATCCTAAAAATTGGACACACAGCAGGTCGTACACTTTTGCTCTCCTTAAAGGGACAAAAATAACAAGTTTTGGGAAAGTTACCATAACTTTTCCTTGGCACATCATAATTATGTCAAACTAGTGGCATTGCAAAGAAGACATACCAGGATACTAGAAGAATAAATTTTCATACTCATAGGGGCCAAAATTATATATATAATTCATGATCAAAGTCAGCCACCAAGACACCCTACAAACTGGGGTTTTTGAAGGTATGTTAAACTGAAACTTGCATATATTTTGATTAGAGTATCTATTTTGGTTGGTTAAAAAGTTGTGATAAAGAGGAAACATAGAAGAGTAATATTAGATATTATTGGGCTCAAGTGGAAAGAGGTTGAGCGAAAATTTATATCTCCTTAAACCTCCTGAAGGCTCAACCGTGACACAAGATGAGCATGAGGAAGTGAACTTTGAGTTTACCAAGCTTAACGAAAAAGTAAGAAGCATTGAAGATGCAATGCGAAGAAAGGTGGACATCATGGATATGGTAAATAAGGATGAATTCAAACGGGATATGCAAAATATCTTTGAAAACATGAGGCAAGAACTTGTGAAGGATATAATTGGTCATCTTAACCAAAATCCAAAACATCTAGAAGATGATAAGGAGAATAACATGGACTTGTTCCAGTGAGAGCCTAAGAAAATTTAGAAACAGTTGAAGAATACGAGGTTTAAGTTTCCAACATTTGAATACTCATCCATCATCATGGGTTCAACTCAGGACCAAGGAACTACTTCATTTCCAATATTGATATGATATAGTTTGATGGCAATGATCCCATAACATGGATATTCCAGATGGAGCAATTCTTCGATCTACACGAAGTTTCAACTTTACAAAAGGTAACTATTGCATCCTTATGTTTAGAACCTAATCAATTTGTGTGCACCAATGGATTTGTGATAGTTAAAAGGACTCTATTATATATTTTTCTATATTTAAGGAACAATTGATAGCACATTATGGGGAAATTAATAGTAACACATTCTTTAGCCAATTGATAAATCTCAAGCAAAGAGATCTAGTTGCAAAGCACATTAAGCAATTTCAAAAATTGAGTCTTAGAGTGAAGAACAATCCTAAGGATAATTTGTTGGATCTCTTTATGGGAACTCTAAAGGAGAGCATTCAACATGAGGTACGTCTCTTTGAACCTAAATCATTGGAGAATGCTTTTAGTTTGGCAAGGAAAGTTGCTGGTAAAAATATGGCTACTAGAAAGGCTACTACTAACACCTATAGAGAGGGAAGTGTTTCATCCCCCAACCACAATCAACCTACAAGGTTGACACCTCAACAATTGGAGGAAAAAAGAAGGAAGGGGCTATGTTTAAATTATGACAACAAGTATAGTAAAGGGCATAAAAGAAATCTGAACAAATTATTCTACATATATTGTGAAGAGGAAGATGATCCAAAACTGGAGCAATCTCAAGAGTTATATCTAGAAGATACTACTCCAACCATATATTGCCATGCATTGGGCATCATTAGCACTCCTCCAACTCTCGGGATAGAAGGATATATCAAAAAGCAAAAGGTAATAGTGTTGATTGAAAAAGGACATCATAAGAATGAGCTCTTGTTTGAATGTTTACCTCATAATCACACATGAATATATTAACATTTGGAGGATTTCCCCCTTGCGGGGGGTTGTCCTGGTTGGGCCTAGTGGAGGTACCAGCACCACAACAACCATTTGATGTTGTTGTTGTGGTAAGGGTTGTGTCAACACAATGGGTCATTGGTTTTTCCCACCTCGTTGATCCATCATTCGATGAACATCCTCCATAAAAGGGCATTGATGAGTGGGATGGTCTCCCTGGAAAATTTTACAAGGGAACTTGAATTTTTGTTTCTCTTTGGTGCATTATCCTGGAGTGTTCTGGTTTGGTGTCGTTCTTGTCCCAAAATTGGCATTTTTATTTTCCTTTTGTTTTTTCTTCTTTCCTTTAGAGTTTGTGGATTGGACTGTAAGGACTTCAAAAGTTTGGGAAGGACTAGTAGATTGTTACTTAGCCTGGCCATCTTTGGGTTGCGAAGTTTGAACGTACATGTTTCCCAATTGTTGGGTAACATTGATCAAGCTAATTAATAAAACCAATCACACCATCGACATGGGCTCCCTGGGGTGGCCTAGCTGAATCTAACATAGGTCTCACGGCATGGGGTATTAAATCATAGAGAGTGCTTGATTATGAATAAATCAAATCCATTTTTTGGGAACTCTGAATGAGTTGTTCTTCAGTCATGGCTACTTACATAGCCACATATTTGGAAAGAGTAGGAAACAATGATTTTATGAACTAAACTACTAAGAATTGGTCTGGGATATCTGCTTTGATAAGCCTTCAATGCCTCTGCAACTCATGAATATGATCAGAGATAAGAGTAGAAGTGGATTTCTTAAGAGAATTCAATAGTTTCATGCATGTTTCATGGCGGATACGCAAATGAAAATGCGTCAAGAACACCATAGCTAAATATGAAAAATCCATAAATGTACTACAAGGAAATTCAATGTACCATTTTGCAGCGCTTCCCATGAGGATTCATTGAAACAAACGCAACCTGATACTATGGTCAACTAGGGAGTTAGATGAACACCATGAGTGAAATGTAATCACATGGTTTGATGGGCCATCTCCTAGTTTTCCATCAAATTTGGGTATATCTAATAGGATTTTGGTTGGTATTGTTTCCCGCTCATTCATATGTAGAATGGGTAATTCAATAAGAATTCTAGATATATCCTTCACCCCAAGCGAAAACCGCTTCGTCCCATACCCCCTTCCTGCGCATTAATTCATCTTCCCTATATTCGAGGCATCACTGATCGAATCTCTAAACTTTTAAATAAAAAAAGACATTAAAATTGTTTTTGAACCTCACAAAACTCTCAAACAACTATTTCAAAGTGTCAAGGATAAATATGACCCCCTTCTGTCCCAAGGGGTTTAGCAAATTCCCTGCTCGTGTGGCAAGTCCTGTATTGTCCAAACGGGTAGATCCATTCAAGCTCGCCTCAAGGAGCACATCGTAGACACTAATCACAATCGTCTCTCCAAGTCCGCCATTGTCGGACACTCGTTTCATTCCAAGCATCTCATTTGCTTCGATCAATCCAAAATTCTTCCCCAGACCTCTCATTATCTCTCACGCCTTATTAGGGAATCCCTTGAAATAGAAAAGAGTCCTAACAACTTCAACCGTGATGATGGCTACAAGTTGCGTCGGTCATGGAAGCCTTTAATCTATCATCTAAACCATAAACTCAATTGATTTCCTTTATGTCCTTCCCCACCTCCATTCGACCCTAAATTGTCGCCTCTTCTCTTAAATAATTTTTGGTTTAATTTTTTTTATCTCACTTTATTCTCGTTTATGTTCAACCCTTCACAAACATTTATTTTCTATTCTTAATTTTCCTTCTACTTTACTAATTTTCTTCTTTCATACCTTTAAAATTTTAAATAAAATTTGTAACAATTTTAATTAGTTTTCATATTATTATTATTATATTATTTTATTGTTTCGCTTATATTTTTCAACTTTCCTCTCTTATCTAATTATTTTTTGAAATCTTACCCCTAATTTTTATCCTTACTTTTAGTAATTGTATAATTTGAAAAATCACCGGCCTCAAATTGTCTTTCACATAATCATAAATGATTCTCTTTGCTTTGGTTTGATTCTTCTTGAAAGTAATGCGCCCAACATTAGAAGTAGGCTCTTTAACAACAGTGGATATGTATCCATCTAGATCATGCTCTTCCAGGATATTCAGAATCCTGGCCTTCCAAGTATTGAAGTTCAAAGTTCCTTCAAGCCAGTCTTCTGGTCTTACTCAGATTGAAGCCATTATTCTTCAAGTACTGTGGTCAACGTTTTCCACTTAGGATCAAGCTCGACTGCAAAACTTAGCTCATTCGCACCCTGAGCTTTGATACCATGTCAAGTTTGATCTTTGATGTGAAAATATAGTAGAACTTGAAATCAAGAATAATCAAAAGCATAAGCATTCACATGAGACACAATATTTACCCTGTGGAAACCCTCTAGTACTTTAGGGAGAAATCCCCGACAAAATCTTCCTTAGAATATTTATAAGTAGCAAAGAATGTATTTACAATGACCATATTACTTCAAGCACCCCTGGTACATTATTAGAGAGAAATACCAATCACCCTTGGTCTAAGAAACCGTATTCGTCCTAAGGCCCTCTCGTGTCCCGTGGGGATCGAATCGGACACTATTCGATGTCAAATCGTGTCCGATTCGACTTTCGGTCGTGTCCGAAATCAGGACACGACTGAAAGTCGAATCAGACACGATTTGACATCGTGTCCTCGACTGTCGGACACAAATCCCGAAAACAAGACACGTAAAGCGCGGAAAAGTGTGGCCGAGTTTGCTTTAAAACAAAATTTTGGGTTTCTTTTTGTCATTTGCAAGGAAGGAGTTGGTTGAGAGTGAGTTGTATGTGCATGTGAAGGAGATTTGAAGGAGATTTGAAGGCTATCCATTGCATCCAAGCGATTCCAAGTGCATTGCGGTGGGTTTGTGGAGAGGATTGCAAGCTCAACCATCACACAAGAAAAGGAATGTCTCAATCAGCTAGGGCAGGAGCTAAGGGGCAAAGGAAAGGGAAAAATGCACCATCTAGTGCCTCCCCTCCTATTCCACCAACCACAAGCGGTTCTCCTCCTCCATCAAGTGCTCCACTGCTGCTAGTGGAGCTCATGCTATGGCTCCATTTAACCCTGTTTTAGCAAGACAACAAGCCCAAGAAAAAGAATACCCTTTGTGGAAGTATGTGACAAGGAAAGATGGGCTCGGGGCAAAGCTTGGTGGGGGAGGCAATGTGTCTTGGAGATGCAATTTTTGCAAGAATGAGTTCAAGAGCACATATTTCCGGGTTAAGGGCCATTTGTTGGCCCTTCCTTCTTGTGGGATTTCTTCATGCAAAGCGGTGAGTGTTAACCAAAGGAGGGATATGGAAAGAGAGGATCATGTTGGCTTAGGGAAGGTGGCAGCAACAAGCAAGAAAAAAGAGGATGATCCTCTTCCATTTTTGAGGAAGTCCTCTAGCACCAAGCCTCCATTTCCACCTAGCATTCACGGGAGTGGGGATACTTATCAAACAAGAAAGAGGCAATCTACAAGTGGTCCAATGGATAGGATTTTCCAACAAGAGGCGCGAGAAGAGGTAGACCTTTCCATTGCATTTTTCTTCTACCTCAACTTCATCTCATTCAATGTTGCACGGTCACCATTGTATTTTGAGACGGTTTGAAGTATCTTGGAACGAGCTCCAAGTGGTTATGTACCTCCTGGTTTAGAGAAGCTTAGAACCACATTGTTGGTTAAAGCAAAGAAGGAGGCAGATAAAATCCTTGAGCCAATTAGAACAACATGGCCCTCATGCGGTGTGAGCATTGTTTCTGATGGATGGACAGATCTAGCACGCCATCCACTCATCAATTTCATGGTATCTTCCCAAAATGGACCGTTGTTCTTGAAAGCGGTGGATGCTCTTGGGAAATACAAGGATGCACAGTATATGGGTGATTTATTCATCAAAACCATTGAAGAAGTAGGTGTTGATTCGTGTGTACAAATCATCACGGACAATGCACTTGTTTGCAAGGCTGCTGGCATGATTGTGGAAGCTAAATATCCACAGGTATGTTCATTTTGGACACCTTTCATTTCTAATTTGCTCATTGCAATGTTAGTGTTGTAGAGTCATTGATACATGCTTTTATTTCTCTTACAGGTTTTTTGGACACCTTGCATTGTCCATTCCTTGAATTTAGCACTAAAATCCATTGCTTCAGATGTGACATGGATTGGCAACCTTATTGAGAATGCACACCATATCCGTAACTTTGTACAAAACCACACAAATGCCCTCACCATCTACAAAGAGTACACACAACTTTCATTGCTGAAGATTGCAGATACTCGGTTTGCTTCCTCATTCATCATGCTCAAGAGGTTGAGGGAGGTCAAAACCGCTCTTGGGTCCATGGTTATTTCAGAGTTTTGGGCTTTTTGGAGAAAGATGGATCAGACTGCTTCACAAAAGGTGAAGGACACAATATTAGATGATGGTTGGTGGGACACGGTAGTTCTTAGCATTAAGATCATGGAGCCAATCATTTCTTTGTTGCGGTTTGCAGACACGGACTAGCCATCCTAGCAGATGTTTATGAGGGGTGGGATTCCATGGTTGAGTCCATGAGGTCCATTGTCATGGAGAATGAGTGTCCCGAGTATGGGACATCGACAGAGAACTTATGGACCATGATTCGGGATATTCTTATCTCCAAGTGGGATAAGAATTGCACACCATTGCATTGCTTGGCGCACTCCTTGAACCCCGAGTTCTACACTCAGGAGTGGCGCACTGGTGGATCAGGGCCCTCACACAGAGTCCCTCCTCACATGGATGCAGAGATTGCACATGGGAGGAAGATAGCACTTAGACGGCTATTTCAGGATAGAGACCTGCTTTAGGAGGGCTTTGTAGATTTTTCCACTAGCACTGGGAGATTTGGAGGCTATGATGTGCTTAGAGACAGGGGGGTTAAGAAACCCTATGTTTGGTGGGCAACTCATGGGGCAATATCCCCTATTCTACAGAAGTTAGCCTTGAGGGTCATCTCTCAAGTTACATCATCCTCTTGTTGTGAGAGGAATTGGAGCACATATGGGAACTTGTACAATGTGAAGAAGAGCAAGCTTGAGCAGTCCAGGGCAGAGTCGATAGTGTATGTGCACTCCAACCTTTGTCTTATTTACAGGAAGAGGGAGGAGTGGGTGAAGGGAAAGATAAAGATGTGGGATGTCTTTCCTGATGATATGGGTTTGGACATCAGTATTGAGTTGGCATTAGTCAACATGGATCTTAATGATCCAGTGCTAGAGCCGGTCACTTTTGATGATAGTGATCGTATATAGGGGTCATCCTCCACAACAGCAGGTGCAGATCGTTAGATGGGCAGAGAGGAGGAGGAGGGGGAGGAGGATGAGGATCAGGGCAGTGCCATTGATGAGTATGTTGATTCAGGCATGGAGGAGGACTATTGACATATGGGATTCTTCCATCTTGATCCACCCCTTTTTGTATTTACGATTAGTCTATTTGGCATTTGCCAGTGCCCAGTGGCATTCTGACATATATGTATACATTTTGATTTTGATGACTTAATGAGAAATATGGTTGCAACATGCATCTATGTGTCTCATTGTGATTTGTGAATGACAAATGTGTTGTGAATCGTGATTTGTGAATGACAAATGTGTAATCATTAATGTGTTTTTATTCTAATTTCTATTGAATATTTGTAAATGTTCTAGTTTCTAAAGATTTTTGGATCTATATGTCTATATTTTTAAATTTTAATATATTTAAAAAAAAAATATATGTATATAAAACGTGTTCTTCGTGTCTTGATTCCGGGGGTCACCGTGTCCGTGTCGGACTCTCGTATTTTCGTGTCCTTCTTGTCCCCGTGTCAAGTGATTTAGCCCCTTGTGCAATCACAGAGCAAGAGAAAAGAGAGAATACTAGAAGAACCCAACGGTTGAATATGCACTAAGACCAATGCACACTTCCTTCAAGAGAGATTCGCTCTTCACCTTGATCTCATCAAAGCCTGCATTACAAATGTATCATACATCTCATTCTTGGCTTAATTTATAGCCTTCTGGCTTCAAGATGAACTCGCCTTCCAATTGTATGATAAGTCACTTAGTTAGGTTACTAACTCAAGTGTCGTCATGCAAGAACTTAGTTAATTAGATCTTCTACTTTAGGATGAACTCACCCTTCAACTGGATTCTAGACCACTCAAGTGTTGTCTCTTAGTTTATCTCAAGTGTCATCATGCAAATACCTAGTTAACTCAAGTGTCGTCATGCAAACACTTAGTTAACTAGATCTTCTTTGTTATCACTTAGTTAACTTTTTAACTGAAGTCTTTCCTGTTAATATCACTGAAGTAAACAATTCGAGTTCTCTCTTAATTAACTGAAGCCTTTCTTGATCACCGAAGTGAAGAATTTGGGTTCTCTCTTATCTTAAAATATCTTATCTTTATCTCTTGTCTTATCTGCATGATCCACTTGTGCCATCTTTACTTTATTTATCATATCAAATATACTAAGAAGATTTTTCCAATGATGTGATCATCTTGTTCTACTATCGTTCCAAGTGGTCATATGTTAAAGTAATTCACTCTGTAGGTGGAAAGTGTCTAGAGGAGACTTAATAGCTCAACCATGGTTAGTATTACATCACACACCATTCATGATTCAACATGCAAATCATTACCTCAACACATGAGGCACCACCTCAACACACAAGACCTTAGCCTTAACAAGCAAGATTGTACAATATCATCACTTTGACATACAAAGCACTTACCTCAACACATGAGGCTTAACCTTTACACATAAGGCTTAACCTTTACACATAAGGCTTATTCATTCTTGCTTCCAACTCAAGAATCTACTCCAATTTTCCTAAGTCCAACTTGGGCTCCCTAAGTGTTAGAAAAACAGGATCGCAGAGCAATAACAATAAACAAGATGCAAATATAAATCACATAAAAACAATACAAGAGAGACACCAATATAATGTGGTTAACCCAATATGGGCTACGTCCACACAGAATTTGCCAGTCCTTATTATTATACCATCCAACCAAATGAAGGGATACAACTCGCAGCAAATCCACTGCAATTTCATCTTCACTCTTTCACAGTCTCTCTTACACAATCATAGAGATCTTTACCTTAGGGCACATTTATTCACTTGATGCACAGGATGCACTTGCAATGGAAGAGAGACATACACCCTTGTACAAGGTATATGGTCTAATATTCCTATGAAGGGTCTAGATGGCTTAATCAAGTGGTTGCAAACAGATCTCTTACAACAAGGAACACATTGCAATTGGAAATGACTTCATCACATAATCTTAACACTTCCTATCTTTCAAGAGAACATCAAGGAAATATGGCATTGAAGTGTAAGAAGAAAAGCACTTCCCTACTTAACAAATTCAATGAAGGAAAATAATTTTTTACCCATATAGAAGTCCCCCCATGGCATGCATCCATCATAATGAAAGCTATCAAAAATTACTCCAACATCAAGGCGCCATAGAATGATCTTTATTATTCTTCACAAGCACCAAAATATTTACAATAGGTAGAGTGTCTCCAAACTATCCTCACTTTCAAGTGAAGAGAGCTAACCCTTATATAGGTTTTAGCTCATCTTCCATGTACAATACAATAACTTTCCTTTCTAGATCCACTATTGGCTCAACAATTTTTTCAAAGAATAGAAAACTAGTGGTTGGATCCCCATTTCTCTTCAAGGGAAATAATACAAAAATAGTTCTCATGTAACGAACTCTTTCATAAGAGTTCAACAATAATAGAAAATTGAGATGGTTAGATCCACCAATTACCAAGAAGTTGGGGTTCATGCCTAGGCGGATGAGTGTTTGAGTCAGCTTTGAAATCCATTTCCACAATGTGCCCTCTCGAAACGCCCATGTGTGAATAGTTGCTTTCTTCATGTGATGTGCCTTCTTCCAATGGCCTCAATGTTCTCCTACGTGTGTACGCAATAGGGGTTGAACAAGTCTTGTTAGATGTGCAATGCATAACCAACTTGAACAACGAGTAAAGTATTCTTTTTAAGTTCTAAATTGATGAGGTATCCTTGAAACAATTGCATGCCTCCACCTCCTTAACCCAAAATCGAAGTGCGTTGTAGAAGATAGAGCCTCTCACATGTGTGAATGCAACTAACTTATTGAGGCACATGTGATCTCCTTAATGCTTCTTTCTAGGCTCAACCAATTCCATATGTGTGTCTTGAAAGAGGGAGTTCAAGTAGCCTCTCAACAACCTTTGACCAATAAAATGATATAATATATGAGGTTTCCTTGTTAAGTGTGCCTTGCTAACCGGCTTGACCAAGCTTTTAATTAACTTGAGGAATGTGCCCAAGAGGTTAGATATTCCTTCAATTAATAATATTTTAATCTCCAAGAAGGGGGCACCCTAGGAAGGTGAGTATTTGATCAAACACTGTGAATTTTAGCTTGCACATGCACCAAAGGAGGTGCGCCCTTGCTAATTGTACCATCCTCTCCACCAATTAATGCATGAATACCTTGAGAAATGTGACATGAAGGTGGCTGCTCCAAAGAATCTAGAAGATCGACTTGTAATGGTCAACCTTCAAGTGTGAATAAGGCCAAAGAAGCTAGGGTGTTTGCATTAAACCTCCATGTGTCATAACCCAAGTCAAAACATGGTCTATCGACCATTAAGTCATCAACAGTAAGGGTTCCTTAGGATAATGCTTCACAAGGGTTTGATAATTATGTCATGACAAAGTGTCCCATGTGTGAAACCCCTTCATATCCCCTAAGGCTTTCCAACTAGGAGCCTTCTAACTTGTTCTTCATACAATAATCATCAATTAGGTATGAACAAGAGCCACCTGTGTCTAATGCCCCTCAATAATTTATGATTTAATTAACCCTAAAGTGTAAACCATAAGTACCATAAGTACTTTGGTCATTTGGTGTGATGAGTGCTTCTCCTTGATTTATACTAAAGTTTCACACTAAAACCTTAGAAAACACTAGGTAAACACCTTAATTTAGTGATTACTTCAAAAGTACAATTATTAACACTTCAAAACTTAGGAAGACCCTAAGTTGATGGGTTACCATTCCATTGAATAATTAATTGTAGTTAATTGCATTAATACCTTAGTTATCCATCCTATTAATCATTAATTAGAGGAAGCACATCATCTTATGAGCAATTTTACTTGTTAGGCACACCATACTCACCAATTTAATACCATGAAAACATGGAGACACATCAACCATACTTCCTAGCCAACCACCATGGCTACCACTCAACCATGAAGAAGCACCGTCTCTAAGCAAAAACACAAGTGTACCTCCTACCCATCCAATTGTTTGGCCATAAAATCTGGCAAGCTCGAAGCTTGTTTACATTGTTTTACCTTGGACCGACTTGTTCAATGGGTCTAGTGGTTACCCTTGATTGAATGATGGTACAATACCACCTATTATGGTGCTTCTACAATGACCCCTTTAAGGCCATGTATGGACAAAAGCCCTTATTAATGATCTTCTACATACTAGGATTCTCTAAGTTCCAGGACGTGGACAAAAAATTGATAGCCTGTGCTAACATTCTTTGTGCCCTCAAGGATAATTTGGTGTTGGCTCATAACTAAATGAAACAACATGTTGATCAATGTCTATTTGAATGCCCACTTTGAAGAAGGGGATAAGGTGTTCCTACATCTCCAACACTATGAGCAAAGATCACTCAAGGGGAAGAGCCACCATAAATTATCACCTAAGTTTTATGGACCATGTACTATACTCAAACATATTGGTCTGGTGGCTTACAAATTTGCTCTTCCTAGCCATTCTAAGCTACACCTAATCTTTCATGTGTCATGCTTGAGGAAAATGGCTAGGTCCAATTACAGAGTTCAAACAACCATTCATGAACAAGACGAGGAGGGTTCCATTTGGTTGTAGGTTGAGGCCTTTCTGGAAAAATATGAACATTGTCTTTGCTAGCGCACTATCCAACAAGTCTTGATCAATGCAAGGATACACAACCCGAAGATGCTACATGGGAACCATCAGAGATTCTCCACCAATTTCCCCATCTCCAGCCTGTTAGTTTTATGAGCCCAGATCTGATTAACAGTCCCGAATAATTAGCAATTATTAATTGAAAATACACTGAGATCCTAACTAATTACACAACGGAAAAACACAAGAAGTCACGCACATTTGACACTTAGATTTACCTCGGAAAACCCAACTGGGGAAAAAATCAGCAAGCAGTGATTTTTATTAAGATAAAAATCCTGGACTCCCGTCCTGGGATAATGGCCCATTGAGGAAAATACAATGATAGAATGCTAGCCTTCAAACCTCAAGACCAGTCCTTTGATCTTGTTGGTTGCTAACCCTCGGCTGCCACTTGCTCTATTCCTCTGATCTCTGCCCCCTGCACCTGCACACTTGTTTGAAAGTCCGTGTCCAACCACTCAATGAGATCCCACTCCCTCTGTGTGACTGTTGTGTGTGTCCTCCTCTCACCTAGGCTGCTCTTTATAACATTACAATATGCAAATACCTTCGGCCAATAACATGGGCTTCCAAATACCATGGGCCCTCTACTTACATAAAGTAATTACAAAAGTACATTCACTTTAATAGTTCACTTTACCAAAGTGAACCTCCTAAGTCTGAGAGTCATTAATGATGACTTCCACTTGTTAGCCACTATCCACGTGGAAGTACCTATCTGATGCTACAAAAATCAACACTCCCTCTTAGTGAGGAAGGTACTTCTCCAAGAGCCACCTGTAACTGGTTCTTCCTTTGACCCTGGGACAATGTTGCTCACATCATCCTACACACTAGCATTCCTCCAACCCTGCTGGTTAGTTGCTCTCTGTTTATTAGAAGACACATAATTGATGACTCTACACACATTGCATATTAGTGCCAAGAAGTTTGAAAACATCGTAGAAGACCTGCTCTCCTTCAATGTGCTCCTAGGAGTTGTCTCCCGCTCCTAAGCATCCATCAATGTCATCTCGTACCAACTAGGTCACTTGGCAAAAATGGAAGGGGCCAACTCCCTCTTCCCATCTGAACGTTTACTCCCCATACTGGAAGTCTGTGAACTTTGCTCACCTTTCAAAGTCTTATGATCCTTGAACTTTGTCATTGACATCGATCCATGATCCAAGATCCCCTTAGATCCAACTACAGGCTTGCCCTGTAACCTGTACACTTTGCCCTCTCTGACACCAAGAACTCGTGTTAAGTCTATGCCAGATCGCATCAGTAGAATGAGAACCCGTCTCCTCTCAAAAGAGATGGCGTATCCACTCTCCTCCAATGCTAATACTGAGGCCAAGTTCATCCTGAGCTCCAGTACATAAACACGTCTGTCACCTCCAGAGATCCTTCTGACTCTAGCTGAAACTTGACTGTTCCAACTCCTTTCACAACACACTTGGCATGAGTGCCAAGCTACACATCCAAATCTGGGTTTGTCTTTGACAACCTGGTGAACAAATCACGTGTCCCCATCATGTGACGAGAACGAGAACTCCCACTATCCACGAACCACGCATTGCTCAAAACTGTGCCGGAAATACAAGAGACTAACAAGAACTCTTTCTCGTACTTCTCAACAAATTCTTTCTCTTGAGCTTCTGCAGTAGTTGCTACCTGCTGAGACTTGCTCTTATCTTTCTTTTGTTTTGGACACTGTGAAGCATAGTGGCCACACTTGTGGCACGCAAAGCACTTGACTTTGCTCATGTCCTTCTTCTTCTTCACCCCCTATGAAGTTGACCCTGTACTGTTCCTATTTCTCTTTTCCTGACTGGCAAGAGCAACATTCTCCTCCTTATCATCCTTTTGTTGGCCTCTAGATAGAGACTCCTCTCAAATCTCCTCTTTGATGAAGTCATCCCATAACCTCTCCCAGTCAGGGAGATTCTCCTATGCAATGATCTCTTTGATGAAGGGTACCCATGGCTTGGCAAATCCATCCAGGGCAATCCTCACTGACTCTGGATCTGCCACTTTCTCCCCAACTATTGCCAACTTATCATGAATTTGTGTGATCCCAGTGAGATAAGAATCTACAGTATTAGTCTTGGACATCTTGGTGCTTATGAGCCCCTCCGTCAGCACCATCTTCCTGTTTTGATTACTAGTCTGATATAAACTTGTCAGAGCATTCCACATCTCATTGGCTGACTTCTTCTCGGATATGTGAGGGATCAAATGATCTTTCATCGCGTCCAAGATAATCCTCTTGGCTTTCACATCCTTCAACTTGTGAACTACCAGTTCATTATGATTCGTCAGTGCAGTCACCCCTGTGCTTGCAAAATCCCACAGGCTGTTCTCCATGAGAACCAGGGTGACCCCTACCTTCCAAGGACTGTAGTTGGAGGCACCCTCCAACCTGTCTTCATATCATATCCTTGTGGCAACCATCTTGCTGCCTGAAATGCTTGCTGCATGAACTCTATTCGCTGCCCGGATCTACAGCCTACTGCTGCCTAGATTCCTTTATGGGCTGCCCGAGACTGCTTGAACTTGTTGCTCGGTCCTTTTTGGGACTACCCGAAATCTATCTTGGGTTTCTTGACTTTTTTGGGCACTGCCCAAAATTTTCTGAGCTGCTCGATGGCTTTGCTGGCTTGTCTAAACCCATTTGGGATGCTTGATTGTTTGCCTACGTTTGCCCCGGTCCCCGACAGCTTCTTGTCTTCAGGCGGCTTGGCCCTCAGGCGATTGGTGATTGACTTGACGACTCTTGGCTGCTATGGCACCTGCATGTCGTCACTCTACCTTTGTTCGTCGATTCTCTCCTCTCGGTCGTCGACGACTCTAGCTCTATTACAACAGGCTTCCTTTGTTGGCCGTCTGGCGACTGTCTTTTCTCTTGTTGAGCTGGCTCCACTCCAAGCCTGGTGGCTTCTTCCTATCAGTGTTATCGGAATCGAACTGGAACCAGTAAAACCGATCGGTCCGATCGGTCCGATCAGTTCACAGGCCCAACTGGTCCGGTTAGGTGCCTGAACCGGAAATCCTGCAAAACTGATTTGGACCAGTTGTGAACCAGTCGGAACTGGCCAGTCCGTACTTTGCTTATTTTTTGGACTCTAGGGGCCACTTAGAGCCTCTTTATTTGATGTATTTTGGTTCAAAACTTCTGAGATGTAGTGCACTCTGTGCTAGTTTGGTTATTTGCACTCGTGCTTGCTATATATATGAAAAACTTTGCATATTTATGTACTAATGGTTTGGATTCATATGTATGCACATGAATATATATGTTTTTTACAAAATATGAATAGTTTATATATTTTTTGGTCGACTGGTTTTTTTCTGGTTCCGGTTTGGTTCACATTTTGAGCTCTGCCGGTTCGATCATCGGTCGGTTCTGATAACATTATCTCCTATTACTGTTTACCTTCCTGTCGTTGGCCAAACTCCTGATTTGTTTGCCGCTCGACCCTCTGCTCAACCCATGCGTCGGCTCCTGTGCAGCTCCACGCCTCCACCACTGCTTCACCAACTGCCTCCACGTCCAGCTCGCGGCTTTCTTGCTGCCCGATCTCACGAGTCTGCGTCTGGAGTTGCACCAACCCCGTCATCCAACAACCCTTCCACTCAGCCTGATCTCTTTCCTGCGAGCTCCTATGCCCACTTTCCTGCGAGGTCCCCAGCTCGTGGCTACTACAGGCTGTGAACCTAGCTCGAGTTCAGTTGTTCACTCATGTGCTCCACTTCCCAACTGCTTCCGCAGTTTGCTCACGACCCAGATCTGCGACAGTTCTCCTCTACACTTGCTGTAGATCAGCTCTCCGCCTCCACGAATCTTAGCCTGATCCTCTTGCAACTCACGACGAGTTCGTATGACGCTCATACATCCTATACGGTGGTTGTACCGCACAAAAATTTCCCTTTTAAAAAAAATCATGTGTAAATTTCTGGAAATTGCAATTTCCGGCCCAGAGCGAAATTGGCTATGATACCATGTTAGTTTTATGAGCCTAGATTCGATTAGCAATCCCGAATAATTAGCAATTATTTACTGAAATACACTGAGATACTAACTAATTATGCAGCGGAAAAACACAAGAAATCACACACATTTGACACTTAGATTTGCCCTGGAAAACCCCAACTGGGGAAAAAACCAGCAAACAATGATTTTTAGTAAGATACAAATTTTGGCCTCTTGTACTGGGATAATGGCCCATTGAGGAAAATATAATGACAGAATGCTAGCCTTCAAACCTCAAGATCAGTCCTACGATCTTGCTGGTTGCTAACCCTTGACTGCCACTTTCTCCATTCCTTTGACCTTTGCCCCCTACACATGCACACTTGGTTGAAAGTCCGTCTCCAACCACTCGATGAGATCCCACTCACTCTGTGTGACTGTAGTGTGTGTCCTCCTCTCACCTAGGCTTCCTTTTATAACATTACAATATGCAAATACCTTGGGCCAATACCATGGGATTCCAAATACCATGGGCCCTCTACTTAACATAAAGTAATTAGAAAAGTACATTCACTTTAATAGTGCACTTTACTAAAGTGAATCTCTTAAGTCCGAGAGTCATTAATGACGACTTCCACTTGTTAGACACTGTCCACGTGGAAGTACCTATCCGATGCTACAAAAATCAACACAGCCTTGAGGGAGACATTGTTTTGTAAGGAGGGCATGTTAGGGTCCAACCCTAACTCTCGTAGTTAGGAGAATGTGTTGTTACTTAATGTATTGGGGTCATCTCTATTGAAGAAGGCCCACAAGGTAGTAGAGTGTGAAATCAATAAATGTAAGTTGGTGTCATTAAAAGAAGGTCCAGTATTTAGTGGTTGTGGCTTGATTAATGGGTTAGGGTTTTGGTCAGTTAGAAACTATATATAATAGTAGAAGCTATGTAATCAGGTGCCAAGTGAATAATATTGTATTTGGAGCCCTTCTCAACTGGAGGTTGCCACTCGAAGAGGCAAGTGAACATTGATCTCTATTATGAATATCAATAAAGGTTTGCTCAATGTTGCCATTTCCACACTGTGGTTCTGTTTATTTGCTTTCCACAATTATATTACTGTATATCTTGCTCTGAATATTCTGTTTCAGCTAACAAGGAACACCATGTACTTAGATAACTCAATAGTGGTTTTTGTGCAAATGGTGAGCAATTTTTAGTTGTTGTGAAGGTTCATTTTGCTTTTCCTAAGTCATTGTATGTGCATGCTTGACATATATCCTATTCCTCTGGTATTTTTGACTGAATGCTGACGCACATAAATATGGTGAATGTATCAAGCATTGTCCTAGTGCATTTTTCCAATGCCCTAATGCATTTTTCCAAGGGTCAAATATTGTTTAAACATATTTGTTGTAGATGACCTGGGCATGATTAAGTTAGTTATCCACATATTAGATACGATAAGATAAGATAATTTTATTAATGTCCAACAAGTGATCACAAATAGGTTGCGTTGCTAAGTACATTAGTAGATTACAGAGTAGGAGCACTAAAGCCACTTTTGGGTAAATCATGACATAAGCAAATCTATCCTATATAAAGAAGAATCCAAAATGGAAGTCATGACAACGTGGATAAGTGAAACAAAACAATGATGCAGATACATGCAAGTGTGGTGAAGAACTGGAGGACAAGAGTCATCGGCCCTCCTAGGGGTATGTCTTGCTTGGGGGGTGATCAACATCCCTTAAAGCCCTCTCTCCTAACATTTGAGGTCGAAAGGAAGAAACACCTAATAAATGGCTCTGGTCGGATGATCTGGAATAGCCGAGGGATAAGGTATGAGATGGTATGCTGTCTAGAGACAGAAGTTCGCAACCTTGACCTGGATGAAGTAACTTGATTACTGGTGCGGTGTGAGCTATCTCAGGAGCCGAGGTGATAGGACCATAAGGGTCTAGCTGGTCAAGCGCTAATGCCCTCCCAGGGTCTCACAGATCTGATATCTGGTGTAGAACTACTGTCTGCCTGCATCTTCGTGCCTCTATGTGCTGGAAACATCAGAAATAAATCTGTAATTGGCCAGACTGGTTCTGGACAGGGCTAATAAGGGTGGAATAAGCAAGATCTGAATCCAAGGGCATCCTTCATGTACAAGGCCAAGTATCTCTGGTCCGAGAAATGAAAAAACCTAGAAAGAGAGTTCTGGGACTCCTTGAAAAGGCAGTAAAACTGTGCTCTAATCTCATAATAGATGGGGCACCTGAAGATGAAGTGCTCCTTTGTCTCGGGCTCATGAAGATGGCAGAGTTGGCAGATTCTGTCCTCTTGGATGATGTGGTGGTCGGTTTCTACCTGGTTAATTTCTAAGCCCTAGGTGACTGCTGTCCTATGCTTCTTTATTCAGTAAATCAGACCTTGAATTTATTAAATAACATTAAATAACAGAAAATATAAAAATTCTGAACATGCAACATTCACACAGATGTCTGGAAAATAGAAACAGCGGAAACAAAAATAAATTCTGAGGTACACAGGAAATTTGTCCTTCAAATCAGCTTATCATTAATCATCAAAACTCACAAGGACACCTCAAAACTTAGGTTTTAAGCCCACTGATAGAGAAAAATGACAATGCAGATCTGAGACACACCTCCCGAGGCATCCGTACGACTGGACGGCCCTGTATGGCTGTACGGATCTGTATGGATCTGTCCATATGCTGTATGGAATCACTGCTGGAACTGTTTTCTTCGTTCTGCAATCCCTGCAAATCAATCTTCTCCCTGCGGCTCTGTTTTTCCCTCTTGGCGTCTTTCTTTGCTTCGGACAAAACTGTCTTGTGAAGAATGAATGTGTCTTTACCCTCTACTTTGACCCGCCTTTATACTTTAGTTGCAACCCTAATCTACCAAAATCTTATCTCTTGGTGAGATTGATGTTTGAGATTTAGTCTAAATCACTAATGCATTAAAAATGCAATTTATTAGGCTCAACAGCAAAATATAAGACTTCACTTTAATAAAGAGAATTACA
This sequence comes from Larix kaempferi, assembly GCA_027924585.1. Classification (NCBI taxonomy): domain Eukaryota; kingdom Viridiplantae; phylum Streptophyta; class Pinopsida; order Pinales; family Pinaceae; genus Larix; species Larix kaempferi. Next base: position 11,275,147 of record BSBM01000264.1, read on the forward strand.
AAATAGATTTGGCTTGGACAACTTCATACACATTTGACACTAATTCTGTGCAGAAGTTCCTATCCAAGCTACAAACATCAACATGAAGACGATGAGAACCAACTTAAAACTACCCAAGTGGTATCCAGAGAGTGTGCATCCAGTGTTTGACCATGTAGGGGGGTTGGGGGGCTGAATAATAAGGCCATCTCTCAGCTCTAAGAAGTGCTCTGTGTAGAATGCCATCTTGAGGCCTAGCCCACTAACAGGATCAACCCACTTAACTTGAATAAACTGTTTGATGATATCCTCTCTGATGATACTATTCTACTTAGAAGAGTCTTTCCAGGATGCTTTAGGAATGCCAGTAAACAAATTTGGAGGTTGCGTGTGTGATACTCAAGTTGAAGGATATCCATAAGGTGATGATAATTTTAGGGTTTGCTTTTCTAATTTGGGCGCCTACAGAGATGGGTTATTTTTGTAGCATCTCTGCCCTCAGTGTAAAAAGGAAAGGCAGGGGTAAGGTGTTAATCATTTAGTTTTCACTTTTGCTAGTGATTAACAGATTGCTGCAATTTCTGTTTTATGAGTTAACAGAAGCTGTGTGTATTCGCTGTTCATATTTCTTGCAGTATGTGTTTGTACTATGTAGTTTAGCATACTAGCAACTGGGGTGCAGTATCATTAGTTTCATGTATGGGGCTGATGGCTAGGTGCCGTGGATACCACATAACCCCTCTTCTGGTAACCAGATAAGGGTACTGGATATCTGGTGGATACTGTTCATGGCTGCAACTGCTCTTTGGTCCTGGATTAAGATTTTAAACTGATTCTGCTTAGCTAAGAGCTTGTCTTCTTCGGACATAAGGGAACAGGTTACTGGCCCAAGACCCAGAGGCATCTAGAGGAGTGGAAGTTTGTCCCTGTATGAACCACTACTGGGTTATTACAGCTGGCAAGGTTTTGCTTATACACAATGATGCAGCTCTACATAGTAAGAGTTTAAATTCCGAGTGCAGAATCTGCTCACCATGTACAAAATTTAACAGTACATGTCTTATTGTCTCTTGTACAAATCTACAGATATATTTTTATGCAATTGAGAAGGGTACAAATAGTAGTAACTAGTAAGCAGTAGTTGATTTGTCCGTGATGTATTGCCAAGAAATAACTGTTTCTCTGAAAGCATGATGTTGAGTGGTCTCAAGGAATTCTTCACCCAGAATTAGTATTGGACATACATCCAGGATTATCAAACAACGGTCAAGCCATATCAACAATATAAATATATGGTGTGGATGCAGAAGTAATAACTTCATTTATTATTTACATTTCCTCCACTCATGATCCATACGAAAACTTGCATATAATATAGCATTATAGCAAATAAATTACATACTGTAGATTATGTTGATGCTTGTCATCTTGAGACAATGGAAGTGCCTATGATATATGCCTTTATATGGCATGTCTGCCAGTGAATTGGGCTAATAATTGGAGTCATATTGCTGTGCCAGAACTTCTGCAATCTTCAAGTCCATGCTTTTGTTGTGCATTTTTTAACCAACTGATGAGAAGTAAATAGGCTACAAGATAATTGGTGCAACAAAATATACATGTCAAAGGTTCTAGTCTCAGGAGGTTTTGGTCAATTTCTATGCTTTTTCTAGAAAAAGTATATTTTCAGGGTACCATATATTTCCTGTGTCGGGTATATCTGTTTAGATGGGCATTAGTCATATTCTTTAATTTTGCTATTATTCAAATGACATCACTTGCTCTACAGTTATGTCAGAAGATATGGTGATAGATGGATATCGAGAAATTGTGAACATTGATATCTCTTCCGTCTCGATAGGCATGATGCAAAAGAAGTATGAGCATATTCCTCAACTGAAATGTATCCTACTTTCTGTCATAATCGAATTTACATTCTGTTGTATTAAAATATATCAGGGCTGTTTTGGTATAGTGAAAGAGATTTTTATTTTGTTTCATTATTTTAAAGATTTGTTGTTATATGTGAAGTTTCCTTCACCTTCTTTAAGATGTGCACATGGATGCCCGTGATATGAGTTGTTTCTCTAATGAATTATTTGATTCGGTAATAGACAAAGGTATGCAATGCACTCCATTTTGATGTAAGTACATTATATGTACATGAATAACTTTGATTCAGAAGTTGCCAAAGTAAACTAATTTTCTTTACTTCGGGCATTTTTACTAGAGATATGTTCAGTATAGACGAGAGATTTAATTAAAAACCACTCGGATGACTGTAAATTTTGCTGACCCTCGTTTCTGTGTCTCACTACTATTGCTTGTCCATTTCTTTTGGCGATTTGGCACCTTTATAGGCACCCTGGATTCTCTTATGGTACGAGTCTAATTTGCTCCTGCTAGATTCTAGATTAGTAAATTTGAGTTGTGCTCGCTATTCATTTTGAGTCTTTCTGGCTATTCTGAGTGTGCCTTTACTTGTAACAGTGTGGAGCAAGTGCACCATTAAGTGCTGCAAGCATGTTAGAGGAAGTGAGCAGGTTTATGCAGCACTAGCTGAGGCATTTTAAGAAAAATAGTTTAGTTTATGTGCGAATAATTATATTGGATACTTGTTACTCTATGTTAGCTGTAAACCCAATTAATATTATTATCAGCAATATGCCTGAATGCGACTATCTAAATGTCTAAGACTCTTTAACTTGTCTCTTCTGGCAGGGTGCTCAAGCCTGGAGGGGTTTATATGCTGGTATGCATTTATTGCCCTCGTTTTTGAAAATATATATGTTCTTCTGAAATTTGAAATGTAATTATGGGCATAACTTGAGCATTGTCAAATTTGCTGCAGATTACGTATGGTGATCCTCGTTTGAGAGTGCCTCACTTGAACCTTCCTCACTACAATTGGACTGTTACTTTATACATTATCCGTAAGTCCCTCTTAATATTACTGTTCCATTGTCTTTGAAAGTTTAGTTATAGTCTTATACTACTACTACCTGGTAGACCCTCCCTTGGCTAGGGTGCAATGGGTAGCTAAGTTGATTGTGGTTAGTGATTACATTGGTTTTATGGAATGCCAGTTAGGACGTCAATATAGTTATTTGTTTGCTTGACACACAAGCCAACCTGAAATAGAAACCTGCGTGGAGAGAAGTTAACATGAAATAAGTTTAATGCATTCGTCCGTCACTGTCGTCATCACGCTTAAACCCAGAATGTTAAAAAATCCCCCAGGTATCTCCTTATTTAAAAAGAAAAAAAGAAAAAAGAATACTTCCCCGTAATATTCACGTGTCAAATTTGTTCAGAAGATCATATTTTTCCTATAATCATTATTGTTCCCATTGATGGTTTGTCTTATCCTTTTATGCTCTATGTTTTATTCATTGCCATTCCCCTTGGGGCTAAAAGTGCCTTCCCTATTCCATAAATTATTATTTTACCCCAATCTCAAAAGTGTTTTTTTATAAGCTTCATTAATAAAAAAATAATAAAATCTTTTCCCTGCTCTCATACCCCTTCCCTATTCCCTTTTGCAAAATAAATTAAACCCTGTCACTTCCCTTTTTCCCAAATTATGCCCCCCTTTCACATTTTTGAAATCCCTCGGGCCTCACCCCTTATTCTAACCCGATCATCTTCGTTAATATCATTCGGGCCCGAAATGAACTAAGGTGAATGGGTCAACTGATCATAATTGAAGCTCGGAGTATGAAAATACTCTGCTAAAGGACAGACAGGTGAAGCGATAAACGCACACCACAGACCATTTGGCTGGTAAAACGCCACACGCGGCATCCAACCTCAGCCAAACCCTAATCCCACACAAAGCGACAAGCAAGAATGAATGAATGAAAGATTTTAATAATGTCCACGAGGCTGATCAGCCTAAGGGACCAAAAGAATCACAGCCCTAAATCCTCTCCATATTCTTTTCCAAGTCAGATCTTCTGCTGCAGATCTTGACTAGAAGACTTGCAATCTGGTTGATCTTGTCTTCTTCAAAAAGATGGTGCATGCTGTCAGCCTTTAAGCTGTCTTCATATTGAATGCGGATATCCTCGTAGGCTGCACATTCCATAACAAAGTGCCACTCTGTCTCCACCACACCCTTGTTGCAGAAAATGCAAGTTCTCTCTTCCCACTCTTCCTTAGGCACCGTCCACCTACCCGTCTCACATTTAAGGCGATGTGAACCCGTCCTCAGCTGAGCAACTAACATTTTTCCTTTTCCATTGATAGCTGCCCCTAAATATGCTTTCTCACCATGCTCGTAGTTTGAGTTAAACTCTTTGATGTAGTAGTCTTTTTTACGCCCATTGTGATTGGTCCACATGGCAGTCCTGAATTTTTCAGTCACGAAATTTTTTATTTCTTTCTTGGTGTTAGGACATTCATGTAGCTTGATATTCCACTTACTTAGCCATTTTTTGTTTTGCTTCATCCAAGTTTTCTTTCTACAGTCTAACTCCTCCTCCATAGTTACCTTGCGCCAGCGTTGATTGTCCATGTTTTCAACCCTCTTTATGTAGCTTATTAGCTTGGTTATTGCTGTTGCCTCCATCGGGAAAGTACCTGCTTCAGCTAGGAGTATTTCGTATGGTACTGTGGCTTTAACTTTGAGATTGCTAGTAATTAGTTGCTTCTGAATTCTTTCCAGCTGTCTCCATCTGCAAGTTGACATGCTGCTTCCCCAGACTTCACAGCCATAAAGAACAACCGGTGTGACCAGCAAACCAAAGAGGGTCTTTTTGGTTTTCCAATCCCAAAGTTCTGCTTTTCTACACCTGTTTTGAAGTGAGAATGAGGCCTTCCATACCCCCTGCACCCTTTTCGCCCTACAAGTCTCCCAACTGAGCTTATAGTGGAAGTCAATCCCAAGATATTTGTATTCCTTCATTATCTCCAGCGGGCTGCCTTCGAAGAGGAAGGTGGTTGGTTTGTCTTTTCTACTTAAGGAGAAGATCATGATTTTGGTCTTGGAAATGTTCACTTGCATCCCGACCTCTTGACAAAAGTGTTCTAAGGCCTTTAAGTGCTCTCTTAAACCATGCGCTGTTTGCGAAATTAGAATAAGGTCATCTGCATACAAAAGTAGCTTCACTACATACCTTGCAAGGTGGACACCCTCTCCATCTGTTTTGCTCAACCAAGCTTCTAACTTATCAATATATAAACCAAACAGCGTGGGGGATAAAGGACAGCCCTGCTTAACACCAATATCACTGCCGAAACATTCGGACATTCCCTCGCTTGTTCTGATTTTAGCTCGAACCTTTTCATAAAGCCTGTGGACTGCCGCTCTATAGCCATCCGAAATACCCAACTCTTCCATTCTGTTCCAAAGTGTGTCTCTAGGCACTGTATCGAAGGCTTTCTTAAAGTCCACAAAACAACAATATGTTGTTCCACCTTGTTTGTCCCAAATTTTCTCTATCAAGTGTCTAAGGGTGATACAGTGGTCAATAGTAGAGTGCTTAGGCCTAAAACCCGCTTGTCTTTTGCTCTTTTTCCCTCATCTTCTGCCCATTTGCTGATTCTCCTTTCTATCATGCTCCCAAAAAGCTTGCCCATGAGGGGGTTGACCATAATAGTGCGGTAATTGGAAGGGTTATTGGTATCACCACTCTTAAAGAGAGGAATAACCACGCTGGTGGTCCATTCTTCCGGAAAGCCATCTCGGATGACCTCATTGAAAATTTCCTTTATGTGAGGGGCAAGGAGCTCAACTCCCTACTTTAAAAATTCAGCTTGAAGTCCATCTATGTCCTCCGCCTTGCCACTTGCTTGTTTCTTTATTCCCTGCTTGATATCGTTCACTGTGAACAGCTTCATCAATGTTTCCACTATGGGAGGAGTGTCTTTTTGTAACCGCTCATAAAGGAGCCTCGCGTATTCTAACCATTGGACATCAGTGATACTGTTTTCGGTCTGCTCTTTCCTTTGTTGTAATTCTCTCCAAAAACCTTTGGGGTTGTGTTTTCCGAGAGATATTAACTCCTTTCTTCTTGTATTTACATAATCCTCTCTCTTTGAATGAACTAACTTCTCATTTTTCCTCTTGTTTTCTTTGTTGAATTTTCCCTCTTTCAAAGACCTCTTGGCTGCCTTGCAATCTTCATCATACCACGAGTTTGCCGGAAAAGTACTTGTAGCTCTCTTCCTAGGACGAGACCGCTTGCATGTCCGCAAGGCCTTGTGGATTATTGGGATCAACAGACTACTATGCACATGATTGTGACCGTTTGCCTTATTGATTGTCATATCTGTCCTTTTATACTTCACTTCCCGAAACTATTGCTTAAGGGCAACACTAAATCTGTCCCTGTTTTCTTGTTTCAAGAGGATTTTGCCCTTGCCAAGAGTTTTCTTTTGCATGTTAGAATTTTGATTATTGTGGGGGCTATTGGGGGCAAAGTCCAACTTAACAAATAGGGGGGCATGGTCAGATTTCATTTCAGTAAGGCGCTCCCCTATATCAAACTTCAGCACTCTAGGAATAAAACTTTGAGAGCAAATTACATAATCTACCACACTTTGACCATTGTAGGTTTTGCATGTGATACTCCTGAAGTTGGCCACCTTCTCATTCCATTGCAAATAACCATATCAGACAAACTACACAGTCCCAGTAATTCTGCCCCAAAGTGTGTCACTTCCCCATCACCATCTTGTGAAACTCTTTCCCATAATTGGTCTCCACTTTCCTCCAACCATAAGGGATTGTTTTCCCCTCTTTCTTCATTGGCGAGCTGGAGAGATTGGTTGTTGGCTGTCCTTGCGTTAAAATCCCCTATTAACATTATTTCTCCTTGGGATCTAAAGAGAGAGATATCTCTTTTCAAAGAGGCATACGGGTCTTCACTGTCTAAATTGCCTCTTTTATAAATCTTTGAGTTTTTGGGAGCGAAATAACAAGTAGCTAGCTTGAAAGTAACCTCTTTCTCGTTTATTTTCAACCAAATGTACTGTTTGTTTGGGTCCTCTTTCTCCACTTTTACAATTTCCCCCCATTTTTCACTTATTAGCACTGTGACTCCCCCATGTCCTTTTCCCGTCCCAGTTCCTTTGTTCCAAACTGAAACCTTCATATAACCCCCAAAATTTGGAACCTTGCATCCATAGTGTTCATGTGTTTCTGTAAGAAGTATAATATCTTTCCCTCCTGCTATGGGCCCCAACCCCGGACCTCTTCTCCACGGGTAACCTTTGCAATTCCAACTTACCACCTGTAAACAGTCCTGTGGGGCCCCGATTTCCTATTTCTTATTTGAGAAACGATCACCAATTTGTGCTTTCCCGTTGACCATCCATACCCATTTTCCCTTACTTCTTGCTGATTTCACCTTTTCCCACTCCTTTCTTTGTTGTTCTTGTTGAGCAAAGGTCAAGTCCTCATCTAGGTAGATGTGTGATCCTCTAAGCAATCCTCTATTTCTGAGGATCATGTTCTTATCCTCTATGTTCCTTAAACTGACTCTCACATGTCTGTCTTTTCCTCCTTCTAACTTTCTTCCAATCCTGCTTGCTTGATGAATACTCCCCGTCCATTTAGTTTATCTTTGAGGAAGTCTCTTGCTAGAATGTCAGTCCTCTCGTTTTCTCCAAAGTCCCTCAACCCTTTAATGATGATATTTGTAGCCTTGCTTTGCTTATCATGCTCTTCCTTTAACTGTATTCTGATTTGTTTCTCAATGATTTCTCTTTGTTTATTTGATGACCCACTTACGACCCGTGACCATGATTTCGCCTCTTCTATACGATCCTTTAGTTGGTTTTCTTTAACTTCCAAGTTGGCTAGCGCTACCTGGATCCCCTGTAATTGCACAGTTTCTGCTTCCTCTTTTATCACTTCCGATTTCCCAAATCCGGACATCCTCATCTGTTTTAGTTCTTGCTTCATGGTAGCCACTTCTTGCTGTCCCATTTCTATTTTACCCTGCATGCTTGAGATTTGTTCCTTAAGATTTTTATTTTCTCCCTCTAATTTGTTCTTGAACTCAACAATTTCGTTTACTTTGTTGCCTTCATACCATCTTTTCTCTTCTAAAATTTCGAGCCTCCTTTTCATGTTCATGAGTTCTTTAATGTATAGTTCAGATGACCACATTAATGGAGTTGATGTGGGACTGTATAAATCTTTGTTGTCATGGTTATTTGCTTTACTGCCCTCTATGTTTGTCATATAAACCTCTGTTTTGTTCAAACTTGCTTCAGGATCCTTAAAATTTTCTGTTTGCTTCCCCCTATTGTGCGATGCCTTACTGACTAAGCTGTTCATTTTTGGTAGGATCAGTGCTAGTTTCTTCTTATGTGGTTGCCTTAGCTTGCGGATCTGCCTACGCTTTAAAATCCCCTTGTACTGCTTTGCATTTACGAAGATCAGTCTTTCTTCTATGTTTCATGTATCTTTCTGCAAGATATCTGCCATAAAAGAGCCCCATGCTCTTGCTAAATCATCCACTGTTACCGTAGGTTGGTGAAGAGAAGATCCAATGGCAAACTGAGGGTTATGATTCCACCCTAGGCTGAAACTCTCTTGATAGATGTGGTTTAGCGGTGGTAATGGTAATGGACCACTCAGCTGATATTGTGGACCCCCGATGTATCCTGTCCCCTCCCCTGTAAATGATAATGGACCACTCAACTGATAGTTTGTAGACCTGTTTCCTGTGTAAGTGAGCAGTGATGTTTGTGCCCCCCTTACTCCGGAGGTCTGGCCCACCAAAGCTAAATTGTCATCCGTTCCCTCCATGATAGCTCCCCTATTTGTTTTGCTGAGTTTTTTTGACAGTTTTGTTCTGATTTTCCCACCTTTGGTTTGTACCATCTCAGGGTAAATAAACAGAGCATAAATGAGAAACAGGGAAAGGTAAAAGAGGGAAAAACACTGGCTGCACCTTATCATGTCGGGTAGCGACTTTTTGCTGACTGTTTAGATATTCGCTACCCTTCTTGAGACTTGAACTCTCGACCCACCAGAGAGATGTGAGTTCTAGAAGTTGCACAGGAGAGGGGGTGGAAAGGTGACAGATCCATGCATACGTCAGCAGGCAGAATGACAGGAGACCGTGGCAACAACAACAGAGAAAAAATACAACGCCAGATCTCGCAACAACCAGCGACACACAACAATACATCACCAGTTGGCAGGTGGGAGCAGCCTCAAACCTGGCAGCCGACCAGTATGACAACAAGGGAATACACTCGGCGTGGGGGCAAGAGAAACGTGGATTGGGGTCGAAACCTAAACACCAAGGCTCGAAGGAGACGTTGTGAATCTCAGTGGATTGACAGAAAAATGCCCACTAATCCAGTCGTAATGATAGAGGGCCATTATGGCAGACAGTCCAGGGCGTTGGCAGAGGGAAAAGATGGTAGAGCAAGAGGGAAAGAGGGCGTGCCTGACCATCGTCTACAACATCCTGCACGCAGAGGGCAGAGAGTTGTTACGCCAGAAACAACCACGCACAAGGCAGAGAGCTGTTACACCAGAAACAACCATGCACAGGCAGGGGCATTGGTAGGTTGTAGTGGGACATTGATGAGGGAAATCCAGTGCCAAAGGCACACGGCCACAGGGAAGGCGTAACGCCACAACAACCTATGCGTAGGGTATCCGTCGCAAGAAAATGAGAGCCCATGCACTGTGTAAAGCAATGATACAATGCACTGGAACACGCGCGAATGGAATCGCCAGAATATGCACAAATGAACGCCGTAGATAGGTATACGCGAAAATTTCAACAATGACTCTTAATTCCTTAACATCCATCACCAGCCGATATGTTTAACAAAGACTCTCCTGATTGTTCTGTTCATTAATGGGTACCATCAATAGGGCAAAGCCAAGACCCTGAAGCGAAAAGGGGAGTGGGAGAGGTTGCAGTTTTGGTTATCTTCAGGATGACAGTAATGGAATTTTAATTAGCATATGCCCTGTCGGAGTGGTTCCTCTCTTGAAGCTGGCACCAACGAATCAGTCGTTCGCGATGTAGCATTTAAACCAATTCGAGAATTGACCGAGTTACAATTGCATCGTAGGCCAGTTAGAGTCTGTGCAAATAAACAAAGGGAGGCTGTGTATAAAAGTCCACATGGCCGCTGAGCTCACCACTTGACTGCGATTGACTTTGCTGTATGCTTCTGGTGTTGGATCCAAAGACCGCAATAGAGTAAACGAGGACCTTCGCACTTTGCACCATAGTTTTAAAACCTAGTCAACTTGGATTCGAAGTTGGCTGAGTTGACCGAGTTGACCATCAACCGAGCCTTTCAAACCGGATCGGGTGATCGGTTCAGTACTGAACCGATGCACTCGACTGAGTTCCGCTATGTTCAGTTACTCAGTAATATTTGGTAATACTAAATTTTACTCAGTAATAAGTGATATTTGGTAATAATAAATGGTAATATTAAATTCTTAGTATTTGGTAATACTAAATAGTAATAACCTAAGAAACCGGATTCGTCCTAAAGCCCTCCTGTGTCCCGTGGGGATCGAATCGGACATGATTCGATGTCAAATCGTGTCCGATTCGACTTTCGGTCGTGTTCGAAATCGAGACACGACCGAAAGTCGAATTGGACACGATTTGACATCGTGTCCCCGACTGTCGGACACGAATCTCGAAAACAAGACACGTAAAGCGTGGAAAAGTGCGGCCGAGTTTGCTTTAAAACAAAATTTTGGGTTTCCTTTTGTCATTTGCAAGGAAGGAGTTGGTTGAGAGTGAGTTGTATGTGCAGGTGAAGGAGATTTGAAGGCTATTCATTGCATCCAAGCGATTCCAAGTGCATTGCGGTGGATTTGTGGAGAGGATTGCAAGCTCAACCATCACACAAGAAAATGAATGTCTCAATCAGCTAGGGCAGGAGCTAAGGGGCAAAGGAAAGGGAGAAATGCACCATCTAGTGCCTCCCCTCCTATTCCACCAAGCACAAGCGGTTCTCCTCCTCCATCAAGTGCTCCACTGCTGCTAGTGGAGCTCATGCTATGGCTCCATTTAACCCTGTTTTAGCAAGACAACAAGCCCAAGAAAAAGAATACCCTTTGTGGAAGTATGTGACAAGGAAAGATGGGCCCGGGGCAAAGCTTGGTGGGGGAGGCAATGTGTCTTGGAGATGCAATTTTTGCAAGAATGAGTTCAAGAGCACATATTTCCGGGTTAAGGGCCATTTGTTGGCCCTTCCTTCTTGTGGGATTTCTTCATGCAAAGCAGTGAGTGTTAACCAAAGGAGGGATATGGAAAGAGAGGATCATGTTGGCTTAGGGAAGGTGGCAGCAACAAGCAAGAAAAAAGAGGATGATCCTCTTCCATTTTTGAGGAATTCCTCTAGCACCAAGCCTCCATTTCCACTTAGCATTCATGGGAGTGGGGATACTTATCAAACAAGAAAGAGGCAATCTACAAGTGGTCCAATGGATAGGATTTTCCAACAAGAGGCGCGAGAAGAGGTAGACCTTATCATTGCATTTTTCTTCTACCTCAACTTCATCTCATTCAATGTTGCAGGTCACCATTGTATTTTGAGACGGTTCGAAGTATCTTGGAACGAGCTCCAAGTGGTTATGTGCCTCCTGGTTCAGAGAAGCTTAGAACCACATTGTTGGTTAAAGCAAAGAAGGAGGTAGATAAAATCCTTGAGCCAATTAGAACAACATGGCCCTCATGCGGTGTGAGTATTGTTTTCTGATGGATGGACGGATCCAGCACGCCATCCACTCATCAATTTCATGGTATCTTCCCAAAATGGACCTTTGTTCTTGAAAGCGGTGGATGCTGTTGAGAAAAACAAGGATGCACAGTATATGAGTGATTTATTCATCAAAACCATTGAAGAAGTAGGTGTTGATTCGTGTGTACAAATCATCACGGACAATGCACCTGTTTGCAAGGTTGCTGGCATGATTGTGGAAGCTAAATATCCACAGGTATGTTCATTTTGGACACCTTTCATTTCTAATTTCCTCATTGTTTGAATTTGGTCATTGCAATGTTAGTGTTATAGAGTCATTGATACTTGCTTTTATTGCTCTTACAGTTTTTTTGGACACCTTGCATTGTCCATTCCTTGAATTTAGCACTAAAATCCATTGCTTCGGATGTGACATGGATTGGCAACCTTATTGAGAATGCACGCCATATCCGTAACTTTGTACAAAACCACACAAATACCCTCACCATCTACAAAGAGTACACACAGCTTTCATTGCTAAAGATTGCAGATACTCGGTTTGCTTCCTCATTCATCATGCTCAAGAGGTTGAGGGAGGTCAAAACCGCTCTTGGGTCCATGGTGATTTCAGAGTTTTGGGCTTTTTGGAGAAAGACGGATTAGATTGCTTCACAAAAGGTGAAGGACACAGTATTAGATGATGGTTGATGGGACACGGTAGATCTGAGCATTAAGATCATGGAGGCAATCATTTCTTTGTTGCGGTTTGCAAACATGGACCAACCCATCCTTGCAGATGTTTATGAGGGGTGGGATTCCATGGTTGAGTCCATGAGGTCCATTGTCATGGAGAATGAGTGTCCCGAGTATGGGACATCGACAAAGAACTTATGGACCATGATTCGGGATATTCTTATCTCCAGGTGGGATAAGAATTGCACACCATTGCATTGCTTGGCGCACTCCTTGAACCCTGAGTTCTACACTTAGGAGTGGCTCATTGGTGGATCAGGGCCCTCACACAGAGTCCCTCCTCACATGGATGCAGAGATTGCACATGGGAGGAAGATAGCACTTAGACGGCTATTTCAGGACAGAGACCTGCTTGAGGAGGGCTTTGTAGATTTTTCCACTAGCATTGGGAGATTTGGAGGCTATGATGTGCTTAGAGACAGGGGGTTAAGAAACCCTATGTTTGGTGGGCAACTCATGGGACAACATCCCCTATTCTAGAGAAGTTAGCCTTGAGGGTCATCTCTCAAGTTACATCATCCTCTTGTTGTGAGAGGGATTGGAGCACATATGGGAACTTGTACAATGTGAAGAAGAGCAGGCTTGAGCAGTCCAGGGCAGAGTCGACGGTGTATGTGCACTCCAACCTTCGTCTTATTTACAGGAAGAGGGAGGAGTGGGTGAAGGGGAAAGACAAAGATGTGGGATGGCTTTCCTGATGATATGGGTTTGGACATCAGTACTGAGTTGGCATTAGCCAACATGGATCTTAATGATCCAGTGCTAGAGCCGGTCACTTTTGATGACAGTGATCGTATAGAGGGGTCATCCTCCACAGCAGCAGGTGCAGATCGTTAGATGGGCAGAGAGGAGGAGGAGGGGGAGGAGGATGAGGATCAGGGCAGTGCCAGTGATGAGTATGTTGATTCAGGCATGGATGAGGACTATTGACATATGGGATTCTTCCATCTTGATCCACCCCTTTTTGTATTTACTATTAGTCTATTTGGCATTTGCCAGTGCCCAGTGGCATTCCGACATATATGTATACATTTTGATTTTGATGACTTAATGAGAAATATGGTTCCGACATGCATCCATGTGTCTCATTGTGATTTGTGAATGACAAATGTGTTGTGAATCGTGATTTGTGAATGACAAATGTGTAATCATTAATGTGTTTTTATTCTAATTTCTATTGAATATTTGTAAATGTTCTAGTTTCTAAAGATTTTTGGATCTATATGTCTATATTTTTAAATTTTAATATATTTAAAAAAAAAAATATGTATATAAAACGTGTCCTGATTCCGGGTTCACCGTGTCCGTGTCGGACTCTCGTATTTTCGTGTCCTTCATGTCCCCGAGTCAGGTGACTTAGGTACTAATAATGTAATAGTGACATTCTCTACTTAAATTTTTAATATTATCATTAATTGTTTTAAGGTGTTTGAGAGTGGTTCCAACCTCGTCATATGCAAAAAGTAGAATTTGAGACCCCATTCAGAATTCAACAGACTTAATAGTATTTAGGATTTCAAGATTGCAATGATTCACCGCCATGTATGATTTATGATTTATGTTTTACATCCATTTTTTTAAATTTCATTGCTCACATATATATATATCGCATTTATATCGCATTTCCTTGTTTCCAAAATTTTGGGGTGTCACGTTTCCAACATGTCGGAACCTTGTCCATGTTTTTTCGTTTTGTGCAACGTAGAATCTAATCCTAGCCCTAATGCTATAAGATGAACCCTAACCTCATGCTTCTAGGTGTTAGACTAGTACTACTACTGCAATTGTACATTACCTTGAGGACTCTATGCCTCATTGATTATGTATCTTGTTCCAGATATGTATTGCACAATACACTTTGTGTCATTTTGATATATTCACCCTTGTATGGTATGTACATGAGCAGACTTTGGATATTTTGTCTCTAATGCTTTGGAATCATGGATTAGAATCTTTAAAATTTAAATATTTTTGTATCTATGAGTAAACCAAGTCATTAAATCCAACTCGACCGAGTCATTACTGATTGCGAGTTCGAGTCCTAGTTGACCCTTGACAGATTCCGAGTTCGAGTTCAAGTTCAAGTTTTAAAACATTGCTTTGCACCATGGATCTCCCACTTGTGGATTCCATGACTTCGCAAGTATATTTTGTCATCAAGGGCGTGAGTAAAATCATGTAATATATTGCGCTCTAAAAACAAACATGGATAGGCATGTTTTGGGTATGTTGTACTACTTTGGAGCGACCTTAAGCGATTAAACATAGAATTAGATCATACACAGATCGAGGAGGTTGTGTATCCTCGCCACTATTTCCAAATCTTCAAAGAGCAGTTATGAGCAGGAAAAGTTTACAAGTCAAGTTCTAATGGTCAACATTCCACTTTTGACAAGGACATGTAATACCTTGGATATCTAAAAGGTTGTGGTCGAGACTAGTCCATGTGAAGACCATGGTAGCATGTTATCATGGCAAACTGTAACCGAAAAGATCATCTTCTGTGCAGAGGGTGAGCGTTGGTTACTTGTGGTTCACCCTCATTTGGACGTGCATGGAAGACTAAACGCCAAACAAGACAACAACTCTTGAGTTCCCCACGACAAATGAAACACTTCATCTTCCTCACGCATGCACCTTTAAAAACCGAAATGAAGACGCCACAAATGGGACATCTCTCACGGGAGGTAAGAAGCGAGTACTGTTAGGTTCTGCATTTTTCTTTTCCTTTCCCTACTCAGTTGTCCATGAGCCTAACAAGCAGTGATGGCAGGTAAAACTACGTTTTAGGTCCATCCATTAGGGTGAAGGTAGAGTGCCCTTCCACCAAAGGTATGTTCTGTTTTCTTGCACACATTTGTACTTTTTTGTTTATATTTTTATGACCAACGTCTTCATGTGTGCGGGTTACCTTCATGACAATCTCAGCGAGGAGTACTCCCGCTGTCTAGGTTTCACTCAGGAGAACTTGAGTCGTTGAGAGTTGCGTAAGGTTTCGTAAATCTCCTGTTCTCCTGGGTTGAACCAACCGTGGCATATTGCGCTGATGATTGAAAAATTCCATTCTTAATAAAAATCTTATTTGGGCATATCTGCATCTTTCCTCCACTTTTATTATTCAGCTTCGCTGCTACTTTATATTTTTTTACATTTCACAAACTGTACAATATGTATATTTTGGACTGTAAATATTATTTCCATTCTTGTCTACCAACTCGTACACAATTGTTTTTTGTCATCTTTAGTCGTTAGCCTTTTTGATGCTTTGTTTTTCAAATTGAAATAGCTGCCATGCTTAGTTTTAATTAATCTTTCATTTTGTGCAAATAATCGAAATTTATTAGTTTGTTTTCATTAAACGTACAAAGCATAAAGTTTAAACTTTATTAAATGGCTTTGTTTTTCAAATTGAAATAGCTGCCATGCTTAGTTTTAATTAAGCTTTCATTTTGTGCAAATAATTGGAATTTATTAGTTTGTTTTCATTAAACGTACAAAGCATAAAGTTTAAACTTTATTAAATGGAAAATAAGTCTTCAAGCGAACTAATGTTTCAATCTGATTTTAAATTGAGAATTTGAATGAAATGACATTTCTTTTTACGCATTACTAGCTACTTTTCAAATCTATTTAGGCATCAGGAAGCACAAATTATTGATGCGTTTTTATATTGACGACTAAAATGCAAGTTTCCACTTCACTTAGCAAAATTATTTCATTAATGGAACTTAGATTTTTGAATGCATTTATAAAATCTGAAATCGAACAGAATTGCAGAATTCCTTTCGTGCATTAAAAGCAGTTAATTAGATTCACTTAGGCGTCGGAACTGATTTAATTATTTCTTCATTTTTTCAGCTAACGACTAATGTTTACTTTGTCAGAAAATTTATTGCTAACTCCTTTTGGTCAATTTGTAAATACTTTGCATCTAATGATTCCTCTACTTCAATTGGATCAGTCATCGTTTCTTTATTGATCAAAGCTTCCTTGTTGGTAAGTTGCCAGAACTTTTCCTGTAGCGACTTATCATTTTTTAACTTCTTAATTTGTGTAAGTAAGCTTTGTTTATGATCCCTTAGGCATAACAGTTCTTCCTCATTATCTGACTTGTAAAAATTATTTTAAGATTTTGATTCTTTTGTTTCTCATCTTTTAACCTTTTGATTGGTTTAAGCAACCTATTGACGCCTCTTACGCACCTGGGGTTAATGCACCAGAAATCTTCAAACTGCTAGGTGTGTCCTTGGGGGCAAGTCTGAGTCAAGTACTGTCACTTGATATTGACTCCTCCGTTTAGGCTTAACTCCTAATGAAGCCAAGGGGGGTAGACCCTATTAATGTTACTAAGGCTTTAGGTACTTAGTTCTTTTGGATGAAAAATGTTATTTAGGAGTTTTTCTTGGAATTAAAATATTTGATCAAGACTATTGCAATATGAAAATAACTATACAACACATGAATATAAATATTACGATAAAATATAACTTAATGTAAATAACCGATATCAAAGACTAGTGTCGTGGAGTAAAATTAAATGGCGTTGTAAAGTAAATGTTTTGCAATTGTGTTCTTGGTCAATTTTAGGAATTATTAAAGGATGAGTTGATTAAAGGGAGAATGGGAGCTCCCGATATACCGTGAGGTACAAGGAGCAATGTCCGGAAATTAGGCAAAGGTGGCTCCTCACAAAGACGTGTGGGCTGGAGCAGAGTCTCGAGAGCGTGTTCAACACTACATCAACAAAGATGTAGTCTAACGGTGCTCTGAGGTCACTCTCTAGTGGTTTCCGCTTCTTTTGAGAAATTTCCCCACGCATTACTTAATATTCGAGTGCCAGATTTTTAGTATGTTGAGGGTTCTTTATTTTATTAATGTGAGTTATTATTAGATGTTTGAGAATTAATGAGTTGATGCGCTTTGTTCTGATTTCCCTAGGACCAAGCCAGTGCCCGCAAGGGGAAAAAGCATATTTCGAGAAACAACAAAATATTCGTTCAAATTTGAGTGCTTGAAGTATGTGAAATTAAATAACAATAACTTGAAAAAAGAAATAGATAAACTTGCCGAAACTATGTATCACTTTCTGATCAACCACCACTAATCGACAATGCCTTTGTGTGGAGGTGAGAGCATACTTCGTGGCAACAAGATTGGCTTTATTTAATTACTTGCAAAATGAAAAGAAAATAAAATTTAACTACTTAATCAAAGTATACGCCTTGCACATAGTGTTAGAAAAATTCACTCCACAAATAGAGAAACGCGAATCCCCCCAGGGTGAAGGGATGTGGGCGCTGTGTAGCCCACTTGCTCTCGTTTAATAAATTTTACAATGCGTGCTAGAAGAAGTACTGCTTAGTCCTTTTAAACTAGGATCTAAGGGCTTACAATTTTAGAGAATGAAATATTGGTAAAAGAGGGTCCTCAGAATGTATTTTTGGCCATTTCTGGCAAAAATTGGCCAGAGATTCCTTCTCTTTTTTCTTGGACCTGCTAAAAAGAAGCAAGCTTAAAACATACAAATTACTGGGTTAATCAAATAAAATACAAGAAATTTTACGGATTTTATATTTGGAAAATTTTCAGTAAAAATGACTACTTCAAGTATAAAGAATTATGGATCTAGATCTAGTTTAAAAGTAGAGTTTGAAAGCAATTTAGATCCAATATATGTGTGCTTAATAAAAGAAAGTTACTGATATGCAACTGCAGATCTAACTTTCACTAAGCAAGGGTAATTGAGTGACCAAGAAAATTCTATGATTTAATGGTGTAGAAGAAGTAAAAAACCAGCGTCGGTCTTGAAAGATTAAGGAACCAAAGATGCCTGTAGCTCAACGATAATCAGACCAAGACAACCAACACTGAGGTTGGATGAGGATGCAACTAAGGTCAACCTCCTACCTCAGATTCTTATCCTGCACTATTACAAACACTTGCAAAAAGGAAGGTTAAATCTAGAATACGTAATTAACAAAGATTAGAAGGGCATTAGTACAACTGAATACACTTGCTGCTTCACTATCTCTAACTAATCAAGCATTTATAAGCAAATCAAATACAATGAATGCTTATAGTATGGGCACAAAGGCCATCTAAGCTAGATAATAAAAAAAATTGCAAAATGACAAGTGATTAGCGAGATATCACCTCAGAACATCAACCAAACATACATCCAATGGAACAACTGCACATCATATGGCCTCCAAATCCTTTCAACTTTATTCCGAAGAGAATCATAAACAAATTACAAGAGCAGAGGTTCAATGATATCCTTCATGTCTCAAATGAGGAGCCAAGAGCTTGCTTAAATAGAAAAAGGAGAGAGCCAGGGGGGGGGGGGCGCACTTGCCAAGAGAAGGGCGCACTTGGTGAGTTGGAAACAACTTGGCGTGAGGTGTAATGAGTTGGAAAAGGATGAAAATCAGCTTCCTTCCATTTCCAATCTTTCTTTCCGTGCTTTACCTTACACTTGCCCACTTTTTCTTGGAAGTTGCGCCCTCTCTATAGAGAAACATCTTCTTGCCTCTAATTGTCGAGAAAAACACTCACAAGTGTTTTAGAAACCTTAGGAATATTTCCATTTTGCTTTGCCACCTCAGAAATTTCACTTTTGGCATGTTTTTTGAGTTTTGGAAATTTTCGGTTTTTTTATTTTCTTCATTTTTTTGGGTCTTTTTTACTATTTTCGAGTAATATTCAATTTTGTAGATAAATAATTACTCGAAAACTTAGGAAAGTGGGTTTAGGGGTTAAGTGGGTGCTCTGAGTTAGAAAATGAGCACTCCCATGTCTAATTCTTCCTCCTAACCACACTTTTTTAATAATTTTATTTTTTCCAATTAAACTATTAAAAAATACCCTAAGTTTACGGAAAAATTATTTTTTGTCGGAACTGACTCAAACTCTTAGGGGACCTAGTACATGTCCATACGACTCATTATTGATGGCTAGCATGTAAAAAATACATAGACACATAGGATTTAATAACTTCCCAAGGTTCGACCACCATGGTAAATACTCCAGCTTTGGAGGTGTGAGTGAAAAACTCAGGAAATATACGTCACTGAAGCGTAACGCATAATTCCTAAGGAAAGAACACTCTAGAGTATTCCCTTGATAGATAAACCTAAGGTAAGCCAAGCCTGTTACAAAAATACCATGCTTAGACCAACTTATTACAATTCCCCCTAGGGTGTCTGGACCAGTGTTACAAATATCGGCGATTTATCGCCGGCATCGCGATATATTGCGATATGAACTCGTCGGCGATATTATCGCCAAACATTGTCGCGATTTTTTAAACGATTTTTTCGGCGATAATATTGCGATGTTTCGCCAATATATCGCGAGTCGATAACTCTCGCGCGGTCAATTAAAAAATTAAAAGTTAAAACCGTTTTTTGTTTGTTTGTTTCGGTTTCGGGCTGGCTGCATTCGTCTTCGAGCAGAGAGTGTGGATAGGGACTGTGGGAGAGCTAGGGCACGGGACCGGGGACGGTGTTGAGTGAAGGTTGAAGTGGCAAGTACTCGGAGAACCGGAGAGGTAGAGCTAGGGCCACACTGCACAGGGGACTCGGGGCTCCGGGAGTGAGTTGTGATGCCGCCGGGAGTAAGTCTGCGTGGATGCTATGACTCGTGAGTGCCGCTTCTGTGGTTGCGTGGTTGCTGTGTTGAGGAGCCCTCGGTTGAGGAGAAAGGGCATTCCAAGTTTCCAACCCCAAGCTTCCAGGTATGTGCTTACTGCTTTTTTTAAAAAATTTTCTCCATGAATGTAGAACCAGGGATACTCTGCTCGATGCCCCTATGCCTTAATGTGCCGTGGGGCCTGAGCCATGTTTTTTAATTGAAAAAAAATCAAAAACTTAAGTTTTAAGTTTCTGTTTAACAAATTAACACAATTTACAATTAAAATTAAAATGTAACTTAATTTTTTGTGTGTATGATTTGTTATTTTTAATTTTTTTGCAATAAAATTATAGAAGTATGCTAAAAAAACGTTTTTTTTTTTATGTTGCAGCCTGCAGGTTCAAAGTTTCAAGTTTCAACAAACATGCCGAAGACTTTGGATCCATTCTGGGAGTATGTAGAGCCTGTTGATCCACATAATCGCCAAAAGCTAAAATGCCATTTGTGTGGGAAGGAGATGATGGGGGGGATAAGTAGGCTCAAATACCACCTCGCACAACTTCCAGGGCATGAGGTGGATATTTGCAAAAACTCCACGCCTGGAATTATTCATAGGGCCAAACTCGCAATTGAAAGTATTGGCAAGAAGAAAGATGAAAGGGAAGCTTTCAGGCAGGAACTTGGAATGAGAGTGTCATTAGGATCTGGGACAGCCGGTCACACCTTAGGGGGAGTGGGGAGTGAGACCTTTTCCTCATCTTCCGCCATGCGTTCAACAACATCTAATTTCTTTGTTCCGAGATCCGGGCCTGGTGGACAACCAGGTATAAAGTCAATGTACAAGATAAATGAGAAAAAGGAAGCAGACAAACTTGTGAGTCGGTGCCTTTTATGGAGTGATATACCATTCCACTTTGCGAGGAACCCATTCTACGTTCCTATGTTTGATGTCGTTGCTATTGTTGGGCCGGGGTATAAGCCCCCCACTTATGAGGCGCTGAGAGGGTCCCTCCTTGATAATGAAAAGCTTGATTGCACTTCTAGGTTGGAGGAGCTTCGAGGTTCATGGGAGGTCACAGGATGCACAGTGATGTCAGATGGTTGGACTGATACGAAGGGTAGGACCCTTCTCAATTTCTTGGTTCATTGTCCCAGGGGCATAATGTTTATAAAATCCGTGGATGCATCTGCACATATCAAAGATGCAGCATTACTATGTGAGTTGTTGGATGGGTTCATCCAAGAGATAGGACCGCAGCATGTTGTCCAAGTTATATCGGACAATGCTGCGAATTATGTGGCAGCTGGAAGGATGCTTATGGACATGTATCCTACTTTGTTTTGGACCCCTTGTGCTGCACACTGTATCACTTTGATCTTAGAGGATATGGGAAAGCTTGAGTTTATCAGGGATGTCATTGATCCAGCAAGAAGCATCACCAAATTTATATACAATCATGCTTTTGTGCTTAGCTTGATGAGGCAATTTACTCATGACAGGGAGTTGGTTCGTTCCGCCATCACTCGCTTTGCCACTTGTTTCATCTCTCTTCAGTCTCTCCATACTTCTAAGTGGGACTTGCAGACTATGTTCCTTTCCTTTGAGTGGCGTGCTTTTTCGATTAGCACTAAACTGGAGGGACTTGCCATATCCAGACTAGTGTCATACCAGGAGAGCTTCTGGGATGGGGTGAAGGAGGTGTGTGCCATCTGTGAACCTTTGGTAAGGGTTCTTCGCTTGGTTGATGGAGACAAGCCCACAATGGGCTACCTATATGAGGCCATGGATAGGGCCAAAGAGGCCATTCGTGCCTACTGTGAGGACAGGTGGGAGGAGGGGCAAGCGAAGCAACAATTGATATGGGCGGTGATTGATCAGCGATGGAACAACACACTTCATCGCCCCATTCATGCTGCAGGGCTATTCCTCAACCCCGCATTCTCTTACTCCTGTGGCTTCGGGTTTGATGCAAAGGTAATGGATGGGTTCTTGGAGTGTGTCGAGAGGATGGTGCCAAGTGAAGATGATCGTTCAGAGATTTCCAAAGAGTTGGAAATCTATAGGAGGGCCGTGGGAACATTTGGGTTTGCTATGGCTATCAAGGACAGGAAGAACATAATGCCAAGTAAGCTTCACCTTATTTCAAGTTCAACTTTCAAGAATGAAAATTCAATTTATTTATTTCTTTGTTTTAAATTTTAAATTTTCAATGTCTTCTCTTATGTTTCTAACTTTCTCCAATTCATTGTAGATACTTGGTGGGAAACCTATGGTAGACGAGTACCCCATCTCCAAATGCTTGCTGTTTGGATCCTTATCCAGACATGCAGCTCTTCTGGTTGTGAGCGCAACTGGAGTGTATTTGAAAAATACACACCAAGAAGCGCAACAGGTTAGAGAGTTTGAAATTAAATTCGAAATTCATTATCTATTGTAATTTATGTCCCATGGGTAATTATAATTTATGTATTCTAAATTCTAATTTAATAAATTTACTGTCCTCGTACAGTTTGGATACCCAACGCCTGAATGATCTAGTGTACGTCTCCTACAATCTTAGGTTGTGGGCGAAGCAGCTTGAGAAAAAACCTGAGCTGGAGGCCATTTCATTGGATGACATTGACACCACTGCTGCGTGGAGAGTGGAGATTGAGGAACTTGTTATGGAGGCATCCCCTGTTTGGTTAGAGTATGATCATGATACACAGGATCCCCAAAGTGAGATATGGGAGGATGAGGGGTTTGGCTTTGAGTGTGCCACCACCGGAGCCACCAGTAGCACAACCACCAGTAGGCTGTCCAGTTGCACAACCACTGGTTGCATAGCCACTGGTTGCACAACCACTGGTTGCACGGCCACCAGTTTCACGGCCACAGTCTCAACCAGAGGGACCCAGATATATGGGCAGTGGTAGCAGTAGCAGTGGTAGAGGACTTGATGAGGGTGACCTAGTACCTTATCATTTTTCTAGTTCTTCTAGAGTACATCAGTTACCAGGCACTTCTAGAGGCAGAGGACGCCAGAGTCCATGACGACCCCTACGAGCACCTGGGCTTTCTAGCTCTAGAGGCAGAGCCATTACTAGAGCGATTACCTTTACCCGTAGAAGGGGCAGAGGGAATCCATAGTTTACTTTATTTAGTTGATTTCATTGCATATGACAGTTGACTCTATAAGATACATTGATTGTATTTTTTTGGTGGTTCATGAGTTGGGGACTCAAGATCCAGGACACAATTTATTTTTGATTTGTGATGTCTAGACTCTAGCGATACGTCTTATTATTTATACATCTTATATATCAGTTTTCTTTCCATATGCATGTGGAAATGTGTTTAAACTTTATTTGATGTTCTTGTTGCTTTAGATGTTTATAAAATTGAAAAAAAATGAAGGACATGATTCATTTTTGATGTGTGATGTCTAGCAATGCGTCTTATACATCTTATATATCAGTTTTCTTTCCATATGCATGTGGCAATGTGTTTATTTGATGTTCTTGTTGCTTTAGATGTTTAGAAAATTGAAAAAAAATGAATATTTTTGTATTTTTTTAAGTTTACCGATATATTGCCAATGTTTGCCGACATTTTTGCCGATAAATACGGTAATTTCTTTTTGGACCCTTGGCAATATATTCGCCGACACGATATTTGTAACATTGGTCTGGACACGTAAATTTACAAAAGGGCCTAAAAATGGCTTGGTGAAATTCTGAACACATGTGATGAACAATTGAATTGTTCAAGTCGTTGACTGCTCATTGGAAATCCACCTAAGTGCAACTTAGTGGATAACACAACCTTTGATTAAGATTTCTTAGGCAAGAATTTTCTTCCTCTTTTTTTAATAGGTTCTTGTTGAATTTCTATTCAAAACCTTGATTGTCCCATTCTAATTCATGAATGCATTGCTTCATATCCTTCGACTTCTTGATTTATGCAATTAGTTTTTGCTATGATCTTTTAGGTGAGAAATTTCTTCGTCTTTTACTAATAATTCATCTATAAATCTATTCTTGAGATCTTTATATTTTCCTTGTTGTTTAGCTAGTTCATCCTTTAATTTTTTAATTTGTGATCGCATTTGCATGTCACTTTGATATTACGTGGAGTCCCTGTGCGGCAATGTCTGATGGATAGGCCACGTAGGACAGCGATGGATTAATCTCTTGGATGTCAGTTAGATAGCAGAGTGAAGGTGTGGTATGTGGACCCATGAGGATTGCGACAAACTAGATTGTTTCACTTTGGAAGGAAACTTGATCACAATAGCTTTTCCCAACCCCGATGACATGAGTAGCAGCGTGTCTTTTTATTATTATTCTATGCAGTAGTAGACCTTTGTATGCACTCCCTTTGGTGGGTATATTCTGATGCAGAGCCTTCTTATTGCATCAGGATTAGATTGGTGTATATGCTCTATCTATTTTAAACATCAGGGATGTTGATATTCTTATATTTTGCAGCAATTTTAAGGTAGCTGAAGGCAATGGTTCCGTTTTTCAAAATCACAGCGGACTGATTTTATTTACAATGGATTTTCAGAAATGTAAATGGCCAAAAGCCTAATTGTGGTCAAAGACCTGATAATTCGAAGAAACACTGAAAGTTCTGTGTAGCAAAGAGCTGGAGCAGACAAGGTCTGATAAAACTGTTTCCAAAGGCTGGATTAGAATGTACCTCTGATACCAATGAAATGAAATGAACAAAGTGCAATTACTAAATATCTTGCGCAAGGACAAGAGGTCAAAATCCATAAATGACATAATATATCAAATATTGAATAATTTATAATGAGTGGCCTTGGCATGACCTTTTATGTAAAGCTATGTCTTTATGTGATGCACTTTTAAATAAATTATATTAATATCCTAAGTTCTATAGTTTAGGTATATACTTATGAGTTATGTTTATTTTTATAGGCATAACTGTCTTGGTATGTTGGAGATCACCTTCCTCAGAGAGTGTTAGTTTTTTGGACCTCCTTGCTCAGCGGTTGGTTCACCTTTGGTACAATGCAATGACAGTTCAAGAACAAATTGAACAATGATGAGAGAGTGCACAGTTGTGTGGGTAGCAGTAGTGTGAGACACATGAGAAGTGGGTATATAGGTTGAAGTAGAGTGCACATGCTTCTGTCATGTCCCCTTTCAAGTAGCACCATGGACGACTTATTAGCCTATCAATCCCCATAGGCTATAGTCGGTGGTAATAGGGGATGAATTAATTATTTAATGTCACTTAGGCTTAAAAGAACTTTATAAGGTGACATTTGATAATTATTTCCTAAAGTGACCTTATTAAAGTCACTTAAGTTAAAAATGGCACAAAAAGGTAAAGTGAGGCCAAAAAGGGTCAACGAAAGAATAGAAACTACTTTCTCACTAAAAAGTCATTTTTAAATTAAAAAGTGAGAAAATGGGAGAAAGGGAAGTTGAAGAGTCACAAGAGAAAAAAAGAAGAGTTATAAAAGTGAGAGAGAGCCCACCATCTCATTTTTAAATTAAAAAGTGAGAAAATGGGAGAAAGGGAAGTTGAAGAGTCACAAGAGAGAAAAAAAAGAGTTATAAAAGTGAGAAAGAGCCCACTATCTCATTCATTCTTGTCTATTGCATTTTCGAAAACTAGAACTCTTGAGTTTCAAGCTTCTCTTGGACGAAACCCTAGGAGGAAGAAGATAGTTTCGGTGGTGAAACAAACCCACCCTAGCTATTGGAGAGGAAGAATCGCTCAGGTTTTTTTTCATTGCCAGAGTTTAATCACTTCTTATTTGCAGAGATTGAAGGGATTGCAAGCAGTTGTTGCGAGTGTATGAGTTCGTGGGCACACTAGAGAGGTCGTGGAGGTAAAAGAAGGGCATATTTATTATTCCCAGACTTGTTCACTATATTAGAGGGCCGTACACCCTCATTCTGGGCCATATTCATCCTGCTGGGCTGACTTATGTTCATTTTGGGCCATATTTACCTTGCTGGGCTGACTTCTGTTTATTCCGGGCCATATTTATCTTGCTGGGCTGACCTGTGTTTATTCTGGGCCATATTTTCAGTTTTCTACTGGGGCCGACTTCTTTTCTGGGCAGAGACATTACATCGTGGACCAATATTTCTCTTGCTGGGCGAGTTTACAGTGCTGTGCATTGAAGTTATTCATCGTGGGGGTGTCTTCATTGATATATATATATATATATATATATATAGTACTGTTGGGAAGCATTTACTGATATAATTGCTGAGTGGAGCATTTCTACACTATAGTCTCACCGTGGAAAGATATTTGGCATAGCTGGGTGTTAGCACTGAGGCTATAAGCCTTCATCATATCGCTGGGCATCATTTTGTATATTTTTGGGAGTCAATATATCTTGTGAGCAGCGAGTAACTACTGCTGGGTGGTATCCATAGCAAGGGAACTTCATTCTCTGTGTATGGGGAAAGCATCATGCATCAAATCTGCCAATGACTTTTCCAGGCATGTATACAGTCTAGTTTAATTGAACAATCTGATTTGAATGTGTTCTTTGAAGCCTGATTTTAGTGCTGGTATGATATATGTTGTGCAATAATGTTATTATGGTAAAAACTATGCAATTTGTGCATGAAACTCTCAATGGAAAAACATATAGAAATCAGAC
Organism: Larix kaempferi; assembly: GCA_027924585.1. NCBI lineage: Eukaryota > Viridiplantae > Streptophyta > Pinopsida > Pinales > Pinaceae > Larix > Larix kaempferi. The sequence goes on from BSBM01000264.1 coordinate 11,301,834, forward strand.
CTCAACCTCATAAAATCACAGTAAGTTATAGCAATCACTGTGCAAAGTGTTTGTCGAAAATCTTCAACCAAACTAGTAGCAGAGAATTCCAAAGTCAGGTCTCATACAAGGAATATCATCTACAACAGTCATTAACCAAGCATTGCCTAACTACAAGCCACAGTAACACAAGTGCAAGTGTTTGTTAGAAGTTCATAACTCAGGATTTTCACAAGGTTTTAATAGTCATTTGGGCCAGATCAGCAAGCCACATAAGTAAGTTAAAAATTCACATGAGTTCTCAGTAAAATTCATAGATATTGGGAAAATAATTATATGGTTTGTTTGGGCTTGGGAATATTACAGCTTCCCTAGGCATGCATGTGCCGTCTTCAGTCCCCTTTTAGTTTTTTATATGCTGTTATATTTAGAACAACACTTGCCTTTTCTTATTTTAGATTAGGTTCTAATTCTGTAAGTAGTTAGCTATTTTTTCCAGAATTATCATATGCACTTTCTTTAGTTGACTTAGCCATTGCTCTTTTTAATGAACTGGTAGCTTTTTGTGTCAGGGTTTTCCAGATTAGGTAGGGTGCAACTTTCAAGGAGGAATGCATGCTTGCTTGTGTGAGGCTATCTCCTTGAGTGGCCCTATCCTAAGGCAATTTCCTCTTGCAAAACTGGTTGGTTTTCTCTAGGCCAGAATTAGGATAGAGTTTCTCTTCTACTAGCCTAGGCGCTCTATTGGGATGGGAATTTATCATTGTAAGCCTTAGTGGAGTCCTCTTGGTTTATAAAAGGGTGATAGGGTCTTTCACTGAGTTGGTGTGTGAGATAGAGTTTTGATATATAACATGTAATTATTTTGCTGTACATAGAATATAGATACAGTTTTGAGAGTTCAGTTTTGTGTACTTGTTGCCTAGTGTTTACAGTGATGTGTTAGTGTATTGATGTATTCAGATTCTACTGTTTTGATTAATGTTAAGTTTTAGTTTCCTAGAGATTAGGGTTTCAGTTTGTGTGTGCAGAATCTGCTTACCATGATCTAAATTTTTTAACATAGATAAGGTGCCCATTCTCCAGCCAACAATATACCATGAAAACAGCCTTGAAACTCCTCAAGTTGGGCACTCTTCGCAAGTCAAAATCTGATCACAAAATATACCGTATGAACAGCCAAGATGAAATGCTAAACAACAGCGAAATGAGTAGGGAGAGGTTCATACCCAGTCATGTTGAGTTTTGAACAAGAGAGTGATGATTGAATGAAACCAAACAACCAACCGAAAAACCTGCAAAATAAAGAGACAAAAAGGCACTAAAGTAGTGTGCTAGAGAGAGAAACACCAGATGCACTAAAGAGATAGAAAAACAACCATAGAACAAGAGAACACAACACTAGATATGATGCCCACAGGATTAAACACTTTTAGAGAGAACAATAGTTCACAAGATTTAAAAATGAGAGCTGTGTATTTTTACACAACTGAAGTAGGTAGTGTGTATTCCCCAAAGAGGGGTCATGGGCCTACTTCAAGATGACTAGGTTGGCCTTGACCACAACCTAGTATTATAATAAATTATTACATTAATGCCTAACCAAATGCATTAATGACACAATATGAGTAAATGTGAGGATTGCACCATTCTCAACAAAGCTAGATGTGGACCCTGTCATCCGCTCATCTATCCCAGTTGGAATATGTGAATCCAAGCAGGTTTAATTTTTCTTGTTCTGAAAGTTCCAGTCTCTAACTTGATGTACATTTTACATATTTCAAGATTTTCCTTGTTGCCTTCTGGTGACCTCCATTAAGTTCTGGCATGTACCTTTAACTGTGCTAACTGTAAAAAAATATCAGGTCTTGTACTGGTCAAGTAAATAAGGCTTCTATATTTACTCATAATTCGTCCTTGGGGGTGGGGGAACCTGTTTCTGGGGTTTCCCCATTACCTGGAACTCAGGATATGGTATGAAATGCCATGAAACCCCCAAGAGCTACTCCAGGAGCATGTAGAACATTTTGGGAACTACATGTTGAGACTCACACCAATCAGGCTAGCGCTACCTGCCTGTTCCTGACTGTCGGGAGCTCCTACATGCTCCCCCATTGTGTAGATATGAAATATATGTACACACTTGTATTTTGGGTCAAATATAAGTAGTTTCCATGGTGTTCTATGTCCATTCCAAACTTCAGCTTCAACTCATAGTTTGTTATAAGCGTAGATGGTGGCTGTGGTAATTACATGGCACTGGTTCTGGATTCATAATTGATCCTTGAACTTAGTTGCTGCTAGACTGTCAATGCTTGTGGGAATGGAGAATACATATCGTCCTACTCTTGTTTGAGTTCATGTCATTTTTCTTGTTGCCATATTGTGGGCTAGTATAGATTGCTCAATTAGGTTGTACGTAAACTTCCCATGGATCCCTGTTTACATTGGCTGCCATATGAAATTGAAGTGTTTTCTTTTGATAGGAATTTTAGCACCATGCATTATATGTGTACTATCCCTGAATGTTTGAGTTGGGCCATAAGTGGGTATAATGCCAAAATTCAGGAAACCATCACACAAGTACCAACTATTAGTTGTATTCATATCAACAAGCACATATAATAAATCCTAAGTTACATGACATGAGGACTCGGGGGACACGTTATAATCGCATAGCTCGTCGCTATCAATAGTCCTCCATGTCAAAATCATTAAAATCACCACCATTGCCACTTCTCTTGCCTCCATCATTGTCTTCCTCTATATCCTGTTACGCTTCTGCAATCTAGAGCATTCCAATAGGTCGTTTGGTAGAGAAGGGCTAAAATTTTTCAAAAGGACAAGTGTGAGGCCGTCTGTGTATGGTTGGCCATGGCCGAGTCCCTTGGTTTTGCTCTTGGAAGTACTATGGCTTAGTGGCATTGCTGATTGTCCTTTATGGGGCTTTTAGCCCTGGGGTTGGTGTCTAGGGCTTCTAGGCGTTGGCCATTGGGTCACATGACCACCATGTTTTTTCTACCTTGAGGGTGATTATATTTAATCTAAGGAGGTCATCCCTAGCCTATCAATCCTCTCACACCCCACTTTAGACCCTCTTTGACCAAATCGACCCTATGATGTCATCATGTTGATCAAGCCTCAAGCTAAGGCAAGGGGGACGTTGAGGGACTTTTCTTATCACTCTAAGGTTAGTAGGGGCATGACGTCCCCCTTGGACTCACTCTTGCCAACACAGTGAGGCAATGGCTTACTTATTTTAGCATTTTTCATCATTTTATGCTAGTTGTAGGGTCTAGTCCCCAACACGTGGGTGACATTCCCTATTTTTGTCTTATTTTAGTATTATTATTGTTTTAATTTTAAATTGACAAATTAAGACATGTGCAGGCTTGATGAAAAATTAAATCTTGTGCTAAGATGGATATAAATATCCATTCTAATTTCATTTGTAAAGCACAAGACTTGGGACAAAATCATGTTTATTATTTTTCTCTTACTCTATGGGCTCTCTATGTGATACATCCCTCTTGGAATGATCTCTTCTTGGTTTTGATGGTGAATGAAAGATGAATTTTTAGGGTTTCTTGCACATACATGGTTGATGCTAGCATTGTTGGAATAACACAAGCACAAAGGTGATCTATTGCCATTCTTTGATCATCTCTTGTTAAAGGTTGGTGAGTTCATGCTTCTATGTGGATTGAATGGTGGTTTTGATGTTACTTTTCTTTGAATTAGGGCTTCTTACCAATTTTTTATCAACTTTGTATGGTGGAAAACGTCCTCTTGAAGGAGTTTTCTCTTGTTAGGGCCTTGGATCTCTGTTTTTTGCCCTAATTAGGCTCCCTCAACGAACCCTAGAGGTTGTTGGAGGATGCCCTAGTTTGCAAAGCCTAGAGAGACATTTCCGGAGGGACATTGATCATAGATCCCTCTTGCCCTAGGGTTTGAGGTGATACCAAAAAATCCCTTATCTTGTCATTTTTTATTCAAAATTCCTAGCATTTCATTTGTATTATATCTAGACGCATTGCATACTAATTTAGGCTGCATTTTTAACCAAAAAACCCCAAAAAATCAGGAAAATGAGAAACCCTAAAAATTTACAAAAATTCAAAACTTCAAAAATAATTTATATTTGCAAATTTTAAGCCCACAAGGGGCTGCGGCCTGCCTAAATCGCCATAAAAACCCTAGGGCGTCACTCTTAAGGCTGTTTTGACCTCTGAAACCCTAGCCCGAAATCTGTGGCAGCTGTCAAAACGCAGTTAGGGTTCAGACTTTCATTAATTTTCAGTGGCTAGAACTGGCTCGGCCTGCCTGGTGGTTGCTTCTACCACTATTTCGAACTGTCTTGAGTGCTTTCCAAGCCGCCTCAGGGCTGTTTTAAACCCTGTACCTGTTGCTAGCCTGCTACAGTACAACAGTTAGGGCAGCACCCAGTGCCAAGTGAACTTCAACCTTACCTACAGGTCTTCTTTACTCATTACATTGAAGGACATTGATGATCTTAGGCTGCTTACCAAGACACTTTATTGTGGTTGAATTTAACTTGTTTATTGCAAATGTGGACTGCCATTGTTGCAAAATTACAGTTGCTGTTTGGAGAAACTTTCTGCTATGACATGCCTATAAGTTGATTATTCTAAGTGCTGATTACCTTTGCCTATTGTCAAATAATAAAGTGCAGGCTTTGATGTTAGGGAATCTAGTGACTGTTATTTACCTCTTGTTTGGTTGAAAGCTAATATTAGAAGCTGAACAGATGACATGTATTTGAACTAGAAATTACAAGTGTATACAGAATTAACTAATTGGCTATCCTTATCGATCTTATGCCTACACTGTTTACATAATCAAGTGGTTATATTGCTTCAGTATATCATTGACAGTTTGCAATCTGAAAGTAGTTACAACTTGTGCTACAATATTGGTGATTGGCTAAGATTATCGTTATATGCCCATATGTCACATTTATCATATTCTAAGCAGTTATAGTATTGGGCTGTTCATACTACAGTGCTCATAATTGAACTTACATATATGCCAACTGTCCATTGATTAGGCCTCCTCACCTATATATTATGCCTTCTTCATTCTTTGTTAGACTCCATTTGAGGCACTGATCTGCCCACCAAGGTTGTTGGAGGTATTTGTATAACTGTGTTGGCAGGTACATTAAAGGGCTTTCCCTTTGGGATAACTATAATTCTCGAAGAAGTTAAGAGAGTAGACAGAGGTGTCAGTAGTTCAAATCTCTTGTATGATTTCAATTCACTAGCGTAAGGCTAAAATTGTCGTGGCAAGCCTACCCTGCTAGTTTGAACGGTAACATATCCAATCCAAGATCTGTGTCTGCTGGTGTGGAGGATGACCTCTCAGGAGTATCACCATCATCAAAAGTGACTGGCTCTAGCATTGGTTCATTAAGATCCATGTGGGCTAATGCCAACTCAACACTGCTATCCAAACCCATTTCATCAGAAAATACTTCTTCGCACCTTGGTGTCCGACATGTTGGGACATGTCTAGGGTGTGTCCGACACATGTCCTAGTGTGTCAGGTGTTCAACATGTAGGATATAGACACGGGGCACCTGAGGGACATGCTTTGTAACTTATAGGTAATATCCCAAGTGATTCATGTGTTTTTGCCTTTTTGGTTATGTATGGTAGTTGCCACCAACTCATATCTCTGTCATGAGACATATCATGGTATGTGTGTATCTCGTTATTACATTGAATACTACTCTCTCTCCCTCTCCCCCATCTTCAACTTTATGTTCATTGTCTGCATACTTTAATAGAATATTATGATGACATGCCAACAATCTTGATGTTTCTTAATGTTTTCAGAGGTTATTATATTTGATGCAATGGTGCATCCTATACTGAACTGTGGAGTTCCATAATCAGTAATCATTTTGTGGATCTCTATGCTTCTAAATTTATTCTTGTCCTCTTAATTATCTATTGTTGAAATGTGATTATCTGACTGAGTCTAATCTGATTTTTAATAAAGCATATAGAGGGGTTAACCGTTATACTAAAGCTATTTTGTCTCTAAGTCATGTTTGAATGCTACTGCAGCTAGGCCAGGCTTTGAAAAATTGGGGGCGAGTTCTGCTAAGTCTCATTTGGAACCCGTTCCACTGACAGAGGATGGTATGCTTCCACCAAATTTTGTATTGGAAGATCCTGATTCTCACTATATCTATGTTTGTAAAAAACTTATGAAGATAGACTTTTAATCATCTAATATCATGAGAATGAGTTATGTATCATTAAGTTATAAATTTCCTGATTCAACATTAATAGTAAGATCATCTTTAGCTGATCTTTAGAACATAGCTACAGGAAACATTGCCTCCTTAAGATGAATTATTCGATTTTAATTTTCTCTACATAAATTCATTCTTCTTATAGGTCAGGTAGGACTCAGGAGAGAATCTGTTTATTTCTATTAGTAATATGGGTTACTCCCTGTAGTATATTATTTGATTATTCCTGAATATCTAGGTTGAGAGATTATCATCATATTTGAAATTGCCTTGTGCATGGAAATTCATGCCAGGAAGAAAAGCTGATAGTCATGCAAGGGAAAACTTATTAGAATGTTTCGCTTGAATTTGGATTCAAATATTGCACAATTATTGAAGAACTTTCCAGGATTTCTGGTCCCTGTGATCAGGTGCAAGTTACAACTCAAAGCATGTGATTTCTAGTATTTGTTTCAAAGTGTTTTGTGGAAGAAACTAATTCATGCAAGTTCCAGTACTTATGAAGCCTTTCTTGTATGTGTTACATCTGATGGTAGAGTCTTGGTCCTGTCCTACAAGAGGAGGCTGAGAACTCTTCTGGAAGGGCCAGATTCAAAGAAGTTGACATTGGCCACAATGTGGTGTCTTATTAGGTTTATTGAGGGCCAGCTCAAAAAAAAAAGGCCCGGGATTTTTCCAGTTTGATTTTACATATGAAGGCAAAGTTATGGGTTCAGTATGGTTATCATGCTGTATTGTTTCCTTGCCTTGTTTTGACTTCAGTTTCCTATTTCTGCTATTATATGGAGGGCAAATTGATGACAAACAAGAATTGACTTTTTAAGACCCAAGAGATAAGTGCTCTGATTGGGATAGGGCTTGCTGCTTAGAGAGGTTTTTACTACTTCAGCCAACATCACATATTTGGCTCTTTTTAATCTTATCTTTTTCTTATCATTCTATTATTTTATTTTCTTCTGCTGTTAATAACAGCTCTGGCCCACTTGGGAACAGGCCTGATTTTACTATGTTTTCGTGGCTCAAAGTTAGCCATGGAGGTCTAATGTTATGTACATTACTATGAATTAACTTCTGCATGCCATGATTATCAATGCTGCTCTAACTCTGGAGTCTGAATTACTTGATCATCTGATTTTGTATTTAGATAGAATATTTAGGTCTTGATCCTAAGTTATAGCATGTTTAGATAAGAAAGAATGCACATGTAGGCTATGTTTTTCATGAGTTTTGTTTTGTGTAAAAGGATGGGTTTTGGTGGTTGTGTTTCTAGGTAGAATTAGTGTTTTTCGTCTTGTAGAATGCAGTTATGTATAGATTCTTATTGGTAAAGTCTTTCAAGTAACAATCCTTGTATTAGAGGAAAGGAGAAACATCGTCCTATAGGCTATAATGAGTGGGTTCTAAGTTTGAGAATCCTTTAGTAATAAGGTAGCACCGAGGGAAAGAAGTTTCTCAAAGGTCGAGATGGGTTTCAGGAATATTTCCTACCAACTTTTATTCTGTTATTTTATTTTCTTAAGCAGGCAATAATAGATCTGGTCCAGTTGGGAACAGACTTGGTTTTACTATTAGTATTTTTACATGATCCAAAATTAGCTGTCAAGGCCTAATGTCGTGTGCATTACTATGAATTAACTTCTGTTTGGCATGGAGATCAATACTGCTCTAACTCTGGATTGCTTGATCATCTGAATTTGTATTTAGATTACTTATTAGGTCTTTTCTATAAGTTATGTGATACTGAAGCCTTGGTTTGGTGGGTTGTTATCATGCGTTCATAGGTAGAACTAGTAATTTTAAGCTTGAATAATGCCAGCTAAGCTTAGATTCTTGTTGGTAAAGCCTTACACAAATAACTATTTCAATTCTATTTAGAGGAAACGAGGGACTGTGATTTGACTGTTGCTTCTTAGGGGTGATGCTGAGTGCTATAATAGGTAGGTTCTGAGGTTGAGAGCCCTATAATGAGTGGGTTCTGAGGTGGATAGTCATAATTATGTTCTGTACTTTACTATGATTCAACTCCTGTGTATTTGCATTGTGCATGCCATGAAGATTGCTTGATCATCTGTTTTTGTATTTAGATGGAATGATGTCTTGATCCTTAGTTATAGCATGTTAAGATAAGAAAGAATGCACATGTATACGATGTTTTTCATGAGTTTTATGTGATGCCAAACATGGCTTTGGTGGTTGTTATCATGTGTTTATAGGTAGAATTAGTGTTTTTTAGCTTGAAGAATGCAGCTATTGATCTGTAAACAAGGGACTTATAGCCCACATGTTTCACCAACATGGATTGCTGTGGAAATAAACAATAATCCAGTGTTCTTGGTGTAAACTTCTCTGCTGCTGAACACCAACAAGCATAACAGAATGGTTGTTGAGAAGTCTCTTCAGACTTGGTCACTGCTCTGTTTGTGTAACTCTGTGCATTAATGGAATCCTTTGTACCTAATATAGATTACACTGCTCGGTTTACATGCTTGTGGTGGCCAGACCAATGCCCAACAATGGGAAGCAAGTCAATTACATCACCTACTAGTATTGAATATGCAATCACAGAACTTCAGATTTGTTTTCACATTCTCTGTCAAGCACTCTAAATCAATTGCCCATTCATACATATGTTCACACGAGTACAAAACCACCTCCAAAACTTCAATTCTCATAACTTTTAGGGGTGGTTTTGATTCTTTAAAACACCACTTCTAAATCTATTTCACGAGGCATTTTTTAGAAAGCCACCATTAGAAGTCATGAGAATTGAACCCTTAGTTACTCCATAATTGACCCCGAATTACCCCAAATTACCCACTAGTTACTCCCATTTAACCCCTTAATACAACGGAAGAAAAATGCTTTCACAATTTCCATAAATAAATGACTGCAACTAACAGTTCAAACATGTGGCTGTAGCTGAGTTTACATAGTCAAAATTCCTCCAACACTGATAAAGGAAGAAGCAAGCTGGGTAATCAACACACATTGGAGATGAGTGTGGACAGAGCACCACCCAGGAGAATGCGACCTGTAAACAAGTTTATACGCCCAAGCACTTAATGAATCATATAACATATGGCTGTAGGGTATGATTACTTGGCCCATAAACTAAGCTAGTGATAGAGCAACCACCAAATTGGCTGTATAATGTCGTGTACACAGTAGGCTTCACACCAGCGACTTAGCAAGCAAACCAGTGACACAACAAAATTACAATGGTACTCTGTTGTAAACCAGCAATTCAATTGAAAGAGAGATCCATTATAGGTGGTCTGAAGGTAATTGTCATCACACTTGGTTGAGGGACGAATTAGAGATCATGTTTTGGTTGTAATTGTAGACTGTAGTGATCAAGCACTGGGACTTAAGATCAAGCAAGCATTGAAAGAAGCTGAACTGTAGGAGTCGATTGGCATATATATGCAAGTAAATTGCTATAAATTACCAATGGAACGGTTTGCAATGCGGTGGGTATGTGTACAGTGTCCCACCAGTGGTACAATAGCCAACGAAAGAGCATAACACTAATTACTAGTAAACAGATGTGGTGGCTCATTCTCAGGCCACTCATTCCAGAAATATAAATGATGAGTGGCCTGAGATAACCAACGATTGTGACCTTCACAATGGTTTGAAGAAATCATTGTGAGAAATGCTCTGGTTTGTTAATTGAACAAAGAACACAAGGATGTGCCAAAACGAAACAATTAACCAACAAATGTCAAACACACGATTGATTAAATGAATCCACACAATGATTAACACACCATAACAACATAGATTTTACCATGGAAGTCCAAATGGGAAAATATAGATTCAAATGGCTTTACTCTGTCTTTATTCTTGACAACTGTAGAGTTACAATGTAATGTGATGGCTCTCTGTTGATGTCTGAAATGATTCAAACAAGAACATTGAGGAAACACAACCTTGAACGTGGTCAAGGGGATCAAAGGGATGGAAACCCGGGTATTGTTTAAAACCCTCTGTATCAATCAGCCATGAAAACGTTAGATGTTATAGCTGTTGATTTTGGTTGTCATTGATGTCAAAAGTATTCATTAATGACAAAAGATATGATGACATGGCATGTATGATGATGTGGCATGTAAAAGACACATGGTGGCGTTTTAGTGCTATTATGAAGTCAATGTTGCAATATGGCATCATTATGAAGAGTATGGCTAGGGGGGTGGCCAAATCAATGTAAACCAGGTTAGAGGAAGCGACCCTGTTTGTATTAGGTTCCTGTGTGATTAAAGAAAGCTAATTAAGGTGTCTCTCTGTGTACGCATGAATCTATGTCTGAAGTGTTAACAATTGAATATTTGTGTATCTCTGTATCAATGAATCAATTGACAGTTTGGGATATCTGTGTAAATGCTTGATTAATCATTGTGTGTATGTGTAGTTTGAAGTAAGGGATTTTGAGGATTGAATGTTGCAATGGATGTATGAATGATCTTTGTATGTGTAAAACCACAGAGTCGATGTGCAGATCCAACAAGAGAATCAAGTCCAGTGATGATCGATTGCGTGATTGATTGATTCTCTGATCAATCAATGAAGAATTGTAGAGTTGCAAAGATTGAAGTTTGCAGAGATTTGGACGATCCAGATTAAAGGAGAAAAGATGGATCAACAATGGGAAAGAGATCAGGAGGTCAACGTGAACGGAAGATAAGAAATCTGCAAGATTAAGTGAAGTTCCGTCAGAGACAGCAGATCGACGACCGAGATCAAATCCACAAGAGATTTGACGCCCCAGAGAAATTCCGCAAGAGAAAGGTGTAAAGGAAGATAACGAATCCGCAGAGATAAGGTGAGATTCGCATCTGATCTCAGATCGACGGTCAGGAAAGAACCCGCAAGAAATTGACGGTTGTAAAGAGTTGCAGAAAGGAATTGTGGGAGGGAAATTGCGGAAGCCCATTTCGGGAAAAGTTGAAAGCACGTCCGCAATCCGCAACCCGACTGCAAAAAGAGAATTGCGGAAAGATAAATTGCGGAAGACAATTTGTAAAAGTCGAAATATAGTTCCGCAATCTGCAAGCTGCGAAAAGAGAATCCACCGTTGATCAAGATCAGACGGTCCACGACCACTGCGGAAAAGAGATTGTGGAAAAGTCGTCGCAGAAAGGAAATTGCAGAAAGGTCACTGTGGAAAGGTAATTGCTGAAAGATCGTTGCGGAAAGGCAATTGCAGAATGATTTTTGTTGCAGAAATATCATTGCGGAAAAAGGAAATTTCGGAAGGAACTCTGGTGCAGAATTATCATTGCGAAGAGGCAATTTTGGAAAGATTTTTGTTGTGGAAAGTCATGACTGATAAACCTAAATAGAGTTCAAGAATTATTAAAATGAAGAATTGTGTTTTCATGAAGAGGCACGATCTAAGAATGAAAAGGCACAACTGTGAGAAGATGCATTCGTAGAAAATGTGTTAGAAGGTATTTATAGCCAGAGTGTTGAGTGAAAGAAGTCGTCTCTGTGATCCAGATCTATGTAGCAGCAGCTGTAGACAGAGACCAAAGAAGGAAATCCAGTGACAGGTTTGAAAACATAAAGAAGATCTGGAAGTATGATGAAATCAAATTAGGGTGGCAGGGTGGAGCTAGGGCATGCAGTAAGCCTGCAGGGGGTTGTAGCCTCCTCTAGTAGAAGCTGGAAAACAGGGTGTCGTTGCATCCTTGTCTGTAGCGGCAGGCAGGAAATTTGGGGTGTCCTTGCATCCTTGTCTGTAGCAGCAGACATAAAATCTGGGGTGTCGTTGCATCCTTATCTGTAGCAGCAAGAAAAAATTGGGGCGTGGTTGCATCCTTTCTGTAGTAGCAGATAAACAACTTTGTAAAAATTCATCTTATTAATGAGTTCGAGTTGGTGGTTTACTCTTTGAAGTTTCCACGATAAAATCCTGTGTCCTAACTTGTTTGATTCTTTGTGTGTCTTGTACTAATTGTTTTAATAAAGGAAAAAGAAGGCAATACTGATTCACCCTCCCCCTCAGTATTGTTGGATAATGCAACAATAGCATATATACATAATATATGAATAAACTGAATGAAACTATGTTAACAAAGAAATGCAAATAAATGACCAAATAACAAAAGGAAACTCTAGTGCTAACTACTAAGCAAAACAAATTGATTGTAAATGTTTGTTAGAATCTTTATGCATGAAATAAGCGTAGTAGATAAGCTTTAGATCATTGAATAAGTTTGTTAAATTGCAGAATGTAAGTGTTTACCCTATATGCAGTGCAGATTGTGATGCATGACATGACACAACATATTATTAATGTGATATTGTTCATCAGTTTCAAGTATATCATTGAAATGAAAGTATCTTAGCTTATTGATCAATGTTACGTGATCACAGTAAGCTAGACTAGCTTCGTCAATTAGTTCGCTGCTCATAAAAATTAGTATCTTACTCAATTACTGGCTGAAAGATTTCGTCGATGATATATACAAGTGTCACATTAGTCGTAAAAATGAAATGTCAGCCCCATTACAATAAGTAATTAATGTCAGCCCCATTTCAAAACACTCTTGACTCGGCAAACGAACAAACCCAAAAATAAATGCACAACCTTTGAGCTCATGAGGGTCATTACGCGACAACATGTTTTGCAGGTGGAACATGCTTCTTCTTGGGTCTTGTATAAAGATCCTTGCCTCCATGTTCCATACAACTCGACCTATCCTTGCTATCCCTCAATGTCGAGTTTGCATTATCAAACAACTCAGCTTTGAGATATCTCAACTCTGCCTTGTTTACTCATGAAAAGATAATGCCTATTAGGATGGGTTTACCGATTCTTTTAGGCTCATGCAAGATGTCGGTGATGGATTTATCTGCAGTTCCCCATCATTTACTGGGCCTTTGGAGATAAAAGTCGATGATGATCATCATTGGTTTCAATGTAACTTAGAGCTAAGACGTTTTAAAACCATGCAAAGGAAGAATAACATATCCAAAGTTTCTGCCTCAACATGTTCAAAGACATGGTGAGCTATTTCTATTGTGGGCAAAACTTTGCAGATCTTAGCATAGGGGTGTATTGTGAATAAAACATATTGGAGGCCAATCTTTGAAATGCAAGGAGTGTAACCACCAAAAGTATAACATGTAGAAAATACCAACTCAAAATCGCAATGCATTCGTAATCCTCCAAAGACTTGTCCATGTAAGTTGCATTGTTGAGGCTGGAGAATGTGTATCTACAAGCATGTTGTCCTTGTTTGCTAGAGCGAGCTTACAACACGACTTCCTTTCAATATAGCTTTAAATCCCTTGTCATTGCCATGTATTATGCAACATAGCTCAATGAGCAACCCTGACATACACATCTTACCCACTCCTACTTGACCCATGCACTAATCATCATGCAATCAATAAGGTTGTGCCTTTGCGTAGCAAAATAATGGGAGGAAGGAATGATCTCTTTTGCTTTAGGGAAATAGATGTTGTACAACACTAAGCTAATTCTATCTTGTAGGTTTCCATGGCATGCACTGCAAGAGTTTGAGAAATCTTTGGCTGATTTAGCTTTTGGGTGGGTTGCATTTGCAAAAGTTAATGTGAAAAATGCCTTGATCGTAATGATGGCAAATGCTTATGTAGAAAATGTTGTTTCCACTTTTATTTTTCTTCAAGTCTACTTGTATCGAGTATGTGGGAAAGAAACTGCCCTCTAGTAGAGCCTCCAACCAAGTCGGTTTCTCAACTCATTCATAATAGCTTGCCATTGTGGTTTTAAAAAAACTTTTCCAATTTGCTTGTGCACTCGAATTGAGACTTGTTGCAGCTTGCCAACCTCGTGTTGGAAACTTGTGTTGTCATTGATGTCAAATGAGTTAATAGGGTTGTCCAACATGACAGATCAAATTTGAACTAAGCCCTAGTTGCCGGTTTAAAGAAGTATATTTGGAATCATAAACCCTGTTGTTGGCAGTTTGAAGGAGTATGTGGAAGCTGACATGTTACAACAAGCAGGCTTAATGACTTAGCTTTGTTCATCAAGGTCAAAGTATTCTATTTGTAGCAGATTAAGGCCTGAAGATACTTTCTAAAGATTTATAGGAGTTCGGATGAAGACAAATAAAAGTGTTATCATTAAGCCCTTATGAAGATCTATAGAAGTCCGGATGAAGACAAATAGAGAACCAACAATTAGCAAGACATAATTATGAACAATAATGGACAAATATATTTTGTGGAGAAACCTTGGTGCTTGTAAAAAGCCAACAGTAGCTTGGAGATCATCTCAATTCGAAGTTGGGATAACTGTAATAGTCAAGCCTAATCCGAAATATGAAGAGCAGACCTAACTTTTTGAGAGGCACTTTGTGAGATATATTTATATCTCTCATATGTGATTGGATCAGCTAAGTCTCTGTGTTTGAAGCTTGAAGCCCTATTGAAGAAGTTTTGAAGAAGTAGAAGTCCATGTCTTAAGAAAGTCCGTGTGAATATAAAATCCACTAAGGAATTCTAGTAGACGTAGAAGCCCTTATATTTAATCATATAAAACATACGAAGCCCTTGAAGTATGGAAGTATGAACAATCATATAGACCTTAAGTGGACCTCAATAACAAATAAGATGAAAATTGATGAAGTTGTGTAATTGTAAGGTCGGCCCAAATAACTTGTTTTGAGGAAATTCATTGGGTATAAATACGAGTTTTGAAAGCATTTGAAGGTATGCACTTTGATGTAAAGATTCGTATGATAGGTTGAGGTCTAAAGGTGTTGTACGACCACATTGCATATGCGAACTAAGGAGTATTTATGATCACAAAGCTTTCAGACTGAGGTTAGAGAGTTTGATGAAGTGCATCCGAGGTATGCCTGTTTGTTCATGATTGACAAAGGTTTGTTATGACAGTCATAAGACTGTTTGGTAGAGATCAGATTATGTACAGTTGTGGAAGCAATCTTTGATTTAAAGAGTGGCAGAGAAGGACTCAAGTCCTAACAGGTTGAACCATGTTGTTTAAGGGTGGCAGGGTGGTGCATGGGAGGACATAAGTCCTAACAGGTTGGAGCCTGTATTAAGGGTGTTGTAGCATCCTTCAATTGAAGCTGAAAAAAAAACTTGAAGAGGTTGAAGCCTCTCCCTCCAGTTGCTGTTGGATCATCTTTGTGGTGTTGAAGCACCTCTTTTGAATGTAGATCTTATTAATTTATAAGACATTCCATGGCTCTCTCCCTTTGAGGGTTTCACGTAAAATCTCTAGTGTTTTATGTTCATGTGATTGGGTCTCTTATTTATTGTGCATAAGATAAATGAAGTGATTGTAAAAGACAAGTATTGAAAGGATCTTGAAGTGTTAAGTTTGTATTTTTGTAGAACACTGATTCACACCCCCCTCTCATTGCTCTTAGTGTGTTCTTCAATTGGTATTAGAGCCAACTCCTTCTAACAAGTTTGGCCAACTTGAAGAAGTTTCTCAAGAGCACACTCTACGATGGGTGGTGTCAAGTTCAGAGAGGTTCCCAAGTTTGGTGGAACAAATTATGTGTTTTGGAGCAAACATATGACTGTCTATCTGATGTATCTTGGGTTCGTTATATGGATAAGCGTGCTTGATGGATATACAACTCTTGAACATCGCCGTATTACCTCAGATGAGAGAAGCTTGTGAAATTAATGCAAGTGCGATGAATGCAATCCTTATAGGTTTGAATGAACAAAGTAATGAACTATACAACTGCCAAAAAAATATGGGACAAATTGGCAACGATATATCATGGAGACTCCAAAGTTCAAAGAGAAAAAACTACAGACTTTCAGATCTCAATTTGAAGGACTAAGGATGCTGGAGGAAGAAAACATTGCTTCCTACCTTCAAAGGGTGGAAGAGATTGTTAATACAATGAGAGGACTTGGAGAAACTATTGAAGAATCTTCAGTAGTTCAAAATGTTTCAAGGTCTCTTCCAGCTAGATTCAACCCTAAGGTGTTAGCTATTGAAGACAGAGACAATTTGGACAAACTAAAGCTAAGCAAACTACATGGGATTCTAGTTACCTATGAGATGAGAATTGAAGATCCAAAACAAAAAGAATTCGCCTTTAAAGCAACCAAGAAGTAGCTAAATAACATGGACCAACGCTACATCAGATCTAGATGTCTGAGATGAGGAATTGGCAAATTTTGTCAACAAACTTCCAAGAGGAATAGGCAGATATAAAGGGAAGCTACCTTTGAAGTGCTTCAATTGTGGAAAAATTGGACATTTTGCTGCAAAATGTCCATAGAGGAAATTAGGAACAAGAACAATCCTAGAAAAGACATTTTAGAAAGAAAATTTGTCAAAAGATAAAATCTCTACTCAAAAGTTGAAGATGGAGTTTCATGTATTGAAGATGATGATGAAAATGCAGATGTTAATCAAAATGAAATTTTATTTCTAGCTATGGAAGATCATCATCAATGAGGAGAACTGAGTAAAGGAAATGAAGGAGTTGTGGATCTTGAAGCAAAGCTGTTGGCAGCCTTGGATGAGATTGAGAATCTGAAATATATCAATGAGAAGCAAGAAAAAGAGCATGTGGTAGCCATAAATCAGTTAGCAAGAAGGATGAGAGAAGATCTTCTGAAGAAGGAAACTGAGATTAGTTCACTCCAAGAACAATTGATAAGACAAATATCTTGAACCAAAACTTTGAGAAAAGCTCCATGGATTCGAACAATATGATCCTTCAACAAAGAAGTTCAGATGATTGAAGCGGGATTGGTTTCAAGCCCAATCCAAAGAATTGTGACACTGAATGCTCCATCAATCAAGATATTAGGCTTTTAAAGGACAAACTTGTTGAGCACAGATTCAAGATAAATAAAATTCATGGACCGTTAGATGAAGCTCAGAGGTTATTGTTTGAAAGGCAAAGAGAATGTGAAGAATTGGAGAACGAAGTTTCCAGGTTTGCAAAAGAAGACATACCTGCTATATCAGTTACGTTGACAAAGTTAAGTATGATGCAAATCAAAGAAAAATAGAAGCGATCAAGAATCCAAGGAGAATAGGAAGGAGGGTAGAGCTCGAGCGACCAACCAACAACTATGCTTCCACAAGAAGACCGTCATCTCTCAGGTACCAAAACTTGTTCTTTGGAAATTTTTATAATTGTCATAATTTTGGTCATAGAGCAACTGAGTGTAGAGCTCCTATGGGAAAAAACTACATAAGATTTGAAAAACAGGGAAAAAGTCGAAACAAGTTTGCTCATCAGAATAAGAATCCGTTTTCACCCTTGACCTAGTATGAAGTTGAATGCTCTAAGTGCAATAAATTTGGGCATCTAGCAAAGGACCGTCAACTAAGCCAAGGATGTAAGGAAGTAATCAAGTCAAATGATATCTGTGGAATAGATCTGTATGCTCAAAAGGAAGAGTGACAAGTGGTATATTGATAGTGGGTGTACAAAGCACATGACCGGTAACAAGAAAAAGTTTATTACCCTAAAAAAGGAAAAAGGAGGAGCTGATATTTTTACAAAACCATTGCCTAGAGAAGTCTTTGAACATTTGAGGCAGAAGTTGGGAGTCATTCCCATCCAAGAAGCCCATTGATTTGGCACTTTGCCATTGATGTCAAAGGGGGAGAAGTGTCCAGTAAAACAATGAAGCATGAGGCAGAGTTGGAAGAGAAGGGGAGCATTCCATTTTCAAATCTGATAAGGTGAAGCTCCCATTCAGGGAGAGCTATGTTTTACTTGGTGTTGACATCAATGCCAAACGGGGAGATTGTCAGAAACTTGTGTTGTCATTGATGTCAAATGGGCCAATAGGGTTACCCAACATGTCACATCAGATTTGAACTAAGCCCTAGTTGCCAGTTTAACGAAGTATATATGGAATCATAAGCCATGATGTTGGAAGTTTGAAGGAGTATGTGGAAGCTGACATGTTACAGTAAGCAGTCTTAATCACTCAACTTTGTTCATCAAGGTCAAAGTATTCTATTTGTAGCAGATTGTAGCTTGAAGATTCTTTGTGAAGATCTATAGGAGTTTGGATGAAGACAAATAAAAGTGCTATCAATTAGCCCTTGTGAAGACCTACATGAGTCTAGATGAAGACAAATACAGAACTAGTAGTTAGCAAGACCTAATTATTAACAATCATGGACTAATATATTTCATGGAGAAACCTTAGTGCTTGTGAAAAGCCGTCTACAACAACTTGGAGATCATTTCAGTTCTAAGTTGGGATAACTGTAATAGTCAAGCCTAATTCGAAATATGAAGAGTAGACCTAACTTTGTGAGATATATTTATATCTCTCATATGTGATCGGATCAGCTAAGTCTCCGTGTTTGAAGCTCTATTGAAGAAGTAGAATTCCATGTCTTAAGAAAGTCACTGTGAATATAAAATCCACTAAGGAATTCTAGTGGACTTAGAAGCCCTCAGATTTAATCATATACAACATATGAAGCCCTTTAAGTATGGAAGTATGAACAGGTGTACAAACCTTAAAGTGGACCTGAATAACAAATAAGATAAAAATTGATGAAGTCGTGTAATTGTAAGGTTGGCCCAAATAACTTGTTTTGAGGAAGTTCATTGGGTATAAATACAAGTGTTGAAAGCATTTCAAGATATGCATTTTGATGTAAAGATTCGTATGATAGGATGTGGCCTAAAGGCATTGTATGACCACAGTGGATATGCGAACTAAGGAGTATTTATGATCATAAATATTTCGGACTGAGGTTAGAGAGTTTGGCGAAGTGCATCTGAGGTATGTCTATTTGTTCATGATTGACAAAGGTTTGTTATGATAGTCATAGGACTGTTTGGCAGAGATAAAATTATGAACAGTTGTGGAAGCAATCTTTAATTTAAAGAGTGGCAGAGAAGGACTTAGTTCTAATAGGTCGAATCTTGTTGTTTAAGGGTGGCATGGTGGTGCATGGGAGGACATAAGTCCGAACAGGTTGGAGCCTGTATTAAGGGTGTTGTAGCATCCTTTAGTTGAAGCTGAAAAAAACTTGAAGAGGTTGAAGCCTCTCCCAACAGTTGTTGCTGGATCATCTTTGTGGTGTTGAAGCACTTCTTTTGAATGTAAATCTTATTCATTTATAAGTAATACATTTTGTGGCTCTCTCCCTTTGAGGGTTTCACATAAAATCTCTGGTGTTTTATGTTCATGTGATTGGGTCTCTTATTAATTGTGCATATTAATGAATAAACATAAATTGAAGTGATTGTAAAAGACAAGTATTGAATGGATCTTGAAGTGTTAAGTTTGAATCTGAGTAGAACACTAATTCACCCCCCGCCTCTCAGTGTTCTTAGTGTGTTCTTTACCTCGGTTGTCAACTTGTGTGCTTGTCCAATGATTACAAAGTATTCTTTCCGTCCTTCCTATTACGCCTCAAAGTGCTTGATGCATCCTTTCTAGACATACCAAAGTGAGGGGTTTCTTTTTTTATTTTAAAGGCCAATTTGTAATGCCCATATTTTGATTCGGCATATTTATTAGTTAGACACACCATACTTTATTTCTTATATATTTTGTCGAACTCAGCTCGACTGAGTAAACTATATTGGACCTCATTATATGATGTTACTCTGTCTTATGATTTCGCCATGATTATGATGTTACTATGTTATGCAGTTATGATGTCATGATTATCATATGATTTCCTTATTTTACGATTGCAGTATATGTTTATATGTTTTCCTTAATGAAATGTGAAATATATGATTCGGTACGTGGATACCATCTTCTTATATGAATGATTGAAATGTTATATGTATCTATGATGAGCTAAAAGGTTACATGAAATGAAATGATAAAATGGATCAATTGGCGATCAATGGAAAATGCTTTCTATAAATTGTATTTTGCAAAACACTAACCTACAGGACACAAGGGCTATGGGATAGCCAGTTACTTGATCTGATATACATTGGAAAGGAAAAAACATGTTCATACAGCAAACCTTAGCATCCAAAATGAGGATACGATAACACAAACTGATAATCCCGATAGCAGCAAGTATGAGTTGATAAGGGCGTAGGCCCAGTATGTTGAGAGGGATGGATGTGTTTCCCACCCTATGTTTCCATGAGACCCGAGGTCGTGGGAGGGCCGTGCTGAGACACGCTCCCCATGTTGTTGTGATGACGATTGTCGGATGCCTGCTAGGGGAGGATAGGTCCGCTGTTCAGCCGACGCTATCGCTCTCAAGTTCTATGTGGTCAGATCGGTGAGTCCGACATCCACTGTTGTACTAGCAGAGGAAGGATAGGGAGGATGCTGGACGTAGGTTATGAAGGGAGGATGTGTTAGTTAGCACTGTTGGGGGTTTAGTATTCCTTGATTCCGAGTTAGTGGAAGTAGGCACCCTTCCTGTATTTGATTGATTAAACTAATGTAAACATAAAGACAATGATGTTAAATCGTAAAGGGTTAACTGTTAAATAACCGAGGATGTTAAAGTAATTATACTATAGATTATGCTTGCTCTTCTGCATGGGGGTAGATACTATTGTTAGTTAGCAAGTATGCATAGGCGGAATGGGGTTTGTTTATAGTACATGTCCGACATGTGCATACACTGGCCATGCATGCACACCTTGTACGTGTACAATATTACTGGTGTATAACATACTTGTCATGCTTGAATAGTAGTATAAATGTCATAGATAACTCAGTTAAGGATACATCAATCAACTTAGGTAATGAATGGTTAGGTTGTCAATGTGTAAATAAGTGAATTAGTAATTATATGAAAACATTGTAATAATAAACTAAGACAAGTATCGTCAGTTAACATTGTCATAGAAGAACTGTTGTGAATAGGGTAATGATAGTGTCTAATTAATTAGTAGAATTGTTTAAGCCCTCACAAGTGCTTTGTTTATAATAACAAGGATGCTATGTTGATGATAGGGTACCCATGTGATAAACAAATAATTAAGAATACTATGATTGATTCACCTTTTATTATTGTCAAAGGGTGATTTAATTATTATTATTAATTAATAAATGATATTCCAGCAACATTTATATCCCTATCGTAACAAATGCAATATAAGCAAGATTTAAAATGTTGATTTATAAATTAAAATTGTGTGATTAATTCCATTTCAAAAGTTAGCCATAATAAGATAATCATTTTTGGAATAAACGTGATGTGATGGAAAATGGATATTTAATTATTCAATGTTAATCTTGGAATTTAAACCTCAAGCTAAGTAGTCTCGACGGATAAGGTGGATCATTGAGACACATCATGTCCAAGTTGACAAGGGGGCAACTAATTATATAATATTTTATTAATTACATTAATAACATTAAAATATCAAGGACGGCGGATAGACTTGTATTTAATGAAACTTGTCCCGAATGGATAACCTTGGGGTGATAATTCCCACCGTAATAAATAATTACGACCGTCAATCCAAAACCAAATGAATTTTCCATAAGAGTAATTAATTATACATTTTTATAATGAGACGTGGATGAATGGACTAGGGAAAGGAGTAAAGGTTTGAGGGGCTCGAGAGGGGGAGTTTGGGGCGGTGGAGTAAGCCCAAGGTCTTCTCGAGGATGGACATGTATATAGAGGGGGAGAAGGTTGAAGGTGGGAGAGGTTTTTTGATTGGGGGAAGAAAAGAAGTTTGGAGAACAAAAGTTGGGAGAACAGAAAGTTTGGCGAACAGAAAGATTTTGAGAACAGAAGGAAAGACTGCTCTCGGGATTATCAGATTGTGGGCTCGGGGGCTTGGAAATCCTTTGATTTCCAAGGGCCAGCAAGATTATAGCTGGTCGGTAGGGTGGACACTTCAGTTTGGCTGTCTAAGGGGTTATAAAACCTGCTACAACTTACGGTTAGCATCAGCATCAGGTAATTTCCGTTATTTACTATTATGCTTAAACTTACTATAAACATGCATCACTTGCTATATACTGATTTACTGCTATTTACTGATTTACTGAGTTGTGAAACATATTCTTATGCTAGATTGTTGGAAAGAAAATATTGGTATGTTAGTCTATTTTAAATTACGAATGTAAGGTGATAAAAGAAAACATGACAGTACACTAAATATTATTTAGGCACATAGTAATTCTTAGAAATTTACTTCCATAAACTGGTAAAGTTAAAACGTAGAAAATTAAACCTGAAATTTTACACAGTGCTCTGCTGTAAAAACCAGAGCACTACACAATTTTTTGGGGCTATATTATGTAGAGTGTTGATTTTGGGGCTAAATATCCTTGATCAGGTCATTGGAGGTCCTCTTTGTTTTCATTCTAGGAAATGCTGCTTAATGGCATTGCTGACTGCCTCTTGATGGGAGAAAGTCCGCTATCTTGTTGGGCCATTTGGGCCTTGGGTTGGTGTCCGATGCTTCTTGATGTGGGTCCATTATGACACATGAGCACACTCATTTTTTTCTTTGTAGAGGTGATTACGCATGTAAGGGTCGTCATACCCAATTTAGCACTCCTTATTTTTCCCACTTGGACCTATTATTTTGATAGAAAACCTCTCCTCTTGGTCTCCAGACCAATGGCACCATTCCTTAAAGAAGAAGCCTGCATAGCCAAAAAGGAGGGCGTTGAGGGATAAGGGTTGTCATATTGAAATTTAGCACTCGTTTTTCCCAATTGGACCTATTGTTTTGATAGAAAACCCCTCCTCCGGGTCTCTAGACCAATGGCGTCATTCCTTAAAGAAGAATCGTACATGGCCAAAAGGAGGGCGTTGAGGGGTTAGTTGGGGCATGATGTGATCCTTTTGGCTCACCTTTCACTTGGTGGAACCCAATTTCACATTTTTATTGTAATATTATGTCATTGTGTGGTTTAGTCCCCAAGTTTGTGGGTGCACTAACCCAATTTTTTATAGTTTGTCATTAACTTGTAGGCTCAAATTTGTAAAAGGTTGAGGGCTGTCTCAAATAAATAATACATCCTCACCTCATTTGTAAAACATGGGACAAGGGTTCAAATTATGTATTCTTTTATATTTCTATTGGTTTATGAGAGCATTTGAAGCTAGGCGCACTTCTCTTGGGATGTCCTTTTTTCTTGCATGAATGGTGAATGGAAGGATTTTTAGGGTTTGACAGTCACACACTAAGTGGATTCTAAGAATAGTTGTGATAACTCATATTTTATTTTATTTTATGCATAGAAATATTTTACACTAGAAAAAGCCCTAAAAATCTAAATAAATTCAAAAATCCAAAAAGTAGCCATGAATTTGTTTTTCTGGTCCACCCTAAAAATTTGCCCTAGGGTTTGAGAACACAAACCCTAGAGGGCATCTTCATTTGAGGAAGTGCATTGGGATCCAACTTTTCCCTAGACAAATTGTTCTTTTCCTTGAGGGCACACTTTTTGAGTGGTTTCCTTGGGAACAGTGGTGTATTGCCTTAGGAAATGCAAAATTGCCTCAAAAGGCGTGATTTTATTTGGAATTTGTTGTAAAGTGAATTACTCCATTGATATATGATTCTTGTGTCTAGATTTAATATTCGATAATGAACTAATCATAGCTATTGATGTTTCATGGAAGGTATTTGTGTCTTGTTAGTGGTTGTGTGTATCTTTCACTAATTAGGGCCTCACCCGAGTTTTGGACTTACTCGAAGTGTTGAGAGGTTAGACTGTGGTGACATTGGGTTTAATTCTTTCTCGACATTACCGTCATTAGCACTAGGTATACATAGGTTTTATTTACAAAGAGTTGTTATTTTGAGTGATAACAGTTTTGACGCCATTGCTCGAGACCTCAAAGAACAATGATGATGTTCCATTAAGGAGGGATTCCTCGATTGAATCCATTTATTTTTCAGAAACATCGAACATCTTTCATGTGACTTAGGTATGTTCTTGTTTTGTACTTTGGTGAGATTTGTTTTGATCTAACTTGACAGGTTTCACCTAATGATTCCATTGAAGAAAAATAAGGAGGTACTCTACAGGAATAGGTCCAAAAGAGGTAAGTTTTGCTTTGTACTTTGATAATATTATTGTTAAATGCTAACCTTGTAGGTCCTATTTGGAGACTCAATTGAAGAAAACAACTTAAAGAAGTGCAATTCAAGGCGAAAAACCTCAAATATTAATAAGAAGATGATATGGTGTCCTTTGATGAAACACAAATGCGCAATTGTTACGCTCCATTGGATTTCTCAAATATTCCAGATTATCCAAATTGGCCAAATGAACTTGGGTGGATCAAGTGCATCCCAATATTTCATGAACATGAAAATACAATTGCAGAGCATATTATGAAGTTTAGAGAATTTCTTGTGGCATGGGATACTATGGATGAGGATCTCAGAATGAAGAGGTTTGTAGTCTCTCTTGATTTGTAGAATAACAAGGACGTGGGAGATTGGTATGATCAGCTTCCTCCTAAGGGAAAGAGTGGGATCCTAATTTTGAGGAAGAAACTATTGAGACCATGATTTTCCTTCTTGAAAAGAAGCATGTCAAAGAAACTCTTGAAAACCTTTTTGCTCTTCTTGATTTGTCAAGCACTTCAAATGATTTAACAAAGACATTTATGTTTGGATTTTGTGATCATGATGATGACCCCTTGGACCGTGTCTAAGAGTTTATGGAAAATGCCCCATATTTCGGTATTCAGAAAGATGAAGACACCTACATGAAGGCATTTGTGCTGCATTTACTAGAAGAGGCCCTTGCTTAGCTTATAGGCTTGGACAAAGGTTCAATATCCTCTCTTGCGGAATTGATAGAGGTATTTTGCAGCTATCAGTGCCCTAAAAAATACAAGAGATGGATGCCTTATGTCGAAGAGGTGAAGGACTTGTTCAAGAAAGAAATCCAAGAAGAAGACCAAGCCCTCAAGGAAAATAATGAAGAAAAATATGATCATATCATCCCGATCCTTGGAGAGCATGAAGCAGACCTTGTTGAATAAATCCATGATGAAGATCGAGCCTTGGAAAGCTTGCTTGAAGAAACCATTAATCAATATGTTGTTGATAACATTCTAAGCCTTATGTTCGATCTACGACTCTTCAAGGCCTACCAGTGTTGTATTAGAAAATTCAGAAGAAATATACAAACCTTTCCCGCCATTCAAAAGAGAAGAAGTGATTAGTCTAGATCAAGCCAAGCCAAATTTCCATACAGATTTCAAGCAATATGAAGAGGTATTTGTTGAAGAACTGCTTTCATCTATAAATATAACAAAGATATGGTCGATGAAGGTGTGATGGATGCATTACCTTGTCCTTTTTAATGATGACGGTTTGGTGAACCTTCCTTTCTCTTCTGCCCATACAAAAAGGTCTTTTGAAGATGAGAGGTTTGAGGATATTTCCATTAAAGAAGACGGTTTCCATAGATATAATGATGTGCATTTATTTTACGATGATATGGGTAATGGATTATTGGAAATTGGTCAAAGAACCCATACATGATTCCTCTAGAAAGGGAAGTTTGAATTGCGAAGACCTTGGGAAATCTACCTTTGGAATCTCTCATGATTTGGTTCAGCCACACTCATTTACCATTGAGGATGACGTAAGGTTGAAAATAGAGACTTCTATTGTAGATTTTGATCAACCAGGTTTACCCTCTCTTAGGGTAGATCTCAACCAACACTCAACTACACTTCTTAGAAATTGATATGAATTTTCTACAGCTTGAAGATCCAGGGAATAAAATTGTTTGCTCTTGAAGCGGTATCGGGTCATATACAACCTTCACCACAAATGTTGTTGATCAGTTTTGGAGGATGAACTTCAATGAGACTAGGTCTTAGTCAGATATGGGTGCAGGTATTGTATTAACTTCTCCTCGTGTTGATAGTCATTGTTTTTCTTTCCTCCTAGAATTTAAAGGTACTAACAAAGTGGTTAGATATGAATATCTCTTGCTTGCCTTGAGTTAGCTAAAGATTATGGCATTAAGTTTTTAAATATTGTTGGAAATTCTAACCCAATTGTGATGCAAGTCAAAGGAAAAATTGCTTGTAAAAATCAAAGCTTAAAAGGATGCAGGGATGCAGTGCAACTAAACACAAAGAATTTCAGTTCCTTATTATTACAAGTGATTCCCAAAGCTCAAAATCAGTGGGCTAATTCCACAACAACATCTACTTCCATTCTTCACTCTTCGTTCCTTGATATTTTTGAAAGTCATTTGGGGCAAACAGATTTTGGAAAACAAGTATATGATCAAGGCACTTTCTACTTCTGCTCGATTGAGACATAGATAGAAAAGGATTGTGAAGGTGATCCTTCCCCGTGGGTCGAGCTTGGAGGCTTGCAGGTTCCCGATATTGTCTGTCATTCCAGTTCCATTTCGACGGAGGTAGGACCATCTATTCAGTTCGTCATTGATGTGGTTTTGTCTTGGATCGTTTCCAAATATAAAGGAAGAATCCTTGGCATCAATAACATACTTAGGTGGCTGCATTGGTGGTGTGATTTCACTTAACCTATATCTTTCACCATGCTTAGAGTAAGTAGATTAGCTTAATTGAGTTTAGCATTCACTGTTACCTATGCATTGCACTTGTCATTATTTCATTTTGATTTATATTGTATTTAATTTTGAACAAGGAAAGACAAAAGTGTTTTCCTTTGATGCATTTAATGTCGTCGTTGTTAGATGTGTGTGTAGGTCTATAGTTACCTTGGAGATTCTAGGGGGTTCTCATACAATCCCAAGAAGAGTGTATGTCCCGCAGTTGGAGCCAGTTGTTACGCCTCATAGGCATCCTTTCCAGACATACCAAAGCGAGGGGTTTCTTTTTTAATTGTAAAGGCTAGGATTTTGGGGCTATATTATGTAGAGTGTTGATTTTGGGCTAAATACCCTTGATGAGGTCATGGTAGGTCTTCTTGGTTTTCATTCCAGGAAGTGTTGGCTTAATGGTATTGCTGATTACCTCTTTATGGGTGGAAGTCCCCCATCTTGTTGGGCCATTTGGGCCCTGGGGTGGTGTTCAGTGCTTGTTAGGGTGGGCCCATTAGAAGACATAACCACGCTCATTTTTTGATTTGCAGAGGTGATTGCTTGTGTAAGGGTTGTCATACCCATTTTAGCATGTCTCATTTTTCCCACTTGGGCCTATTGTTTTAATAGAAAACCCCTCCTCCTGGGATTCAGATCAATGATGTCATTCCTTAAAGAAGAAGCCTACATGGTTAAAAAGGAGGGTGTTGAGGGACAAGCATATGTTGGGGTGAGTTGCAGCATGACGCCCTCCTTTTGGCTCGCTTTGCACTTGGTGGAGCCCAATTTCACATTTTTATTGTTATTTTATGTCATTGCGTGGTTTAGTCCCCAAGTTTGTCAATGCACTAACTTGATTTTTTATATTTTGTCATTAAATTGTAGACTCAAATTTGTAAAAGGTTGAGGGTTGTCTCATATAGATAATACATCCTCACCTCATTTGTAAAACATGGACAATGGTTCAAATTATGTATTCTTTTATCTTTCTCTTGGTTTATGAGAGCATTTGAAGCTAGGTGCACTTATCTTGGGATGTCTTTTTCTCTTGCATGAATGGTGCATGGAAGGATTTTTAGGGTTTGATAGTCACATGCTAAGTGGATGTTAAGAATAGTTGTGATAACTCGTGCTCAAGGGTGACCTAAGGTGCATCTCCTTGCACATTCCTTGATTAATGTTGGTAAGTTTATCTCCTAACCCTTGTTTAACATCATTCTTGAAGTGCTTTAGGCTAAGTTAGGGTTTGTTTGCTAGCATTTTATCTACTTGCTTGAGGAGAGCTTCCTATCAAGGAACTCTCCATGGTTCTATTAGGTCTTGGAGTTCTCTATTTTCCTTAATTAGGTTTTTTCTACCTAACCCTAGATGGTTGCTAGCTTTGCCCTAGTTGCAAGTATTGGAATCCATCTTAAAAGAGGGACGTTAGCCTCGATATCTCATAGCCCTAGGGTTTGAGACAAGAATCTAATACCCTATCATTCAACTATCATATTTTTATCAAATTCTACATGTCTTTTATTTTATTTTATGCATAGAAATATTTTTACATTGGAAAAAACCCCAAAAATCTAAATAAATTAAAAAATCCAAAAAGTAATTGTGAATTTGTTTTTTCTGGTCCATCCTAAAAATTTGTTCTAGGGTTTGAGCCACAAACCCTAGAGGGTGTCATCATTTGAGGAAGTGCTTTGGGATCCGTGAAGCCCTCGTAAATTATGAATTGAAAAGGTGTTTGGTATTTTTGGTTGATCCTCTAAGTTCGCCCTAGACAAGTTGTCCTCTTTCCCTTGAGGGTAGACTTTTTGAGTGGTTTCCTTGGGAAGAGTGGTGTATTGCCTTGGGAAATGTGAAATTGCCTCAAAAGGAGTGATTTTATTTGAAATTTGTTATAAAGTGAAAATCTTCATTGATATATGATTCTTGTGTCAAGATTTAATATTGTTTGACTTCGACAAGGCACTAATCATAACTATTGAGGTTTCATGGAAGGTATTTGTGTCTTGCGGGTGGTTGCAAGTATCTCTCATGATTAGGGTCTCCCACTGGGATTTGGAGTTACCTGAAGTTTTGAGAGGTTAGACTATGGTGACATTGGGTTTAATTCTCTCTTGAGCTTATCTTACCGCCACTAGTACTAGGTCTATGTAACCTTAATTTGGAAAGAGTCGCTAGTTTGAGTGGTAACACTACCAAAGCGCTTCACGGTCATGAAGAAAATTGACTTAAAATATGAAATGGCTCATTTACACATTCTGTCAAACACTTTGAGAATCTAGGGTTTTAACTTTATTTTCATAAATTAAAACCACACTTCTAAAATGTACTTCCAAAAAACTGCTAAACACTGAAACAATCTTTAAGCAAATGAACACAATTATTTTGGTCAAAGACCGGGAAAACCCCCACAACTTGGGGAAAACCCTAAGAAAGATTTTTCATTAAGAAGAGTACAAAAAATTCCATGTACATAATTTTTCTTTCAAACCTCATTGGAAAATTTTCATAAACATTAAACTAACCCAGAAATTTGAGTCAACCTCGAAATGTTTGCTGACGTTGAAAACTGTGCCAAACTCTGTTGTACGACCTGCTATACGACTGCTGTACGGATTGCTACAGTTTTGCCTCAATTTCTGGGCCCACACGAGTCTGTCTTTACTACTGTACGGATTGCATTTAATGCACAACATTTTTTCTTGGGATTCGAGAATGTTATCTATAGATTCGAGTCCACACGTACGACTATCATTAATGTGACTATACGGCTGCTGCAAGCTGTGTACTTCTCCTTGGGAAACATGTTGCTTCTCTTCCTTGGAAATTGTGCCAATCTTCGCTTGGGAACTCTTCTTGGTCTTTAATCTCTCTTCTCCTCTCTTTGATGGTGAGTGAATCAATTGTCCCTCTCACTTTGTTTTATACTTGTCTTTTGTAATTAACTTCATCAACTACCTAATCTAAGGTTGAGAATTAATTACAAAATCAACGGTCTCCATTTAATTCACTTTTAATAATTAAAAACATTAATTATTAAATACATCACTTAAATGTGACCCACTTTTCTAAATTATAAAATCACTTTCACTTTATTTACATAAACGTCACTTTGTTACATAAATACATAAAGCACAAAAATTTATGGTCCTCCACATCACACCCACACCAAAAATAAGGGTGGACTTCCAGAGTTAACTTTTCAACAGGTCATTAGGAAATCCCTGTCGTCGCTGTTATTGCCTACTGGACCAAAGTAATTATTTGCGTAATTTCACAACAATGAGATACTTGGAAGCTTGACAACTCTTGTTGCCAGCAAAAGAAGTGCCCTCTACATGACAATTCGTGTTGAGTTATTCAAAGGTCTATATAGTGAAATAAATTTACTACCAAGTCTCCTAAGTTTATGATTGAATCCATACACCCTTTGACAATCTAATTGATCCAACTGTACATGTGATCATAACATGATTTTGTATTTATCTTTATTTTTGCCCATTGTTTAAACTGGTTTCTTAATGCGTATAGTCTTAATAGCCATGGATTCGATGGGATTTTAAGGAGATAGTCATCGATTGGGCACTTATGTGGTTCCTCTTGGCCATCTAGATCGATCACCTACGTAAAAGATTATTTATATTCTTTTATTGCCGTTAAGAGAACCGTGCGTTGCAGGAATTTGTTTTCCCTCCTTCTATATCCATTGCGATATTTGCGACCAAAAGGTTCTCAAAGTCCTCGATGGATAATGCATCTTGTATTTGGGAGCGTTCGTCTAGACCAAGAGAATCACCTGGTGGAATGCTGGAACATTTGTCACGAAATAGCTAAATATTGTTGGAAATCCTGTTATTAATTGCGCCGAAGACGCGCATTCTACAACCCAGTAGGGGGAGATGTGTAACTCCTTCCGTACTCATCCTAGAGTTGACATGTGTTTAATTTAAAAAATAATAAAATATTATAAAAAAATAACATGTCGGCTATTTAAAACATTTACAACGACATATATATAAAACTACACAAATTAGATAAACTCAACATTTGCACTCTAAAAAGGGGTTTTTGCTTCAAGAGATTTGATCCCTCTCGATGCTTGGTAGATCCCCTTTAAGACGGATCTATTCTGGTTTATATATATGGAACCCACGCTATCCCTAAACTTGACCCAAAATTGACAATTCCTTCCATCAAAACCTTGCTTGGAGATCGAATTTGCTTCTTTGAAGTTACATAATTGTCATGGATATCAAGGACAGTAACAAAGGGGCTCGACCTCCTTCCTATAACTTTTATTAATCATGTAGATATGTAGAGCAATTTGATAGACCCTGAACGACTGAAGAATTTTGTTGCATAAATGCTCTAAAGTCATTGAGGAGGTTGTAACAAACATTACCTGTAGCTAGGGTTTTGACCCTAGCTTGTGCTAAAGAGCACCTACTAAGGATTATGGAATCCTTAGCAGCAACTCAGAAAAACAGTAAAACCTAATGTGAATAACAGAAATGTCTAATGAAAAACCTAAGCATGTGCATAGCAAATAGTAAAAATTAAATCTAACATAAAATAGTAAATAGTAAACTTGAGAACACAATAAAAATGGATTTACGATTCTTTTTTCATTAAACAGTAAACAAATGAGTTACATGGGCTTTTTACCTCAAAGGTGAGGTTGATGGAGTCTTTGTAGCCGTACTAGAGAGGTGCACCAGTACTCCAATGTCCTTCTCCTCCCCAAAATGCTTCAAGGTTGGCCAAAGGGTTCACTAAAATGGTAAACACAAGCACAAATGGTGGGCTAGGGTTCTAAGTGAAATTCGGTAGCATAAAGGTAGAGTGAATAGTGGATATGAAATGAGGGGCCTCCATCACCTTCTTATGGATTTTTGGGTGGTGGAGTATTGACCCATGGTTTTGGGTGAAAAATGGCTTAGGTCAATGGTTTAGGGTTTTTTTGCCCTATTTTTCCCTCCTTTTTCTTTTTTTGAATTTATTTTGAATCATTTCCCTTTTTATTTTTGTTTTTGGGAATTGTGGACCCCTTTTGAGGGTTTTTTGCTATTTTTGAAGGAAATTATTTTATTTGAGGAGGAAATATTGTTTTTTTGGCATTTTGGGTGACCATTTGAGGGTTTTTAATGTTTTGGAGCCAGAATGGTATAAACAATGGTCAACAGAGTTATGTGACTAGGGAGATGAGCTAGTGGACAACTTTTGGGTGTTAACAGCTTGCCCCCTGATGTGTGAGGGCAGGAGATCATCGTATGGCCGATAGACATCATGGTTTCTGTCGTTTTCTAGCGGTATGAGCATTGTGACGGAGGAGAGAATGAACTAGTTGGAGACCGGACCGCAGGCTCCATGCGAACTGCAAAAAACTAAAACTGAACATACATGACCTCAAAAATTAATGAGGATTGATCTCAATATATGGACGAGGCAGGCATACCCATGCTCGTATCAAGATATAAAAATAGTAATGAGGCCCAAAGGGGACCTGGACAATAAATGGAGAACTGCTTTGTACATCATAATGGTCCAGGGGGGACGCAAAACTAGGACATACTCATGGTCCCACCATGAATGATATGAATGACTGATGTATGGAAACGATGACATCCATACTGACTGTGGTACCATAACAACTGATGTTCTGTTGGATATGAAGGTGTCCAACAACTGTATGGACGCAATGACTGAGAGTCAGAATCTCAGTGGTACACTGAAATGCTTCTGAATTGGGTGCTCAAGGAAGCGTATAACTGGGGTGCTTGCGAATACTGTCGCCAAGTGAATCCCGGATATCCACGGGAACATACAACAGGGGGGTTCCAAATTGACTCACCAATGTGCTAGAGTCAAGGGACATCCGAGTTATTCAACCAATAATTGAAGGGATCGATACCCTTCATGAATCTCATCGGTGCGATCAAGGTGTTGAAGTTGAGCACGTGAGAAACAACCATTCAGAGAGGCACTAAGGAATCCTCTCGAAAATGGTCCGTAGGCACTCACCACTGATGGTGATGGGTCCAAGGCGCAGGACCTTTGAGTATATCCTCTGGAATGGATGGGCTGGCGTCGACAGAGGAAGACCGGAAACTACCAAGGCGATGATTTTTCCTTGATAGGAGTGCGAGGTGTATAACCGAGGGGTGATACGAGCAGCTGTGTTGCTGATACACTTGTAGAGGGATACATGGGTTGCAGAGTGGGGGGAGAACTCAAAATTCCTCTGTTCAGAGTATGATGGCAAGGGTGACCTGGAAGCATATGATACTGACTTCGGGGAAGGGGATCATAGGTTAGGGGACTAGGGAGTGTGACTGCATTGGGGGAAGATCAATGGGGGGAAACTGCTGATTGATATCAGAAGACTTTAAGGGTGACGCATCGCAGAATACTCTGAATAGAGGCGACTAACCTGGGTAGCTTCCATAACAATGGGACTAGATATGATCTGTCGTGGCACCAAGAGGCACCATTGGGGCCTTCTTCCAGGTTTTAGGAGCTCGAAAAAGGGGTAGAAGTGTGCTCAAAATGGTACTGTCGTGTGGATTTATACGAGCCTAGGACAATGCATGCTTGTGTGTGCTTTCAATTTTAAGGAGTCTGAAAGCGATAAGAAGACTCTGAAATGGATGAAGGGTACCGTCATGTGGATTTATACAAGCCCAGGACGGTGAGTGCTCGTGGTTGCTTTCAATTTTAGAGAGTCAGAAAGCAAATAAGAGGACTCCAAGAGGTTTTTTTTTGTATGTTAGTCTCCAAGGACCGAAAAAGCATAAAAGTATGTAATGGAGAACTCTTATAGCCGATGTGAGTAGAGTATTCTCTTTTCGTAATTAGTCTACTGTGTCCAGAAAATGGATAAACTTATACTAGATAGACGCCCTCTCAGATACTTTTAGTGAGCATGAAATGAAGCAAGATTGCTCGATGATCTTTTCATTCTTTTAGTAGTCAGAAAAGAGCTTAACATAAAATCCCTAAGTGCATTTTTCGTAAAGGAATTGCTAGGCCCGAAAAATGGATAAAATTATACTGAACAAATATAATGGCCAGGCAAGGAGGAAGTGTTCAATCAAGGGACAATTATGAAAACTAAGAATGAAGGCGGGGGGGGGGGGGGGGGGAACATTGGTGGGGCCTCCTTGCGGGTGAATGAATGGTGGAAAAATAACGCAATGAATTTAGTATGGATGGAGCGGAGGGCTCATGAATGGGCCGCGATGCAAGAAATGGAAAAAAAGTGACTTCGGACGGAGAGGCACTCAAATCGAGGCAGCAAGGGGCATGGAAAAAAATGCCTAAAATAAGTTTTCGTGAGAGTGAGAAATGATCTCAAGCATCATCACGGGTGTAGAAATACAAACCCGGCGGTGCAAACGGTGCGAAAAATGGAGTTCGTATGGCTCAAGAATGGCCAAAACAAGATTTGGGGGGGAAATCGCTATAAATAGCAAAGGGACCCTCGTGACATGTGTCATTGTCACTGTTAAACTTGGGAGATGTGTGGAGGGCCCCATAAGAGAAAATTCATATTTCTCGCATTCCGACTGATGGAATTGCATTCTGTGACTTGCAGGTAAGTGTTATAGTGTTTTATGATGTTTTTTATGCATTTTTGGGGGGATTTGGTGCCTTGGGGAGGCGTGCCAAGCAAAGCTTGGGCACCACTGCATCGAAGCGCAGGTTTCGAGAGAAATCCCGCGCTTCAAAGCACAACTATGGACTCGATGGCCGCGCTTCTGAAGCGCAACTGTGGGCCATCCATGTGTGCTTCAAAGCGCGACTATGGGCTAGATAGCCGCACTTCGAAGCGCAGCTGTGGGCCAGATAGCCGCGCTTTGAAGCGCGGCTAGTGGCCAGATGGCTGCGCTTTGAAGCGTGGCATAGGGGCCATATAGCCGCGCTTCAAGCATGACTATTAGGCAGAGATGCGTGCTTTGGAGCGCACATTTCAACCTATATTGGGGGCTTTATATATATATATATATATTGGACTTATGGGTTTTGGTTGTGTGGTTGGCAGGATGCCGAGGGTAGCATGGAGAGAGCGCGAGTTGGGGGGTATGGTACTAGATGTAATCCAGGAGGATGAGGATATGCAATATAGCTTGGCTCGCTGTGGACTATTGAAGTTCGCGCAGGTGCCTCCGATGCGCTTGACTATCTTGTTATTGAACAAGTTAGTTGGGTTTTGGGATGCAGAGGCAGAGGCCTTTATGATACAGGGTGAGCGGTTGGAGATCACGCTCATAGATGTGTATTTCTTGATGGGGCTTGTTGGGGCCAAGGTCACAGCTATAGTAAAAGCTGCGAATTTTGGGAAAAAGCATGAGTATGGAAGGAAAGTGCTAATTTTGGGACAAGCACTAAGTTTTGGATAAGAAGGAGACGGTGCGCAGTACGGTGCCAGATGGATGATCTCAGCGCAGATCACGGACCGGAAATTGCGGAGCTCGCGCGCACGTCATCGAAGAATGAAGGTGGCTCAGCTACCATAATAAATAAGGTGATGGAGTAGAGGGCTCAGCTACCCTCATTTAAAGGCCCAGTACAGAAGTTATGGTTGCTCGGATCAAGGAGGAGCAACGGACCAGAGCATTGAAGGCGAAGGACGATCGTCCATACCCACAATCTGCGCCGGAATTCATGGAGCCTGCAGGAAGCGGCGATGTGACTGCAAGCGGCGCCTACAGTACACCTAGCCATGTGCGTGGTTAGGGTTTTTGGGAATCACTGTTGGGAAAGGCCCACAGTTTTGTAAAGGTGTGACCGTCATGGCCACCTATATATATGAATCATTGTAATGGGTAGAGGGTCCTTCAGTTCCTTCCTTTTGGAGAGTTAGAGAGTTAGATACTAGACTGTTAGAGAGCCAGTCTAAAGGATAGATCATGTGTTGATTATCCTTCACTGTATTTTCTACCCGGTGAGTAGAACTAGAGAGGAAATCGGATAGCCGAGGATCTAATCCCTGAGTTGCCAGACAGTCTGAGTCGACGTCTGTGCCTTTGTAATCTCCATAGAGAGGAGACAAGATTGAGAGAAGGGCTCCCAGCTGTGTGCGTGGAGTTTCCTGTAAGATCTAAGGCTGCAGCTGTGTGCGCAGCATATTGTATAACTCTATCATTTTCTGGTTAATGTAACACTCCCGTGGACGTGGTTTTCCTCGAGGAGATGAGCTTCACTTATATCTTCTTGTTATAATGTTTGCGTGAATGATAACTATTTAGAGTTCATTATTTGTGTATGCAAGACTTCTGTCTTATCTTTGTGATTGTTTGAGCGAGTTGGAAAGATCCCTTGATAACTATAAGTGTCTTAAGTACTAAAGAAGTAGTAACGCACGGTCGCTGCGGCGAGAGCAGACTGCGTTACTGTGCTGGATGTGAAGGGAGAGGAAGTGTTTAGCGCGTCGACCCAAGGGATAGTTGCCTGCTGCGTTAGAGAGGAGAAACTGCGCAGTAGACCTGCCAAGGAAGGAATCCACGCAGCTGCGCCGAGCGGCCTGCGGGAAGGTCCGACCGCCGATTTCGCAGGAACCATTCAAGAGAGAGCTATCTCCGCGTCACCCAGGTTAAGGAAACCTGATTCCTTAACCCCCCCATAGCCACTTCGGGTGAGACCTCGAGCTGCCGCGCAGCTCGTTGCCGAGAGGGCCAGTGCGCCAAGGGGTTTTGTTGCTGCGCTTCATTAAAACCCGGGTCTGCCCAGAAAAGCAGCCAACAAATGGTTCCGTTGCCGGGACAGCGAGACTTCTTATTCCAGTGACGCGCGAGATAGAGGAGCCAACAAATGGTTCCGTTGCCGCGTGAGCGAGACTTCTTATTCCAGTGACGCGCGAGATAGAGCAGCCAACAAATGGTTCCGTTGCCGCGCGAATGAGACTTGTTATTTTGGCGACGCGCGAGATTGAGGAGTCAACAAATGGTTCCGTTGCCTAGTGACCAACAAATGGTTCTTATGACTTTTTGATCACATTACTTCCATGGCTTTGAACCCTGTTGATTGAGCCAACAAATGATTCCGTTGCCTTGCGACGTCTTGTTGTAAGACTTACTAGTTACGCGACATCTGAGATTGTTGCTGAAGACAACATAAGGTTCTGTTACACTGAGACTTGCTCAGTTAACAAATGTGTTACTGGAATCCTACAGCTAAGGAAATTGGAGATTGGTTTGATCTAAAGGCTAAAGAGTTCGCTGAACAAGAAAATAGAAGCCTTACGTTTCAAACAGAAGACTGGTTACAGAAGTATATTTATGCTGACCTTTACGAAATTTTCTTTGTTACGTTTGCATTGGAGTTACACGCTTGGATAGCCAAGTTAGCAGATTCTACACCTACGCTGCATGTTGATCGACCCGTCACGTGGACGCCTGAGCTAGTCAGTATTGTGAAGCGGATCGACAATTCTGTTTCCCGCGCAGTAGACTTTTGGTTGAATAGCCTACTGAAAGGTTTCATTACTGAATTTGCAGTTGATACACGAAAGAGTTTCAGTGAAGCTGAGAGGAGTTTCTTCCAAGTACACAGAGGTAAGTTCTTAAATTCTCTGAACTTATGGATTAAAATGCTTCTGTATGAAAAAGGAAAGCTATGTATTGCTTCTGATGAATAGCATAGTCAAGTAATGTCCGTAGATTCTGATAGTGATCCTGAAGTTATTGGTTGCACTCGTAGTGGAAAACGATATAAAGTAGGCCTTGACCAATATTCTTTTGAGTCTAGCCCAGACGATAGCCAAGTCCCTAGAGCAAGCCATATAGAACGACAAGGGAGTGCTCATATCCCTTATCACCCCTTTACACCGCAAAAACCAGACGGAGCTCAGTATAATCCTACAGTAACACCTTCTAGTAGCCCACACGGTACTTCTAGTACCTCTGTACCACCTTTGTTTAACCATCCCGGAGGCACTGCTACAGTACCTCCACCTCAAACCCGTGCAAGAAGGATGGGTGACGACATGAAGCTACCAACTTTTAGAGGAACAGGGATAGAAGACCCTGAGCAGCACTGGTTCTTATGTGAAGCCATTTGGACAATTAAGCAAATTAATGACGATGCTGTTAAACTGGTTCAGTTAGCAACCACACTAAGAGAAAGAGCCTTGACTTGGTTCATGAAATACTCAGCAGCACAGAATAGGACGCTTGCTGAGGTAAGAAATGCTATGATTCGGGAATTTAAGAAACCTAAGTCAGAATCACAGTGTATAACAGAGCTCAAAGACATCAAACAGTTACCTACAGAATCAGTATGGGACTTTGACCAGAAGTTCAAAGCCTTGATAGATCAAGTAAGCTTCGAGTTTGCACCACAGCAACATAAAGAATGGTTTATTGCTGCACTGCTCCCACACATTAGACTTCCTCTTATGCAACAGAATCTCAATACTCAGGAACAAGCTTTAGAGATGGCTATGAAACTAGAAGCTTCACCAATTGCAGGAACAAGCAATGATGTTGCGCATTTACAGAACCAATTAGCAAACTTAACCTTGCAAGTGCATGATATTAAGAAAGGCAAGGAGATCAAGGAAGAAATTTGGTGTACAAAATGTAAAGCCCAAGGTCATTCAAAGGACCATTGTCCTGTTTTCATAGACTATATTGCAACTGGAGCACCTAATCCTTTACCA
Organism: Larix kaempferi; assembly: GCA_027924585.1. Lineage (NCBI taxonomy): Eukaryota > Viridiplantae > Streptophyta > Pinopsida > Pinales > Pinaceae > Larix > Larix kaempferi. Next base: position 11,340,233 of record BSBM01000264.1, read on the forward strand.
CAGGCACAAGGGCCTTGGTGTGAAATCTGTAGAACTAGAGGTCATAGACCACAAGAATGTCACTTACTCCAGAAATATGTGCAAACCCCAAAGAATCTATATTGTACTTTCTGTAAATCAGTAGGTCATGATGAGAACAATTGTAGAGCATATGACCTTATGATAGAAAGAAAGCATGATGTTTATAAGGTACAAGCAGAGACACAAGGACCCACAGCAGGACCACCTTATGACCAAACTCGGGACGCCCGAGCAGCAAATTACAGAGGACGCGGACGCACAACAAATTTTGGTCGCGGAAGAGGACAGATCACTTGTTATAATTGCGGAGAACAAGGTCATTTTGCTAGGGATTGCCAAAATCCTACAACCCTCTGCAGGTATTGTAAATCTTCTGACCATATCATTGAAGAATGCCCTCAGTTACAGGCTAAGATGCAAGCAAAGACACCACAGGTCAATCAGAATATCCAGTTGATTGGAGCAGAAAAAAGAGAACCAGACCCTACAGTTAATATAGTGACACGCAGTGGAGCTACCACTGGTGCGCAAGAGATGGGAACGGGAAAGCAAGCGACGCAATGGGTGCGCCGCGCTAACATTAAACCAGCCCCACTTAACCTACAGAAGCAAAAAGAAGCATTTAAGCAAGCTCAAGAGTATTTCTCAGATCCGAGAGCTTCAAGTTCTGCCGCAATTCCGCAGACCATTAGTAGATCGCAAGTGCTAAGACAAGACAACCTGGTACAAGAACAAGCCACTACAGCTGGAAGACCTGATGACGATAAGGAGCATGCACTAGGCAGTGTTCATGCGTTCCTGCGACAATGTTTAAAATTGTTGCGCAATGAACAAGCAACTCTAGAACTCCAACACCTGTTGGATCAGTGCCAACACTCTGCTTCGACGAACACACCGCAGTGTGCTGTTCACCAGATTAGGAGTCACATTAGAACAGGAAAAGAGATGAGGCTCACAGCGCAGATTGGAGCATTTGAAATGGACGAAGTCATGTTAGATTTGGGCTCAGAAGCCAATGTTCTCACTATGCAGACATGGGAACAGATGGGAAGCCCTCAGCTTACAAGATCCCCTATCCAGCTAAGACTCGCAAATCAGCAACGAGTCTCTCCATTGGGCAGATTACCCAATGTACCTATTGATATTGAAGGAGTAAGAAGCTCTGCAGATTTTGAAGTAATCAAAATTATGGATGATAGTAGACCATACCCAGCGCTGTTAGGAATAGACTGGGCACTTGATAATTTGGCTGTCATTAACCTGAAGAAAAGACAGATGACCTTTGAGGATGACCAGATCAGGGTCATCGCACCTCTTGATCCTATTCAAGGACCAAGATATATAGAACCCATTCGCGCAGAAGAGGAAGCGCGCCACATGGAAAGCTTGTATCAGATGACCACTAACCACAGTGACTATGTCAACCCCACAGCAGACGGCCATATCAGCTGGCGATGTGATAGCTCGTGCACATCAGATTCAGATGCAGGATTGGAAAATTGGCAGAATCGTCTACATGAGGTTTCTGCAAGACGTTGCGCCATGATGACTAAATCCATTCGATGGATTGACACAGAATTAACTGATACTCCAACTTTTGATGGTCTAACCGAAGTAACTAAATTCATACAGGAATATGAACAAAAGCTTCCAGAACCGCAGCGCATACAGGCACTGGATATAGCATTGCGCGCTACACCCGCAAGATGGTGGATTGCGCACAAGGAGAATATTCATACATGGACAGACTGTCGCAGATTGATACTGCGCAGATTTCAGGACACCACAGCCGAAGCGCTACGCAAATATGAAGGACAGAGTGACCCCAGGTCACACATTGAAGCATGTATTCAGCAATGGTCAGATATTCTGGAAGATGAATGGGTTCACCAATTCATCCACACATTGGATACAATTCCAAGGAATTGGTATACTGAAACAGAATTGCGCAGAGGCACTCTTACTTGGGCTCTTATGATAGAAAGTTTTCAACTTACCTTCAGCTTTGAGTCAGAACATCCAAGCATTGATCAGGCTTTGAAGTGTATTAGAAAGAAGGTATTTGAACACTATCCAGTACCAGAGTATTCCCAACCAGATTGGGCTGTCCAGATGGAACATGCCCTGGAATGTTATAACTTCACCGCCGAAGATGAGGAGGACGATCCTCGCAACCTCAATATCCCAGAATCAGAAGGGACGCGCAATATTGAAGGTCCTGAGCTTGATATTCCTGCCATCACAGAACACGTCAAGCTCAAGAAAGTTAACATTGGCACAGAAGCTGACCCAAAGTTTGCTTCTATAGGAGATTATTGGGATGATGAAACTGTTGCGCATGTTTCAGATTTATTACGTGACTACCAGGATATCTTTCCTACCAAGTTCACAGAAATGAAAGGCATCCTAGGAGACTTAGGAGTGATGCGCATACCTCTCAAACCAGATGCCAAGCCAGTAAAGCAGCGCCCATACAGGTTGAACCCGCGCTACAAAGAAAAAGTCAAAGAAGAAATTGATAAGATGCTTGCAGCAGGTATTATTGAGCCAGTAGAGGAAAGCGATTGGATTAGTCCTATGGTGGTCCAAGAAAAGAAAACGAAAGGTGAAATAAGAATTTGTGTCGACTTGCGCAAACTCAATGATGCATCAGCGCACGACCCATTTCCCACTCCTTTCACAGATGAAGTACTTGATAATGTTGGAGGACAAGAGGCTTACTCTTTCACTGATGGTTTCTCGGGATATCATCAGATCAGAATCCATCCGGACGACCGCCACAAGACTACTTTTGCAACTGAATGGGGCTCATTCCAGTATACGGTAATGCCCTTTGGTCTTAAAAACGCACCTGCTATCTTCTCTAGAGTTGTTGTTGCTGTTTTTAAAGAATTTATCCACAAGTTTTTAGAAGTCTATTTTGATGACTGGACTGTATTTGGTTTACTAAAGAACCATATTGCGAATCTGCGCATGATGCTAGAAAAATGTAGACAGCATCAGATTTCCCTTAACTTGAAAAAATGTATATTTTGTGCGCCCTTTGGTATTTTGTTGGGACATATTGTATGCAGACAAGGACTTCTGATGGATCCTGCGAAGGTTTCCATCATTGCTAATTTACCGGCGCCCAACTCAGTTAAGCAATTGCGCACTACATTGGGACATACAGGATACTACAGAAAATTCATCAAAGGATATGCAAGGATCACAGCACCTATGGAAAGATTGCTGAAGAAGGATTCGAAGTTCCAATGGACAGAAGAATGCCAACAGAGCTTGGACACACTTAAAGAAAAGATGATCACAGCGCCTATTCTAGTTTTCCCGGACTGGAGAAAACCTTTTCATGTTCATGTTGATGCTTCTTCCATAGCACTAGGAATCGTGCTTACACAGTCTGGAGAAGGAAGTATTGACCACCCAATTGCTTACTCCAGCAGAAAGCTATCTACAGCTGAGAAGAATTACACCACTACAGAACGGGAAGGACTAGCTATGGTGTATGCCCTACAGAAATTCAGACACTACCTGTTAGGAGCTCACTTTAAAATGTATACTGACCATTCTGCTCTGAAATATTTGGTCAATAAACCAGTTTTAGGAGGAAGAATTTGCAGATGGCTACTGCTCTTTCAAGAGTATGATTTTGAGGTTATTGTAAAGCCAGGCAGATTGAATGCAGGGCCTGACCATCTATCCAGAATAGAGTCAGGAGAGGAACCTACGAGTCTGGAGGACAATCTGCCTGATGCACAACTGTTTTATATCCAAGCAGCAGACGAATATTATTCTGATATTCTTGAGTTTCTCACTACCGGACAAGCGCCGGCTGAGCTTACAATCCAGCAGAAGAAGCAACTTGTTGTTAGAGCCGCAGACTTCACTTTGATAGCAGGCCAGCTTTATAAGTTGGGCCCTGACGAAATTTTGCGCAGATGTATCTTACCACATGAAAAGAGCTCTATCATCGCAGAAGCGCATTCAGGTACCGCAGGAGGCCATTTCGCAGGAAAGCCGACTGCGCAGAAGATATTAGCCGCAGGTCTTTGGTGGCCGACATTGCACAAGGACACTAAGGAATTCTGTAAATGTTGCGATGTGTGCCAGTGCACAGGAAAACCCTCAAGGAGAGATGAAATGCCGCTAAGACCCCAGATCACACTGCGTGCTTTTGATAAATGGGCCATTGACTTTGTAGGACCTATTAACCCACCAGGAAAAAGAACTGGTGCAAGATATATCATTACAGCTACTGAATACCTCACCAGATGGGCTGAGGCGAAGCCAGTTAAGAACTGCGACGCTGCTACTGCCGCGCAGTTCATTTTCGAGAACATTATCACTAGGTTTGGATGCCCGGTGATCCTCATGAGTGATCAAGGTACACATTTCCTCAATGAGACTATAGAGGCCCTTACTCAAGAATTTCAAATTAATCACCATAAGAGTACACCCTACCATCCTCAAGCTAATGGTACGGTGGAAGCATTCAATAAGATTCTTGAGAATGCCCTGACGAAAACCTGTAATCAACAAAGAGATGATTGGGACCTTAGAGTCACAGCTGTATTATGGGCTTACAGAACTACTTGCAAGAAACTAACAGGTCACACACCTTTCAGCTTGGTGTATGGACAAGAAGCAGTTATGCCCATGGAATACATTGTCCCCAGTCTCCGAATTGCGCAAATTACAGAAATGGCAGATCCTGACACTATGAATGAAAGACTTTCGCAACTGCTTTCCTTAGAAGAAGACAGACTTTTGGCCGGATTTCATCAACAGGTACAGAAGGCAAGACAAAAAGCTTGGCATGACAGGCACATTAAGCATAAGCACTTTGAAGAAGGAGACTTGGTACTCCTTTATGATAGTAAATTCATCAAGTTTCCAGGCAAGTTTCGCGTGCATTGGTTAGGCCCTTTTCAGGTAATAAAAATAACAGACGGAGGTGCAGTTCAGCTTGCCAAGCTGGATGGAGAATTCCTACCTACAATGATAAACGGGAGTCGGCTTAAGCTTTATTGCGACGGCCACTCCGCCCTGTCGACATAATATATTGCTATAGTGCAGATGTCCGGTGTAGTTGAAAGAGACATCGCATTCAGTCTACACGGAAGCTGCGACACACCCTCAGTTTCCAGCTTCCTGCGCAGTTCCTTGAAATATCCGCGCATCCTGAATAAAAACTGCTTGAACAAAGCTTAGCGGTCCGCTCTGGCGAAGTTTTGCTTTGTGGACCATTGGACTATCGCTCTTGCGAAGTCCCCTTTCATAATTTGCCGCTTAAAAGAGTTTTGTTGTGGACCCATAGAGGCACAGTTTCCTAAGCTGAAATGACCCGCCGGAAATTTTGAATTACAGCAGTTATGTAGCCGCGTTTGAATAAATGAAGGATAAGGCCGATATTTAATTCTAGCCGTTCCGACGGATTCGGCTTAATCTCCGAAAAGATTTGCATTTAACCCAGGCGCCGAAAGCATTAGCTTCTCCCGGAAGGCTGTCAGAACCCGTCAATCACACTAAATGCACCGCTACGGCAAGGAGGATAGCGTGTTGTCAACTCATCTGTAGCCGCCTATAGCTACGTAACCCCACTTGGTCGCATTTACTAACCCCGCTGGCTATAAATACCTCACACTTGTATCATTTTCGGGTTACTGTCTCGAGTTGCATAAGTTGTGTTTGAAGATCTGCATTATTGTTTTCAGAGCCGAGTGTGCAGAGTATTCCCCCTTGTTTTCAGAGTCTATACCCTACGCAGTTCCGCCATTTGCTGTCCAGAGTTTTGTTATTTACATTGGTTCACAACGGAGAGCTTATCAACTGAAGAAGTTGTTCGTCAATTTCTACGCCGAGGCTTAGATTTCGGCATGGCCACTCCGGTGACGCCGTCGACCTACGTACACCCTGGTGCTACTGATCCCAGAACGTCTCCAGGCACAAGAGCATCTCAGCAGCAGCCGGAGGAACCTGTTCCAGAGCCGCTCGCGTCTATGGTGAACTACATTCCGCCGCGTCCAGATGATGCGCCGGATGTACAGATTCCGAAGAATGCAAAATATCCAATTCCGCTACCGCCACTACCGGCTAGTGTGCGGGTAGAAGGCCAACTATTGGGAAACATTCCATTGGTTAAATTCTCTGATTTTAACCTTGGAGACTATAAGACATATCCTCAGTTCCAGTTGGACCGATATCTGGATATCGTCCATAATCCCACCAGAAAAGTTGATGAGTTTATCCCGAAGGGATTTGCAGCAAATCTTGAGCGCCCTGGACTCTTGAATTTGTTGAAGCTACCGCACTTTGGGCGTAGCAATGAAGTGAACGCAGTCGTTAAAACACTGCTATCCTGCGTTCATGGAGGTTACCTTTGGCTCGGGAGGCCAATTGATCTAAATGTTGATTTGATACACCGTATCACCGGTCTATCCAAGGTTGGTAAGGATCCCAATATCCATTTTGTGGGAAAGGAGAAGGACCGAAAATTGGCTGCAAAGCTGGTCCAGAAATATAACTTGACAAGAGGAGGTCGGGCTTATGACCTCACGACAGTCGAAGATGAGGCACTTCGCTTCACAGGAAGTCTGCTTGCAGGCAGACTTCTCACAAAGTGCCGACCGAAAGAAGTTACTGGAGCTGTCGTCGAGCTCGCTATCGCAGCTGCGGAGGGAGAACAGTACAACTGGTCTCTCTTCCTGCTAAATTCTTTTTTGGCTGATTGCCTGAATGTGCAGGACAATCTAGCCCAATCATTCCATTTTTCGTGGCTTCTAATTTTATGCGCTCTCGTCGGGTGGAAGGAGCCCCCGAATACTCAGTTCCTTCCGCGCCGCGCAGGAGAGGTTGCCGGCATGCGCTACATCAACCTCTGGGATTCCCCTAATCCCGCGAAGCGCAAGATGAATCGCGCTGTCTTTTGTGAGTACTACTATCTCCTCCGAGATACCATACAAGATATGCCAAGGCTGAGTGAGGAGACAGCCACATTGTATGAAGGCAAGTTGGCTTTTACTGCCGACATCCACCAAATTTACCTTCGGCCTTGCGACATTCCAGGCGACTGGGCGCTAGGTCTTTACAGAATGACCACAGAAGATGTCGAAGAAACCATTAAGTCATGGTCGGACGAATGGAGAGCAGCAGCCGACATCGCACCTGCGATGCCACCCGCCGCTGCGAAAGAAAAGGATAAGGGCAAGGAAGCCCCTGAGCAAAGAAGCGATGAAGGCTCAACAGAACCAGCCACCAAGAAGCAGAAAGTGTCGCATCCCACTGAGGCCATTCCCTCGGAGATCGACAAATATTTGAAAGAGCAATTTCGTGAGATGCGGAACACGCATGCTCACATCCGAAGTGCTCTAGACTTACAGTTTGTAGAATTGAAAGGTCTCGCAGGAAGGATTGCGCAGACCCATGCGCCAGCATCTACCTCGCAGGCGCCACAACCAGTTCCAAGTGATGAGCGAGTTGAAGAACTCACAGAAAGGCACACTGTCGTGCATATTCCGCCTACCAGCATGACACTTCCAGATCCTCTAGCTGAACTACAGGTAAGCACAGTTGGACCTGTAGAAATTAATTTGTCTATAATTCCTATAGAGACTTTACAGCTTGTACAGGAAAAAGTTTCTCTTGAGTTGAGAGCTAGAGAGCTCTCTACTTTCCAGGCAAACCAACGACTGCAATCGCAGGAGATAGCGCTGAAAGAAAGTCATAAGAATATCTCTGCGAAGCTTGCACTCTATGAGGCGCAAGACACCGGCATCAGAAACGCAATAGAAGAGATTGCCCAGGATTTGCCGGCTTGCGAGATTCAACCAGACCTCCCTCTGGTTGCAAAAGTTCAAATTATTGGCGAAAGGGCGAAAACCCTGGAGCAAGAAATAGTTGCTATGGCAGAAGGCCATAGAACCCAGATTGCTGAGCTAGAAGCTCGCGTTGCTGCGCATCTTACGGATGATGCGCAGGTACATTTGAAGCATTGAGCAGAGCTTCCACACGGATGAAAGATCGAGTACAGGAAGCCAAGAACTTGATGGACCAGGCTATGGAAGCTTGGTCAGAGCTTGTAAACCTCCCTTTTAAAGTGGGACTGTCAGAACAGGTGCAAGCTGCAGAACAGTCTCTCACTGTTCTCAATGAAGAAGCTAAGGCCCTAACAGGCCTACCAAAAATGAAGAAAATGGGCGAAGTGCGCAAAATGCAGCAGCAACTGCACAAGCTCAGAACTGAAGATGAGAAGCTCACCAACAGCATTCAGCCATTCATGGATGAGTATGCTGAAATCGTTGGCCAGGTTGAGACAAAAATCAAAGAGATTGCCGAGTCTCAAGAGATCATTGATACACTCACTAAAGATGAAACAACCGCAGAAACAGTGCAAACAGCTGATCAGTGTATTGAGGAATTGGACTCCGCTATTGCGAAATGGCAGAAAACATTCGCGGAGATTCAAGCAAACGCAGATGCGCAAATCCAACGACCACGCGCTAGTGCGAGTGGCTCGAGGGCGAGCCACAAGTGAGTGTTGGGGGCCTGTTGGGGCCAAGGTCGCAGCTATAGTAAAAGCTGCGAATTTTGGGAAAAAGCATGAGTATGGAAGGAAAGTGCTAATTTTGGGACAAGCACTAAGTTTTGGATAAGAAGGAGACGGTGCGCAGTACGGTGCCAGATGGATGATCTCAGCGCAGATCACGGACCGGAAATTGCGGAGCTCGCGCGCACGTCATCGAAGAATGAAGGTGGCTCAGCTACCATAATAAATAAGGTGATGGAGTAGAGGGCTCAGCTACCCTCATTTAAAGGCCCAGTACAGAAGTTATGGTTGCTCGGATCAAGGAGGAGCAACGGAACAGAGCATTGAAGGCGAAGGACGATCGCCCATACCCACAATCTGCGCCGGAATTCATGGAGCCTGCAGGAAGCGGCGATGTGACTGCAAGCGGCGCCTACAGTACACCTAGCCATGTGCGTGGTTAGGGTTTTTGGGAATCACTGTTGGGAAAGGCCCACAGTTTTGTAAAGGTGTGACCGTCATGGCCACCTATATATATGAATCATTGTAATGGGTAGAGGGTCCTTCAGTTCCTTCCTTTTGGAGAGTTAGAGAGTTAGATACTAGACTGTTAGAGAGCCAGTCTAAAGGATAGATCATGTGTTGATTATCCTTCACTGTATTTTCTACCCGGTGAGTAGAACTAGAGAGGAAATCGGATAGCCGAGGAGCTAATCCCTGAGTTGCCAGACAGTCTGAGTCGACGTCTGTGCCTTTGTAATCTCCATAGAGAGGAGACAAGATTGAGAGAAGGGCTCCCAGCTGCGTGCGTGGAGTTTCCTGTAAGATCTAAGGCTGCAGCTGTGTGCGCAGCATATTGTATAACTCTATCATTTTCTGGTTAATGTAACACTCCCGTGGACGTGGTTTTCCTCGAGGAGATGAGCTTCACTTATATCTTCTTGTTATAATGTTTGCGTGAATGATAACTATTTAGAGTTCATTATTTGTGTATGCAAGACTTCTGTCTTATCTTTGTGATTGTTTGAGCGAGTTGGAAAGATCCCTTGATAACTATAAGTGTCTTAAGTACTAAAGAAGTAGTAACGCACGGTCGCTGCGGCGAGAGCAGACTGCGTTACTGTGCTGGATGTGAAGGGCGAGGAAGTGTTTAGCGCGTCGACCCAAGGGATAGTTTCCTGCTGCGTTAGAGAGGAGAAACTGCGCAGTAGACCTGCCAAGGAAGGAATCCACGCAGCTGCGCCGAGCGGCCTGCGGGAAGGTCCGACCGCCGATTTCGCAGGAACCATTCAAGAGAGAGCTATCTCCGCGTCACCCAGGTTAAGGAAACCTGATTCCTTAACCCCCCCATAGCCACTTCGGGTGAGACCTCGAGCTGCCGCGCAGCTCGTTGCCGAGAGGGCCAGTGCGCCAAGGGGTTTTGTTGCTGCGCTTCATTAAAACCCGGGTCTGCCCAGAAAAGCAGCCAACAGGGCTTCCACGGTTGGGTATGATTTCAGATACCCAGCCGAGGAGGCCAAGTGACATTTCTATGGAGGACCTGCTGGAGCGACACTGTTATCCTACTGCAGAGGTGCATGATAATGCACTCTTGATCTGTTATATTGAGAGTGTTGAGACGCGAGCGATTGCGGTGATGGCGGTGCGCATACTAGGGTGACATGCCACCCACCGTGTTTCTGGGGGACAGATGGTGCTTGTGGAGTGGGTTCTGGACGGGACCTATTATGGCTGGGATCAGATGTACCTGACGGTGGTTCAACTGAAGTTGAACAGGGTGAGTCGTCGAGGAGGGGGGTTTTGTTTTCCCTCATTTCTCTGCTCATTTTTCTTTGAGCGGGTCCCGACACTACGACTGCACTTAGCAGTGCATGATGGGGGGCCGATGGAGCCGCGAATGTGGCGGTGGGGAAAGATGATGACCCGTGGGGGTGGCGGGCTGGTGGGGCAGTTTTTTACGGAGGAGCTATTCGCTTAGTGGATGCAATTGCCAATTGTGATTGAGGACTACTCATACCATGGGATGGACTACAGGGGGGATCCGATGCTTCCGTGGCCTCCTTGTCAGGCATGGGGACCATATGGTACGTTGTTATTTGTGTTTCAACATCATATTTTATATATATTGTAGCTAGATTATTTGTATGACACTGAGACTAATGAGATCTCTTTCTTGTGCAGATGTTGGATCGCTGCCTCTGAGAGGATACCATGCGCAGAGGGGTCGTGTGGAGGGTGTGTACTCTCCTGGGCATGGGCAGGGTCGACGGCGGAGTTCCTCAGCGACGTTGGATACTTTGCGGGTGATAGAGCCCGCCTCCTGGATGGGGTGATAGAGACTGGCTGGCAGCACTTGAGCCGGGAGTTGATCGACATTTCCTATGACGCTCCATGGGAGTGGAGGCCCATTATGAGGCGCATTGCTATGGCGGCGGAGATGGTGCGGGCCATGGAGCGAGGGGACGTCCTCAACTATGGCGATGAGGACATCAAGATAGAGTCAGATGAGCCCTCGGAGGAGGAGGTAGAGGAGGAGGAGGAGGAGCATGAGGAGGAGGACGATGATGATGATGATGGAGATGACTCCGATTGACCAGGCAGTTGATGGAACTGCCCCCATGCGATGAGCATGGGAATTTTGTATTCGGATGTATTCTATGATGAGAACACTGTTAGGGATCCTCTATGTATGTATGTGTAGGGGTGTTGTGGGCACGATGACATTTCTATTTATAATGTATATATATATATGGACGTGGATGCAACTTACGGATGATGGCTATGTTTATATATATGCACGTGGATGTAACCTATGATGGTGGTTTCTTTTTGAATTTCATGATGTTTATGCATGCCTATATGATAGATAGATGCATGGTTATGATTTGCTTCCTAAATGTTATGATTTTTGTGCCAGTCTAGAATATTGTTAGCCATTTGGTCTGCTACACTGTTTTGACTTTGTGGGACATGAGTGAATGAAATGGATTCAAATTGTCTGATAATTTGTTTAGTGCACAGGAAATTTCTAAAAAGGAATTGATCCCGTACCTGGTAAAAGTTGTTGAGTTGGGCTATGAGAAACTGGGAGTCAAGGAACACACGGAGGTGACTTATTTCCATTTGGAGGGCAACAATCAAGAGACCGGTCACAACATCGTACTCAGCCTGGTTATTGGTGGCAAACCCTATGCACACTCCGTTGAGGTGGATCAACTCATGTGAGGGGGAATACAATGCCCAAGTTGCGGAGGCGAGGTTTGGAGACCAGCGACTTGCACCGTCGGCAAAACTGACATAGTATGGTGGACCATGATCCATCTGTGGTCATGCAGGGAAGCAAAGTGTAAGGTTCTAGATGCAAGAAGTAAAAAACAAAAAGAAATGAAACTGTATAATCATGTAGTGGGTCCAAAAAGTGTTAAGGGTATAAGCATTTGAGGTACAACCCATTACGGGGGTTGCGCAAGGGGGTTCCTTCATAGTCGGTGAGGATATATGCCCCATGTCCTACGCAGGTGTGGACGATGTATGGGCCTTGCCACATGGACTCAAACTTTCCTTTCCCAGTCTTGTCATGTGCTTGGTCATAAACGAGGACTAGGTATCCTTCTCGGAAATTGCGAGGGTGGACGTGCTTATCATAGCCAGATTTGGAGCGGTTCTTTGCGGCCTCGATGGTTTGCAAGGCCATGCAGCGGTCTTCATTGGATTTCTCCAAGAAGATTAAGAGTTGTTCGAGCAGTGAGGTATCCGAGAGGAGTTCAATGGCAATATGTAGTGCGAGAATATGACATTCGATGGGAAGAACATACTCGACACCATGAACTAAGTGAAAAGGGGTAAAACTCGTGGCGGTCTTAGTAGACGTGCAGTAAGCCCAAAGTGCGGGAAATATCATATGATGCCAGTTGGACTTGTGGCGGTCTACAGTGAGTTGAAGGATGGTCTTCAGGATTTTGTTGATAACCTCTACTTGGCAGTTCCCTTGAGGGTAATAGGCGGAGGCGTATTGATTTTCAAATTTAAGAAAGGTCAACAAAACCTTCCAGATGGAGTCTTCAAAGTGTTTTCCGTGGTTAGAGATGAATTGTTTTGGGACTCCGTATCGAGTGATGACATGGTTGAAAAAGAAGCGGGCTGTCTCACCCGTGCAATTGAAAGTAGGCATGGCCTTGGCCCATTTAGTGAAATAGTCGACATCCACAATGATGTATTTGTGGCCATTCGCCGAGGGCGGGTTACACTCCATAAAATCAATGGCCCACTTACAGAAAGGGCCAATAGTGATAACTGGATGGAGGGGGGAGGGGGGTCCTCGCCTTGGGGGTGAAGAGTTGGAAGTTGTGACAATGTTTAACTACGGTGATGCAATCGATGAAAAGGGTGGGCCAGAAATATCCGGCGCAGACAACCTTTTGGGCGGTGGTCATCCCCGATAAATGGCTGCCACAGGTTCCACTGTGACAATCATTAAGGACTTTCTCAGCCTCGTCTCGAGTGAGGCAGTGATGTAGAATGGTGTCAACACCATGACGGTACAATACATTGCCAAGGAGGAGATAATGAGAGGCGTGATGGTGTATGCGCCGACGACCATCGCGGTCGAGGTCGGGCTGAAATTTCTGTGTATGTAGGTACACCAGGATGTCACCGTACCAGGGGTCATCCGACGAAATGATAAACAAGTGGTCGTCGAGGAGGCTGCTATTGATGGATGGTAAAGTAAACGATGATGGTAATTCCGACATGAGTTGTGCCAATGCTAGGGCTTTGGTACTCTTAGGTTTCATGAATGTGAGGTCGTACTCTTGGAGTATGATGACCCATTTAGCCACGCGACCCTGAAGAAGGCGGCGAATCAAGAGGTAGACCATAGGGTTGGAATCAACCACGACTGTAGTTCGACTTAATAGAATGTAGTGGCGAACCTTTTGAACCGAGAAAATGATAGCGAGGGCCAAATTCTCCTTGGAGGGATAACACAGTTGTGGTCCAGATAAGGTCTGACTCATATAGTAGATTACGTGTTCCTTTCGTGCACTATCTTCTTGAACGATCACCCATGAGACGACGTAGTCAGATGCTGAAACGTAAAGGATAAAATCCTTGGAGAAATACGGAGGTGAAATCAATGGGGCGTTAATCAAGGCTGTTTTGAGGGCTTCAAAAGCCGCTTGTTCTTGTTCATCTCACACAAAAGGAATGTGGGTACGAATTAAGCGAAGAAAACCATGAACAGTGATAGCATATTCGGGAACTAAGCGACGGAGAAAGTTGGCTCTCCCCTGCAAAATCCGTAATTGTCGTACTACATGGGGGGATGGGAGGTCCAGGATGGCTTGAAATTTTAAGGGGTCGATGGTTATCCTTTTTTGGGAAACAATAAAACCCAACAACCAGCCTACAGGAACGCGAAAGATACACTTGAGTGGGTTCAAGCGAACTCTATACTTGCGACAACGCAGAAAAACTTGTTGGAGGTCGTTTGGTTGGTCAGACCGCTTTTTCGATCGAGCCGTGAGGTCATCAAGGTAAACCAGAATGATATGAGATAAATCATGGAAGCAATATGTCATAGCCCGCTGGAAGGTGGCACCAACATTTTTAAGACTGAATGGCATGACGTGATAGGCGAAGGTGCCCCATGGGGTAGTGAATGTGGTTTTGTATTTGTCCTCCTTTCGAATGTGGATTTGATTGTATCCAGAGAAACCATCCATGAAGGATAGAACATCATGTCCCACAGAAGCGTCAATGAGTTGGTCAATGAAGGGTGTGGGGAAATTCTTTGAGACAAGCGCGATTGAGATCGCGAAAATCAGTACAGACACAGATAGTGTCCTATTTTTTGTTGACGGGCACAGGGTTGGAAAGCCAGGTGGTGTAAGCGATGGGATAAATGAATCCGGCTTTTCGCAGTTTCTCAATTTCGATTTTGACGACGGGGAGTTTAGATGGGTGAATGGGTCTCTGCTTCTGGCAAACGGGGGGGGGGGGACTTCTGGCCAAGTATCAAAGTGGTGTTCAACTATGGCGGGGTCTGAGCCAGGCATCTCGGTATAGGACCAAGCAAAAATGTCGTGAAACTCTTGGAAGAGTTTCTTATACTCCCCAACTTCATGTTCAGTACAAGAAGCACCTAAGGCGATGAGCTTGGGTTGGCCTCCTGGAAGAGAAATATTTATGTGTATGGTAGGAAAAATATTAGCCATATTACCTTCCTCAAAGGCATCGAGAGCTGGGATTGTATTTTTGAACCAGTCGACCTTATCAGGGAGGAAGTCCTTTGTCTCGATTGACAGTTGGTTGGCGGTAGTAGTGGTAGACTCCTCAGGGATGAAATATGATCGATGGTGCATATCATCCCAATGTTAGTCGGGCTCGTTGAGTGCTTCGAGGATTTCGTCGTCGCTACGAAAGCACTGTGTGAACAAATCGGTGGAGGGGAGACTAGATGGTGGTGGAAAAATGGGTTCACCTTCCGTGTAAATCATGTACACGGTGTTAATTTCTCCTAAGGATGAGGATACAGGGGGATGAATCTCGTCAATAGTAGTGATGGAGGATTCGAGAGAAGATTGATTTAACTCATGGAGAACCAATCTGTACTTGGGAAGATGTGGGAAGTGATGTGAGTAATGACCATAGATTCTGCATATAACACAGAAATGTTTGGTGCGTAGTTACTTGTTGCGCTGTTGAGGGGTGGGGTTTATTTCTACCACCGGAATGTTAGGATCATCATCCAATGTCTTCATGTGCTCTTGAAGGTTGGGTAATTGCGGACAATTATGGGTGGCATGACCCTAGTCGTTACATAAAGAGCACTTCGGTGGTGCGTGGAAAGGAGGTTGAAGTGTCATGGGTTTCTTTATAGCTTGAGGGGCAGTGTATGTTTGCAGGCCTCTGCCCCCAGTGGTTCTGGGTGGTGGAGGGGCAAGGTTGGATGTAGAGGTGGTAGCCACGGTGGGAGGTGGGTGGTTAGAGGTGTTCACCACACCGGGGTGTGGGCGGTTAGAGGTGTTAATCGGTTGGACTGGTTGGAGAACGACATGTTGTGGGGGGGGGGAATAGGAGCAAGTAGGTACCACATAGGTATTCCTAGTGTTAACACATGGAGATTCAAGGTAGCCATGACTGGGGAAATCACGACTCCTGAGGGTGTTGCTCCAACATGACTAGGTACTGGTGGTGGCTGCGGCATCAAAGGTGGTTGTGGGTTAGGCACCGTTTTTTTGGACGAAATTGTGCAGAGGTCAGATATCTCCACTGCCGGCTTAGGGGGTGGAATGGAACAAAAGGTAGATGTCATGGGGGTCTCTGAGTAAATTTCGGGTCCAACGGTGGACACCAAAGACGTGGGTGCACCAAGAACAGGTTGTTCAACCATGGGGAGAACATTTTCTGGTGCGATAGGGTCATTTGGGTCGTAGTACGTGAGCTGGTCAGTTTTAAAAACCCTTTCCTCATGAGGGAACATCATAATACGGAAAATTGATGAAGCGACAACTTTCATGGCATACATGTAACTGCGTCCGAGCAAGAGGTTGTCATCCAGTTGTGCGTAGATGACATTGACGTCAATGTGTATATTTTTTCTAGCTAATTGGATTGGAACGTTGGCCAAGAGGCCTTGGGGTTGAGCTAAGCGACCATCGTAAGCTTGTAAGGAGGTCATGGATGGATGTAATGTAGGTGATCCGAGCTTCTGCCACACGAATGTAGACATGACACATGTGGAGGCACCCTCATCGATGATACATCGATGGATAACAAGATTCTAGATAGACACAGAAACTTGGAATTCTAATGTGGAAGGCATGCGTGGTTCGGATTGGTCCAAATCGAATGCCATCATCCTTGAGTTGGAAGGGTCTATAGCACCAATTGTGGACAACAATGTCTTGCGCTGTGCAGGACAATTTTTCAAAACCTCGAGGGTTGACATGGCAGCAGGGGATTGGGCTAAGTCGTCCACGCTATTATAATTGGGGGTAGTGCGCGCGTTGGGGTTTTTATTAATGCGTCGTAGTGAGATGCGGGGAGCTTTAGGGGCCCCATCGCATGGTGTCGGGGGTATGCGTAACGATGATCGGTGGGAAGAGCGTTAGCAGCCTTGTCGGTGGGGATGGTTTCATAGGTGGAATCATATTGGTTTCGGCGTGTTTGAAGGTTAATGTTAGCCAATGACATCATGAGAAGGTGATGCGTGCCCGAGTCTATGGGTTGAATGGTATGTTCAGTATATCTGATATGTTGTTGTGGTGCCGCAGGTCGTTCGGGGGCATCCAACGGTTGGGTGTTCACCACTCCTTGTGTGGGAAAGGGATTCCGTAACACCATAGGTTGTGTTTGAGGTGGCGTGGGGTTAGGAGGTGCCGGCGGAGCAGCATGTCCTTGGCGTTGGGCGTCATTACTCCAGATTTGGCGAGCTCGCTCCAAATGGGAAAAAGAGTGCATATAATGGTCGTATACCCCAAATATGGAACATGGGTGGTTTGTTCGTAAATTGGGGTTCTTTCCTTGACGAGGTGGCCTGTCAGGGTTTTGATTGGCTGCGGCGGCGTTGTTATTATTTGGGGGGTTGGGTTGTTGACCGCCTTGGTCTTGGGGTTGGTTGTTCCCGCGGTTACGTCCTCTTCCTTGGTTTTGTTGGCTTTGCTGGTTTCGTTGAGTAGGATGATTTTTTTGCTGGTTTGTTTTGGCATAAACTTGCCCTTGGGGTTTAGGAGGATTCTGTGGTTGAGCAGGTGTTGGTGCTACCTGTTGTGGGTAGTAAGTAGGAGGGGTTTGGGGTTGAGCAGGTCCTGGTGTGGCCTGCGGTGGATAGTACGCCGGACGGACTTATTGTCGTGCAAGTGCTTCCTGCGGGCGATAATAAGTAGGAGGAGCTTGGGGTTTGGTATGTGCGGGTGTATCATATTGATGGTAATAGGCGGTGGGTTCCGCAGGAGGGTTGTAACCTAGTGGTGCATGACCATAACACTGCAGCGGACACGACGGTCCATGGATATGAGGGGCTCGAGCCATGGGAGCATACGATGTTGTTGCTCCTGAGTGGGTTGTGGCACACGAAAGGTCGGGGCCATTGGTAGGGGGCATAACAATATTGTTGATTTTTTTACCTAGGAAGTGTATTTCCCTAGTGACTTTTTCCTAAGTCACTTAAAAGGGGGAAAAGTGACCCTTGCATTAAATGAGTTGTGAAAAGCATTTAATGTGACTTTATAACATAAAGTCACTTTTGATAAAATTTAAGTGAGTGAATTTAATTATTTTTAAATATTAAATGTGAGCATTTAATCTCACCCATTCATCTTTGCTAATCTCAGCCATTGATTTGAATGGGCCCTCACTCACCTAGGGTTTTGATCAAAAAGGAAAAGGGAGACAAACAACATTCATGTCACATACCCAACTTTTCATTGTGTGTAATTAGTGAAAAATTTTCAAATTTTATTTTCACCTATGATTATCTTGCTTGACTTCAATAATACTTTGTTTAATCTTGATCAAAAGGTGAAAGCGATACAAATAATGCAGATGAAATCTTATTAACAAAGTATTACTCTTTATAACATTCCTAATTTAACTAAGCAATTATTCAACATAACCATTCCTTACAACATGGATGACTTATGAGATCAATTAACAAAGCATAACCTTTATACAACGACAAAACCATCATAATTATCAAGGAAATTAAACACATAAAAGATGCACCAAGGAGACCATACCAAGAGACGATTTTAAAGTGGTTCACCCCATCTCTTGGGCTACGTCCACAAAAGGGTTTTATTTTTATTTTAATGTAAAAGGACTACAAACTGCAACATGGTTGTTGCGATGTCTAAATTCCTTCTCAAGGCCCCTCTCATAGAGAACAAAATCAACAAAAAAAAAACGTAAGTAAGGAAAATACCTTTACTCAACATGTGAATCAATAAATGACATCTCATGTTTAGATGATAAAGTACAGTTATTGGGAAACTCCATCCCATCATCAATATGGTGAACTATTTAACTATGTAATGATTGCTATTATTATTATTAACAAATATATAACCTATAGAAATTTCTCAATCTTTGGAACCGAGGCACATAACTCCCTTCATCACAAGTTTTACTGTTATCATTTATCATTCTACACTCAAGTTAATGCCTAACTCTTGAAAATAATACTAACGTAGGATGTAGAGATCTATCCTTATTTTTATGTTGATTCATATACATATATATCTATACACATAAGTCAATGCCTAGCTCTTGAAAACTAAGGATTAAATTCCCAAGTAAGGTCTAACCTTGAGAATACAATAAGCCATGTAAATAAAATATTCAACCTACATTAACTAGAAAAGTTAAAGGTCAATTCTCCATAGGGAGATTGACCCTTCTACCTATTTAGATTAATGTATTGCCTCAACCCTATATCTATCATTATCCTTTAGATAATTATTTATGAATTTTATTCATATGTAACTAAAGACATTTAACTATTTATATAAGGTCTCTCATCACTTTAAGAGATTTTCCTTTTCTCCATATATATATATAAACTAAAGGGTATACTTATATTTATCAAAATACATTTCACATATGTAAACGAAATTCTTGCGTCTATGTCCAGCGATCATGGCTCTATGCTTAAATATCAACTAGACTACAGCAGGTTAAGCAACGAGTTCTTATTCTTATGTGCAGAGTTGTATGATAGGGATAGGATGGTATTCGCTTTTGTCTTTTGCCGATCAGAACTCCAATGCAGAGTTTTCCCCGTATCGATCCCCCTCTTTTGTCTTTGGCTCTATGCTCACACTCTACACCGAGATGCTAACTCCTCCTCCAGATGGCAGTAACTCCTGAATTTCGATCACACCTCTCTTCCTGCTTCCTGCTTCCTGCTGCGACTCCACCTACGCACACAGGTGTCATTCTTTTTTGGAGAATTTGCCTCCCACTAATTCTTCTTTAAGACTCACTCGACGTGATGGAGACAAACTCGCAAGGATCTCTCCTTCATTTGCTCCTCCACCCTCTCGACTATCCCCATGTTACCAACCAATTACATATTTATGACCAAATACGAAGACACATTTACCTTACCTACTTTTGTTCGTAATATTATATTTATACATATACATATATTTATGATTATATCCTCGTAACTTGCATGCTAGATTACAGTACCCCATTACAAAATAAAGTGACTATATCTTATACTCTTTTAAAAAGGGAAACACTTTAAATAATCAAAGGTAAATTTTATCTTAATGTATTTCAATAATACTTTGTTTTTATCATGATACCTATTATATTTGTTGACATTATAATAATCTTTTCAAGTTATAAAATTAAGAATCTTTAAGGATAAACTTACATATGAGTTCCAAGGATAATCTTACTTTTTTAACATATTTAGGCATAGTTTTAGGTACATCCAAAACCAAAATGAGATGACTTTCGTTAGACATAAATGTCTACTAAGTTCTTGTGGTATCAAGCTAAAATACTTAAATGTTTGATAAATGCTTAAAACAATATTTGATATGCCTTCCCATACACCCTTTGAGACTAACTCTTATATACCTTCCACCTTTTCTCAAAAGGATTTAATTATATAATTACTTTATTCCATAAGAAATTCCTAAAGATACCTTTTTAAAGAAATCTTTCTTCTATCTTATTAATATGGTGTATGTGGAATAACCTTATGCTCTTTTCCACTCTCAAAACAAAATATGTACTTGGTCTTTATTCGTTGGTCTAAGACTAATCATATTTAGTTTTCTAAGGGTTATGGTTTAGATTTAGGTTTACTAGTAGATAGTAAATCTTCTTTTAAATTATATATATATATATATATAAATATATATATATTCTCTTCAAATATTTATCACATTCTTTATTAACTCTTTCATTTATAATGGAGACATAAATATATATATATTCAATATTTATCTAATAATCATCACTATTATTAGTTCAACTTTTACATAAAAATATACATAACATCTTTAAAAATTATCTCAACTGTTAATTAATCATATATATGTATATACATGAGTTATCTCAACTATTGCTAACTCTATAAGACACACCTTCAATATATATCATATTGATCTCATGGTGACTTAATAGTTATATTTATAATATATTGTCCCAGACTATATATATAAATTTATATATATATTATCTATCATTATGCCTTAATCATAATAGGATTAAAATGACTTAGGCTGTAGTATCCTAACTAGATATTTAAGGTGAATAGTAATCTTTACTAGGACGACTCATATTCACACTTATCATAAGATGATACGTCATGATATGGTCAATCAACACATGACTCCCTTTCTCATCGGTGGGTTTCTTTTTGTTTACTTATCGTTTAGTTGCATTGCTATTCTTTAACCTTCAAGGATTAATCTAAGACTTATAAAAATAACACTAGCTCGAGGTCCACTGGTGGGGCCTTGGACTTGAGCTCCTCACCATGGCCATTTACACAATTAGTTAATAAATAATAATAAGGTCAAATTGGAGGGATGTTACAATTCACTTTTGTGATGAGAGTGAACTCAAGAGAGAAAAGAGAAAGCACAAAAATCGAGGGAGGAATTTTCAGGAGGTTTTAGCTGGAATGATTTTTGAGGCAGCTTGTTGAGCATTAAATGCACAATACGGATTTCTAGACAACATTCTTCAGTACAGCATGAATCTCGAGGAGGATTGTACAACAACAAACTGGGCATGAGTTTCGAGGAGTTTCTGGGCACAAGTTTTGAGACAACCTGTACATTTTTCGAGGAGATTTTGGGCACAAATCCGAGAACACTTGCATTATTTTCGAGGAAGTTTTATTGGGCACAGAAACCGAGAACACCAACATGGATTTTGAGACAGCTTTAGGGATCGAATCCCAAGACAGGATGCATAGAAATCGAGACCATACAATACAGATTCTGTACCTTCATGAACAGTTTTCGAGGTCCCCACAGGCACTGAAATCGAGGCAATAGTTTGGCACTGATTTCGAGGCAATTTCTGGGTGAAATTTCATGGTGGAGATAAGTACATTTCTGCTGTAAAATTTATGTACTGAGATTTATTAAAGAAATAATAAACTCTCTCCTTTGACTGGTTTTCCCTGTGGGGGTTTTTCCAGGTCTATTGGCCAAAATTTCCGAGTCTGATTTTTTTATGGTGTGCATAGTTAAATTAGTTCTCTGCCCGTTAAAAGTGTTTTTATAGCGTGTTTAACTGTCTGTAATTTTTTATAAGTAGTTTCTAGCCAATGCAAAACCGGTTGGGGATGAAAACATTGAAAAGCGTGACATAAACCAGCAAGTTGAAATAACACAGAAAATGTACATGGTGTCAGAGCTTGGGGGCAAAAAACAGTAAAAATTTGCAGACACAGAAATTTCCAGATTTGAGTATTTTCTTCTGTTAGTGAACAACACCTTGTTGGGTTGACAGTAGAGATGGCTACATGACTTAGGTTGGAGGATAGGATAGATGGGACAGGAAACTTTGTGCCATGGAAGGTTAGGATTTTGCTGATTTTAGAGGAGAATGAACTGTGGGAGGAGGTGGTTAGAAACACTACAGCAAACCCTGTTCAGATTCCCATTGCTACAGATGCAGCAACATTATCAGCCTTCAACAAGAAGGACTGTAAATATAGAAGAATAATCATTGATGCAGTTAAAGACCATATCATCCCTCACATTTCTGGTAAAGCTAGGGCACATTTGATGTGGAGTACTTTAACCAGCTTATACGAGAGTACCAATGAGAACCGGAAGATGGTTCTCAAGGAGAAAATGAAGAGTATAAAGATGAATGGTGGAGAGGGGGTGACATCTTACCTTACCAGTATATCTACAGTTAGAGATGAGATAGCAGCAGTTGGGGAGGTGGTCACTGCTACTGAGCTTGTGCGTACAACAATGAATGGGGCTTCCGAGCCCTCAGGTGCATTTGCGCAGGCTATAGTGGGCAGAGAGAACCTACCTTCATGGGAGAGACTGTGGGATGACTTTGTGCAAAAGGAGACCAGGAGAGGTCTCGTACAGGGCAGTTCTACACAGGGTAGGGAAGACGAGGAGAATGTGGCTTTAACAACAAAGGGGAAGAAGAAGAAGAAGGGTCCCAAGCAGAATGGGCCAAGCAGCAGTAGCAGCAACAACAAGGTGGGAATAAGAAGGGCTTGAGTAAAATAAAGTGTTATGGTTGTCAGACTTTTGGGCACTATGCTTCATAGTGTCCAAGCAAGAAGAAGAAGTGACAGTAGACTGTAGCTTACAAGGAGGTTGATGATTTTGGAGAGAAATTTCAGCGAGAGTTTTCTCTGTGTGCTGGACAGATTGAGAGAGAGAGAGCCTCATTAGTTACCAACACTGATGTGGATATGGAGATGGAGTATTCTTTATTGACAGGCCATTAGATGAGTGCATCCACCACTGGCACTTGGTATATTGACAGCGAAGCTTCAAGTCACATGACAGGTGCTCGAGAGATGTTCTTCGAGCTTTCATAGACAGGTACAGATGTGGAGGTTTTACTAGGCGATGACACCATTGTTAGAGCAGTTGGTTGAGGGACCATTACATTTCAGAGGGAGTCTATGAGTCCCATGACTCCGAGGGATGTGTTATTTGTACCTGGGATGAAGAAGAACCTTGTATTAGTTTCCACCATTGAGGACAGGGGTCTTGGGGTTTGTTTCTTGGATGGGCGAGTGCAGGCATTCCTCAAGACTACATGATTATCTACCTCCATGGACATTGGAGTTAGATGTGGAAATCTCTACAAGCTCTTGTTTCAGCCGCAACACGCTCTGGCACACAGCAGCAGCAATGAGCTTTGTGAGCTATGGCATCGGAGGATGGCCCAATTGCATCACCCAGCTCTGAGATTGTTGAGGAGCATGGTTACAGGTTTACCCTAGTTCAGCACTGAGCAGAGTGATGTGTGCAGGGTGGGTGTGCTTTGGGAAAGTACATCAAGAAATATTTTCCAAGCAGTGATAACAGAGCAGCAGGAGTACTTGACTTGATCCATACTGATATTTGTGGTCCTATGTCATCAGTCTCTTTGACTGGGTTTGAGTACTATATCTCTTTCATTGATGAATACTCCAGGAACACCTGGATCTACTTCTTGAGGAGCAAGAAGTCACCCTTAGTATTGAGTGTCTTCCAAGGGTTCAAAGCCCTTGTGGAGAAGCAGACAGGGAGGAATATTTGGATGTTGAGATCAGAAAATGGGGGTGAGTATACCTCCAAGGAGTTCGATGGGTTTTGCACACAGGAGGGTATACAGAGACAGCTGACAGTTCCCTACACTCTTGAGTAGAATGGAGTAGCCAAGAGGAAGAACAGGTCGATTGTGGGAGCAGCGAAAGCAATGCTTCATGATCAGAGTTTACCATTCTTTCTATGGGAAGAGGCATGCAGTACTGCAGTTTATATGCATAATAGGAGTCCCCATCGTGCCTTGTGGAGGAAGACTCATGAGAAGATGTTTACAGGAAAGAAGCCCGAGGTTGGCCATTTCCATATATTTGGCAACTTGACTTACTCTCATGTCCCTTCTGAGAAGAGGACGAAGCTTGATCCCATTGCAGAGAGAGGCATCTTTGTGGGATATGATGAGACTTCGAAGGCTTACTGTATTTAACTTCTTGGCTAGAAGAAGGTTGTTGTTAGACGGGGATTGAAGTTTGATGAGGAGAGAGCCTTCAGGAAGTCCAGAGAGATAGAGCAGAAGGAATCCACCGGCTTCCACACCTCAGGTGACTTAGGATTATTCGATACAGATATTAGGTCCATAGGTTTCCGGAGTGATTGGATCACATGGTACAGACACATCTTCTACAGGTTCAGTGGTTCAGGTGACAGGTACTTCAGGGACAGGTTTAGGTTATGTTTCTCAGGTTATAGGTTCTTCAGGGACTAGTTCATCAGTCACTGGTCCTCGGGGTGTTGGACCTTCTGTTTTTGGGAATTCTTAAGATGAGGATAGACCAGTATGGGAGGAGCCTTCAAGTAAGAGGAATCCTAAATCGCTTCAGGAGACCTTGAAGGAAGCAGAGGCATTTGGTAGGCCCTGGGAGGAGATCAAGATAGTTGTGATTCCAGATAGATTGGGGATGGCTATTGTTACGAGTCTTCGTGATTCAGAGCCTTCCACATTTGAGGAGGCCTCTCAGCATCAGGTTTGGAGAGATGCCATGATGGAAGAGTACCATTCCATCATGAAGAATGATGCATGGGAGATAGTGCCGAGACCAGAGGGGAAGTCTTTTGTGACTTCCAAGTGGATATATGTAATGTCCCTTGTTAGGAATTTGATTAAAATTGCAATTTTCCACTTTTTTCCTTGGTTCGACCTTTGACTAGTTTCGATCTCTAGGTCCCAAATTTGCCCCAAATGATCCCAAATCTTCTGAGAAGGTATATGAATGATATTAAAACATAAATATGTGTTTCAGGGATGCCTTTGTACCTTTAAATCACTTCTGCAAATACTCTTTCAATTCTGGTCAATGTAGGTAACTTTACTAGTGATTTCCCTTTGACTAGTATTGGTCTCTAGGTCTCAAATTGACTCCAAATGCCTTCAAATATTCAAGGAAGGTTTATGAATGATATTAGGAATTGAATATGATGTTCAAGGATAACATATGGCCACCAAAAGACCTCTGCAAACTCTCTTAAGATTCTGGACCAAGTATGCAATTTTACTAGTAATTTGGGGTTCAAATCCCCCTAAGGTAAGTACTGAAAATGGCTTCCCAAATGCCTCCAAACCCACTCAAATTTATGAACAGAGGTATGTAATGTGTTAATTATGTTATTAAGGTCTCATATGCACCATTAATGGTTTATTACAACTGTTCTCATCCTCTCCCATTCAACTGCAAAAATCCCCAATTCGACCCTTGGGGAAATGGCACTATTTCTTCTCCCAATGCAATTAAACTGAGTAAAAATGCTTCAAATTCTCAAGTACAGTACATGAAACTTGTATAAGACATCCATGGCAGTATATTTATCATAAATATATCAGAGAATCATCCATTCATTCGAAATCATCATCAATACATTGGCTCACAACAAGGTAGTGGGGAAATGGCATTGTTCTTCCATTAAAAATGAGATTTATACATTTCTACTTGGAATTTCGACCTGAAATTTTTTGGAGATGAAGAACAGAGTATTTACTTCATATTAAAAAAGAAATGGGGCATTAGAAGCTCCCCCAAAGAGTACAATAGCTCACCAAAAACACCCTCCCTCAAGGATCAAGAATATGCCATCAAAACTGGAAATGGTTGAAGGAGAGAGCTGCAATAGAAGAAACCATGAGCTACCCTGTAGCTTACACCTGCAAATAAAGACTCCATTAAAGCTCCAAATGAAAGGTCTGAATGGCCTTTCCAATTGCCAACTTGGATGGGAATCTTTCATCCTCGAAATTGGCTAAGGCAAGAAACTAGTCATCCACTAGCTCTCCCTCTTCACAAATGCAATTGCAAATTCTACAAATGATCAAAAGCTGGTTTCATTCTTTGTTATTTACATTTATAAACTTCTAATGTCCTCCATGGGTCGAATTCCTTCCAAGAGACTCATGCCAACTCAAGTTGGGAAGAGATTCCAAAGAACGCCACTTGTACAACAATTCCTAGTCTCCCACTTCCACCAAATCACATGTGGAAGCATCTTAGCTTCCCTAACACCCTTGAGCGCCCTCTTGGAGTCTATTTTTAGCCCTGACATGTCATATATGTCATATGTCATCCTTCAGGTCTGATTTGTGTCATAGGTGTCATAGCATCTTCATCATTGTTGTCATAGAGCTAGGGAATCTAGCCCAAGTGTCTCACTAGCTCCAAATTGCCTCTTCCTCTTCCATGGGAGTTACTCTTCCTCTATATTTCGACCTTGGATGAGTAATGCAATGAATAATACCTTTTGGACTCCCCCAAGTATGTTACCATTCACCTTTAATTCGAATTGGTGAGAGAATGATGCCAAGTGTAGTGGGGAAATCTAGCCATATGTGGGTCCCACTTCCTCCATGTGTCTTCATGATGAAATGCCACTTTGATTTTCACTTGTATATATTTATTTATCTCATTTATTAAATATTTATGCCATTCTAATGTTCAAACATCATTTATTATCCCCATTATTCCAAATCTCAAAGCTTCCACCCCAAACCTAGGAAACTAGTAATTTTCCTCCTTGGCAATTATTTGACCTTTAGCATCAATTTGACAAACTCTAATGAATAGGGCCAATGTGATTAGGCCATTTTGACCCAATACCAAATTTGGGACATGACAAATCCTCCCTTCCCAATATTGCTTGTCCTCAAGCAATTTTAAACATGGGTGTTGAAGAACCTGCTTTCTGTATAATTCTTTGAAGTTGCCATTGAATTGCCCAACCTTGAGTCTTTGAGTTTCCATGAAGATTTTAGAGAGGAACCAACATGTTTGCTGCTGCACTACTCTGATAAAAATCGCTTTATTAAGTGGGGAAATCCATCTCCCATACTGCTTGTTTCCCCAAAAAATTTGAAACCAATGAGATAAAAATTATTCCAGGGTCCCATTGCTTGTATTGCACCCGAACAATTAAGAGTGCTCTCCAACCCATACCATCATATAAGAGGATTCCTGGATCCCATTTTCTTGTTTGC